>JAWDJE010000001.1:232400498-233610498 GCA_035047345.1 Bradypodion ventrale
ACCTTCTCGCTCCCTGATCCAGCGTGGTCAGGATGGCTTTCTCTCTCCCCCCCCCCTCTCTCTCACTCTTTCTCTACCTCCAGCAAGCTTTTCCTCCCTATCTCTTTGCAGGCGCACCCCCCCAATAACGGACTCAGACAACATTGAAAGTGGATAACAGCATAGGGCCACATTTATTGATTCAATGCCCTAATCCGAATTATAAATTTGTATTGGTAAAACGACCAATCATAATTCTTAAGGCAAGCAGGCCGAAGTAACACTGGTAAGGTACCACCCAAAATTGCCAACGGCAATTGGTTACAATGTATCAATTTGTTTGTTGACAACAAACAAATTGTTGACCGTAGTCAATATCTAACTCATGACCCCACCCTCTGACTCGTATCCGTAAAATCACGGGGTGATGCATGCTGGCTAGCTATCGCCATCACCCCGTCGCCTGGTTCGTCGTTGACCGGACAACGTTTAACTAATTTGTTCCTGTCTAGTGTTGTCCAGTCAATTGCGAACCTGCCGGATACCTGTGGGTCATACTGTCTACCTTACCAGTGCTACCCGCCAATGTGACCGGAGTCAACAGTAGCAACGAAAGGAACCCCTATATCAAACCATAGCAACAGTGTGGGATGGGCAAAAAAGCCAGGACCCGGAAGCCAATGTGGGTCCCAACCAAAAATTCTCACCCGGCCCCGAAGCGACCAATATATCACACTGTTAACTAGGGAGGGGGTGGAGGGGAAAAACTTCTCCGCTCCGTCGCTTTAGCTAAAATGGCAGCGCGGCTGCCTCGTGGCCACCCCTTTTATAAGGGAGCTGGCCACGCCCTAAACTACCCGGATTCCTCGTCCTGTGGGGGGGGGGCGCAAAGAGCGCGGCGGCCATTTTGGCACCGCGCTTGCATTGCAGGCGCACCCCCCCAATAACGGACACAGACAACATTGAAAGTGGATAACAGCATAGGGCCACATTTATTGATTCAATGCCCTAATCCGAATTATAAATTTGTATTGGTAAAACGACCAATCATAATTCTTAAGGCAAGCAGGCCGAAGTAACACTGGTAAGGTACCACCCAAAATTGCCAACGGCAATTGGTTACAATGTATCAATTTGTATCAATTTGTTTGTTGACAACAAACAAATTGTTGACCGTAGTCAATATCTAACTCATGACCCCACCCTCTGACTCGTATCCGTAAAATCACGGGGTGATGCATGCTGGCTAGCTATCGCCATCACCCCGTCGCCTGGTTCGTCGTTGACCGGACAACGTTTAACTAATTTATTCCTGTCTAGTGTTGTCCAGTCAATTGCGAACCTGCCGGATACCTGTGGGTCATACTGTTTACCTTACCAGTGCTACCTGCCACACGGAGGGGCTTCAAAGAAGGCCTGACGCCCCCCCCCCAGACCGTCAGCTCGGTCAACAGGCCTGCTCGCCAATCACCCAACAGGAGGTCGATACCTCCTCGCGACAGATGGACCCCATCCCCTGCATACAAGTCATAATTTCGTAGGCTAATAGCGGGGTGACGACTGACCCGTCCCCAAGCCTTGTCGGCAAGGAACCGCGCCACCGCCCCGTTGACCGCGCGCCTAGCGCGGTCAAGGGCCAGGAGGTCAAAGCCCCCTCTGTAAGAATGGCGCGGGATCATGTCCGACCAAACCAGGGTTGTGGCAGGCCAGACGTAGTGCAAGTAAGCAAGGTCCCCGCAGATCGCATGCTTGAGCGATAATCCGGTGACCTGACCCAAATCATTGCCCACAAGGTGTATGATGAGAATGTCGGGCGGGTCAGCACTCCTGCTTGAAAACAGGAAAGGCAGCAGCTCCCGCCACAACATCCCAGGCTTACCATGCCATGTGAGACTGGCGTGTTCACCCAGTCCCAGTCGGGGTCCCCACTCTGTCGCCGCAGCGTAACGCGCTGCCCTGTGCACATAGCTGTGGCCCACCAGCCATACTGTCACCGGTGTAAAACGACACCCAGGGTCTGTAGAAAAATTAAGAAAAAAGGAAGGTAAGGTGATCGGATTGGTACTCACGGTGGAAGCGGGCGCACATAAAACTGAAAACATTGCGAGCCCCACCTCCCCATGCTGCGTATGTCAGCCCCGGAGTACCCAAAAGCAGCTGCTGTAGAGGCTGCCCCAATACGAAATGAATGTGTGCCGTAACGGGCACCTGGTAGGCCCACCCTGGCGAGGGCTCTGCCTCTCACCTTCCAAAACTGAAATTTAGTAAGGGGAGACCCATCTTGGTGACAGAAAAACGGGCCATGGTGCATGCCACGCAGTGCCAGGAACTCCTGTAGGGCACCAACCGGACAGATGTCTGCCAAAGAACACCGTAGCAGTCTTACACCACTGCCTACGCCATGCTGATCTGACTTGGAGGAACGTATCCTCAACTGGGCCCAGTCTTTGGCAACATAGACATCCTCGAGTTCCAGTGCCCTACAACTTGCATCCGCCTTAGACAGCATCACAAGTTCGCTGATGCGGAGCGCTCCAAAAAATGCCACTGTTGTGGCTGCATGAAAAAGGGCTGCCTCATAATGATCAAAACAGAGGCTTGGCCAACTGGGTAAGAACCCCTGGGGAAATAGGGTGCCGATCGTCCAGGCAACGCCCGCGCTCGCGCACCCACCCCTCCAAAACATGTCTCACACGGAAGTCAGAGGTGCTGTCCACATGACCCCCTACTTTGGCCATAAAAGCCAGGGCCGAGAGCTTGGATGCTATGGTGCGAGGTGCGAGGCCGAGAGCATGCAGGTGGACCATGAACCGCAGAACATGGTCAACCGGGATAGGCCAGGTCTCTGGCAGGTGAAATTGAGCAGCGAATGCCCTGTAAGAATTAAATGCATGTTGATACGCCTTACGCGTGCGTGGCGCTAGTGACAGGCCAATCGCCCGGTTCACCTCTCCTTGCCAATGGTCCATATCACGTCCGGGAGTGGCGAGGGAAATTCCTCCGCATCCGGGGCCAAGGCACGGAACCGGGAGATCTGCAGGCGGGACAAAGCGTCAGCAATATCATTATTAATCCCTGGGACATGCCTGGCTCTGAACAAAACGTTGAGGCGCAGGCAGCGCAGCACGAAATGGTGCACTAGGTCCATAACCCTGGGCGATTTGGAAGTCTGTGCATTAACAATGTGGACCACAGCAGCGTTGTCACACCAGAAATGCACGACCGAGTTGGCCCATTCCTCGCCCCATAGCATCAAAGCCCCTAGTATAGGAAAAAATTCAAGGTATGTGAGATCACGCAGGCGATCAGTGCCTGCCCAGGCCGGTGGCCACCCACCATAGGCCCACTTCCCATTGAAGTACATCCCATAACCCAGGGATCCTGAGGCATCAGACTGGATCTGAAAATTGGGGGATGCCAGGAGGCCAGACCTCCAAAATGAGACCCCATTAAACTCCCTCAGGAACTGTAACCAGACAAACATGTCTGCCCTGATACCCCGGGTAAGTCTAACTCTGTGGTGAGGCCTGGTTAACCCTGCCATGGCGTCGCATAAGCCCCGAGCAAAAGCCCTGCCCGGAGCGACCACCCTGCAAGCGAAATTTAGGTGACCATGTAGTACCTGCAGTTCCCTCAGTGATGCCTTGCACTTGGCCATCAACTCCGCGATAAGGGCCACTATCCTGGACACCTTATCCTCCGGTAACCTAGAAGCCTGCGCTAACGTGTCGATCTCCACCCCCAGGAATACTAACTTGGTAGATGGGCCCTCGGTCTTTTCGGGCGCTAAAGGGACACCGAGTTCCTCCATTAGCGTCTGAAATGTGTTGAGGAGACGTGTGCACGTGTCCCAGCCCCGTTCACCCCCGAATAAAAAGTCATCTAGGTAATGGGCTACAGACCGGGACCCTGACCTGCGGACGAAAGCCCACTCTAAGAAGGTACTAAAACGCTCAAAGGCCGAGCATGATATGGAACAGCCAAAAGGCATGGCCTTATCAAAATAATATTCGCCCCTAAATTTGAAACCCAGCAACTCGAAGTCACCCGGATGCACCGGCAGGAGGCGAAAGGCCGACTTAATGTCGCACTTGGCCAGCAGGGCATCCGGACCACACGAGCGCACCATGTGCAGCGCGTGGTCAAAAGACGTATACCTGACTGAACAAAGGTCATCAGGGATAGCATCATTGACCGATCGGCCGGCTGGGTAGGACAAATGATGAATAAGGCGAAACTCGCCTCGAGACTTTTTGGGAACCAAGCCTAGGGGCGACACCTTAAGGTTGGGAAACGGGGGTGAAGGGAAAGGGCCAGCGACCCTGCCCGCATCTAACTCCTTTCTAATACTGGCAGCAGCCACCTCCTCCCTCCCCTTGAGGGACAAAAGATTGGGGGCATCCTGAGGGGACCTATCACCCATGAAAGGGATGCGGAAACCGTACTTAAAGCCTTGAAGGAGATACTCCCCATCCTTTCCCTTCGGGTACACTGTGAGCCAACGCTCCAACATGTCCACCTTAATTGGGGAGGGGGCCTTTCGGTGAACCAGCTCCATCTGTGGCAGCCTTGCCAGCCCACTGTCCGCCCCTTCCTCTGCTCCGTGTCCCCCCAGGCCTGGGACAGGCGGAGGCTGCGTGGGGGCCCGAACATGTGGGACACTCATGCCTGTATTTGCAATTTTTCTTATTGCAGGAACCATTGGACGAGAAAGCCCAGCACAGCAGGCGGGCTGGAACCTCCTGCCCCGCCACTTGGCGGGTAACCTGTGCTGGGACAGCTCGCTGGACCGCATGTCCGCAATGGTATCTGTCACCTGGCGCGGGGCGCGTGGGTGTCATGTACAGAAGCCAAAGCCTCTGGCACGGCTCGTCTCACCTCATCTCCGGGTGGAGGGGAATCCGCATACGGAATTCCTCGTCATAAGCAAGCCACGAAGGGCCCGGGAAATCAACCATTGCCCTGTATATGTTGTCCAAATATTGGACCATCGGAATAGCCAACTCCGGCCGCGCCCTCAGATACACTGCCATGTAAATTAAATAAGCCGGCAGCCAGTTGGCCCAGGTACGTGGCGGCTTACGACGACGCGCCTGCTCCTTATCCTTCTCATCCTGTCCCTCCCTTTCCTCCTTGGTGGGCTCTCTGTTCAGGAGTGAGAAGATATCTACATACTCCCCCCGCCAAATCTTTTCTTTGGTTGCCTGTGCCAAGTGGTCACCCAGTGGTAAGGAGTACCCCGCAGTTGGTAAGGCCGAAAAAGGCACCACAGGCGCCGGGAAAGGGGCCTGAGCTAACCCAGCCACCCCCAATACATTCCCCACAGTGTGAGCAAAACTACCCACCCCGGTGCCCTGGGTGGCAGTTACCGTCGCCGAGTGGAGTGCCGGCTGCTGTGCAACCGCACCACTCGAGCGAGGCCAAGGCCATTGAAAAGCTCCCCCCATAGAAGCAATGTGTGTGGGTGTACTGGCTTGGACCGCATACTCACATGCTGCACCCCCGTGGGCCGCCCCCACCAGGGGTTCCGGCCCACTGGGGGCGTCGGAGCTCACGACCGACGTAGAGCTCGTCATCGGGGCCTGACCTGCACTCGTCTGCTGGCTGGGGAGCTGCGGGGCAGTGGCCGAAGCCACGCCACCCGCCCGCGGCAGCTCAACCCTGCCCGCCGCTTGTTGTCCTCCCGCTGACGGCGCCGGAAAAGGGACACCAAAGGGAGCCCCAGCCTGGCTGGCCCGAGCTAAGGACGCTTCGAGGGCCGCAAGGCGGGCCAGTAAGGCCTGCACATCGATCTGGGGCCAAGGGCCGGCCGGCCCGCCAAGTCCCGGCGCGGGTACAGGTCCCTGTAACCCAGGACCCGAATAGGGCCATTGCCCAACACCGAAGCCCGGTAGGGTCGGTGCCGGAACCTGCCAAGGTAGGAACCACACCACCCGCCCAGGCTAGAAGGCCCAGGAGGAAGAGAGGCAGGCCCAACAGGATGGGCAGAGGGAGTAGCGGTGTCCACCGCTCGCGGGCCGCGGGCCGGAGCCCCTGCCGCGCCCGCATTCCGAGCCCCCGCATCCGACCAAGGGGCGATAGACCCCATTCCGCCGGGCCCAGCGTCTGCTGGACAGGCGTCTGCTGGGGAGGCGCGACCGTGGTCCTCCGACCCGGGTTGCGCCTCCTCACAGCTCTAGCCGCACTCGAAGCTGCCTTCTTCTTCGAAGGCATCTCAACCGCAGTAGAGGGAAGCCGAAAAGAAGATTCGCCGCCAAAAGGCTTCCCGCAAGGTAAGGAGCGACGGAGACATGGGGGAAAAACTTCTCCGCTCCGTCGCTTTAGCTAAAATGGCAGCGCGGCTGCCTCGTGGCCACCCCTTTTATAAGGGAGCTGGCCATGCCCTAAACTACCCGGATTCCTCGTCCTGTGGGGGGGGGGCCCGCAAAGAGCGCGGCGGCCATTTTGGCGCCGCGCTTGCATTCTTTTCCTTAGGCAAATCTTAAGCATGTGATTTCTAAGCAATCTTCTCTTCCTTTCCCCTGCTTCTAATTTTCTCTGCTTTTCTTTATTCTTTCCTTTTAAGGTTCATTCATTTCTAAGTAGGCCTTTAAGTAACTACATTGTTTTTATTTCAAAGTAACTTCTTTACCTTTAAGTAATTTTTATCTTTATGTAAGCTTTTCATTTATAGTAACTTCTTCATTTATTTTTATTCCTGAGTAACTCCATATGTCTAAGTATTTTTAAGCAATCTTCTGTATTTCTCAAGTGAACTCCATCTAACTGGATTTCTTATTTTCTTATTTGGTACTTTATTTCCTTATTTGATTCATAAGTAAACATCTTTAAATTTGTATCAAAACACTTTGTCTGTGAGTTTGTTCCTGATTCAACCCTGCCTGTGTATGGTCCCATAAAAGGTTGCCAGTTTTCAGGTAACAGCAGGGAAAGCCCAAGACAAGCAACAGAAGGGCCACATTATCATCTAGATTAGAATGAGCCCAAACACACTTAAGTGAGAAAGACTACTGAGGGCAGCACACCACCTATCTGGAGCCACCCTGAGATACATATATGGGGGCGGGAAGAGACTGCATCTAAAGATAAATGCAGTTTTCCTAGTAGTCTTGTGTTGTGTTTTGGGATCAAGGAGACAGCGGAGGCTTAATTCATGAAGAGGCATTGGGCATGGTAGCCCGGACGGAGTTTATTAGGAATAACAGGACAAAGAAAATTCCAGAGAAGGGTATGCAATATATCCTTATTGGTTACCTGCGATAGCATAAGGTTACTTAATTGGCTAAATATCAGCATGCCTGCCTCGTGCTCACCTTGCTGATTGGACAGAAGCTGCGTGCTTGCTGAATGACTGCGTGCCATCCCTGGGCATAGTAGGGAGGGCCAGAAGGCCTTGAGTAATGGTCAGAGGCCCAAACTGGGGGCCTCTAAGTTACGGCATAAACAGATGAGGCAAGGAGAACGATCACCCACGATTTATGGCCATGGTGTGCCATGAGCCACAGCGATCGTGCTGTGAACCTCCTCACAGTCTTGCCTCTAAATAAAATGTGAAAGACTGAAACTGTGACCACACAGTCAAATAACATCAAATAACATGAGATTTGCACTGCTAACAACATGTTTATTTAGTTATGATGTCTGCATGTATCTGTAGGTGGTGTTTTGGTAATGTAGATGTTGTCAGAGGAAAAAACCCAACTTTGTTTTCCTCTGATTTATGTATTTGTTGGATCTGGGCTGCGAAGCGGGTTGCGCAAGCTGGATTGGAACCGCGAAGCGGCTGTTGGGTCCCGGAAGAGACTGGTCAAGCAATGAGACACGAGGCAAGATGGAGCGAAGACCAGTCATTTAATGAAGACCAACTATCAGTATTTATCATGTTTTAGGCCGCATGTAAAATCATTGCAATACTGCAGGTTTCACACATAATGTTTACACAAGTTAATTGGGGAAGTCTACAGGGGAAGTTAATTAACCAACTTAATTAACGGCACAAGAAATACATTGTTCCGTGTTATCCAGGGTAAACAAGTGGCTAGTATTGGTTCTAGGGCTTAAGGTAATCCGCAGGCGCGAGATTGCCTATTACGCACCTAGCGAGTTAGTCATTAGCTCTCTATTGTCCGAGCAGTTTGTCAGATCAGCTATTGATGAATTAAACTCTATCTAATATTCCACTTCCCCAATTTCTGTCCCCTCAGGAACCCCTGGTAATGATGTGATCATCCTTTACCGGGGTTCTGTCAGGGCCAGTTATGCCAATTGCGTGCGCGGATCCCACACTCCCCATTTATTTGTTTAATTGGACCTGACAGATGGCTCAACGTAGGAGCGGCATCAGCTGACGTGGAGTGAGGACATTCCGGGGTTCTCTCCATGGGGGACACCTTGACATCAGTGAGGGAATACATTGCATGAAACAACATACAGCTGTTCACAGTATTATCACCCCCACAACCACCTTGAGTGTCGTCTGTAACCAATCCCATGGAAACCAGGACCATAATGAATCCCACCATGCCCATGTGGCATCTTCCTTGATATTTTTAACCAAGGTATGGAGGTCTGTGAGTTGACTCTGTACCTTGCGCGAGTTGTCTGTGAGGTTAAAACAACACATGCCATGGACAGACTTGCAACTCAAATGATGTAACAGTAGGAGGTAATCGATAGCTGCTCGATTATCCAGTATGGCATGGCGAAGCTCCGTCTGCTCCTGATTAAGCAGCGCTATCGCTGAGGAGGTGTGGTTAATGGCTTTTGCCAAAGCGTAAGCCAATTGACCAATTCTCTGCGCGTTGCCTACGGCTAAGCCTGGCACACCAAACAAGCTGACTGCTAATGAAACATACTCAGCCTTACTCAGAATCCTGATGTTGCTATCACATGAACTGTCCAACTGAGTGGCACGAGCGTGCCGCATGTGTGAAGGTACATTTATGCTTGGGGCAACCATCTCTCTAGTGGGAAGCAACAATGTCAAACGACTGATACAACAAAGGGAATCTGATACATTTGCAGGAATGTAGTTCCAAGTATACTGGTTACATGTAAAAAATCATCCTGAAGGCAAAGTAATACATTGAATTAATAGTCTCTGGGTTATTACAAGTCCAAGTGCTGTTGCCGGGGTTGAGGCAACGGCGCTGTGGCCCTTTGACTGTGGAACAACCGGTCATGCGAGCACAAGTAGAGTTTGGGCTGACCGCCACTCGGGGTGTGTAGAGAGTGGCCGCATCAGCCGGTAGGACTTTTGTGACTTGGGTTCCCCAGTGTGCGTTCGTTGAAAAGGCAGTCTTGTAAAATGGACCAAATAGCCGCTTCACCAACCAGTAACCGTTCCTGATGCGCGCATCTGGGGAGTGACACACCGGGATGAGACAAGTACTCATAATAGAGGCAGAAGTGGTGGTCTGCCTCAGGCAAAAATCGGACTGATTGACGAGGTTCACCAATCTTTCCCAAACGTTGTAATGCATCCGGGCAGAGAGATCTCCGCCTGGCATCAGGTTGTTGGCTTCCAGTGAAGCTGCTTGAACGCCTCCCCCCGCAAGCAGGAAAAGGATCAAGATGATGGTGGTCATCATGGAATTAGCAGTAACAGGGAAAAGGCTGCAATCAAGATGTTCTCTGGCGTCAGCTCCTTGTCCTCCTGCCAAACGGCGTCCGCCGCCTCCTGGCACAGGGACTTGGCCACCCCTCAGGTGATCTTCAGCGCTGTCATCTGCTGTCGTCGCTTCCTCTGCTTGGCTCTCCCCATTAGGGCTAATTCCTTCATCTCTGGTATTGGGTCTGGGAGTGCCTGGGTCCACGCCATTGGACTCGAAGTGAGGCTTGACACACCGGGCTGGAAGCCAGATAACGCCTGTAGGAGACATAATTGCAGCATACCCTCTTCCCCATGTTATGAGTGGCGCCGGGCCCTTCCAAGAAGGATCCAGTGGCACTCAGTAATGCACCATCGGCTGCGGGAGAGCCTCTGTGAGACGGAAGTGCTTCTCCTGCAGAGTGTAATCCGAAAAAACATTAAGGTGATTGTAAGTAAACAATACCTTGTTCAGACAATGCTGTGCCTGACCCTGATTTTTGGGGAGGGCTAGTTCCCCCCTTTCTGTTTGTTTGTCAATGTAGGACTTAAACGTCCGATTGACCCGTTCCACAATCGCTTGCCCTTGCGGATTGTATGGAGTGCCAAAGGTATGCTTAATGTCCCAGGTGGCCAAAAAGGTGACCAGCTGCCTGGAGCTATAAGCCGGACCGTTATCGGTCTTCACGTGCCGTGGTTTGCCCATGGCCGCGAAGCAGGAAAGGAGATGCTGCTCCACATGGGAAGCCATCTCTCCCTTCTGTGCTGTAGCCCAAATGAACTGTGAAAAGGTGTCAATGCAAACGTGCATGTACTGCCATCTGCCAAAATGCGGAACATGTGTGATGTCCATTTGCCACACCTGGTTGGCCTCTGTCCCTCGTGGGTTGACCCACCATGAGGGTCCTCCTACCACCCCTGCACAATGTGGACAGGAACAGTCTATGCCCTGGGCTTGGGAAAGTGGCAGGTTGAACTGCCGTGCAAGTGCTTTGGCATTCTGATGAAAGAATGCATGACTCTGAGTTGGAGTTGTGAAGACTCCCAAGACTGACCGTTGCTGAATTTCCTTTGCGGCCGCATCCACTCTGCTATTGCCCATGGAAATCGGACCAGGCAAGTCCTGGTGACTTCTGATGTGGGCAATATAGAGCACTTCGGTGTGGTTCCACAAATGAAATTGAGTTGTGAGAAAAAGACTTAACAAGTTCTTGTCTATCACGGGAGTGATGAATGCTCCCAGTAGACTGTGAAGCAAATTCCTAACATACTGGCTGTCAGTGATTATGTTCAAGCGTTCTTTGGCAAAGGTGCGCAAAGCAAGGTTCACTGCCGCCAATTCTGCCCATTGCACAGATTTCTGCGGAAGAGTTAGAAGCGTGCACCAAGCCTGGCCCTCTTGCCAACTAAGAACACCATATGTACGACCCCCATCAGTGAAGACTGTCCTAGCCCCCTGAAGTGGAACCAGGGGCATTAACTCACACAAACTGACTGTCTGCGTTTGAAGCGAGACAAGTCTGGGGTCTTTTGGCAAATGGTATGCCAAACATCCAGTGAATCCTTCCAATGCAATCGGAAGTAAGTCACCAAGCTGCATCAGTTGCTGAATTTGCTCTTTTGTGAATGGGACCACAATTTTTGCTAAATCGTGCCCTAAGATATCCCTTGCTCTCAGCCATCCTCGGTAAATCACCATGGAGACCAGTTCCTGTGGAGGAACGATGTTTCGGGAAGAGGTAAATACACCCATTCCACGATACTCGCCCCCCGCTCGGAGTCCACCTCTAGAGCTCCGGTGAACATGGATCCGGTCCGGACGATGTACAGGTTTAGAACAGGAGCATATGGCCCCTGACTAATCCTGTCCACCCATCTCTGGCTGAGAACTTGGTTGACCTTTTCGAGAATCAAGCGCGCCTCTCGAGGAATGTGTATCCGGTCTGCCGGCTGCTTACCTAGTGTTAGCAGCGAGAAGAGCGGCTTCAAAAGGTCCATATCTAGTCTAAAATACGGTCTGGCCCAATTAATATTCCCCAGAATTTGTTGCAATTCTACAAGGGTGACAGAATCCTTTAAGTTGATCTGTGGCAAAACTGGTGCTGCGAAAGAATGGAGAAGCCGATGGCCCAAGTATGAAAATGGCTCGGTTCTCTGAACTTTCTCCCAGAGTGGCCTGGAGGTTTTTAAACATTTCGCTGCTAAGTTGCGGCACTGTGACCAGGATGTCATCCATGAAATGACACACTAAGACTGTGGGGTGAAGGTTTCGGAACTTTTCCAGTGCGTTGTGAACATAAATTTGGCACAGGGTGGGCGAGTTGACCATCCCCTGTGGCAAATATTTCCACACGTAACGTTGCGTAGGCTCTCTGTGGTTCACGACTGGCACTGTAAAAGCAAACCTTTCCCGATCCCTAGCATCAAAGGGAACGACCAAGATCTCCCAACCCTCGGGGATCATGTTCGGATTCGGGAGGCTGCATTGAAGCGGACCCATTGGCTGTATGCATTTATTGAACTCTCTGAGATCGTGAAGGAGTCGCCACTTCCCTGACTTTTTCTTGATAATGAATATGGGTGAATTCCAAGGACTGGTGGACCATTCTATGTGTCCTGCATCTAGCTGTTCTTTAACCAGCTGTTTCAGGGCAACTAATTTCTCCCCTACTACCGGACATTGTTCTACCCAGACTGGCATGTTGGTAAGCCATTTAAGCGGTAGAACCATTACCCGAAGGTAAGAGCGGCACAGTACTGCTGCAAGATGTCTCACCCCCAAAGGTTGACGTGCACATCCAAAATGTGCGGCCGGATGACCGCTGTGCCGTCAGCTTCAGGGATCGTGACTTCTATCCAATTCTGGCTTCTAAACGCTTCTTGAACACCGCCTACCCCCCACACCTCAGAGACCGGCTCGAGAGCCCACTCACGTGGCCACTGACACTGGTTGACCATGCTGATGTCAGCTCCGGTATCTAGCAGCCATCAAAAGGTTTTTTATTTAAAAATACCTTTATGACCAGCCGCCGCTTCCACTCTATGTTGGTTTCCACTGCCGCTCAGGCCTGGTATCCTTGCACTGCCCCTTCTGTGCTCAAGCAGTCTTCCGACCCGGACTCTGAGCTGTCCCTGAGCCTTTCCTGGCTGCCTGCTGGCGAGTGACAAGGAACCATGATCAGTTGCGCTAATGTGTCTCCCTTGTGAATGGTTTGGGGTAGGTGTGTCCAGAGTTGAACCTGGAGAACACCCGAAAAATTGGAGCCAATGACTCCCGGAATTACTAGAATTCCTCGTGTTCCTGCAATACTATGGGGCAAAACTAAACCTATGTAGCCTTTAGGCAAGGGTCCCATGTATTGGGAATTGACCAGATAGACTGTGCCTGGCAAGTCACATGTGCCTGGCAAGTCACATGTGGCAAGTCAAATCTAGTCCCGCACTGCCTCTAGGGCTGGCTTGCGCCTCTGGAATGCAGGGAATGTGACCGGAATTTAATCCAGCTCTGGCTCTCCCAGAGCGATTGAGGTCTCTGTTTGGACCGGGGCCAGAGACAAGCCCGTGCTCCAGTTTCCCAAATTCGGGCAGTTCCTGGCCCAGTGAAAGCCTTTATTGCATCACGGACATGGGGTGGTCGGATCCTTGGGACGGCCGGCGTTTTGGCCGTTGCCCTTGGTGTGTCGGCATTCCCTAGCGAAATGACCGATCCTGCCACAATTGTGACATGCTCCTTTGTCTTGTTTTGGGGCTTCCTACCACCTTGTACCACCGCTGCCAACAGACCCATTTTGTAGGAATCTGTACCAACGTCGGCACAAGCCCTAATCATGTCCGTGACAGTCAGATCGGGATGATTGCCCAGTGACTGCAAGATCTCACAGCAGTCAAGGTTGGTGTTGTCTTTCGCCAGCTTCATCATGAGCTCCTGTTGGGCTTGCTCATTGTCAATCTGTCTACTGTCCGCTTCCTCCAGTCTATTGATAAAGTCCATGTAGGACTCCTGGGCACCCTGTTTGACTGCTGTGTAATTTTTGGCTGCTTTGCCAGCTGCCGGGACCTTGAGATAAGCCCTGAAGGCTTTCTCAGCCGCCAAATGGAGGGTGGCGATTGGCAAGGCAGTCTGCGCATCAACGGATTCGAACGGACCTGAACCATATAGCTGGTCAGGGATTACTGCTCCGCCCATACTGGCAGCCCTTGCCTGCACTTCGAGACGATACTCGCTGTCCCATAGCAAATACTGGCTGGGGTTGAGCATCATTCGCATGACGGCTTTCCAGTCGTATGGAATGAGCATCATAGTTTTGCACACTTGCTGAAGCGTGCCCCTGGTGAAGCGACTCTGAAGTCCTGTCTCTGTGATTGCCTTCCGTATAGCCATAAGCAGCTTATACAGAACTGGCGAATGGATCACTTGCTGCTGACCCGTGAGGGCATCTACCTCTATGCGAACTGGGCATATCTGCCTAAGCTCAGCTAGTTCTTCTGCTGGCAACTCCCCCTTACTGGTTTCTTCCTCAACCATGTGCTGGATGGAACTCTTGGTAGTCTGGGAACTTTTAACTGTCAGAGAAGCGCCAGCGCTTCTCATTCCATGCATTCCTTCAGTGACGTCTGCAGCTGTCACTGAGGGAAAGCTCCCTACACTACCCTGCTTGAGCTGAAATGACGGATAGAGAGCCATGGGGCTGATGGCTCTGACTGCGCTGGGGGTTCCTCGGCCTCTATCCGGACTGCGTCTACCTCTGCTAAGAGCTTCCTACACTTGCTCCATGTGCTGATTATGCTATCTGAAGCTCTAGGTGCTTGCTGAATGCAGGCTCCTATCCTGTCCCAAAGTTGGAGGTTAAGCATGCCTGTTTCTGGATAAAGCAGACAATTTCCCCCCAAATACACCAAAAGATCCGCTAACTGGGTGCTGTGAATGCGTGTATGGTATACCCTAGCCAGGGCCTTGAACTCCATTAAGTGAGTTCTCTGGTTAGTGGTCCTATGTTGTCACTGAGGACAAGTTCCCATATTACCTGCCGGTCCTTTGAAGTTTTCCTCCTCGGGATGAAGCGACGCGTCTGAGGTTAGGTAACAGGTCTGGTGTGACGAACCTCTGGGAAGGAACTCGGAACGTGGGCTACTGCCACAGGCCCTCAGCGGCCTCTGCGACGAAGTCAGGGTTTCACAGCCGACCCTGAGTGGAACGCGTTTCCACTGAGCAAGCTGCCTCAGATCTTTGGAGCATGCTCTGCCTCTCTGGAATGCCTCGCAGCGTAGCTGTCACTCAGATCGGATGGCTTTCTGACCAGAGCTGCCGCGCTGTCCTCCGGGATGATTCGGACACGGTTCTGGCATAGAACCGGACTGCAAAGATCACTTACTCACAAGTAGATCACGTCGGGGTCACCATATGTTGGATCTGAGCAGCGAAGTGGGTTGCGCAAGCTGGATCGGAACCGCGAAGCGGCTGTTGGGTCCCGGAGGAGACTGGTCAAGCAATGAGACATGAGGCAAGATGGAGCGAAGACCAGTCTTTTAATGAAGACCAACCATCAGTATTTATCATGTTTTAGGCTGCATGTAAAAGCATTGCAATACTGCAGGTTTCACACATAATGTTTACACAAGTTAATTGGGGAAGTCTACAGGGGAAGTTAATTAACCAACTTAATTAACGGCAGAGGAAATACATTGTTCTGTGTTATCCAGGGTAAACAAGTGGCTAGTATTGGTTCTAGGGCTTAAAGTAATCCGCAGGCGTGAGATTGCCTATTACGCACCTAGCGAGTTAGTCATTAGCTCTCTATTGTCCGAGCAGTTTGTCAGATCAGCTATTGAACTCTATCTAATATTCCACTCCCCCAATTTCTGTCCCCTCAGGAACCCCTGGTAACGATGTGATCACCCTTTACCGGGGTTCTGTCAGGGCCAGTTATGCCAATTGTGTGCGCGGATCCCACATGTATTTACTGCTCTCTGTATTCACATTATTGCATACTGCTTCAAGATGCAATGTAAGGTGGTTTGGCAGTGCTCTTCCTTCGCAGATCAAAAGGACAGGAGGTAATTCTGCCTGAGAGGAGGGGTTACCTGTAAGGAACTTTAGGTGAAGGTTTTAGTGTTAAATTTATGGCCAGACAATTGAGGTTTCTTCATTGCACACATGCTACTCCTCATGGAAGAAGAAAGGCCAATAAATTGCTGTTGTGTATGAATGTACACTGTTTCCTTAAGTAAATGAATGTAACCTGCCTCATATTACAATGTATCACAGCTGTAAGGAACGCGAGCAAGCAGCCCATAGAGGGCAGTGGCGAGCGTTCAATCTCACATGGTTCAATTGCTCAATCACGGACAGCCGCGGGAAACTTCCCCCACATGACAATGGAAATAAAGACTACTGCAGCAAGACAATGGAGATTAATACTACTGCAGCAAGAGGCGTGCCTGGGCGAGGCCACGCCAGCGACAGCCAATGAGCTGTCGTGCAACAAGATTCAAATGTGTAACCTTACTGTATATAATGAGATGTACCTCCGCCATTACCACATGTTCGTTCTGATCATCAACCAATAAACCTGTGTTAGTCCTCATTGCGACTCCTTCTTTGTCTTCCGTGCAAGACACTAAATTGGCGACGAGGATGGGATCAATGGCGAATCCCAGAGTCAAGATGTACCATTTCGACGTCAGCGAGCCTGAGCAGTGGGAGCTCTACGAGTGCCAGTTTCGGCACGCGATGGAAGCAGCCGGCGTCGACGACGACGCGTTGATTCGCTCCCATTTCCTGGCCCAGGTGGGACCGGCCACGCTGCGCATTCTCATGAACTTGGTGGCGCCAAAGAAGGTTGAAGCAGTGCCTATCGACCAACTCCTGGAGCTGCTGAGGGCACACTTCCAGCCGCCCGTCTCGATTTTTCCGGCCCGGGTCGCGTTCCACCGGCGGGACCAGCGTTCAGGCGAGTCCGTGTCCGACTACGCAGCGGCCCTCCGACTGGCGGCCGTGCACTGCAAGTGGGACGACCTGAACCAGGCTCTGCGAGACCGTCTGCTGTGCGGCCTGCGGGACGAGGAGCTGCAACGGAAGCTCATGACCCGCGACGAGCACCTCTCGTTCAATGAGGTGTTGCGCGAGGCGCAAGCGGCCGAGGCGGCCAGGAGCGGGGTCAAGGTGTTCAAGGCCCGCAGCACAGCGTCCGAGCGAGCCAAGTCCCCCGTTCAAGCGGCACGGCGGACCCCAGCAAAGGCAGCCTGGCGGGCACCTAGGTCGCCCGCCGGCACTCCAGAGACCTCCGACGACTCGTCCGTAACGGCGGACTCCTACAGCAGCGAGGACGACGGTGTCCAGAGAGTAAGGAAGCGTGGGGAGCGGCGGCAAGACCGAGAGCGGCAGGACCGCCACTGCGACTGCTGTGGCGCGGCCCACGACCGCACGAGGTGCCCCTTCCGCAAGGCCGAGTGCCACAATTGCGGTCGAAAGGGGCACATCGCCCGAGTTTGCAGGCGCGGGCGATCCGAGAGCAAAGGCAGTTCCAGCAAACCCCAGCACCACCAGCGGAAGGCGGCCGGTTCCAGGAAGGTGTCCACCATTCACGGCGAGGACGGCGTGCACCGCGTGGCCCTGGAGCACCGGCGATTCTACGTGGAGGTACAGTTGCAGGGGCGCCCCGTAAAAATGGAGATAGACTCAGGGTCGTCATACTCCATACTGTCCCAGAGGGAGTACATGCGCATTCCCCCAGAGGCACGGCCCAAGTTGCGGGCCATGCGGTCCCATCTGCGGGACGTACAGGGAAACGGGATCCCAGTGTTGGGGGTGGGGAAATTCAGGGTGAAGTTCAAGAATTTCTCCGAAAGGCTGCCCCTAGTGGTCCTCAAGGGGGGGAAGTGTTGCCTCCTAGGAACGCAGTGGTTTGCTCCCCTGGGAATAGAACTGTCCGGCATCCATGCCATAGAGACTGACCCAATGCAGGACGTTTGCAATGCGCACCCGGACGTTTTCAAAAAGGGACTCGGGACTTACAGGGGGCCCCCAGTTTCATTCGAGTTGGACCCAGAAATCCGGCCCATCCGCCTTAAGCCGAGGAGGGTGCCCTTCGCACTCAAGGACAAGATCGAGGCGGAACTGGACAAATTGGTGGGGCAGGGGATTTTGGTTCCAGTTGATTCGGCAGAGTGGGAAACGCCGATTGTTACGGCCCTTAAATCAAATGGGGAGGTCAGGATTTGTGCGGACTATAAATGTACGATCAACAAGGCCATTCGGCCAAATGCATACCCAGTGCCCGTGGTCAGCCACCTGCTGGCCACACTCCATGGGGGGAGGTGTTTCGCCAAGTTAGACCTAGCCCAGGCCTATCAGCAACTTTCAGTGACCCCAGCCGCTGCCGCTGCGCAGACTATAGTAACGCATAAGGGGGCATTTAAGGTAACGCGCCTTCAGTTCGGCGTGAACTCGGCCCCCGGGATCTTCCAGTCCCTCGTGGAACGCCTTTTAAAGGGGCTTCCAGGAGTTCTACCATACTTCGACGATGTGCTGATAACAGCGGGGAGCGAGGTAGAATTAGCTAAAAGACTAGATGGGGTCCTCTCAGTTTTCGAGAAAGCGGGGCTTCGACTAAGGAAGGACAAGTGTGTGTTTTTTGCGAGGGAGGTTGAATTCCTAGGTTTCAAAGTAACCCCAGAGGGGATCAGGCCCTCAGAGTCCAAGGTTGCAGCCGTACAGAACGCCCCCCGCCCCACCGCAAAACCGGAGCTGCAGTCGTTTCTGGGGCTCCTTAACTTCTATCACTCGTTCCTGCCTAGGAAGGCATCGGTTGCGGAGCCACTGCACGCCTTACTAAAAAAGGACGCGGTTTGGCGGTGGGGGGACAAACAAGAGAGAGCCTTCCGAGAACTAAAATCACTCCTCTCCTCAGATGCGGTCCTGACACATTTTGACCCTAGGAAGCCAGTGGTTCTGGTATGTGATGCGTCCCCGGTGGGGGTGGGGGCGGTCCTGTGCCACGTGTTAGAGAGCGGGCGGGAGGCCCCGGTGGCTTACTACTCCAGGTCCCTTTCAAAGGCTGAGCGCAATTACGCACAGACAGACAGGGAGGCACTGGCAATAATTGCAGGGACCAAAAAGTTTCATGATTTTCTATACGGCCGCGAGTTTACGGTAGTGACTGATCACAAGCCGCTTCTGGGGATCTTCACTACCGGCAAACCTACCCCCCAAATACTCTCCCCCAGGATGTTGCGTTGGGCCATATTCCTCAACGCCTACCAATACGAGATAGTCTACCGCCCAGGGAAGGAGATCTCCCATGCGGACGCCCTGTCCCGATCTCCCCTCCCTAACCTGGGGGATTCCGCATGCGAGGTAGAGCGGGACCACCAGGTCATGTTAATCGAGTCCCTCGACTCACCCCCCATTGTCCCGGCCGACCTCGCCAAAGCAACGGCGGCCGACAAAATCCTAGCCCAGGTTAGCTCATGGGTGAAAAAAGGGTGGCCCACTACTCCCCCAGAGGAACCGTTCAAACCGTTCTGTAGGCGCAGGGTGGAACTTTCCCTGGAAAGGGGATGTCTACTCTGGGGCCAGCGGGTGATTATCCCAGAGAAATTAAGGGCAAGGGTACTGAAGTTACTACACACCAGTCACCCGGGGATCGTGCGGTCCAAAGCCCTAGCCAGAAGTTTCTTTTGGTGGCCACAGATAGACGCTGACATAGAGCGTCTAGTGGGCACGTGCGAGAGCTGCCAGAGCTCCCGGCCCGAGGAGTCCCGATTACCCCATAGAGAGTGGGACACAGCCCGCGGGCCGTGGTCCCGTATCCATGTCGACTTCGCGGGGCCCTTCCGCGGGGCCACGTTCCTACTGGTTGTCGACTCCTACTCCAAGTGGTTGGAGGTAATCCCCGTGAGTAGCACCTCCTCCGCGACAACCATAAAGCAGTTGCGCAAGCTCTTTGCTTGCTTCGGCCTGCCAGACGTCCTCGTGAGCGACAACGCAAGTTGTTTCACGTCGACCGAGTTCCAAACCTTCATGGAGAGGAACGCGATTAGGCACATTACTGCTGCCCCATTCCACCCCGCCACAAACGGTCAGGTAGAGCGCCAAGTGCGCACTACGAAAGACGCACTGCGGCGCATGGGTCCCGGCGACCTGAACCTACACCTATGCCAGTTCCTAATCACCTACAGGACCACCCCCCTAGCTTCAGGGTTCTCCCCAGCCGAGCTGCTTATGAAGAGGCGCCCGGCAATGCTGTTTGACCGGATGGATCCGTCCAGGGTGGAGGATGAGGGGAGAAATATAAATTTAGGGGGGGGAGCTCCAAGAACTTTTCTACAGGGGACCCGGTTCATTGCAGGAACTACGCGGCCTCGGGGCCAGCGTGGGTGCCGGGGACAATCATCGAGCAAACGGGGCCAGTTTCCTACAGGGTCGAGACGAACTCAGGGCTAACATGGAGACGGCACGCCGATCAGCTCCGAAGGCGAGTCACTAGTGAGGGGAAATCAGCGTTAGGGTCCTCCCCCACCCGCATTACCCAAGGGGGAGACACGGAGGTGTCCGAGAACACTTTGAAAGAGAGGAATGAGTTTGTCCCCGAATATGAAGATGATTATGATTTCCCGTACCAGGGGGAGTTAGCGGAGTGGTCCCCCACCCGTCCTAGCGAGAAGAGGGGTTTCAGTTCAGCCCCTGGTACACCCCGTCCCCACAGCTCGGGCATGCTAGAGTACACCATAGTCCCGGCCCCCAAAAGGCAAACACCACAAAGACAGGCGGCCAGCGAAATCTCGCCAACCTCAAATCCCCAAACCCCCGAACAGGCAGCGGGAGATAGCGGGTCCACGAGGGTCTCATCGTCAGTTCCGAAGTTCGTGCTAGGTGGGTCCCCGGGCTCTACTGGCAGTAGGCAAGGGTTCACTTCCCAACTGTTCATTCCATTCCCGTCCCCACTTTGCATTGCAGGACGAGACCGCGCGGAACCAGGAGCCACGGGCTCCCCTGTGTTAGGGCAAGCGGCCGCACGCCCCAGACGCCTGTGCGGCAAGCCACAGTGGTTAAGGGACTTCGTCCCATCCTAGGGGGGAGGGATGTTGTGTATGAATGTACACTGTTTCCTTAAGTAAATGAATGTAACCTGCCTCATATTACAATGTATCACAGCTGTAAGGAACGCGAGCAAGCAGCCCATAGAGGGCAGCGGCGAGCGTTCAATCTCACATGGTTCAATTGCTCAATCACGGACAGCCGCGGGAAACTTCCCCCACATGACAATGGAAATAAAGACTACTGCAGCAAGACAATGGAGATTAATACTACTGCAGCAAGAGGCGTGCCTGGGCGAGGCCACGCCAGCGACAGCCAATGAGCTGTCGTGCAACAAGATTCAAATGTGTAACCTTACTGTATATAATGAGATGTACCTCCGCCATTACCACATGTTCGTTCTGATCATCAACCAATAAACCTGTGTTAGTCCTCATTGCGACTCCTTCTTTGTCTTCCGTGCAAGACACTAAAATTGCCATGTGACCTCTTGAGCCAATTGGAGGCACCTGGACTTTTGGGTTGCATCTATATATCCAAAGTGAGGACGTACGTTTTTATGTCCTTAATGCGTCGCAACAGCCCACAACTGTCCGTCCTGCCCTTAAACAACAGCCTACATTCCCCGTCCCAGCGGTCAAAGGTCTGGGTCCAGTGGGCACAGGGGGAGCGCAGGACCCACACACTACAAACAAAGAACTGTGCATGTGGGGAACACAAGCCAGGCCGACACATGCACACCAGACATTAAAAATGCAGTGCATTCTTCAGGTACTGCGAGCCGCCGCTCTCAATTTCTCTTTGCGCGCCTGTTCCACTTTTTGTGTATGTCTCAGCTGTGAGCATGGAAGAGGCATGCGAAGAGAAAGAGGGGGCAGAGGCAGGGAGAGGCGCCAAACAAAAAGTACAAAGGAGAGAGAGAGAGTGGCACCAGTTCTCCTGCGTGCCTTCACATTCTTCGGTTGCCATGAGCTGCCGCTCTCAATTTCTCTTTGCGCACCTGTTCCATTTTTTGTATATGTCTCAGCTGTGAGCACGTGAAGAGAAAGAGTGGGAAGAGGGAGGGAGAGAGGTCAAGGAAGGGAAAAGTGAGAGAAAGACAGGAAGTATGGAAGGAAGAGGGAAAGGAAGAGAGAGGGGGAGGGAGGGAAAGGGGTAAAGGGAGGAAAAAGTGAGAGAAAGAAAGGAAGTATGGAAGGGGGAAGGGAAGGAAGGAAGGGAAGAGAGAAAGGGAGTAGGAAGGAGTGGAAGGAAAGAAGGAGAATGGGAGGGAAGGAATTAAGGGGGAAGGGAGAAGTGAGGGAAAGGAGGAGGGAGGGAAGGCAAGAAGGCTCTCCCAACCGTCCACCTTAGTCCCCTCCTGAGGCACCAAACTGGCAGGGATGCCCTGGGACACCCCTCTCCAAAGGGTGCCCCTAAGGGACACCGAGGAGGAGGAGTAAGGCTGGCCTCGGCCATGCCCCCACCTCGCACGCCACCACAAACCCCAGAGGGCCCACCCCACCCCACAAACGTCCCCGGGCAAAGCCGGGCCCTAAGCTAGTCATCTATAAAAGAAGGTGTTCTAGAGATGCTTGCTCTCTTTCACCATGGAATGCCATGGGGAGCCTCACATGATGTGAGCTGAGAGTTAGACAAGGCCAAGGGCCTAGGTAATCATTTAAGTTTTTATTTTATTTTTGTATTCCTTTGAATGACTGCTTTTGCAAGTTTGATTTTTCATGCTATACTCATTTACTTAATGTACTAATAAACCTTATTAATCTTAGACCCTTTGTGTCTATTGAATTGGGACTAGGGTTTGACTGGACTACACTAAAAGGCCATATTTATGCTACCTAATTCTGATTCCCTGCACCCTTGCCAGCCTGTGCCAAGTGGAGCCATGGGGAACTCCAAAAGGGGGAGTTGCCCCACAGAGGAAGCAGACACTGCTGGTAAGAAAGGCAGATGGTGTGGTGTGACAGGAAGGAATAATAAAACCCCTCTGAAAGAGGGCAGTTATTATGACAGATGTTACCTCTATGGACCGATTTGTTCAACTCAATTAATGGGTAAACCCCAAAGGAGGTCTGTGAATCCAAATCTGAGTTATAGCTGGAGAGGCAGGAACTACTATTCCCATGATATACCTCACCTTGGTTTAGGTAGTAGAATTTCAATACTGTATATCTGTGCAGGAGGGGCACTGGAAGAGTGAATCTGCACAGTGATTTTATGTATTTGCATTTTATTTTAGAGTTTTAGAAACTGTATATGTGGAGCCAATTCATTTATGTTATGGTTTTCCTACTTTGTTTGATAAATAAAGAATTTCTGTTTTTGTTTCAAAGAGACATTTGACTACTTCTTTAATTTTTCAAACATTTCTTGCTCAAGTGCTGGTGAACACAACAAGTTGTAGCATCAAGTTTTGTTATATCACTATAACAATAAAGAGCCTCCTTGAAGATTGTGGCATTTTTGAACCACAATCGGGCATACCCTAGGCAATGGTCCTCTTGTACTGGCTAATCTTTCTCACACTAGGTCAGGTGAGTTTCTTTGATTTCTTTGAGTTTGGCAGTTTCATGTCTGGCCTAGACATGGAAGAAGACTGCTATTGGTTATATAAATATATAAAAATATTTTGTGATGTTTGTGTATGCAATGGAAGACAGACAGAGTTTTAATAGTTGAGACATGATATTCTGGACTGGAGGTGCAAAATCCTGCATTCTTTCCTCCTCTCCAATTTTCCTCAACAATTTTTTAAAAAATTCTTACATATATACAGCAACTCAAAGTGTTGGGCAGCGGTAAATAATCTGGCTCCCTAAACGGGCCAATGGCTTACAGGCGGATGAGCAGGGTGATGGTCCCCTCAGTGGAGGAAATGCCACTGGAAACCATCTTATTGGGGCAAATGGCAAATGAGCAGAGGAGAAACCACTTTCAGATTCCCAATGGTCATGGTGGCAGCAGAGGCCATGCCAGATGGACTGGCTGTGAAGGCACATCTTGTCCATATCCTCAATGCTGTGGCAATCCATTGTAGTCCTGGCGTTAAATCCTGCATGTTGCATTTCATATGTGCCACAGAAGATGATTCCGAGATCATAGTGTATGGGTTACTTCTTGGCAAGCTGGGATCCACCTTAAACAAATTCATGCCAGCAGCATTTTTCCTGCTTCTCTCAGAGGGTGAAGGTGGCCCAGAACTAGCTGGCCTCCAAGACCAGGCATCCCCGCGCCCAGGGGCAGGAAAAAACTATGCTAGGATCAAGTTGCAGACAGGATGATGACATATATGAGATTAGCATTAGATCATCCTATCACCTTATCTCTGGATCATTGTTATTAATAATAGTATCAGCAGATGTTACACAAGAGGAAGGAAGGAAAGAAGGCGGGCTGTGGGCTTGTATCACATCCAGTACAAATCATGAACTCCTGAAACAATCTGCAGTCTCTGTGTGAGCAGTGACAGCAGTTTTTAACACATTGCAGGCTACAAATCAAATTGCTCTGATATGCCTTTCTATTGTAGATGCACTCTGGGACATTTTTTTTTAAAAAAAATGCAATTTGTCAGAGAGTAGATGGGAAAGCCCTTTTTTTAAAAAAAAAACCACACATACCAAAATGTTGGAAATCTGTTCTGAAGACAAAGAGCTGTGAATATGCAATCCAGGAATTTTATTAGCCACAAATGCCAAGCGTTGTATGAATCATGAAAGCAAGGGGGTTAGAGAAAAGATTCCACGGGGCTTGCTGACTGCACTGTTCTTGCCTTATAAGATACTAGCTGATTACCCGGCCTTGCTTGGTGTTTTTTTTATTTAAAGGAAGTATAGTTCTGCCGGCATGTCCTGCCTTGTAGTTCCGCTTACTTCATGACTGCCTCTGCCATCATTGCCTGCACTGTTGTCACTGGCTGCATTATCATTCTGCTGCCTCTGTTGACTCCTCTGTTGTCTCCTCCTTTTTCTTCTTTCTCCTCCTCCTCCCTTTTTCTTCCTCTTCTCCTCCTTTTCCTTCTCCTCCTCCCACTTCTCCTTTTTCTTCTCCTTCTCCTTCTCCTCCTCTTCCTCTCCTCCCCCTTTTTTCTCCTTTTTCTTCTCCTTCTCCTCCTCCCTCTCCTCCTTTTTCATCTCCTTCTCTTCCTCTTCCTTTCCTTCCCCTTTTTCCTCTTCTCCTTTTTCTTCTTTCTCTTTCTCCTCCTCTTTATCCTCTTTATCCTCCTCCTTCCTCTCTGCCTTCTCCTCCATTCCTCCCCCCAAACTTGCCCCTCCCTGGCTCATCTGCAGAGCTCCTGTATGGCCAGTGGGATGCTCTGGAGGCGGTTGCTGCCCAGGCTGAGGCTCTGGAGGTGAGGCAGGACCAATAGTGAGGCAGGCACCTGAGTGAAGAGATTGCCGCTCAGGTTGAGGACGAGTGACATACGGCCTAGTGGGGAGCCGGCCAGGCCCTTGGAGAAGGAGTTGGGCCTGCCCAGCTGGTTGTTCTTGGCCAGCAACATGTGGAGCCGTGCAGTGTTGTTTTGAAGCCGGTACATCTCGGTCTGGGCATACAGGTAGCAGAAATCCCCCAGGCCATGCCCACTTGGCTGGCCATGCCCACCTCCCTACTCCATTGCGCAGGATGTTCAGGCATTGCGAGAGTTGCACTACTCATGCCCCCCCCCCCGGCCTGGACATCCTGCCGCCAGGGGAAGAGAAGAGCTTTTGGACCTTCTCCAGGTAGGCAGAGCAGGGAGGCAACAGTAGGGTGGGGGCTGCTGCTGGAGCGGTGTAGTGGCTGGGGCAGCAGCATAACTAAACTAAGCCAAGGATCTGCACAAGTCGGAGTTACACTGTGCACCTTTCCCGCGATGAGAGCCAGGATCGGCGCCATCACTGCCGCCTCCTGCTCCGAGTCCTGCACTCAGAGCAGGAGGAGTGGCAGGAGGCAGTGGCAGTGGAGGCATCATGTGGAAGGCACAGCTCCAACCTGTGCAGATCCTGGGCTTAGCTAGCCTATGCTGCTACCCAGCCACTGCCTTCAAAGAGCCCTTTTTGCTGCCACTGCTGCCGCCCGTCCTTCTCCATCATGTGTCGTCATGGGAAGGGGAGGCCGGCGGCGCTTCAGCTCCCTTGTCGTGGCCTGCGTCCTCCACTCCTGCACCTTCTGGGCCAGTAAGTGAGTCTGCTCTGTGTGGGGTGGTGGTGGTAGGTGTGTGTGCATGTGTGTGTGTCCCTCACCTGAGGCACTCTCTCTCTCTCTCTGTGTGTGTGGTACCATGCCAAGAGACAATGAGCCAATCAGCTTCAAGTATATTTGCATACAACATAAACTAGATAGCCCAGCATGTCACATGGTCAGATTTGGCAATGCCCACAGACTTGACCCCACCCACAGAGGTAGCCCCGCCCACAATGTGGTAGTAAATTTTTTGGGAACCCATCATTGGAGCTGCATCAGGTTGAGCAGCTCCAAGCCCAGCACGGCCAGCCCTATCCTGCTCAAGTCCAGCACTTCCAGCACCGGGAAGCGGGGTGTGAGCCCGGCCGGAAGGCTGCCCGAAGGCAACATCCACGACAGAGTCAGTGTCAGGTGCTGCGGCGATGGCTCCATGCTGCCCCACAGCTGAAGCTCTGAGGCCTCATCCACCTGTCCCGGCTCCTCCGTCATCATCGCCCTACAGAGTGGGCCCCGCAATTTAGATCCTGCAAGACAACAGAAGGCAAGACACAATCCAGGAGCCTTGCTTTGCGAAGCTCTCGCCAGGGTTCTGCAGCATTATACAGGTTCCCGGGCTGCCTGCAAGGAAGTGAGAGGGGCGGGGCGCATCCAGTGGAAGGAGGCTGTGCTGTGCATGCACAGTACTGCTCTTTTGTTGCTTTGTCTCTGGCCGGTGGGGCATAAACCCCCATTGGGTTTCAAGCCCCCCACAGTGCTGATCTCGCAAGCCCAAGGTAGGTGTGTGCCAAATTTCAGTGAGATTGGTCCAGAGGTGTGGGTTCCTTTAGAGTTCATACAAGACCACACCTCTGTTATATAGATATAGATTGTTCTGCAGTATCAGAAAGGAAACAGGCAGGTTGGTGTTGGTACCATGCCATGAAGGAATCACTAGTGAGGAGTTTTTGAGGGGAAATCCAAGGAGTTTGATGCAGGTTGAGGTTTGTTAGGGAAGGGGATGTACATGGGGGCAGGTAGGCCGTTTGCTTTTTTTTTTTTTTTTGAGTAAAAAACAACAGCAACCAAAGCCCAATATTCTCCAGAGTTGCCCAGGCAGAAATTCAGGAAGCTCCAGCCCGCAAACACATTATTTGCAGACACCTTCATTTAAATTAGGGATGTCCAATTCATCTGGCCCTCCCCACCCTCATTGCTCCTGGAAGCAAAAGTAAAACATGCCTGAGGGTGGTGAGGGCTGGATGAATTGGCGTCAGGGGCTGGATTGGCCCACGGGCCATAGTTTGGGGACCCCTGGTTTAAGCAGAGAAAATGGCAGCTTAAAATCTATCTCATCCTGTTGCATATGGTAACATACGTTTTGGCACAGAGAGGATCTGGGAGATTGGAGCAAGGGGAAAACGGGACAAGTTTCTGGGGTTTTACCTTCTAACACACCAAAGTACTGTACAGTACTTTCCTTTCCTTTCCCACAAATTCACAGGCTCTCAGACAGTGGTGGGATTCAGCAGGTTTGCCCCAGTTCGCCAGAACTGGTAGTAATTCTCGCTGGCCCTGCCCATCCAAGTTTTGAATTAAGTAGTACTAATTTGGGAGCAACGCAGGGCTTACCCCTGGTCACACCCACCACACCATGCCCACAGTATAGGTAGTAAAAAAAAAATGAATCCCACCATTGCTCCCAGATATATTTAACGTGCTTCTTTTCAGATTTTGTAATAACTCAAAGGAAATATCCAACACATCTTGAACCATTTCCAGGCCAAACACATTCTACTTTTTATTACACATAGTACATTCTTAAATAAAAATGCGTCACATAACTTTTTTTTTTTTGCATAGATATCTTACAATATACCGATTTAAAAAAGAATTATGAAACAGACCAGTAACAAAAATAAATCTTTTTTCTTCATTAATAATCTTGTAACATTAACATACCACATCATATAATACAAATAATATTTTTTAAATCTTAAGACTTTTGTACAGCCAAAAAAATTGACAAAGTAATATATTTATATATATTTATATTTATATATATAAAAAGCTTAAAAAAAATAAAATGTCAACCAAAAAAGGCAGAACTGAGGGCTACAAGTTTGGGTACTTCTGTGATATATTAGAAATACCAGAGAAGGCCTGAGAGAATATGACTGAAGGTATTTCCAAATGCCCTTGGCAGACACATCTGGCCAAAGGAAAGCTGTAGTGACAAATGAAAGTCCTTCAAGCGCTGTTGGTTGTTATTCAGGTATAGCGTGTGTGTTTCAAAGGAATGACTTGAGTTTGATATATATAAAATTAAAAATGGGTTGGGTCAATTTGATCGTTAAACATAAGAGATGTTGTGTGTACACCTTTTCTGGTGACTGACTTGGTTCCTTTTCATTTATAATTGTTACAAAAAAATGGAACAAAAACAAAATCCAACTCCTCAAAGGCAAGAAGATATTTCAGGGGAACAATTTCTCCTATCAATTGTCTGACATTTGCCTTTGGCCACCCCGATGTTCTGCTGCAGTTTGGGAAGTAATAAAAAATCATAGAAAAGTAAAAGGTCAAACACAAATTTATGACCCTCTTTACCCAATTGAACAAAAGGATTAATGACATATGGAATCTGAATATCTATCTAGCATGTCCTCACTGTCAAGTACAGCAAGCTGCTATTAGAAATGGATCCTTGCTTCTATTAGACTTAGTCCTGCACAGTTCTGGACCCAATAAAAGATTGACCCATGAAACTGTAAGTTATCCACTCATTGCTGCAGTCACGAAACTGCCTTTGGGTTTAAAGGGGAAGAGAGGGAAAACAATGCCCTTACTCTCCTACAGCTACATCTCATCTTAGCAAAATTGACCTGAAGACAGAGAGCTCTTAGCTCTTTGGATCAGTGCACCTTGACAATGCAGAATGTGTACAATGACACACCTTCTTTTAAGAGCCAATACCTGGGGGTTCATCAGGATGTATGGATTTGACCTAACCCCATGCTTGTGCTGGTTTCAACTTCTCCTTAAATACATTTTTGTCATTCCAATATAGTAAAACATGGTGCAAATACAGTGCCACAGTGCAAATTAAAAAAAAACACTCTACAACTAACATGAACAAGCTCCCCTGACACATCTTGTAATAAGGAGATTCTGCTATTGTTTCTGGAACAAAACTGGGGCATTCCAAGCTTGCTCCAAAACATAATAGACAATTGTTACTAGCCCCCCACTATCACTTCCCACTCCTTTCCCAAGGAAAAATAAGCTCTGAGAAGGCAATTGGGAGTAGAGACAACTGATGGGGAGCTAGTAAGAGGTGTACAACATACCCTGAAGTATACCTTAAACATACTCTCAACCTCACATTTCTTGCCAAGAAGTCTGGGAATTCTGGTTTCCTATACCTCCTAATCCAATGCATTAGATATCTTGACTCTATAGAGATTACTTTCTGCCACTGACTCAGTACCCTCCCCCCTTCAGTAGGTTGAACTTACTTTGAAAAAGATGGAAGAACCTTTGTACAGGTCGGTGATGATCTTGACACCAGCCAGGTGTGGACTTGGAAAGAGGACTTAAGACCACCTTGGGAGCACCATTTCTAAACTTTTCCACCTGCTGCTCCACTACTAATTGACCTTTGATTGGACCATCTGCAAACATTCCTCATTGTTGACTGAAGAAAACAGTCCTGGCTTTGCAACAAACATGGAAGCCAAGTGCTTGACAAACTGTAACAGGCACTATAATGAACTAATTGTCAGGGATATGAAATCTGGTCCTTCATCTTTTAAACATTCCAGATATCTGTGCAGTAGTTTATGGAAGCACTTCGGAATAACTGCACTCAACTTAGACTCTTCACTTCCTGATAATATATAGTGGAACAGTTGAAGTGCTGCTTACTCTTTGTTAGAACAGAGCAACTTTGCACCAACCTAGCTAAAGCCTGTAGAGTTAAAAAAATCAAGCCCCTCAAAACCCACATAACTCTCACCTTGCAGCAAAGTCTGAGTAACACATTATTTACAATTTGTTGCTCCAGGATTAGCAGGCACAAAACTCAGAAATGTGTGAGAAAACAGACAAACCACATGCACTACTATTACAATGGAAGAAATAAATTTTAATGCTTACTGGTCTTGTTAACTGGCCTTCCAAGGGACAATTTATTTGTCCTGGCTATTGGCCTTAACAGATAAAAACCACACACTAAATGAAAGCAGTCAGTGACAAAAATGTTTTTTTTTTAAATAATTTCCTTGGAATATTTTTCCAGATGGAGATGACAATCATATATTGCACACAGATTTACATATCCAGTTAAAAGTCTATCACACAGGAATACATCTGCTGTGTGCTCGTAGCTGTTTCCCCCCCTCATCACAGACACCAAAGATCAAGGGTTAAGTCACATTTTACCCTGTGATTTCTCTCTCAGATTATTCATCTGAGAAATTTTCTTCCATAGTTTTAGGTCTATTCACTGATGGCATATATCCAAATTCAGGCAAAAGCTCTCCTACACTGGCTGACCTCATTCCTAAAACCCACTGAGAGCTGCTGGTACCCTCCCCAAGCCAGAACGAAAATAGGCACTGTTGGTTACTACATGCCAGCAATACTAGTGAGGAGTTCAGTTTCATCTGTGTAGAAATGTATGTAGTTTAGGTACTTAAGTCCATGTGTGTGCACACAGAAGGAAAGTGTAGAACCTGGCAGTTTACCCAATTAGTTAAAAATAAAAAAAACCTATTGGTTATTTTTAAAAAGTAGAGTAGGCCAAACATAGTTTCTGAATCCAAGAACATCATGTGCGTGTAAAAAGCATCTGGGGCTACCAAATCTATTCTAATAATGAATAGATCCCCTCCATACCTTGCTAGCCACAATGATTTTGGAAGAGGAGAGGATCCAAGCCCATTTTAATGTGACATCTATCAGACCAACATCACTACCTACAAAATAAATTCTTTACATACAGGGTGCCTTACGGTTTATTATTGTTATGGCACAACCACTAAATACAGGTTTCCATCTATTGCAGAGGTTCTCAACCTTTTAAAGCCATGGGCCAGACCATGCCCCCTCAGACAGCTGAGTGGGCCAGACTGCTGGTTCCACACTGCCTTAAACGCGGGTGTAAAATGCATCCACACTGTCAAAAATGTGTTTGTGACAGCCATGGGCACTTTTAGAGCTGTCATAAATGTGTCCACTTCCACTTCTGGTGGTGGCAGTGGCAACATGGTCCACATGAAATGGTATCATGGGACAGGGCCAGCCTGTGGGCCATAGGTAGAGAACCCCTGATCTATTGTGATTTGAGCAACAAAAATAACTTTTGAGGTTGACTAGGATACAAGAGTAGAAGAAGATCTGAAAGCCTTACTGGTAGCACAAAGTAGAGCAAAAGTAGTAGTGGTGAAGGCAAAGCCGGTAACTGCTGATTGGTCATTAGCCCTAACTGTGAAACTTGGAGAGTATAATAGGCCATGCTGGCTTGCAAGTTAACAGACACATGCCTGCAAGGTGGAAAATAAGCCACATCCGTCCCCACCTTGTAATGTCTGTCATTAGTGCTAATCAGCTCTTTGTCCCCAGTATTAACATGTGGTGTTTCTTTATATCCTGGTCCACCAGACAGACCAAAGGCAAAGTCTCTACACATCTAATTAGGAATAACTTCTTATTTCAACTGGTTTAACTCCAAATAACTGTATCTCATCCTCTGTTAATATTGGGAAAACAACAGAGAGGGGATAGTAATCCAATTTTTCACAGTAAGTATTTCTGAATTGAGTTTTGATTGTGTGCAAAGGTTGAAAAAGTTGGGTTTTTTAGTGGCTGCAACTGAGTCCTAGGAGTAGTATTCCAAAATGTAAATTTTTCAAATTCTCCATAATTTTGAGTATTGGGCAGGATAACAGAATTTTTGATGACTTGCCTGGAACACAACCTTCCACAATTTCACATTGTGCTACGATCAGTAGAGAAGTTAGCAATAACACAAACTACAAAAGGATGAAAATCAGTATTGTTCCTTTGCATTCCCACAGTTCCCAGTTCTCGGTCCCCCACTTTTTTAAAAAATACAAGCTTATAGTAGATTTCCCACCAATTCTTGAAGATGATCTCTAAGAACACTAGAACAGTGATAATATTGACGGATATTACTCAAAGACTATCATCATGACACATATGTATGCATAATACACAGGATTCTATGAGAGGAATTGCATGGACAGCATAGATTTTTCAGCATCTTTGCACAGTTAGATGTTTTTCCATCTCCCTCAGCTGATATTCTAAACTCTAAACTGTCATACTATAACATTCAAATCCCAAGGTAAAGGGGTTCTCAAAATGCCCATTGAGTGCCTGGATAGAATAGAAAATATGCAAACACAGGTACAGAGAACTATAAGATTGTCAGCAAACAGTGTTCCAATATTTTCTAAATCCTTGTTAACCATAAATCTTTGGAATAAAAGTTAGATATCTTCTCTCCATCATTCTTCAATGCTAACGTCCATGGCCCTTGTAGAGATGGCATGATTTTGGTCCATTTCTCGCTTCATTCTTAAGGGCTAGACCTTGAACCAGCCACAGAAATGGCTACTGAGAGTCATAGTGCACCCAGGAACTCTGATTAAAAAAGGTGAAAAGTGTATTGTTTGAAACCATGGTAGCTTGGTGAAAACAAACATGGAAGGAAAGCCCAAAAGGCGAAGTGCTAAAAATCCCTGTGTTACATTATACAATTTGTAAAGATATTCAGTATTTATTTTTAAAAATTGGTAAAGTTTTTGCATCCTAAACATAAATTTAGAAAATTATTGAACAGTCAGCAAGTTAAAAAAGAAAACAGTCAAAAGAAGGGCAGTGAGCTAGTTTTGTAAGTGGAAGAGCAGCAACCAAGGGAGATTTCATGTACCATTTCAATTCTCAGAGCAGCTTGCAGGAATGGGTTCCATGTCATTCACAATGCACAACCATTCCCAACGACTAGCTATCCATCTGTATGACAGAGGGTTCACAAAGGCAGTCTTTGGAAACCATGCCAGTTCCTACTAGCTAGAAACAGACATTATGTATAGAAAGAAGTGTGTGTGTGTGTATGTTTATGTGTGCATGTCTGTGCGTAAAGTACAGAGAAATTAACCCACTCTGAAATTAAGCTACAACCAACAAATTATCTACAAGATTCAAAAGCAAGCCTGATGCCTCCATTAATTACTAAATGGTACAACCACTGGTCAAAGTGTACCCATGCATTATTTATCTTTTGCTTAAACGGATCACTTGGAAGGAAGCCAGCACTCACCAAAAAGCCAATCCCTTTTATCCAATCAACCTGTTAGATGAGAGAGAAAGTTTTATCTCCTTGATAAATGGGGAAATGAACTTGGTTGACATAGGTGTTTTCTTTAGAACAGAAAGCTATTCCGTTTCTCTTTAGCTTTGAAGAGGTTCTCACTTTTCCACTCAAAATGACTGTAATAGTATGTCTACACATTTGCCCAACCCAAATTATTATTTTGTAGGAACCAGACACACAAATAAGTTAATGGGGAATGGACTCATTAAAAGGGCTAGCAAGAACAAGGAACTTGAGTTGCCAACCTATCAATAGGAGTTGCAGCCAGCATGCCCTCCCGCCCCACCCCCCACGGTGCAGACGGAAAACCTGAAGTCACACCTGAGTGACAGAATCTAAGACAGATATCCAGGTGTGTAATCATGAGTTCTGAGGAACATGAAGAAGAAGTTTCAAAGCTTCCAATCAAGCTTTCTTTCAAGTTTTCATTAGGCAGTTAAACACGAAGTCTAAACTCTGGCAATTATGGTGATGCCTCCAAAGATATACTGTGGTGTTGCCCAGAGATGTTGTTGGCCAACCACGGTGAAATCATATCAGCAGATTTCATAGTCCTCTAGTGCACGTGATGTGCAATAACCAAATATCAAAAATCAAGTGGCAGAAGAAAATAATATAAACTATATGTTCTTGACGAAGTCTACATAGGTTCAAGCGAGAAAGGTGTTAAGAGTGTCCTAGGTATCACTGCACAGTCTACTGCCAATTAAGGCCATTGGTATTGACTTAAATGGATCCTGTTTGAACAATTCTATGAAGAACCAGAGCCAGAGCACATCAGATTTCTTGAGGAGTCTTGACACATCATTGTGCATAAGAAGGAGTCTCAAAAACAGAAAGGAACAAGATATTAATGTTTCGGCTACCAAACTGGGATTTGGTTTCTCTAGGTTGTTAGTTGCCCCTTTGAAATCTAATTTAAAAAGAAAAATTAGTGCTACAAATATGCAACTCCAAAATCACATGTCTTTCTTTCCCCTAAACTAAACCACCACCACCATCATCAAGTTGCACTGTGAATCAAGTTCCACAGTGCTCCTCCTATTACTGTTTCATGTGCAGAAAATCCTCTTCCATCTGCTTTTGTTTCCACTGGCAATGAACAGGGAACAAAACAAAAAACAAAAACTGAGAATCCTGAAGGGTCATAAGCAATGCTGTGTCTCACTGACTCCTCCTGCAATCTTTTCTTCTGCCTTCCAGTCAGGCAAGATGTTGAGACAGACAAATCTAATTAAGTACAGTTAGGTGCATGACAGCATTTAGTGCATGTTTTGTGTACAGAGGTTTACATGTGATCACGTTTTCTTCTGAAAGGCAGCAAGGGACAGATCATTCTGCCCTTTTCTCCATGACGCTCAGGTCTGACTGCATCTGGGCCGCACCGAGTAAGCTTATTATCTAGACGTGTCTCTTCATATGGAGAGCAAGATGATCAGACCTTGAAAAACACCTGCAAAAATAAGTTACAAAAGTGAAATCAGGGTTGGAAGACACAAAATCTTTCAGACTGTATTCTGGGGTGCACGTAAGAACATCCGCAAATGGAAAAATCTCCTTATATCTGACACAGAAACACAAAAACAGAAATTTTAAAAGTCTGTTACATGTTGAGCACTACAGAAAAAATCATGACTACAATATGCAATTTTAGTTCTGTTATACCTGCTGCATGTTAGGAGATAATGTTTTTGTTCTCACAGCTATGGAAAATTCCATAGTAAGAGGGTGAAGGAGGCAATACTGCAAGTTTGAAATCATACAACCAAAGGACTTCCAAACAAAATAAAGTCCCCTTCACACACCTTTAAGCCTCAACTGCTCACATTTTCAAGGTTACCACATCAGAGCAGGCAAGTTTTATCAAGACAGCTAGTTGGAATCCTGGATACTTTTTCATTCCAGGAAGGGAAACTGCATTGCCTTCTTTGGTGAGAAACAAAGCATTATTATAACTCATGCGTTGTAATTCAAAAGGCTCACTGAAGCTAAAGCTTTCTACTAACAGCAGCATACCAAATAAGTCCTGGCACCACAACCTCTCCAGTCTGTAAAATTTGAAAAAGCAACACAGTCTTATAATTAGCAATGGCACAGTAAATAGCAAATCTGAATGGGTGCCAAGAATACAAGTTCCAACTAGCATTTTTAATTTCAGCTTGGCACAAAACTCTATCGATATAGAGATATAAATATACATATATGTATTTGTACATGAAAAGAGCCTGTGTGGCTTTGGTGTCTCGCAGGGAAGACAAAGAACGAGTCGCAATAAGGACTAACACAGGTTTATTCTTTGATGGTCAGGTGAACATGTGGTAATGGCGGAGGTACATCACATTATATACTGTCTTACAACACATTTGAATCTTGTAGCACGGTAGCTCATTGGCCGCTACCGGTGGGGGCGTTGACTGGGGGCACGCCCCCTCTCCTGTACTTCTTGATCGTGCGGGGTACTTCTTGATCGTGTGGGGAAGTTCCCGCGGCTGTCCGTGATTTGGGGAAATGAACCATGTGAGTATGAACGCTCGCGGCTGCCCTTTATGGGCGGCTCGCTCGCGTTCCTTTAACAGCTGTGATACATTGTGATATGGGGCTGGTTACATTCATTTACTTAAAGCAGCAGTGTCCATGCATACACAACATCCCTCCCCCCTAGGATGGGACGAAGTCCCTTAACCATTGTGGCTTGCCGCACATGCGTCTGGGGCGTGCGGCCGCTTGCCCTAACACAGGGGAGCCCGTGGCTCCCGGTTCCGCGCGGTCTCGTCCTGCAATGCAAAGTGGAGACCCGTTAGTGGTTCTGTGGTGAGGCTGCGTTGACCTTGCCTGTGGGGATGGGAATGGAATGAACAGTTGGGAAGTGAATCCTTGTCTACCTCCTGCAGGGCCCGGGGACCCACCTAGCACGAACTTCGGAACTGACGATGAGACCCTCGTGGACCCGCTGTCTCCCGCTGCCAGTTCGGGCGTTTGGGGATTTGCGGCCGGCGAGGTTTCGCTGGCCGCCTGTCTTTGTGGCGCTTGCCTTTTGGGGGCCGGGATTATGGTGTACTCTAGCATGCCCGCGTTGTGGGGACGGGAGGTACCAGGGGCTGAACTGAAACCCCTCTTCTCGCTAGGACGGGTGGGGGACCACTCCGCTAACTCCCCCTGGTACGGGAAATCATAGTCAAGCTCATGGTCCTGGTCATAGTCGGGGACAAACTGATTCCTCTCTTTACTTGCGCCCTCGTGCGCCTCCGTGTCTCCCCTTGGGTAATGCGGGTGGGGGAGGACCCTAACGCTGATTTCCCCTCACTGGTGACCCTTTTTCGGAGCTGGTTGGCGTGCCGTCTCCACAGTAGCCCTGAGCTAGTCTCTACCCTGTAGGACACTGGTCCTGTCTGCTCGATGACCGACCCCGGTACCCACGCTGGCCCCGAGGCCGCGTAGTTCCTACAGTAAACCGGGTCCCCTGTGGAAAAGTTCTTGGAGTTCCCCCCCCCTAAATTTATATTTCTCCCCTCATCCTCCACCCTGGACGGATCCATCCGGTCAAACAGCGTTGCCGGGCGTCTCTTCATAAGGAGCTTGGCTGGGGAGAATCCTGACGCTAAGGGGGTGGTCCTGTAGCTGATTAGGAATTGGCACAGGTGTAGGTTCAGATCGCCGGGGCCCATGCGCCGCAGTGCGTCTTTCGTAGTGCGCACTTGGCGCTCTACCTGGCCGTTTGTGGCGGGGTGGAATGGGGCAGCCGTGATGTGCCTGATTGCGTTCCTCTCCATGAAGGTTTGGAACTCGGTCGACGTGAAGCAACTTGCGTTGTCGCTCACGAGGACGTCTGGCAGGCCAAAGCAAGCAAAGAGTTTACGCAACTGCTTTATGGTTGTCGCGGAGGAGGTGCTGCTCACGGGGACTACCTCCAACCACTTGGACTAGGAGTCGACAACCAGTAGGAACGTTGCCCCACGGAAGGCCCCCGCGAAGTCGACATGGATGCGGGACCACGGTCCGCGGGCCGTGTCCCACTCTCTATGGGGTAACCGGGGTTCCTCGGGCCGGGAGCTCTGGCAGCTCTCGCACATGCCCACTAGGCGCTCTATGTCCGCGTCTATCTGTGGCCACCAAAAGAAACTTCTAGCTAGGGCTTTGGACCGCACGATTCCTGGGTGACTGGTGTGCAGTAGCTTCAGTACCCTTGCCCTTAATTTTTCTGGAATAACCACCCGCTGGCCCCAGAGTAGACAGCCCCTTTCCAGGGAAAGTTCCACCCTGCGCCTACAGAACGGCTTGAACGGCTCCTCTGGGGAAGTAGTGGGCCACCCTTTCCTCACCCATGAGCTAACTTGGGCTAGGATCTTGTCGGCCGCCGTGGCTTTGGCGAGATCGGCCGGAACAATGGGGGGTGAGTCGAGGGACTCGATTAACATGACCTGATGGTCTTGCTCTACCTCACATGCGGGATCCCCCATGCTGGGGAGGGGGGATCGGGACAGTGCGTCCGCGTGGGAGATCTCCTTCCCTGGGCGGTAGACTATCTCGTACTGATAGGCGTTGAGGAATATGGCCCAACGCAACATCCTGGGGGACAGTATTTGGGGAGTGGGTTTGCCGGTAGTGAAGATTCCCAGAAGCGGCTTGTGATCCGTCACTACCGTGAACTCGCGGCCGTATAGAAAATCATGAAACTTTTTGGTCCCTGCAATTATGGCCAGGGCCTCCCTATCCGTTTGCGCGTAGTTGCGCTCAGCCTTTGAAAGGGACCTAGAGTAATATGCCACCGGGGCCTCCCGCCCGCTCTCTAACACGTGGCACAGGACTGCCCCCACCCCCACCGGGGACGCATCACATACTAGAACCACTGGCTTCCTCGGGTCGAAGTGTGTTAGGACTGCATCTGAGGAGAGGAGTGATTTTAGTTCTCGGAAAGCTTTCTCTTGTTTGTCCCCCCACTGCCAAACCGCGTCCTTTTTTAGTAAGGCGTGCAGTGGCTCCGCAACCGATGCTTTCCTCGGCAGGAACGAGTGATAGAAGTTAAGAAGCCCCAGAAACGACTGCAGCTCCGGCTTTGCGGTGGGGCGGGGGGCGTTCTGTACGGCTGCAACCTTGGACTCTGAGGGTCTGATCCCCTCTGGGGTTACTTTGAAACCTAGGAAATCAACCTCCCTCGCAAAAAACACACACTTGTCCTTCCTTAGGCGAAGCCCCGCTTTCTCGAAAACTGAGAGAACCCCATCTAGTCTTTTAGCTAGTTCTACCTCGCTCCCCGCTGTTATCAGCACATTGTCGAAGTATGGTAGAACTCCTGGAAGCCCCTTTAAAAGGCGTTCCACGAGGGACTGAAAGATCCCGGGGGCCGAGTTCACGCCGAACTGAAGGCGCGTTACCTTAAATGCCCCCTTGTGTGTCACGATTGTCTGCGCAGCGGCAGCGGCTGGGGTCACTGAGAGCTGCTGGTAGGCCTGTGCCAGGTCTAACTTGGCAAAACACCTCCCCCCATGAAGTGTGGCCAGCAGATGGCTGACCACGGGTACCGGGTATGCATTTGGCCGAATGGCCTTATTGATCGTACATTTATAGTCTGCACAAATCCTGACCTCCCCGTTTGCTTTAAGGGCCGTTACAATCGGCGTCTCCCACTCTGCCGAATCAACTGGAACCAAAATCCCTTGCCCCACCAATTTGTCCAGTTCCGCCTCGATCTTGTCCTTGAGTGCGAAGGGCACCCTCCTTGGCTTAAGGTGGATGGGCCGGATTTCTGGGTCCAACTCGAATGAAACTGGGGGCCCCCTGTAAGTACCGAGCCCCTTTTTGAAAACGTCCGGGTGCGCATTGCAAGCGTCCTGCATTGGGTCAGTCTCAATGGCGTGGATGCCGGACAGTTCTATTCCCAGGGGAGCGAACCACTGCGTTCCTAGGAGGCAACACTTCCCCCCCTTGAGGACCACTAGGGGCAGTCTTTCGGAGAAATTCTTGAACTTCACCTTGAATTTCCCCACCCCCAACACCGGGATCCCGTTTCCCTGTACGTCCCGCAAATGGGATCGCATGGCCCGCAGTTTGGGCCGAGCCTCTGGGGGAATGCGCATGTACTCCCTCTGGGACAGTATGGAGTAGGACGACCCTGAGTCTATCTCCATTTTTACGGGGCGCCCCTGCAACTGTACCTCCACGTAGAATCGCCGGTGCTCCAGGGCCACGCGGTGTACGCCGTCCTCGCCGTGGATGGTGGAAACCTTCCTGGAACCGGCTGCCTTCCGCTGGTGGTGCTGGGGATGGCTGGAGCCGCCTTTGCCCTCGGTTCGCCCGCGCCTGCATACTCGGGCGATGTGTCCCTTTCGACCGCAGTTGTGGCACTCGGCCTTGCGGAAGGGACACCTCGTGCGGTCGTGGGCCGCGCCACAGCCATCGCAACGGCGGTCTTGCCGCTCTCGGTTTTGCCGCCGCTCCCCACGCTTCCGTACTCTCTGGACGCCGTCGCCGTCGCTGGTGTAGGAATCCGCCGTTACGGAGGAGTCGTCGGAGGTCTCTGGAGTGCCGGCGGGCGACTTCGGTGCCCGCCAGGCTGCCTTCGCAGGAGTCCGCCGGGCCGCTTGAACAGGGGACTTGGCCCGCTCGGACGTTGTGCCGCGGGCCTTGAACACCTTGACCCCGCTCCTGGCCGCCTCAGCCGCTTGCGCCTCTCGCAACACCTCATTGAACGAGAGGTGCTCGTCGCGGGTCATGAGCTTCCGTTGCAGCTCTTCGTCCCGCAGGCCGCACAGCAGGCGGTCTCGCAGGGCCTGGTTCAGGTCGTCCCACTTGCAGTGCACGGCCGCCAGTCTGAGGGCCGCTGCGTAGTCGGACACGGACTCGCCTGGGCGCTGGTCCCGCCGGTGGAACGCGACCCGGGCCGGAAAGATGGACACGGGCGGCTGGAAATGTGCCCTCAGCAACTCCAGGATTTGGTCGATAGGCACTGCTTCAACCTTCTTTGGCGCCACCAAGTTCATGAGGATGCGCAGCGTGGCCGGTCCCACCTGGGCCAGGAAATGGGAGCGTATCAATGCGTCGTCGTCGACGCCGGCTGCTTCCATTGCGTGCCGAAACTGGCACTCGTAGAGCTCCCACTGCTCAGGCTCGCTGACGTCGAACTGGTACGTCTTGACTCTGGGATTCGCCATATCCCACCTTCGTCGCCAATTTGGTGTCTCGCAGGGAAGACAAAGAACGAGTCGCAATAAGGACTAACACAGGTTTATTCTTTGATGGTCAGGTGAACATGTGGTAATGGCGGAGGTACATCACATTATATACTGTCTTACAACACATTTGAATCTTGTAGCACGGTAGCTCATTGGCCGCTACCGGTGGGGGCGTTGACTGGGGGCACGCCCCCTCTCCTGTACTTCTTGATCGTGCGGGGTACTTCTTGATCGTGTGGGGAAGTTCCCGCGGCTGTCCGTGATTTGGGGAAATGAACCATGTGAGTATGAATGCTCGCGGCTGCCCTGTATGGGCGGCTCGCTCGCGTTCCTTTAACAGCTGTGATACATTGTGATATGGGGCTGGTTACATTCATTTACTTAAAGCAGCAGTGTCCATGCATACACAACAGTGGCCTTCTGCCACTCCCAGAAAAAGTGAATGGTAAACCACTTCAGAATTTTCTACTTATTAAACCCTGGAAAGTGTTTTCATAATTTGAAATTGATTTGACAGCATATTGTTATTATTATTATTTGAATATTTTTATTGAATTTTCCAATGTAATTCAATGTGTATAAATCAAATAAACTGAACATAACAGTAAACTGGAAAAAGAAGAGAATAAATACACACACACACACACACAGTAGGTGTGGTATGGTGGGCGTGGCCAGGGGAAAGTGATTTTCCCTATGGGATGCATTGTACAAATTTTTTTTGCTAAGTGGTTTTTCCCATTGACAAAATGTTGTATGATTTTTTCCATAGGAAAACCTGTTATGCGGGACGCCATCCCCCAAAAAACTTAATTGTTATGCAATTTCGTTGCTATACGGTGCGATTGTTGTATGAGGTTCCCCTGTGTGTGTGTGTGTGTGTGTGTGTGTGTGTGTGTGTGTGTGTGTGTGTGTGTATTCATCTCCCCCCTCATCTCCACAGTACATTAACACAATAAAACTAACATAACATTTATCACCCTGTGATATTTACAATGTCCGAGGAGTTAGCCAGACATTTGCCCCTTCAATTTATTTCCTACTTTCAAAAATCCATTAAATCAGGTGCCAGTGTCTTGCCCTTATTATTTTTTAATGTATGTTCTAGAAATGGCTTCCATATATTCCAAAAATTATTTTCCTTTGTTACTCCTTTTCTTATATTTAATTCACATGTCAGCTTGTCATTTAGAGCCATCTCCCATAATGCTTCATAACAGATGTCCACTCCCAATCTTACATTATTTTTCCAGTTTTTTGCAATTTGCTGTCTTGCAGTCGATATGAAAATGGACAACAGGTCTTTTCTATTAGAACCCCATTTAATTGGTTCAAATCCATTAACAAAACCTTTTTGCGCATCCAAATTTAAATTTTCATCCATTATATTTCCAATTTCTTTTTTTATTTCCCCCCGATATTCTGACACAAGCTGACAATCCCTACACATATGTTTATATGTCCCCATTACTTGATGGCATCTCCAACAGTTTTTAGATTTGCTACTATCAATTTGATTTAGCTGTACTGGTGTCAGGTACCATCTCCACAATACTTTAAAATTATGTTCTTTAACTTTTACTGACAAACATTTCATAATTCTAGTTGTCCATTTCTTCTGCCAATTTTCTTCAGTAATTTTTATTTTCAGATCCGATTCCCATGTTTCCTTTAATGTATTACATGTCATAATTTCCTTACTCAAAATTTTGTATAGTCTTTTTAACAAACCCTTTATTCCAACTGAATCATTTCTTATCTCATCAATTAACTTCTCAAATTCCATCAATTGTCTATTTAGGTCCTCATATTGAAAATATTTTTTATTCCAATTGTTCACTACAAGTATCTGTAACCTGTTCAGCTTCAGTTCTTTATAAATTTCCGACTTCTTTTCACTTTTCTCACAATTTTTAACCATTCTTTAAGTGAGCATATCCCATGTTTTTGTAAACCCTTTTTCAATTGTTATTATTATTACAGCAATCCCAATAAGGCTTTAAAGGAGTGGATTTTAGGAGTGCTCCTACCAGTTGCAGTGCCCCCGTGGTGAATTTACATGACCCAGTAGGGAGCTGAACCTAGGTTTCTTGAGTCCTACTCCATCACACTATTCCCTATATAACATAAGTATTTACATACTGTATATGTATATCATGCCTGCCAGAGCAACACAATATGAAAAATTACACTGAAGCAGAATTTTAGTACTAGCAGCGAAACTTGAGTAACTGCTTATTCACAGTGAAACTGAAAAAGAGGTAAATTTGACAACACTAAAAGATGATCACTAGCTTTTATTAATATATGATGAAAGCTGGGAGATCTATAATGGCTAATGGTTCATTGTCCATGCATGAAAGCTCCAGATCAAATCTCAGTTTAGCTATGATTTCACTTGTTGTTCTTTGGGAAGCCACTGCTCTCAAATTCATCTATACTATATTATCTAAATGTTTTTGTAACATCATGGAGGAGGAGGAGGAGGAGGAGATGATGATGATTCTAAATTAGAGGAAACAGATAAGGCTGGAAGAATGCTACAAGAGAAAGAAAGCTTTTGAGAAGGATGCTGCCATTGAAAAAGCTTTTTCGATGGCCAGTTCTTCATACATTTTGATGGCTTTTTTTGAAGGTGGTGGTGGGAAGGAGTTATGTTACCATACAGTATGGGATTCAGGCTCTCCCCCACCCTTTCATTAGAAATAGCTAATAACTGAAATGGTGCCCATGGTATCTCCCCTGTGTAGCCATCTCTGCTCTCTCAATCTCTCTCCTCTCTCCTCTAATCCATACTGGATTAAGGCTGGAAGTCAACACAACATTTGGCTGATTTAAAACCAAGTGTTAAAGGTTATACTTCATTGGAGATATAAACAGCAGCTGGAATAATGAACAACTTAGAAAAGGTATTTATTTCCTAAGGCATTTCTGTGTACCTTTCATTATCTTCCATGTACACCTATTGTACATCTTCTATGTAAGGTGGACAAGTAAGACCACCTCACCTGTCTTCTCAGAAACCTGTATGTGGGTCAAGAAGTGGCAATTAGGACTGGGTATGGAGAAACTGATTTGTTTAGAATAGGAAGAGGAGTATGACAAGGCTATATATTGTCACCTGCTTATTGAACCTATATGCAGAGCACATCATGCGTAATGCAGGGCTGGATGAATCACTAGCCAGAATTAAGACTGACGGAGATTGACATCAGCCTAATGGTACAAAGTGGAGAAGATCTAAATAGCGTCTTGATGAGGGTGAAAGAGGGGAGCACAAAAGTTAGCTTGAATCTCAACATGAAAAAAAATCCAAAACCACAGCATCTGGCCCCATCACCCCCTGGCAAATAAAGTGGAAGAAACAGAAGCAGTGAAAAACTTTAATTTCTTGGGATCTAAGATCACTGCAGATGGTGACTAAAGGTAAAGGTTTCCCTTGCTCGAAAGCCAGTCGTATCTGACTCTAGGGTTCAGTGCTCATCTCTGTTTCAAAGCTGAAGAGCCAGCGCTGTCTGCTTCTGCAGAAGTTTCTGTGGTCATGTGGCAGGCATGACTAGACACCAAAGTGCATGGAACGCTGTTTCCTTCCCACCAAAGTGGTCCCTATTTATCTACTTGCAATTTCTTGCTTTCGAATTGCTAGGTTGGCAGGAGCTGGGACAAAGACGGGAGCTCATTCCATCCTGCAGTACTCGGGAATCGAACTGCTGACCTTCTGCCTCCCAGTCAGCATCTTAGGCACTTGAGCCACTACAGCCATGAAATAAAAAGACACTTACTCCTTGGGAGGAAAGCTTTGCCAAACCTAGGCAGCATAATAAAAAGTAGAGACATCACCCTGATAGAAAAGGACCACTATTCTCTCTTTCTTATGATAATTAAACTTTGCTGATCAGGGCAAAATGAAGAGGAAAATGTTTTTTAAAAAAGAGCCATTGCAACTATCAGAGTGAAGCAGGACATTTATTAGCTAAGTTGTCAGTGTAGGAAAACATCCTTTTTCAGTAAATCACAGGTTTATTTTCTCTCAAAAATGTGAGATTATGGTGAATATTCTTGAAAATAGAGAAGAAAGAGCAAAAGTAATATAAGTAAATGTTACAATCAAAACTGGCACAATTAAATAAAGAAAGCCATCATTCTGCCAATTTGTATAAAGTAAGTTTCTGTATAAGCACTAAGAATCTAATTGCTGCAAATAATCTAACATGGGAGGAAAATGACAGAACACATCTCTCAGGAAATAGGATGGTTACAATTGTGGCCAAGTTTCTCTTTACAACCTTCCTCTGCAGTTGGGAGTGTTTATTTTATCTGGCTCAAGTCGCTAAGACGCTGACTGGGAAGCGGAAGGTCAGCAGTTCGATTCCCGAGTACTGCAGGACGGAAATGAGCTCCCGTCTTCATCCCAGCTCCTGCCAACCTAGCAGTTCGAAAGCAAGAAATTGCAAGTAGATAAATAGGGACCACTTCGGTGGGAAGGTAACAGCGTTCCGTGCGCTCCGGTGTCTAGTCATGCCTGCCACATGACCACGGAAACGTCTGCAGAAGCAGACAGCGCTGGCTCTTCGGCTTAGAAACAGAGATGAGCACTGCACCCTAGAGTCGGATACGACTGGCTTTCGAGCAAGGGAAACCTTTACCTTTTACCTTACTATGATTACCAAGGAAACCACCAAGCTTATAAATTGCCCTCTACACACGCTGAGTAGCTATATGCCTCCATAGGTCTGGTCTGACCAGGTACTAGATTAGTATTTATGTAGACCAGGGGCTCTCAACCTAAGGCCCGTGGGCTGGATCCAGCCCACAGCACCATTTCACGTGGGGCCCCCATCCCTCCAAGAGCCACCCCTATCACACAAACAGGGCAAAATGGCTGTCCGGCCATTGAAGCTGACTGACTCTGCCCTTGGTTTGAAAAGGTTGGATCCCCAAGTCCTTTTGTTGCTCACTACAATCTGGCTTCTTTATTTTTAATCTCTGAATCACTCTGGATGGTGTGCATGGTTATCTTCTCCTATTCAGTCCTCACAATAATCTCATGTGGTGGGTTTAGTCTGAGAAAGAGTAGAAGAATACATTTGGCTTGTCCTGTACCCACACGCAAGTTTTGTAGACGAGTAGAGAATTTACCTCACTCTGATAGCTATGCCAATAATATGGGAAGGATGTCAAGGCTTAACAAAAGACAGGGCTGGCAGGGAACCAAGAAGCAGAAAGAAGCTTCAAGGGTGGGTTTCCTAACTCATTCACAACTAATGGCAAAGCACAGTTAGTAAGGTAATAATAATTTTGTGTCAGAAATTATTCTGGGTTGAAAGGATTTTTGCAGGAGAAACTCTGCTCAAGGAATTCCCAAATGAGGATCCTTTCATGTCCCAAAGAGCTGGGACACAGACGGGTGCTCAGTCTGTCATGCAGTACCCAGGTCTTGAACTGCTGACTTGCCAGCCTTCCAGCTAACAAGGTGAGCTTCTTAAACACGGAGCCACTGCAGCCCCTTAGTTAACAAGGTAACTCCAGGCTAAATCAACTCTCCCATGTACTTTTGGAGGCTATCTCAGATCCTACAGGAAGGTGGCACATGGGCCCACATGTGAGCATGAGAAGCATGATCCTCCCCATAGATCAAGCTGCCCATCTCCGGAATCAAGACTCAAGGGGACCTCTAAAGAGGCACTTTGAACAGCACAGACAAATATCCAGATTATACACATTGAACACCACACATGAACATACACACTTCCAGAACCTGTCCTTTCAGTTTCAAATGCAACTTATCATATGAAAGGCTTTGTGATGCAAGAAACGCAACCGAAAAGTTGCCCTGAGCATTCAGGACTACTTGTGCAGTTCTCCGGCTATGAAACACAGTATTCAATGGACTGTGAAACAATACAACAACAAAAGAAATCCAAGGAAAGATTTAACTGCAGCACTGGAAATGCCAAAATGAAGTGACTCTCTCCAGCTTTAGGTCAGAAGCTTCTCTGGCTTCCTCTTAAAAGATAAAAATGACAAGAATGCAAGCGTGGCGCCAAATGGACGCCGCGCTCTTTGCGCCCCCCCCCCCACCGGACGAAGGCATCCGGGTAGTTAGGGGCATGGCCAGCACCCTGATAAAAGGGGTGGCCACGAGGCAGCCGCGCTGCCATTTTGCCGAAGCGACGGAGCGGAGAAGTTTTTTCCCTTACCTCCGTCGCACTTCTCTTTGCAGAGGAAGCCTCCCTTGGCAGCTTTTTTCTTCAATTTAGGCTTCCTTGCGCTTTCGCTGATATGCCTTCGAAGAAGAAGGCTACTGCTAATGCAGTTCGTGAGGCGAGGAGGCGCCAGCCGGGTCGGAGGACTGCGACTGCGCCTCCCCAGCCCTCTTCTTTTCAGGATCCCACCGGGACCGGTGGGATGGGGGCTATAGCCCCTTGGCCAGACACGGCTCGTCCGCAGGCGGGCCCGTCGGCGGCTCCGGCCCTTGGCCCGCAGGGAATGGCCACCCCTGCTGGCGTGGATCATCCTGCAGGGCCTTTTCTTCCGAGCTCGCAATTTCCCTCTGGGGGTTTTGGCAAGGAGGGTGGTTGGGCTCCTTGCCCTGGCAGGGTATGCCACTTCCAGCCCAAGGGCCGGGCATGGGATCAGGGCCTTATACGGGCCCAGGGGTCCAGGGACCTGGCCCTGCCCCACCCGTTGTGGGGCCCCAGGGTATTTTGCCCCCTCTCGGCAATGGGGGCTATGTTTCCGTTGAAGCCCTCCTGGCCCGCGTTGCAGCCCTCGAGTCGTCGCTGGCTAGGGCCTACCCCTCGGGGGTCCCTTGTGGCCTCCAACTAGATGTTTCGTCTGCCGGGCAGCGGCAGGCGGTGGAACGGGTCGAGCCGCCTGAGGCGCGTGGGCCGATTGCGGCCTCTGCCTCGCGGCTCCCCGGACAACAGGCCCAGCAGAGCGGGGCTGAACGGGACCCGACGGCGAGCTCAGCAGCGGTCGTGAGCTCCGACGCCCCTGGCGGGCCGGAACCCCCGGTGGGGGCGGCCCGCGGGGGTGCAGCGGGTGAGTATGTGGTACAAGCTAGTACATCCACACACATAACACCAATGGTCGGGGCATTTCAGTGGCCGTGGCCTCGCTTGGGCGGCATGGCGGTTATGCCGTCAGTGACCCACCCGGCGACTGCCCCTTTGGCCCAGGGCCCAGTATGGGGTGCCCCTTCCTACCAGGGGGGGAGCGCCCTGGGGGTGGCGGGCCCGGTTATAACCCCTTTGCTGTCATCCACGGTGTCCACTGTTCCTGTGTCGGCCCTGCCGACGGCTGGGTATTATTTGCCCCTCGGGGAACATTTATCCCAGTCAACTAGGGAGAAGATCTGGCAGGGGGAGTATGTGGACATCTTTTCCCTTCTTAATAGAGAACCCACCAAGGAAGAGAGGGAGGGGCAGGATGAGAAGGATAAGGAATTGGCACGTCGCCGTAAGCCGCCACGCACGTGGGCCAATTGGCTCCCCGCATACCTTATTTACATGGCCGTTTACCTTAGGGCTCGGCCGGACTTGGCTATACCGATGGTCCAGTATTTGGACAATATTTACCGGGCGATGGTTGACTTCCCGGGCCCGTCGTGGTTGGCTTACGACGAGGAATTCCGTATGAGGATTCCCCTCCACCCGGAGATGAGATGGGATGAGCCCTGCCAAAGGCTGTGGCTTCTCTATATGACTCCCACGCGCCCTGCGCCCGGGGAGCGTTACCATTGCGGACATGCGGTCCAGCGAGCGGTCCCGGCACAGGTTCCCCGCCAGATGGCGGGGCAGGGGGTTCCACCCCGCCTGCTGTGCTGGACCTTCTCGTCAAATGGTTCCTGTAACAAGAAAAATTGCAAATACAGACATGAGTGCCCCTCTTGCTCTGGCCCCCATGCTGCATCCGCCTGCCCCAGACCGGGAGGGGGACGGGGCAGGGGCAGGGGTGGACAAGGGGCTGGCAGGAACGGCCCGGAGGGCGTTGGTTCACAAAAAGGCACCATCCCCAATTAATGTAGATATGTTGGAGCGCTGGCTTGCTTCGTACCCGAAGAAGGAGGATTCGGCTTACTTGCTCCAGGGTTTCAAAGAGGGGTTCCGTATTCCTTTTGAGGGAAGTAGGTCGCCCCAAGATGCTCCCAACCTTTTGTCACTTAGGGGGAGGGAGGAGGTGGCTGCTGCCAGCATAAATAAGGAGGTGTGTGCGGGCAGGGTCGCTGGCCCTTTTCCCGTACCCCCGTTCCCCAACCTTAAAGTCTCCCCTTTGGGATTAGTGCCCAAGAAGTCACCAGGCGAGTTCCGCTTGATACATCACTTGTCCTACCCAGCCGGCCGATCTGTCAATGATGCTATCCCTGATGACCTTTGTTCTGTCAGGTATACATCATTTGACCAGGCATTGCGCATGGTGCGCTCATGTGGCCCGGGTGCGCTGTTAGCTAAGTGCGACATTAAGTCGGCGTTCCGTCTCCTTCCAGTGCACCCGGGTGACTTTGAACTCCTGGGTTTCAAATTTAAGGGGGAATATTACTTTGATAAGGCCATGCCTTTTGGCTGTTCCATTTCATGCTCGGCTTTCGAGCGTTTTAGTACCTTTCTCCAATGGGCATTTGTACGCAGGTCAGGGTCTCGGTCTGTAGCCCATTACCTGGATGATTTCCTATTTGGGGGTGAACGGGGCTGGGACACGTGCACACGTCTCCTCAATACATTTCAGACGCTAATGGAGGAACTTGGTGTCCCTTTAGCGCCTGAAAAGACCGAAGGCCCATCTACCAAGCTAGTTTTCCTGGGGGTTGAGATTGACATGGTAGCACAAGCTTCTAGGTTACCCGGGGAGAAGGTGTCTAGGATAGTGGCCCTCATCTCAGACTTACTGGCTAAACGTAAGGCTTCCCTTAGGGAACTGCAGGTGCTGCATGGTCACCTCAATTTTGCCTGTAGGGTAGTTGCACCTGGCAGGGCATTTGCGCGCCGCTTGTGCGATGCCATGATAGGATTACGCAGGCCCCACCATAGGGTTCAACTGTCCCGTGGCATCAGAGCTGACATGCTCGTGTGGCAGCAGTTCCTTAAGGAATTCAACGGGGTGTCCTTTTGGAGGTCTGACCTCCTTGCTTTCCCCCAATTCCAGATACAGTCTGATGCCTCTGGATCCCTGGGTTATGGGATGTACTTCAATGGGAAGTGGGCCTATGGTGGGTGGCCACCTGCGTGGTCAGGCACTGATCGCCTGAGAGATCTCACGTATTTGGAATTTTTTCCTATCCTGGGAGCCTTGATGCTATGGGGTACGGAGTGGGCCAATTCCGTGGTGCATTTTTGGTGTGACAATGCGGCTGTTGTCCACATTGTCAACTCACAGACTTCTAAATCACCCAGGGTTATGAACCTAGTGCGCCAGTTTGTGTTGCGCAGCCTGCGCCTCAATGTATTATTTAAGGCCAGGCATGCACCAGGGGTTAATAATGATATTGCTGATGCTTTGTCCCGCCTGCAGATCCCCCGGTTCCGTGCCTTGGCCCCGGATGCAGAGGAGTTTCCCTCACCACTTCCGGAGGAGATTTGGAACATTGGCAAGGAGAGGTGAACCGGGCGATTGGCATGTCTCTGGCCCCACGCACCCGTAAGGCGTACCACTACGCATTCACTTCGTTTCAGGCCTTTTGTGCCCACTTACAGTTGCCAGATGCCTGGCCTATACCTGTGGCGCACATACTTCGCTTTATGGTTTACTTGCACGCTCAGGGCCTTGCACCTCGTACCATAGCATCTAGGCTGTCAGCGTTGGCCTTTATGGCCAAGGTGGGGGGTCATGTGGACAGCACTGCTGACTTCCGTGTGAGACATGTATTGGAGGGGTGGGTGCGGCAGCGTGGGCGCAGCCCTGATGACCGTCACCCAATTTCCCCTGGGGTACTTACCCAACTAGCACAGGGCTGGCATGACCTATGTTTCGATAGGTATGAGGCAGCCCTGTTCCATGTGGCTACAACGGTGGCCTTTTTTGGAGCGCTCCGCATCAGCGAGTTTGTGATGCTGTCTAAGGCGGATGCGAGTCGTAGGGCACTGGAACTCGAAGATGTCTATGTTTATAATGATTGGGCTCAGTTGAGGATACGTTCCTCTAAAACAGATCAGCATGGCGTAGGCAGTGGAGTAAGACTGCTACGATGTTCCTTTAAAGACATCTGTCCGGTTGGTGCCCTACAGGATTACCTTGCACTGCGTGGCACGCACCAGGGCCCGTTTTTCTGCCACCATGATGGGTCTCCCCTTACAAAATTTCAATTCTGGAAGGTGACCGGGAAGGCCCTGGCCAGAGTGGGTCTCCCGGGGGTTCGTTACGGCACCCACTCATTTCGGATTGGGTCAGCTTCTACTGCAGCCGCTTACGGTTACTCTGCGGCTGACATACGCAGCATGGGGAGGTGGGGTTCACGTTGTTTTCAGTTTTACGTGCGCCCCCTCCAGCAGTGAGTACCATCTTAATCACCTACACAATTCTCATTATTCCTTCCTTTTTTCCTTGACAGACCCTTGGTGTCGTATTACACCGGTGGCAGTATGGCTGGTGGGCCACAGCTATGTGCACAGGGCAGCGAGTTATGCTGCGGCGACAGAGTGGGGTCCCCGACTGGGACTTGGTGCCTACGCCAGTCTCACTTGGTATGGTAAGCCCGGGATGTTATGGCGGGAACTGTTACCATTTCTTTTCTCCAGCAGGCCTGCTGACCCGCCTGACATCCTGATAATTCACCTTGGTGGTAATGATTTGGGACAGGTCACTAGCCTATCGCTTAAGCATACGATTTGCAGTGACCTTGCATATTTAAATTACGTATGGCCCACCACAACCCTTGTTTGGTCTGACATGGTCCCAAGGCACGCTTATCGGGGGGGACTTGATCTCAGGGCCCTGGATCGGGCTAGACGTATGGTTAACAGGGCTGTTGCCCGCTTCCTGGCCAACAAGGGTTGGGGGCGTGTCAGTAGCCACCCCGCCATTAGACTTCAAAATTATGGTCTTTATGCAGGGGATGGGGTCCATCTGTCGCGAGGAGGTATGGACCTCCTGTTGGGTGACTGGCGAGCAGGCCGGTTGACCGAGCTGACGGTCTGGGGGGGGGGGGGGCGGTGAGCCTTTAATTAAGCCTCCCCGTGTGGCGGGTAGCACTGGTAAGGTAAACAATCATGACCCACAGGTATCCGGCAGGTTCGCAATTGACTGGACAACACTAGATAGGCATAAGTTGTTTAAACGTTGTCCGGTCAACGCGAACCAGGCCACGGGTGATGCACACTGCTACACGGCAGGCATCACCACGTGATTTTACGGATACGCGTCAGAGGATGGGGTCATTAGCTAGATGTTGACTACGGTCAACAATTTGTTTGTTGTCAACAAACAAATTGATACAAATGGATACATTGTAACAATTGCCGTTGGCAATTTTGGGTGGAACCTTACCAGTGTTACTTCGGCCTGCTTGCCTTATGAATTATGATTGGTTGTTTTACCAATAGAAATTTATAATTCGGACTAGGGCAATGAATCAATAAATGTGGCCCGATTGCCGTTATCCACTTTGAATCTGTGTCTGAGTCCGTTATTGGGGGGTGTGCCTGCAATGCAAGCGTGGCGCCAAAATGGCCGCCGCGCTCTTTGCGGCCCCCCCCCACCGGACGAAGGCATCCGGGTAGTTAGGGGCGTGGCCAGCACCCTGATAAAAGGGGTGGCCATGAGGCAGCCGCGCTGCCATTTTGCCGAAGCGACGGAGCGGAGAAGTTTTTTCCCCTCCACCCCCTCCCTAGTAGCAGTGTGATTTATCGGTCGCTTCGGGGCCGGGTGGGAATTTTTGGCTGGGACTCGCAATTGGCTCTTGGGTCCTGGCTTTTTTGCCCATCCCACACTGTTGCTATGGTTTGATATAGGGGTTTGTTCTGTGCTGTTGTTGACTTTGGTCACATGGGCGGGTAGCACTGGTAAGGTAAACAATCATGACCCACAGGTATCCGGCAGGTTCGCAATTGACTGGACAACACTAGATAGGCATAAGTTGTTTAAACGTTGTCCGGTCAACGCGAACCAGGCCACGGGTGATGCACACTGCTACACGGCAGGCATCACCACGTGATTTTACAGATACGCGTCAGAGGGTGGGGTCATTAGCTAGATGTTGACTACGGTCAACAATTTGTTTGTTGTCAACAAACAAATTGATACAAATGGATACATTGTAACAATTGCCGTTGGCAATTTTGGGTGGTACCTTACCAGTGTTACTTCGGCCTGCTTGCCTTATGAATTATGATTGGTTGTTTTACCAATAGAAATTTATAATTCGGACTAGGGCAATGAATCAATAAATGTGGCCCGATTGCCGTTATCCACTTTGAATCTGTGTCTGAGTCCGTTATTGGGGGGTGTGCCTGCAAAGCAGCAGCCTCACTCTAAGACAATTCCCTGGATAATTTGAACTAGTAGGGTTCCACCAACATCAGTGGGACAACAACTGTTTGAGAACTCTCACACTGCCCTCTAAGAAGAAGCCTTCCTTTGGTTGACAAAGAATTGCAGAAAAGAGGCAGGACTCTGGAGGATCTGTCTTTAGTTTCTGTCATGCCTTATTCTGAACAAACAAAGCATCATCTAGTAGTACCGACACATAAAAGGCAAAGGGAAGCAACAGTCATGGCAAAAGAAAGAGGGAGAATCAATTGGTGACTAGCCTCAGGCAGGAAGGATGTAAAAAATGTTCAGGTTTCGGTTCCCATTAAAGAATGGGTCCCTGTTTATGTCCAGTGCTTCTTCTCTGTGCAGAGCCCTGGCGATCTAATGTACCCAGAAGCTAAATAGATCTTTGATTGCATTATGAGCATTTTTTATTACAGCAGAGATTTTGAAGCAGCTCTAAAATGATGGGCCACTTTTTAAAAGCTCCTCATAAAGTTACATATATAAATAGGATTTTAAAAGATGGCACAGCCAGAAGTAAGCATATTACTCAATTACTGCCTCAGCAGGACCTGTGCTTTAGACTGGGCATGGCCAACATCACCAATTAGATGGTTTATTGCTTGGCAGTGACAGTGCTATTGGGTTTTATTACTGCGAAATCTGTTCCATCCTGCTTATCATCCAAGACTGTACCAAAGACATGCCAAAGGAAAACCTGGAGAAGTTTCTGTTTTGGATGGCAACTCCCAGAATTCCCAGCCAACATGGAAGATTTTGTCCAGAAAAGTAAGCATACCAAGGATCAGATATTCTAAACTACATTGAGCCAGGTACTGTACTTCAGTTTTAGGTTTCTAAATCTTAGCACTCAGATTTCAAAAGTAACCAAAGAACTAATGGGTGCTAAAGGCAGATCCAAATACAATCTGTTGTTCATTTGTAAAACCAAATAGTGAGAGTGCAGTCAATTCATTTCTGTTTATCTTTAGATGAAGGCTACACAGATTTTAACTCTGTTATAACCTACTAGCATAGGTTGCCTGGCGTTGCTGGGCTGTTATAAATTGTGTCTTGTTTTTTTTTGGGGGGGGGAAGTTAAAAATCAACAGAGGATGCTATAAATCTTTTTATTTTACTTATTTAACATATGTTTGTTATTTATGTAAACTTTTGATTTATTGTTATTTTTGACTTGTTTTTACTCTTGTGGCCTATAGGTGGGGCAGTTTTGTTTTTGACTTGTTTTTAATATTCCGGCCTGCAAGTGGGGCTGTTAGTAATAGTGTTGGTTTTATTTTCGTTTCACGTGTTTTTTCTCTCCTGGCCTAGGTGGGGCATCTTCTGGTAAGTAGTCTTTGTTTCTTCATTTCTGGAGGGTGGATGGCTGGTGGGTTCTCTGGTTTTATTTATTCTGGGATTTTTCATTGTTTTGATTTTGTGGTGGTGGGTTGGGAGGTGTTTCTGTTTGTTCTTTTGTGGTTTTGTTTGGCTTTAGATGTGTGTAATTGGTTTGTTTATTTCTGGTTTTGTTTATTTTTGTGACTTTGTTGGTGTTTATTTGTGTAATTTGTGGTAGTTGTGTTGTTAGAGTTAGGTATTTTCATGTTGTAGTTAGGTGTTTTTTCTGTGCTTTTCTGGTATTGTGGATGTTTTTGTTTATGGATTTTGTTGTTTACTTTTCGTTTATTAATGGATTTTTATTTATTTATTTATTTGTGTTTTATTAATTTTTATTAATGTTGGTGTTTGTTGTTAGTGTGTACTTTTGCATAAAGAACGGGCTGCCTGTAGACTCCTCTTTTCCCCATTGCTGCTTCGAATTTTGGTTTTGATGCAGCAGTGGGGAAAAAGGAGGAGCCGGCAGTCAGCCCATTCTTCCCCTGGTAAGGTTCGTTAGGTAGGTCAGGGGAGAAGGAGGCAGAGAAGAGCTATCTGTCTGATAATGGTTCTCCTCTCCGTCTCCTTTCTCTCCTGGCTTACCTAACCGGAGATCGGCAGGCAGCAATCCGTAAGGGTTGATGCTCTTCCTTGCGGATTTCTGGCTGCTGCTTTTGTATTACCTCCACCGCTGTTTCGTGTTAGTTCTCGAAATAGTGGTGTAGGAAGTACAAAGGCAGCAGCCAGTCATTCGCCAGAGAGGGTGCTTCCCCTGACAAACTGCTGCCTGTTGTTGGTTTTTCTCCACCCCAGCTGAAGGTACCTTGAGGCCGGCGGTGGTCTCGCCGTGTCTTCGGTGGGGTTGCATGGAGGAGAGGGAGTCCCTCTTCTCCCCGTTGCTCCGGGAAAGAAGGCTGATGGGTGTCTTGCCATGGTTTTTTGTGGGTGTTTGTTTTGTGAGGCTGTGAGGCGCTGCATCCGCCTATGGCGGACTTGTGCTCTGGTTGCGTTTTTTAATTTTATTTTTTGCGCACCGGCTTTCTCAGCGTTCTGCATGCTCACGGCACGTAGGATGTTGGGACTTGGAGTTTTGTTTTTTGTCTGCGTTCGTGCAGTGGTTTCTTTTCCTGCGGCTAGATTTCAATTGGCCACGCCGTGTTTCCCAATGTTCTTTTTGTTCGCACCTCTCAGCCTGATTGTCTGAGGCACAGCGCGGCGCAGAGGACATTGGGAATTGAAGTTCTTTTCCTTTTTTCACATTCGTGGGGCTCTTGCCCCACTGGTGCCTTCAGCAACCCTGTAGTAACCTGCGGGCTGGGTTCGGGCGAGTGCATGAGGCATGGTACGGGATAGGATGGATGGGTGCAGAAACGTATAGCAAGTTCCAATGGTTAACCCTTGGATTTATAGGTATAGATTTCCCCTTTAAAGCTTTATTGAACATGGAAAATTTTACAACCAGATCATTCTTGCTCCTAAAAGATAGCTTCTTTGGTTGTCTCCCCCCTCCCCCCAATTTTCTTTTTTAAGTGGATTTTTTACTATACAGTAGAAACCCATATAACAAATCACTTGTACATCAATAAATCGTACAACAACAACGATTTGAAAAAACACTGTGCCCCGTATAACAACTAAAATTGTTATACGATGCAATGCATTTCTATGGGGAAAATTGTACAATGGTTTTTTGTTGTGGTACAATTTTCCCATAGAGATATTCATAGTATAATGTATCTCATAGGGAAAATCGCTATATGATGCATGCATCGTAGAGCAATTTTTTCTGTACAACAACGAGCCCCATGGAACAGATTAAAATCGTTGAAGTCCAAGAACACTTGGAATGCCAAGGTTCACCATCATGGCCCGAAAGTATGGATGGAATACAGAGAAGTAAACCAGAGGAGGAGAAAAGGTTCCTTTTCCTTCGCAGCATACATTCTGCTGTCAAGATTAAACCTACACCTTCCTGCTTTAGATATGAATCTTGAAGACAAAGAAACAAGGACAGATGTACTTTGTTTTACAACATAATCCTATTCCTATCCACTCGGAGAGAAATCCCATCAAACCTGACAGAGCTTACTCCCTGGAAAGTGCCTGTAAGATTATATGCCATTTAATTTTTGGCTTTGATAAAGATCAAAGGATCATTCCTCTTTGCTTGTACCATGAACAGCTGTCTGCCCAATTCATTCTGCCCAATTCATTCTTGCCTAGAACAGAAGTAAGATATTCACATCTGCTGTTAAAGGTTTTAGAAAATAGAATGCTTTACAGGAGGGCTTTCGTCCAACTTCGGGTGATTTGCCAGTTGCGCCCACTCCTGGACCAGGACTCCTTGCTCATGGTCACTCATGCTCTGGTGACCTCCAGACTAGATTATTGCAATGTGCTCTACATGGGGCTGCCCTCGATGGCCATTCAGAGGCTACAGCTGGTCCAGAACGCTGCAGCCCGGGTGGTGATGGGGTGTGGACATTATGCCCATGCCTCACCACTGCTTCGGGAGCTGCACTAGTTACCAGTTTGTCTCCGAGTGCAATTCAAGGTGCTGGCTTTGACCTTTAAAGCCCTATATGGCAGTGGGCCAGGATACCTAAGAGGCCACATCACCCTAAGGAGTCTGTCCGTCCAACCAGAGAGGACCAGAGAGGCTCTCTAATTGTTCCATCAGCCAGAAGGGATCGCCTCTCTGGCACAAGGAGGAGGGCTTTTTCCATGTCCGCACCAGCCCTCTGGAACCTCCTGCCAACAGAGTTACATCTCCGGATGGAATTGCTGCCCTTCAGAAAAGAACTTAAAACCTGGCTGGCAGGCCAATTATGGGGTGCAGGTGGAAGGGTGACCCCTGTTGGGTGGCTGGTGTAGTGAAAACTCCATTCCCCTTGGTCCCTGCACCCTTTTTTAGGAGGTGGGTAGTTTTAATTAGTTTTTAACTATGTTTTTATTTATGATTGTGAACCACCCTAAGTCGGCTTAGGCCAAGTGGGCGGTGTAGAAATTGAACTAACAAATAATAGGTTGGCTTTCTCACTAGGCATCTGTCTAAGGATGTCTAGTGGGAAACTTTAAATATTTGGAAAGCAAGGTAGACTCTAAACTTCTAAAGCAATGTTTCCCAACCTTTGGTTTTTAGACTTCAATTCCCAGAAGCCTAAGTCAATTCCCCAATTCCCCAATATCAGCCAATATTAGGTTTGTGGGAACTGAAGACTCCTTGTAGGGCCTGGTCCCCATGTTAGGAAACACTGCTCAAAAGCCAAAAGGGAACACTGCAACACCTTCACATACACTTTTCCAAAGGGGGCAAAATGCATATGATTTAGAATGTGACCCGCATTGCCATTTCATGTGGCCCACCACCCTTGCTCCCACTGCCAGAAGCAGCGAAAGCAGCAAAAACAGCTGTAAAAATGTACCCAAAGCTGTCATAAATGCATTTACAACAGCCACAGATGCATTTTACAGCAGTGTTTATGACAGGAGGAACCACATGTCTGGCCCACTCAGCTGTCTGAGGGGGAGTGATCTGGCCTGTGGCATGAAAATGTTGAGAACCCATGATTTAGGGACTTGTCTTGAATTAAGAGGCAGGATACATGTTAAAAATAGTGGATCGTTGTTACCTGTCACAATGGTTGCATTTAAAGGGCTTTGCTCCCGTGTGTTTCCTGTAGTGCCGTGTGAGTTCATCACTTCGTGCAAAACGCCATTCACACCCTTCCCATGAACACTTGTAAGGCTTCTCACCTGCAGGAGAGACAAAAGAGGCTATGTTAGTCATAAGCAAAGACTGGAGCCAGATGCCCGCTCCAAGCTGCCACTCATTTCTGGGAAGTCCAGTCTTCATTTGTTCATTTTTTATTATTTTCATTTATATGACACTCTTCTCTCCAAAGGGATCCAGAATGGTGCACAATGTACAACTGAACATATAACATACACAATAATAAAGTACCGGTACTCCATGTAAACCATAAAATGCAATACACCTGATGGCAAATAGACAAACAGGTGTCTGAGCTTGTTACTACTCAGAGGGCTGGGGTATGTTCTACATTTCTACTTATGAATGTGCAACAACATTCTTCAAATTCTAGTCCCTCCCCATCCCCCATCTGCATTAAAAAAAGATCTGGTCCTTGTGACTGCAGAGATGGCCAGCATACAACACTGAACATCTCAAACTCATCACAGTAAAGCAAGTAAGTGATGAAAATATCCCAGATGGGAGGGATATAAATATAATTAATTAAACAAATAAATAAATACTAAACAAATCAAACTATTCAGTTTCATAGTTCTTAATCCTTTTCCATAGCCAATACAAGACATATTACACATATATAGTAAATATATGCATAGTCGCATGGTTTATTCAGCTCACAAAATTGCGGGATTTAGTACAGAAATGTTATTTCAGGGGAAGGGAGTGAGTATGTGTGCATGTGTGTACAAAGCATGCATGTCACCAATATATGTGATTTATATGATGTTGTGATTTATATGATATTGCGATCTATTTGTTATTATGGCATTGTATTTTATTATATTGTGATATGTATATTTTTGACATGATAATACCTTAACAACAACAAAATTTTAAATTGCAGTCAATAATGTAGAAAGCAGGAATATCTAACAGCCAAGACTTTTATTTCCAGGTTCTCACATTAAATCCATGCACAAATTAGTTTAATGCACACATGACAGCTTGCTTGGCCAATTGTGATCACTACATGCTCAAACAAAGTATCCAACTGTGTTCAATCAAAGATTAAACATTTTAAAGTATCATTTAACTAAAACAATTATTTCACAGACTTTTTTTTAAACAAGACAAGAGCTACACTGTTTTCTTTTTCCTAACAAAATGCAGTCATGCAGAGAGCCTAAGTGCCAGACAATTTGATTTGAGTAAAAAACGGGGGTGTTTCACACCTCTCACTCTGCTGTTTTCTCAGTCAACACTCCTGCCTTCCAGCTATCTACAGTCTATCTCAACACTGGGGCAAAAAAAAATGTGGATTAGAAAATGAGTATAGAGGAGAAAAGGTTAAACCAAGTGCCCACACACTGAGTAAACCAGGAGTTCTCAATTTTTTAAAGCTGAGGCCTGGGTCACGCTTCCTCAGACAGCTTTGGGGGCAGGATGGCCATTTTCCCCTTCCTCCACCACATGGCACTTCTGGGTGTGGTGGAGGTGATGGGGGGGGGGGGCACATGAAATGGCGCTGCAGGTTGAGAATCCCTGGACAATCAAGGTTGATTGTGGTGCATTTCATTCAAAGGAAAACACAAGGAGGTCTGACCCCATTAAGACAGGAATACTTAATGGGGCGTTAGTTGCACTGATAATTGCTGATGGTCTCTCTTGTCCAGCAGTGGCAGGAGTTGAACCCTAGTAGAATTTAGTTCAGCTCCAGGTTCACGTACCTGGACTATCTCCTAATCCATTATCATTATAGCACATGCATCTGTCAATAGTGGTTTAGGAAGAGGGAGGCGTGACTCTTGCCTGCTGGCTGATTTAGTAAAAACACTCTCTCCCTCTTTTAATCTGTAGGGGTTGGAGTAATTTTTGGTGGCAGCTTTAATGGTTTTTTTTATTGGTTTTATGATGTGATTGGTTTTGTTTTCTGTGAGCCGCCCAGAGTCTTCGGAGTTGGGCGGCAATATAAATCAGAAAAATAAATAAATAAAATGGATAAAACCTGAAGTGACTTCAAAGACAAGGTCTCCATTTCCTCTTCCACCCCTAAAGATGTCAGGGCTCATTGGTTTGTGTAAAGTTGTAGTGTTGCATACGTGAGATTTGTTTAGGAGGATGACTGGGAAATGCTGTCTTACTCCCTCACATGTACTGTGCATTTATGTTATTTTACAGATGTTATATAGGGGGCTCACAAGGATTATTCTCTATGATTAAAAAAAACCCAGGGATGACACCCTGATTTTAAGTTTTGGCCCTGAAATCTCAGTTGGCAACTCAACCTGGAAGCCTGATCACTGATGCAACTGAGCCTAGCCCCACCCATTTAGTGTCTGCTGATGAAGAACAAGCTCCACCATATTAGCAGCTATTCTGGCAATGAGCAAGGCATGCAATGGGCCACAAATGCACAAGGGTGAATGTGTGAATGCCAGGCCTGGTTGGGAGATCCAAACATAAGTCTCCCACCAAATACGTAAATTGAACCAGACTTGGTACTACGAAAAATACAAATATTTAATACAGAATTAAAGTTGAGAAGGTGTATCACTTTGCGCTTGTCTTCACTGCATCGCTTACCACCTGCATGTAAAACAAAACATCCTGTACTACTGCATCAAGATATTTTATCTCTCCTCCTCCTCCTACAAAGAAACATAGTGAGAAATCAAACTCTTAGCCTAAACTATTTAGCAGTTCATTTAGTTTTAAATATTGCCTATTTTGGCCCATTTTTATTTTAGCATGCAAAATATATATTTCAGTTCTTTTTATTTATAGGCTGTTCAGCCAAGAAAACAGGAATGTAGAATAATTATGCATATAGTGTTTTTGCATTCTATTTCAAATTCTGAATTTATTATTGCTAATTTATGAGACTTTATGGTGCCTCTGCTCCCAGCTTAATTTCAATTCTGCACTAAACTGTCTATATTAAATGTTTCTTTCTCATCCACTTGTTTTTTCATGACAACATTATGGACAAGAAGAGTTCCTACACTGTCTCTTGGCTTTAATACACCATGAGCTGTTTCACCATATTTCTCATTAAATTCCCTATTCTTTTGTATTTTCCTGACCAGCAACAACTACTACACAAATTAATAAAATAAGTCTGATCAGAACAACATGAACAAAAAAGAGCTTTTTTCCCCCTGTCACAACCTAGGATGGACCTTATCATAAATTTCACCAGGACCTTCACAACTAAAGGATTAGATGTTCATTAGTCTACAACAGGTTTGTCTTCTGGACACTACTGTGCAACTGAATGAAAAAAATCCATAAGCACTTTCTTGTTCTATAAATCCACTGACACTGTGTGTGTGTGTGTGTGTGTGTGTGTGTGTGTGTTTCTGAGCTACCATCCTTAGAGCACCAAACAGTCTGTTATCTAAAGGCAAACGCTGTGATAGAATTGTATTTGCTTCAATACGTTGGACAAAGATAAAACAACTATTATTTATTATTTATTTATATATTTATTTAAATTTATATACCGCAATTCTCAGCCCTAGGACCGACTCAATGTGGTTTACAAGATAGGAATACAACACAGTAATACAGCATAACAATCCCACAAAAAAGAATACAATATATCACAATACATTACAATATATTCAATACAGTTCATTAAACAGTTACACCAATGCAAAGTGCAGGAGCAAATACAAATATAAATTATACAAAATATCATTAAATACAGTACTGAATCCCCAGAACAATAGCCCAAACCCTCAGTTCCTTCCCGTCCATGAAAAACCCCTGGCTTCGAAACATTCTCACCAAAGCCCTAAAGTCTCTACTACTGGGAAAAACTGTTCCAGCTGGGCTCCCACCTTCCCTGACCGGACGGGCCAGGGAAGGGAGCCGAAGATGAAGCGTGGCTCTCGGGGCTCGGTGGCGGCGGCTATTCATAGCCCCGCGTCCGGCAAACTGTTCCAGCTGGGCTCCCACCTTCCCTGACCGGGCGGGCCAGGGAAGGGAGCCGAAGATGAAGCGTGGCTCTCGGGGCTCGGTGGCGGCGGCTATTCATAGCCCCGCGTCCGGCAAACTGTTCCAGCTGGGCTCCCACCTTCCCTGACCGGGCGGGCCAGGGAAGGGAGCCGAAGATGAAACGTGGCTCTCGGGGCTCGGTGGCGGCGGCTATTCATAGCCCCGCGTCCGGCAAACTGTTCCAGCTGGGCTCCCACCTTCCCTGACCGGGCGGGCCAGGGAAGGGAGCCGAAGATGAAGCGTGGCTCTCGGGGCTCGGTGGCGGCGGCTATTCATAGCCCCGCGTCCGGCAAACTGTTCCAGCTGGGCTCCCACCTTCCCTGACCGGGCGGGCCAGGGAAGGGAGCCGAAGATGAAACGTGGCATGGCAGACCAGAAAACAATATTTTTAATCCATTACACCTCTCAGCTAAGGTATTTCCAGTACCTACATATGCCCATCCAGCAAAAACAATCCACTCTCACAGGTGTTAGGTGGATGGTTTGTTGATCATGGATGATTCCACAATGAACTAGCTCCTCACTAGAAACAATGGGCCACTAGATGAAGCAGTATCTCCAGGCTCAAACCCCTGGAATCATTCCTGTGTGAACTCTGCCCCCAAATCTACACAAATGATACAATAATGGAGTCAAAGAACAACAAGCAGTTAAGAGCTACATAAACTGACCTAAAATAATATATGCCATTTATGGAACCTGAACAAGTTAGTCCATTTACAAGAGGATTAGTGTATAGCAGGGATTCTCAACCTGCATCCCGCAGGCCAGATGTGCCCGTGGCACCATTTCATGTGGCCTCCAACACTCCAGGAAGTGCCATGTGGTGGAGGGAAGGGCAAAATGAGCATCTGGCCCCTGAAGCTATCTGAGGGAACATGACCCGTCCCATGGCTTTCAAAGGTTGAGCACTCCTGGTGCATAGGCTAGTTATCAGAAATTATATTAATCAGAAACTGATAGGGAAACCAAGATATTGTGTAGCATTCCTTAAAACCATGACAAGATTCTGATCTGCTTTCAAAACAAAAATATTTCAAAAGGGAGACTACCAATTTTGAGACTGTCAAACCCATTCTGTATAGATGACTAAAATGACTAGTTTGTTCTGCTTTAGATGTCTAAAACTGTGAGCTAGATTAATTCACGAGTCCTACCTAGAGTAGACCTATTGAATCAATGTGATATACATATATTTTATACATATAAAACTGCTGACTTAAGAAGTTGTTTTCATTTACTAGAACCATTCTAATTAGAAATAATGATGAGTCTTACCCATAGTATTAAACATCTAAAAGTATATAGATATTCTGTTTACAATTAGTATTAGAACAACTGACCACCACCACAATCCATATTCCGAATAGATCATCCACACAACAAGATGCTTTATTTCTAGGTTACAAAACTATGTACGTGTGAACCCATCTTTGCTCTTAGTGGAATATGTTTTGACTACAATTAATTAAAACTCACCATGGCCTTTAAAGAAATCAAGTGATTTCATGGTTGCTGGTGAAGTTTTCTCTGTCCCACAGAAACAAAAGCATTTGTTGCAATTAAAAAAACCCTATGTTTATTGTTTCTTTTGACAAAGTCTGCAAGTCATCTTTGCAACTAAGACTTTTACACATTCTTTCCTTGGACAATCTAAACAAGCTTAAAGCAAAGATGATTCATGGAATTCATGGATGAGAGATACTATCAGAATTTGTTTATATGCTACCTTCTCACTGTGAACAAAAGGACACACACATTTCTATTTCTTTGTCCTTTTCTCCAATCTGCTGCTTTCCTTGTATTTCAGATAATATTCAGTTATCTCTTGTGCTTGGGTATTTTAAAATGGGATACTGAAAATTAAGAAGATGATGTCTTGAAACTGACAACCATGCAAAGGAACAATCTCTTGATTACACTCTGTCTTGAATCCTAAATGCAGTCTCCGTTATTATTTTTTGGAAAAAGAACAAAAAAGAAATTAGGGCTGCTTTGCAGGAAAAATCTAAGGATTGCAGTGGCTCAAGTGGTTAAGATGCTGATTGGGGGGGGGGGGGTGGAACGTCAGCAGTTCAAAAACTGAGTATTGCATGACGTAATGAGTGCCTGTCTCTGCCCAAGCTCCTGCCAACCCAGCAATTCAAAAGCAAAAAATTGCAAGTAGATAAATAGGGACCACTTCAGTGGGAAGGTAAAAGTGTTCCGTGCACTTTGGCATCTAGGCATGCCTGCCACATGTCCACAGAAACTTCTGCAAATGCAGGCAGCACTGGCTCTTCGGCTATAAACAGAGATGAGCACTGAACCCTAGAGTCAGATATGACTGGCTTTCGAGCAAGGGTGACCTTTACCTTTTCAGGACAAATCTTGGACAAAGCCATGTATTCTTCAAGACTCAGCAAATGAAGACAGGTGAGAAGATGAAATGAGGTGAATTAATCTCTGCTTTAAGCCCCCAGCCCAGTCATAATGAAGTGAGCATAGACATCTCTCATCTGGGTCTGAAGAAGAGAGAAAAGCCTGCATGTGGTTAGTCACTTACTAAACATTATTGATTGTAAGCAAGGCTGTACCGCTCCAAAAATAAAGTGGAAATCTGGCAAAGGCAAAAGAAGAAAATGGGCAGAGATATCTCCCATGGTTCAGCAACCAGAGTCTTTTAGCCTCAGCTCAGAGCTTTCATAAAGGGGAATATAAAGTAAGGTTTCCCTTGCTCGAAAGCCAGTCATATCCGACTCTAGGGTGCAGTGCTCATCTCTGTTTCAAAGCCGAAGAGCCAGCGCTGTCTGCTTCTGCAGATGTTTCCGTGGTCATGTGGCAAGCATGACTAGACACCGGAGCTCACAGAATGCTGTTACCTCCCCACCGAAGTGGTCCCTATTTATCTACTTGCAATTTCTTGTTTTCGAACTGCTAGGTTGGCAGGAGCTGGAGCAAAGACGGGAGCTCATTCCATCCTGCAGTACTCGGGAATCGAACTGCTGACCTTCCGCCACCCAGTCAGCATCTTAGCCACTTGAGCCACTGCAGGGGAATGGGGAGACTGAAAAAACAAAGCAGAGAGGAAACTCTAAACCAAATTGCAGCAGGCATAGTGAAGCCAATCAGCACTGATCCATCAGTCAAGCAACCAAAGCTCATAAGAAGTAAAACGAAAGGTTGGGGAGGTGGTGGAATAACAAAGTTCGGTTTCACTTACCAGTGATAACTTTCGTTCTTCGAGTATATAGTTTGTGAATACACACTCATGGGTTATGCGCTTGCGCAGAACGGAGATCGGAGGCTTGAAAAGCTATTGGTCTAAAGTTTTGGCGGTAAGACCGCCCACCGTACCGCCCACCCTGAGGCGCCCGCGCGCCATTTTACCTCAGTTCCATACTTAAGCCAAGCACAGGATAAACCAATCGATCTCATCCGTGCAGCTCAAGAGGGGAGGCAGGGTGGGTAGTGTGTATTCACAAACTATATACTCGAAGAACGAAAGTTATCACTGGTAAGTGAAACCGAACTTTCTCCTTCGTATAGTTTGTGAATCCCCACTCATGGGAGATTAGCAAGCTCACACTCACTTGGACGGTGGGCAGTCGGATGAGATGATCCCACGATGAGATGAAGATGCAGTAGGTTGACCCGTCAGGGGCGATGAGTCCGGAGCCCTCTGGTGAGGACGACGCGGCCAAGCCTGGCGTCCGCAGTGGCTCTGGTGTCCACCCTGTAGTGCTGGACAAATGTAGAAGGTCTGGACCATGTGGCAGCCTTACATATGTCCTCAAGCGGTGTGCCCTCCAGGAAGGCAGTAGATGTGGCAACCGCCCTGGTGGAATGCGCCCTGACATGCGGTGGAGGTGGCAGTGATGCTGACTCGTAGGCCAGGTAGATGGTAGAGGTGATCCATTTGGAGAACCTCTGGGCAGAGATGGGTTCACCCTTGGACTTTCCTCCATAAGCCACAAAGAGGCGTTGTGACTTCCTGAACTCCCTTGTCCTGCTGGTGTAAAACAATAAAGCTCGTTTCACATCCAGCGTGTGCCAAGTCCTTTCTTGGGCGTTAGAGGGGTTCTGGAAGAAAGCTGGCAAGGAGATAGTCTGTGCCATGTGAAACTTGGAGACCACCTTGGGCAGGAAGGTGATGTCCGCTTGGAGAACGACGCGGTCGTTGAAGAATTGGAGAAATGGTGCATCTGTTCGCAGGGCAACCAGTTCTCCAGCTCGTCGTGCTGACGTGATAGCCACAAGAAAAGCCGTCTTCCATGTGAGGAGGCGAACATCGCTGGTGGCCATGGGCTCGAAAGGGGTCCTGGTGAGCGCGTTGAGCACGGTAGACAGTGACCATTGAGCCGTAGGAGTCCTGACCGGAGGGAAAGCGTTCCGTAGTCCCTTGAGGAAACGCTTCACCGTTTGGTCACGGAAAACCCCAGAAGCGGGCGAACCAGTCGGAGAGTGCGCCACCACTGCTGCGAGGTGCACCCGGATGGAGGTGATGCTAAGGCCAGACTCCGCCAAATGGAGGAGGTAGGTTAAAACGTCCTGCAGTCCCACCTGCGGGGGGGGCATGTGCTGGGAAGCCAGGAAAGCACAAAAGCGCCTGTATTTGGAAGCGTAGGACTTCCTTGTGGAAGGGCGCCGCGCTAGTTCCAGGATCCTGGACAGTCTGGGGTTATCCTCCACGCGGTGAGGTGGAGGCTGGGCAGGTCCGAATGGTGCAGCTGGCCGTGCTCCATTTGGAGAAGCGTCGGTGACTCCGGCAGTGTGCGATACTGTGACGACATGCGCAACAGCAGCGGAAACCAGGGTTGGCGTGGCCATGCCGGCGCCACCAGAATTGCATTGGTTCTGTGTTGGTACATCCTGGTGAGTACCTTCTGGACCAGGGGAAACGGAGGAAAGGCATAGAGATAGTCCTGATCCCACCGTTTCATGAAGGCATCGCCCTCGGAGTTCAGTCCGATGCCTGCTCTGGAGCAGTACCTGTCGAGTTTCCTGTTGGATTCCGACGCAAAGAGGTCGATGCTCGGCGTCCCCCAGGTCTCGCACAGCGTCTGGAACACCCCGTCGTCCAGCTCCCATTCGTGGGTCGTCGAGGTGAGACGGCTCAGGTGGTCTGCCAAAACATTCAGTTTGCCCTGAATGTGCACTCCAATTGGGAAAATGTGCCTCTCCAGGCACCATTCCCACAACTGCACTGCAAGGTACAGGAGGGTGGTGGACCGTGTCCCTCCCTGCTTGTTGAGGTATGCCACCGCCGTGGTATTGTCCGAGGCCACTTGTACTGCCTTGCCGGTGAGCAGAGTCTCGAAGGAACGCAGGGCCTTCCAAATGGCCAGCAGTTCCAAGTAGTTTATATGGTGCACCGTCTCGTGTGGTGCCCAGGTGTCGTTGACCGTGAGAGTCCCGCAAGCAGCGCCCCAGCCGAGGTTGCTTGCGTCGGTCAGTATCTGCAACGAGGGTTGCGGGGGGTAGAAGCTCTTCCCCGTGGCCACGTTGAGTGGTGTCGACCACCACAGCAGTTGATCCCTCAGTTCTGGAGACGGGGTCAACCGTTTGGACTGGCTCTCCCGAAGTGCGTCGAACTCGTGAAGGAGCCACGATTGCAGGGACCTGAATTTCAACTTGGCGTGGGGAATCACTGCCGTTGTTGAGGCCATGAGGCCTAGAAGTCTCTGAGCCTTCTTCGCCCGGATGCACGGTTTGGTGCGAAGTTCGCTCACCCCCTGAGCAATGTCCTGTAAGCGTTTCTGGGGGGCGTAGGCTCTGGTAGCAAGCGAGTCGAGTACCGCTCCAATGTACTCGACGCGTTGAGAAGGAGTCAACTTCGATTTGGTGAAGTTGATCCTGAGGCCGAGACTCTCCATGAGGTGGACCGTGTATTGTGTGTCCCGAACGGCTGACGATTCGGTGGGGGAGACAATCAACCAATCGTCGATGTACGGGAAGATCCTGATGCCCCGTTGGCGGAGGAACGCGGCCACCGGAGCCATGCATTTGGTGAAGACCCGCGGTGCCGTGGCCAGACCGAACGGTAGGCATCGGTACTGGTACACGGAGTTGTCGATGCGGAAGCGGAGGAACCGTCGGTGCTCCTCGAGGATGGAGACATGGAAGTAAGCATCCTTGAGGTCTATGACTGTGAACCAGTCCCCTTTGTTGATGAGGGGAAGGACGGTCTGCAGGGTCACCATCCGGAACTTCCTGGCGTGGATGCATTTGTTCAGGCGGCGCAGGTCCAGGATCGGGCGAAGTCCTCCGTCCTTCTTCTGGACCACGAAGTACCTCGAGTAGAAACCGTTGTCCCAGTCGGACGGTGTTACCCGCTCGATGGCTCCCTTGGAGAGAAGGGTTGATATTTCTTCCTCCAACTGGGGGGACGAGGTGGTGAGACGATGCCTTCCTACCCGAGGTACCCGGACGAACTCGATGGCGTAGCCAAAGGACAAGATCTTTAAGACCCACTGGTCGTCCGTGATGCCCGACCACACCTGGAGGAAGTTCCGGAGGGGGAGGTAAGGGACGTGGAGCGAGAGAGACTCGGCCGTCGCAGCTTCAAACGCGAGACTTGGACCTCGCGCCAGAACGCTTGTCCTGTCCGTAGGGTCGGTAGCGGGGTTTGTGTTGACGCCGCTGTTTGTAGGAGCTGGATCTAGGCTGCTCCATCGGCCCTTGCTGCTGCGGGTTGCCCTGGAAGCGCCGTGTGAAGGGCTGGAACCTTGGCCTGGCAGGCGGAGCCGGCGTGGTGAGCCCCAGGAACTTCGCCGTGGAATTGGTCTGGCGCATCTCATTCAGGACCTTATCGGTATCCGAACCGAAGAGGCCCTGCCCGTCGAAGGGAAACTCCTCGATGAGTTTTTTCATGGCGTCATCGAGGGAGGTGTCCCTGAGCCAAGCATGGCGACGGAGATAGATCACGGAGGCCATGTCCTTCGCCGCATAGTCGTTGATATGCCGGGCAGTGCGCATCAGCTGCTCGGCGACGAAGTCCCCCTCGGCGGCCAGCGCGTCGATCCGCTTCTGGGCGTCGGCAGGCAGTGCCGCTGTCTCAACCTTCACCTGCTCCCAGAGGTGAGATTGATACAGACCCATGGCGGCCGAGTAGTTGGCTGCGCGGAAGAAGAGGGAGCCGGTAGCATAAAATTTGCGGCCTATGGCGTCCAACTTCTTGCCTTCCGGCGTCGCAGGAACCGGGAACCTGCTGGTGGCCGTCCTATGCTGGAAGGCCTTGACCACCAGGGAATTCGGCAGGGGGTGCGCCTGCAGAAACTCGACGTTCTCGTCCAGGACACGGTACATGCTGTCGAGTCTGGACGAAACGGAGTGCGCCGCCAAAGGTTTCTTCCATGTTGCCCTCGCCGTAGTCATCATGGAGGGGAGCATGGTTATATGGACCGGCCGTACAGCACGCCTGTCGAGCTTCGCGGTCATCTTATCCTCGCCCTCCAGCGGTGGCTGATCCACTTTGAGGTCGAGTGCAGTGCCCAGCCTCGTGAGCATGGCGGTCAGCGAGCGTTGGTCCTCACCACGCGGTGGGCCCACCGCGCCGATGTTCTGCTCCGGCGTGCGCTCGGCGTCGACGTCTCCCTCGTCCTCCTCCGACGACGAGCTGGACTCATCGGAGGACGAGGGAGGAACTCTTTCGTCCACGTCAGGACCGCGCCAGTACGGCCTGGGCGGGCCGGCAGGACGGGAGTCCACCGCATCAACGTCCGGACCACACCATGACGGTTTGGGTGGGCCGGCGGAGCGGACACTCGACCCACGAGAGGTCGGTGGGGCCACGGCATGGGCGGCAGGCCCGGGGCTTGCGGAGGTCGGAACCGGAGCCGCAGAGGCCGCAGGCATGGAGTGAAACTTGGTCGCGAACGACGCCATGACCTCGAACATCTCCCGGACGAGTGCCATCTGGGATGCGTCTGAGGTCCCTGCTGGTGGAGCCACGGTAGCCGGTGGGGCCGACGAAACGGTGGCCGACGAAACGGTGGCTGGCTGAGGCGTCGGCGAAACGGTCATCGGAGCGGTGACGACCGCGTCGTCTGTCGGTGTCCTGGGCCTTGGGGAGACGGAGGCCTGTCTCGTGGGCGAGAGGTTTCTTCCCCGAGGCGGAGAGGGGAGCACCTGAAGTGGGCGAGCTGGAGCCCCAGCCCTGCGTCCTTTTTCAGGTGACCCGGATGACGACCGTCCTCCCCAGATGGAGGACCCAGGAGAAGGGCAACGAGCCGTAGAGAACGGTGGCGAAGGCCCAGGAGAAGCGGGAGTGCGCGGAGTAGGAGGGAGCGACCGTCTCTTCTCCGACCCATGCTTGCGCTTCTTGTCACCGTTCTTGTCCTTCTTCTTCTTCTTCCTGATCGGGAGCGTGGAAGAAGAAGCTGGCGGTGGCTGGGAGGCCGCGGCAGAGGTGGAAGCGGACGCGGCGGGAGCCAGGGCGAGCTCCATCAGGTGAGCCTTGAGGCGATTGCTTCGATTCTGCACCGCAAGGCGGGTAAACTTTTTGCAATGCGGGCAGGACTGGCTCTGATGCGACTATCCCAAACAGAAGAGGCACAGGCTGTGGCCGTCGGAAGCCGGGAACTTCTTATGGCAAGCCGTGCACTGCTTAAAAGCAGCAGCCATCAACCGCGGAAAAAATTCTTCCAGTGGAAGCTTCTGGAAGCGGGTACCCCGAAGGGCAGACCAGCCGCCACCCCCTTGAGGGGGGAGACGGTGATCGAGCGAAAAATTGGCGACTGAGTCCACTCGAAAGAAGAAACAGTGCCGGGGTGGCAATCCTGCCCGTGGGACAAGATTGCCGACAAAAATTGTTGAAAATAGCTAAAGCTTTCCCTCAGAAGGGCGACAAAAATTGAGAAGCTCTCAACGATCGTCCTGCTGCTACAGCGGAAAGAAGAGAACTGAGGTAAAATGGCGCGCGGGCGCCTCAGGGTGGGCGGTACGGTGGGCGGTCTTACCGCCAAAACTTTAGACCAATAGCTTTTCAAGCCTCCGATCTCCGTTCTGCGCAAGCGCATAACCCATGAGTGGGGATTCACAAACTATACGAAGGAGAACTATTGTTTGTAAGTTTTAAAAGCTGAATGAATTCAATTTCACACAATTTATTCCAGTCCACTCAAACTCAGATGATACCAACAGCCTGACTTAGAAATGGATACTCATATCAAGGGGAAGATAACAGCCCAAATCTTACTGCAAGCCTACAAATAATGCAAACAATTGTGCTGGGGACACACTGCAAATGGTGTAATTTCAGATACAATTGCATTTACACTGGTATAACTACACTGGTATAACTTTACGTTATGACTGCATGCATGGGATACTGGTCAAAGCAAAACTTTGTTGATTGTTGCAATATCAACACCTGAAATGGTTTTGCTTTCACATGCTGGGTTGTGTAAGGAACAAATACTGTACTCTGAATCTGAAGCTCTTCAAATAACTGGCCTTATTCTGCACACGGATCACTAGCTGACCATCAATGTTAAGGGACACATTTGCCTGCATTCTTTCAAGTTATTGGGAAGTTTCAGCAAAGAAATGTTTTTGTGTCTGGCAGAGGATACATTAAAAGGATCAGTGGTGAGAAGGGCAAAAGGGCCCACAGTATTGGTAGACACTATGCCCAGAGACAATGGGGCCTTGTGCTGCTAGCAAGAACCAAATTATGTATATTTAAAAATGTATGGTTTACACATTAACCCTCAGGAAGTTCTTATATAGCAGTGATGGCTAACCTTGGCTAACCAGATGTTCTTGGACTTCAATTCCCAGAAGCCCTGACCAGCAGGTGTGCTGACTTGGGCTTCTGGAAATTGAAGTCTGAAAACACCTGGAGTGCCAAGGTTGGCCATCATTGTTATATAGACTACCAGTTTTATATACTTCTAGTGATAGCACCCAAAGCTGAAAGTAGTTCAGTGAGCTAATATTTATTAGGCACTCTATATGAGCAAGAACTCTTTTCAAGTTATTATGGCCAGTTTAACTCAAGATCTTACATTTACAGAATGTGAACAGACAAGATAAGTTGTCCCCAAGGAGCTAATTAATGATTTTGCAGTAAACAGATCAGAAATATAAAGCTTAGAAATGAGTTATTTCAGCATTCTCCAGACTGGCTTTCCAGATGTTTTAGTTGTACAATTCCCATCATCCTTGATCATGCTTGTAGAGCTGATGAGATCTACTCTCAAACATCACATATAGAAAGCACAATGAGATTTTAAAATATTCTGCCCTCTGTTGGTCCATGACAATTTTTAAAAATCTGGACAAAAGTCCTCTCCATTTGACCGTACAGAATCAGGATATTTTGTAGAGGAATTTAAGATTTTTCAAGGTTGTAAATCAGCCACTCTGAAAAACTTGAAATTAAGAAATACTTTTCATGTCCAAGTTAAACTCTGGCCTAACAAATTCAATTCCTGGTACTAACTGGTGAACTTTGGCTGTGCTGACTATATACAGGAACATGGTGGCCCGTAAGTCCTGTCCATATGTTATTATGTTATATTCAATTATTCAGGTATTCATCATCATGATTAATTTGTATGCTACCCTTTCGACAGCATGACTCACATTGGCTAACAAAAACATCAGAGTATAACACATTGGAATACAATAGCATAAAAAACATTACAATAGAAAAAAAGAAAATCATTCATTTAAAAATTTTAAGATCCAATAATAGCAACAATAAAAGTAACAATAAAAGTCCCAAATGTTGGGCACAAACCACACCATGGCACCATCCAAATGTTGCTAGGGCCCAGCAGTGGGTGGTGGCTCCCTGTCCTCCCTGGCTATGGGAGGGGCCTGGCCGGGGTCAACGGTGGTGACAACTCTGGCTGCCTGTGATGCTCCAGCAGTCTTTTCTCTCCCCAGCCATGGGAGGGGCCCAGGTCAGCAGTGGCGGCAAGTCCAGCTGCCCGCAACACTCCGGCAGGGCAGTTTTTCTCTCCCCAGCCATGGGAGGTGCCCGGGGTCAGCTGTAGTGGTGAGTCTGGCTGCCCATGACACTCCAGTGGCTTTTCTCTCTCCGGCCATGGGAGGGGCCCAGGAGGTATTATGCAGCTATTACTTTTTTCTCTCCCCTCCCCTCCCCAAATCCAGTATGGCCGATTTAAGCCCATTTACACTTGAAGAGTGTATTGATACAAGTACGCATAATATTATGCAGTGAGAATGAGGGACAGCACACAGATACACTGGATACATAAGATATATGGATGGGTATGGACTTATGTATGTATGGCTTATCTTTACCTATAAGAAGGCCTGTTAACCATTAGTATCCAGCATGCACGCCCGCACCTGTCCCTACTATCCTGTACCGAGCTACCTACACTTACCTGACCATCCTTGGAGCATCGCCGCAAGGGTCCGGTCTTCGAGAGTGGGGCAACTGCCCCATGAATGCAACCAAAAAAAAACACTACAAGGACCAGTGTCCTCCGTGCCGCACCACCCCTCAGCCAATGAGGCTGAAGGGTGCGAGTGTGGAGGCCAGGAAAGCTGGCGTGCACAGTTATTAAAAAAACCACCAACGCGCTGAACTTTTGCTGCCCTCTGCCCCACCAGCGAAGGCCAGTGCCGGCCTCACCATAGCTTGGGGGGGAAGAGGAGCCCCTCCTCTTCCCCCGGTGGTTTCGGCGAGGTAGTGGGGAGAAAAGATAGTCTCCCTGCAGCCCCGGCAGCCGGCGCCGGCCTCACTGTAGCTTGGGGGAAGAGGAGCCCCTCCTCTTCCCCACGCAGCTTCGGCGAGGTAGTGGGGAGATAAAATCATCTCCCCGCAGCACTGGAGTCCGGCACCGGCCTCGCCGTAGCTTCGGGGGAGGGAAGAGGAGCACCACCTCTCCCCCCCTGTGGCTTTGGCGAGGTAGTGGGGAGATGGCAGCCCAGTGAGCGTCCCTGCTCACAAGGCCAATAAGTGGCCCTCCCGCCCCCCGGTTGAAAGCGAACCAATTTCCAAGGAAGCAAAGGCAGTGAATGGGGCTCTGGTCGCTGCCTTTACCTCCCGAGGAAGTGTTTTGCTTTCAACGGGGAGCGGGGCGAAGGCACTGGTGCATTCACCCACACCCACCCCCCATTGAAAATGAACCAATTCTCAGGGAAGCAAAGGCAGCGAACAGGGTTCCGGTCACTGCCTTTACTTCCTTGGGAATTGGTTCGCTTTCAACCAGGGGGGGGGGAGGCACTGGTGCATTCGCCCCCCGTTGAAAGCGAAACAATTCCCCAGGAAGCAAAGGCAGCGAACAGGACTCTGGTCGCTGCCTTCGCCTCCCAGAAGTACTCACTCGGCGCAGCCTCCGACCTCAACTGCAGCCTCCTCTCTCTCTCTCTTTCTCTCGCTCTCACTCACACACACACACACGTACTGGGCTGCACATTTCAAACCTGCCCAGTGTGCATGCATGCGTGCGTGCGTGCACACACCAAAACCATCCCTAACCACCAATACACACAATAAACATGCCCGGCTTGCCGGGCAAAAAAATACTAGTACAGAAATACCTCATACAACGTCCGCTTCATAGAACATCGGATCCATACAACGTCGCCCAATTCTTGGAAAAAAGATGCCTCATACACCGTCACCGGATGTTGTATGAGGCATTAGGGTTTTCACATGAGAAGGTCGCTTCTCTGGCCGCCTCACAGTGGATCTCCCACCGCCGCCCCGGAAGTGCCATTCCTCCTCCTCGCCCGATTCCTCCTGTCCTCGGGCGAGGGTGCTCGGGGCCACTTGGATATTTGGGGGGTTTCCCCCAAGGTCGCTTCTCTGGCTGCCTCACAGCTGAGGCCAGCCTTTAGCCCCCGTCTCCCCACTCTCACCAGGGGAACGACGTTATACAAAGCATCAGTGGCAATAATTTGGATGTTGTATGAGGCATTGCGGATAGTGTACAGTATATAATCCAAGATTAATTATTCTGAAAGTGTGGAGAGTGTTGCACGAAACTGAAGCACAAATGCCCAAAATCTTCTAGTGCATATTCTTACCTTGACCTCTGATGTACCTTTAACATCTCTGACAGCTGAGCTCTAGGGGCATTCCAGAATGGCTCTGCAAAGCACAGCCTTCCTTTCAAATTCTTTTCTTTTGTAACATGAGTTGTTTGCTGCCAAATGTCAGACAGTGTCTCTTTGTCTTCCCAGGCACCGCATGCTTGCTTACAGTATGCAGTGGAGGGCAAAAATATAAAGGCAAGGGTGACCTTTAAAAGCCAAGTCTAAAGGAATCCTGACCCAAAGACCTTGGCAAAGATTACGCTGCTCCCCTCCTCCCCCCTTGACAGCTATTCCAAATATCAAAAATAAAACTGCGAAAGAAACAAGATGTTTGGGAACATGAAAGAACCCACTCCACCACAAGAATATGTAGTCAATTATCCCTTATAGATAACAGTCAAACATTTGTGTTTTATGCAAATGAGAAGTGTATTTAGAAACATTTCTAACAGGAAGGAAAGAAGGACGGTCCATCCATTGGCTATCTCATGCTAGATAGGTAAACCGGAGTGCAGAAAAGAGGTTGGACAAGACAGAAAGTTCAAAGTTCACCTACATGGATTTTTTTTTAACATGAAGTACATACTCACTACCCAAACTTCATACCAGAGTGACGTTTTTGTCTGATAGCATACCATAGACTGTGATCTCATTTTCAGAAATACTAAATACTGTATTGCTCTAACCTCACAAAATACAGATAAAGAAACTTTTCACATCATGGATTGTTTTACCATCTAGTAAAGACAGGGAACAGAAGCCTTAAGTGTTTAAAGAATAAGCAGAAGTCTGGAAAACAGATTTGAGGTTGCCCGTATATAGCTATAATCATGGCCTGTATATTGACTCTGCAAATTTTGAAGAAAGCATCTTCCAACTGTAGAAGTTGCTTTCACAAAGGACCTCAAAATTCATAATTTGAGATTATACTAGTTAATAGTTAGGCAGCAGAAGAGGGTCAGAAACATTCATATGATAGTGATGTATGCATGAGAGTTTATTCAGCAAACAAATTGGGCATGCAGTCTGAAAGACTTTAGGCAATAAAGATTCACTATTATTTCCATGCTGCTAATGCCCGTTTATACCTTGGGTGGAGAATTGAATAAACTAGACATAACTTTTCAAAATGCATTGTTATTTAGGCAGTTGTCTTCTGGTATGCTCAGAGTGATATTGGCAGAAGAGTACAGTACATGCTTTATTATAAATAAGGCTGTAGCTTTAACCGTTGGCACTGCCAATTAATATCAGGTAGTAGGACTAATGAAAAACCACCCTTCATCAGAAATTTTGGGAAGGCATTAGTCAGTTATTTACCATCATATCTGAACTCGATTAGAACTACTCTAACAGTGCTTTCGAGATAAGTCAGATATTTAAAGAGTGGATTTACCTGTTCCATACACAAGTAGGGATTCTAACCTTGGTCTACAGAGTTCTACTCCATCATTCTATCCATTACATCACACTGGGTACTGGAAAGGCAGTACAGTACTAGTTAGATATTGGGTGAGATAAGCTAATGACCTGAATCAGGCAACATATATTCAAAATCAGTTATTTTGTACCACTACTGTTACAACAACTGAAAAACTAAGTAAACCTTCTCATCAAAAGGCAGCAAAATTTACACAGGAATTTGCATTCTGAATTTGCCCCTTCCCCAAATCAATTCAATTCAAATCTTTATTGTGATTCAAGACCTGCATAGTACATTCTGAATAATGCCATATTTGGATAGTTCCAAATATATCAAAATACTAATTTGACAGTTCTGAATACAGTATCTGTAATAAAAATTCCTAATATTTAGAGTCCCATTTACTCCTATAGATTAGAAAGCAAAAGGCTAGGTTTCTGCTGCCTCAAGGAGGAAGGGAAAATGAAACCTATTTCTTAGGCATCCTTGAGAGATGAAACTTAAAATCCTCAGACACTGTGGCACCAGGAATGCTGGAGGCAGAGAACTCATTGTCTCCTGGCTTGTTACGGCCACAGATTTCCCAAGGAAAGGAGAAAGGGGTGAATGAAAAATCTGTAAATGATATTTGTCTGGACCAATGAAGTCTAGAAACAGACACAGGCACCAGAAAAGTGAAAAGAAGGTGTTTTTTCAGTGGTTCTTTCCAACTGAAAGTACAGTACAGTACAGTGGAACCTCAGTTAACAAATGGCTCGGTTAACATAAAAATCGCATAACAAAAGGAAATCCATAGAAAATAGTGGCTCAGTTTACGGATTCCCCACCCCCACCCCCCAGAATGGATTAATTGCTTTTCAATTCACTCCTATGGGAAACTGCATTTTGGTTAAAGTACAGTGGTACCTCGTATAACGATTTTTATCCGTTCCATGGGGTTCATTGTTGTATGAAACAATTGCTATACGATACATGCATTGTATTGTGATTTTCCCTATGGGATGCATCGTACAATGATTTTTTTTGCTAAGTGGTTTTTCCCATTGAAAAACTGATGTATGATTTTTTCCATAGGGAAATTTTTTATGCAGGACACCATTCCCCACCCCCCACCCCAACCTAATTGTTATGCGATTTTGTTGCTATATGGGGTGATTGTTGTATGAGGTTTCACTGCATTTTGGTTTTCAATGAATTCCTTTGGAAACTGCATTCAATGCATTCCTATGGAAAATTCGGTTAAAGTAATTTTCGTTGTAAGTACCGTCCCGGAGAATGTATTAATTATGTTAACCCAGGTCATACCTGTCAAGTTTTGGGCATGAAAATAAGGGAAATTTTGGGCCACACCCCTCTCTGCACCAGGGCATGCCCCCACCCACCAGGCCACACCCCTCCTCCCCCAAATCCAGGCACATCCAAGAGCCTAGAGGAGGAGGAGCAACCCGAGCCAGGGGGGAATGTTGGGCTCCCCCCAGGTGGACCCCCTCCAAGGCACTCCCCCACTCCCCTTAGCACCACTGCTGTCCCTCACAGGGAATAAGGCAACAGGCCAGCCCCTACAGGCCAGCCTTACTGTAATAACTCTATTTTAAATCTTTTTCCACATTCTCTGCTGCGACAGCATTTCATATTATGGTGATTTTTCATGGAACTGTTTTTTACACTTTAATCACTTAATTATCTACTGTCCTAGCCTTGTGTACCTCAATTTCATTTTAAAACTCTGTGTTTAAGGCAGGACCATCGAAATATCCTCTTTATGTTGTATGCAAATATACTTGAAGCCGATTGGCTCTTCCCTTTAACACCCTCTTTCCCAGGAGAAACAGAAGAGACAATGAACCAATTGGCTTCAAGTATATTTGCATACAACATAAAGAGGATATTTCTGTGGTCCTGCCTTAAACACAGAGTTTTAAAAAATGAAAGTGAGGTACACAAGGCTAAGACAGTAGACAATTAAGTGATTAAAGTGTAATAAATAGTTCCATAAAAATCACCATAATATGAAATGCTGTTGCAGCAGAGAATGAGGAAAGAGATTTAAAATAGAATTATTACAGTAAAGCTGGCTTGCTTCCTTGTTCTCCATGAGGGGAAGCAGTCGTGCTAAGGGGAGTGCCTAAGGGGTGCTTCCTCCTCCACCAGGGGGTGCCCAACACTTCTCTTTGGCTCTGGTATGAGGAACATACCTCATTAATAAAGATATAATAATACAATAATATATGGGGAGATTTACATGCCCCTGGATTTTTTTTAAAAAATACAGGAGATTATAAAAAAATACGTGACTGCAGGAAGAAGGGCTAAGTTATGGAGTTTTCCCAGGCAATACGGGATACTTGACAGCTATGACCCAGGTTCCACTGAATATAGTATTGATATTAACTGTAACAGTGTCCTAGAGATGTAGAAATTTTGATTTATTAAAATTCTGAGTTCCAAAACTGGAGGGCTGTAATTCTGAGTTCCGAATCCAAATTTTGAATCCGAGTTTTGGTGCTAATGAACATCCCTATTAAGCTTAAATACTAAGCAACTTCTAATATGATATGACCTAATACAAAACTATGCATGTATTATGTATGAGCATATCTTTTTGCTCTTCCAAAGTTACATTAAGGATAGATCTCTGCCTATACTTTTGAAGTATCTTTTTGCCATACATTTCCAAACTTAATGATTCCAAATTTATATTTTAGACATCTGAGTGTATTCATTCCTTTTATTTAAAATATATAGTCTCAATTTTATGGTGAGGGTAGAAATATAATATTATGGTGAGGGTTACTAGAAACATAAATACATATATGTCTGACACATACTAGAAGTTAATGATCTACAATACAATAATTTTTCACATCCTGCTACAAAACACTTGGGAACTGTCATTCAATCTTAAATGTATTATGTAAATGATCAGACAAAACAGTTAATGTTTTCTGCTTTTGGAAAAAGAAAGAGCACATAGGTGTAGCTTTTGGAAATGTGTACACACTCCATCAAACTCACAATCAAATCAATTTTCTAAAGCATCTACTTCAGTTTCTTGTGAGGGCCTTTAATTTCCAAATATGCTTCTAATCTATTTCATAGAAAAAGAAATGATTTTTATTTCACCACTCCTATTTCTAACATGAAGAGAAATGGCATGCTTTTGGCAAATGCCAGTGAATGCAAAGAAGAACAGGAAAATTTACAGAGAACATAGTGGGCTCAGAAATAGAGAGAAACAAGGTTTGAAGCATGAGATGAAAGGCACGGACAAGGTCACTGTGACAATGCTTCCCTCAACAAATGTGCTCCTATAGTCATCTGTATCCCAAATCCTCAGAATGGTCAGAGGAGACGGAATATCAGGACCTCTAGTTGTAGGAGACTTGACAGGCAGATCAATGGCAATTCAAACCACAAAAATTACTCCTTGTAAGCAGACATAGCACTGACACATGATGTTTCACAATGTGCCTGAAATGAAGCTCAGAATATAAAGTCTTGAGTGGGATGGTATGAAGGAGAGAACCATTACAGAGCAGGGCAAGAGAGTTGAAGTATCTCCCTATGACATACCCTTCAAGCGCGGCTCCGGAAAATAAGGGAAATTACTGCGCACGCACAGTCGCTCAAGCACAGAACCCCTTTGCAATGAGTATGCATGCACAGTAACCCCTTTCCCTGCCATTCAAAATACAGGACGGCGTCGGGAAAGGGGAGGAACAAGCGCTAAAATATGGGAAATCCCGGCCAATATGGGATACTTGACAGATATGCCCCATGATCCAACTCAAAAGCACACATTCTCAGAAGGGGCTTGAATAAAGGGACAACTGAACTCAGTCTTCACTGAGACCTTTAATAGGGGTTCAGCATTATAGAGTCTATCCCATTTTGACTCTTGGGGGGTGCTTCACACATAACTTGATTTCTTAACATTTGATGGCTCGGCTGAATGAGTGAGCTAACACAGCCGAAAAATGCTGCACTTGAGGTGGGCTAGGATTTGATTGGGGATCGCTCATTCGGGACATGTAAATCAGGGGCCAATGCTTCAGGAATGGAATAATCCACCTCCCTATCTCAGTGGACCAGCCAGCCCCATGTGTGAGCAGATAATGCTGCTGGCAGCTTCTGACCAGGCCCTTTGATCTGGCCTAAAAGGAAGTTTTAGAAGCTGTTTCTATTTGGCTAATATGAACAGTAGAGTGAGCCATTAATCTTTTCCTCATTTAAGTGGCCATGGCACATTTGAGTATTGTTTGGGGCATATAATTCAAAGCATCAAAGGGGTTTGCAAAAGTAAAGAAATCAGACTTTCTCTCCATGACAGTGAAGAATGGCTTATAAAAAGAGGGAAACATCTTAAAGGCTTAAGGAGACTCTCAAAACACCCAGCCTCCCCCACTTCTGCCCAGCCTGTACAGAAAGCAACAATTCATTTCCTGACGCTCTACCGACCGAAATCATATTCTGAAAGCATACATTATCGCCTCGGCTGTCCCTGCAAGTCCCCTCTTAAAAAGGACTAGCAAAGCTTCCTCCATTCCAATTCTTTCTTTTAAAAAAACAAACCCTATTCTTATAAGCTTAACTGGGAAAGAAGCTTGGGGCACCTGATGTGTGTTTTGGAACAGAAGGATTTTGTTGTGTGTGCGCGTTGGGGTGGGGGGAGATGGGATTAGGGGGCACAGGTGCCATGCCTTCTGTAAAGTGTGCACTTCTGCTCCATTAATTGCTAACATATCCTTCCCCCGCCTCTCCATCTCAGACCTCTTGGGATAACAGCAGAGCAGCAGGCCCAGACTAGTACCTGGCAGCAAAACCAGCAGCAAAAGTAGACAATTAGGTGCCAGAAGAAGAGAGAGGATGGAGGGGGAGGGAGGGAAAAAGATGCAGTTGCTTAGCAACCAGGCACCAGAAACAGCTGTGTAGCAAGCCCGGGCTGGTACCCAGGCACTGACAACAAGCTAGCCAATTAGCACACTGTATTTAATGCTGATGTGGTATCTTAGCAACAGGATGTGCAAGTCCATCAGCCCAACGCTCTTTCCTCGCATTTTCAACCCGTTCAGCCCATTACTTTTCTTCCCTTTTTGCCTTAATTGACAGCTCGTTGCTGCTTCAAATTGCCATTATTTTTTTTGTCCCAAGAGAGGTTAGGAGAACTTAGTTTCAAATTCATTTTAGCATTAAGAGCTCTGGATATATGACAAGGCAACAGCTGCCAAAACAAGAGATAAGGAGCACATTGAGATTTCAGCTTATGGTACGAGATTCTCTTTCCTTGTCATCGTGGACAGCTCACAATCCAAGCAAAGGGTGCATAACTCCCTCAAATGGTTGGATAAGGCGTATATGTGTTAAATGTATACACTGCACCTGAACCATGAGTGGCTGCCATAATAATATAAATACTGTACTGCTGTATTTATGTATCCAGTAGAAGGTTACCTATATCTTGCCAGTGATTATTTAATGTAGTTGTCTGGGTAGCTCAGTGATTAATATATCTGGCTGCAGGGAAGGGGGCAGACACTGGTAGTTTGATTCCCCACTGTGCCTCTTTGGGAGAAGAGCCAGCCAGCCAACCAGGCCTTGGGCAAGCTGCACAGTCCTAGGGCACTCCCAGTTGAAGGGAATGATAAACCACTTCTGTATATTCTCTGCCTAGAAAACTCTGGAAAGATCAGTATAGGTTTGAGGGAACACAGCTATCATTATGCAGCACAGAACATGGGGAAAGTACCTGTGTTTTTGTGGAGTTATACTTAAATAAAGATGTGCGCGCACACACACACACACACACACACACACACACACACACACACACACGAGTGGGGAGAGCAGTAGGGAGAAAGGCAACCTCTATTATATTCTGAATCCAACTGTCCTTATCCACAGAGTCATGAGAACAAATGAAGCCTGGAAATCTGTGCTATATTTGGGAGAAGTGCCACATGGGATTGTAACAATGACATTTCCACCATGGTAGCTGTCACAAAAGTCCTGTTTCAGCATTAAAGATACAGTATTGCCATCATCTTAAATGATAGTTCCTCAATCCTGGTTCTAGTGTTCTCTATAACAGTGTTCCCCAACCTTTGGTTTTCAAACTTTAATTCCCAGAAGCCTAAGTCAGTTACCCAAAGCACTGGTCAGCCAATGTACTGATTAGGCTTCTGGGAATTGAAGCCCAAAAACCAAAGGTTGGGAAACACTGCTCTATAACACCAACAAGCTGAAGGCTCCCTTCTGAAACAAGACAGTGATGTTATCTTGGTCATCTGAAAGGTAGGAAATGAAGATTCTCATCTACTTACAAACTGAGTAGGGAGGAGTGGGTGTAATGTAATAGGGGGAAAGGACCAGGCACTGGAGAAAAATCAGGCTGTTGTTGAAACCAAATGAATGGTATTGGCAGCACAAAGACTGAAAGAATGGAAGTAAATTCAACATTGAGCCTAAGGTAGTTGATACTGGAGAAAGAACAAAAACTGGTAAAGTGGAAGTGCTGAGATTAGCTAAGGCAAATGGGCCAAAGAAGTCTGGTGTGCAGCAGTAATGGTAGAAGATATTGGCAGCTCTTGCTGAAACTGATCTGGGCTTGACCAGTGCAAGATCTTAGCTGGTAGTTTTATTTATTTATTTATTTTTAGGATTTGTATTGCTGCCCAATTCCAAAGACTCTGGGCGGTGTACAGATATTAAAACCATCACAATTTTAAAATCACAATTAAAACCCCATTAAAAACTACCACAAAACATTCCCTACCCTCCCACCAGTTTAAAAAGAGGGAGAGAGCATTCTTAAATCAGCCAGCAGGCTGGGGCCATAGCACTGCCAGTGCCCCACACCCGCTCTGCCAGCCAGGTTTTTAAACTTTCCTGAAGGACAGCAACTCTGTCTGGAAACACAACTCAGTTGGCAAGAGGTTCCATAGGGCAGGAGCAGACACTGAGAAGCAGGCCCTCCTTCTAGTGCTAGAGAGGCGGCCTCTCTAGCAGATGGAACAGTTAGAGAGCCTCTCCGGTCCGCTCTGGTGGGATGGACAGATGATGCAGTTTCTTAAGTATCCTGGCCCACTACCATGTAGGGCTTTAAAGGTAATAACCAGCACCTTGAATTGCACTCGGAGTTGTACCGGCAACCAGTGCAGCTCCTAAAGCAGTGGCAAGGCATGGGCATACCACCCGCACCCCATCACCATTCTGGACCAGTTGCAGCCTCCAAATGGTCATCAAGGGCAGCCCCATGTAGAGCGCATTGCACTAGTCAAGTCTGGAGATGACTAGAGCATGTGTGACCATAAGCAAGGAGTCCCGATCTAGGAACAGGTGTAACTGGCATATGACACCAAGTTGTGCAAAAGCCCTCCTGTCCACGACTGCCACCTGCTCTTTGAGCAGTAGACGTGAGTCCAGGAGGAGCGTCAGATTACGCACCAGGTCTGCTTGGGGCAAAGTAGCCCCATGCAGAACCAAAGATGGTAGCTCCCGAGATAATGCAGGCCCCTAACCCATAGCCACTCAGTCTTGCTGGGATTCAGTTGTAGCCCGTTGTTCCCCATCCAAGCCCCAACAGCCTCCAGTTTAGGTCAAGTTGAGCATCAATGGCTGTCTCAGTGTCCCTGAGCATCCATGATACTGTCCTTTAGCATCTCAAGCAAGCTATGTGCTGGGGGTGGTATCTGGGACTACTCCCTCAGAGAAAGACCAGACACAGACCACATCATCAGAAGCACTGCTTTGAAGTGCTTCCACTTAGGTACCTGTACTAATGAGTGCAGCAACAGAAGCAACTGGAAAATAATCTTTCACCAAACTTCATATTGATAGTATATAGGTGCTGATGTCAACAGGTCTGGCAAGTGTTTCAGGAGGCATGGTCAGTCAAAACTACAGATGAAACAATGCTTTTGTGAAACATCTTGAAAATAAAAACTCTTTTCAACTCTTAAACCCAGACAGTGTCATTGTATTAGATGATAGCTGTTTATGAAGATTTTCTGCACTATTCCTAATATCATAGGAGGAGTGGAATGAGATAGGAGCTGATGGTCAGCTGGCACTAAAGCAGCCGACACAAACTTTAATGTCAATGGCGTCTAGGTCAATAAGATCAGTACCAAAGCCAATGCAGCAAAGCTCCAGAGTAAAAACCCAATGTTGTGGTAGATGGAACAAGCCTGTACAGTGATCAAATATCACAAACAGAGGCGGGAGCTCAATGAAGGGGTTAATTGGCTGTCCAACAGGCTTTCTGAAGATACAAGCAGGTTGAACTCACAGTTTCTGTATTCCATCTTAGTAAACCTCAACAAATAGACTACACTCACTGGGGCAAGAATCCATTTTGAGCATGAATCCAAAAAGGCAAGAAGCATCCTCCAGCACTCAATACCTTTTTCAAACAAGGCAGTGAGAGACATACAAGTTTAAAGACTAAAAAAACTCAAAAACAAACCCAAGGACAAACTCAAGTGAAGAGGAACTGAGCAATATTGCCACATGACTTTCTTGAGAGTATGTCATCCCCACTCCTCTTTTTCTTTTCTACAGATTCAAGCAAATGTCCCAGGTTGGTTGGTTGCCATTCTATGAAACCCTTTGCACCATATCCTCATAGGACAAATCTACTCATCAGTCATATCCAACAAACTCCCATCCCCACCCCAGCTGAGCTCACTGGCCTCCTTGCTCATCTTTTCCCTGCCTCCATTGCCTCCCATTGCATCATTCCTCTTCCATCCCATCCCAATATGTTTCTTACTAGCTAACACCATTTCCTGTGTGCTGAACTGGCTTCTTCTTTCCTCTTTTTCTTCATGAAAAGCAGCACTACCTACAAAGTGCTTCTCAAGGTACCCTTCTAAGCTTTGCATGATGACTAGGGTCAAGCCAAACCTCCCCTAGAAAAGCTTCATGTCTCTTTTTAAGCATCTTTTTCTCATCACAGCATTGTGCTTCCCCCTCTTAGACAACAACAAAAATTATTAGTGCTTTTGTCTGATCTAAATGAGCTCTCCAATCACTTGGCTCACTGGTATTTACCGAGATGGGGCTGAAAAGTAATCACTCGCCCATCCTCCTCAGGGGCCAAACTGTCATTCCTTGCTGAAGTATCTGCTATGCAATTAAAAGGGAATAACTATATTAAAGCTGGATTTATAGCCTCAGATAATTAAGTATCTGTTCTGTTTTAGATTGTCTTCACACCCATGAACTAGTGGTCCTGACAGTTTCTGAGCTTCGTCATTAATTTTCCATAAAGCACAGTGCTCTTTTGCTCAATGGCAGCCCTCACCTCTTTCTGCACCCAGAGTTCTCTTTAACACATGTCTCCCCAAAAGACAAGTGACTTCTCCATTTCCCTCCAGGCCAAGATCTGATTCCATCTTTTTACACATTTGTTTTTAATGACAACTGTTTGGCACAACATAAATTGGCACCATCACTAAAAAAAACTTGGGTTTATCGAGACAAAAATAGAGGATAGCTTGCACTCTGTTCAGTTAACGCTCTTTCTGCACACAGGGGCTCAACTTAAGAACTCAATCTGTAGCTTTTGATCTTGAAAGAGTTGTAACAATCAAGTGAAGCTGCCTAACAGGTGAGGCAGATTGTTGGTCTATCTAGACCTGAATTGTCTTTAGCACCCAAACTCTCCAGATGCTTTCTAGAGTTTCAGATATGTGTCTTTATCAGGTATACTGTACTTGGAAATGTCTGTGACTGGATCTGCAATCCCCTGCATACAAAACCTTTGGTCTATTCCCCTAACTTCTCCAAGTCCTCTGTGTTTTGTTGTTTCACCCTCTTGATAGTATTTCAGGCCACCATATTCCTTCAACCTGTCCCATGAAGCACAGCAACCCACTGCCTTGGAGTGTTATTACATTTGGGTTTCTTCAGTTTTTGCTTCATGGATGAGAAAGAACAGGGTATGATAAAGTTAATTCCTAAATCCAGAGTTAGACAAACTGGATTCTGGCCCAGTCAACAAGACTTCCAGTGTTTCTTGAAGAGTAAGACAATTTCCTCAAATGAGGCCACACCATTCATGATCTGTGAGCCACTTTGCAACCCTTTCAGCAAATCTCAGCCTACCAGTTTGGGCTTTTGACACATATTTGTTTTACTTTATGGCTGCTCCAGTTCTGCGGGTTTGCAACCTTGAAATACTGCATGATAGGGCAAAACTTGGCTATCTTTCGTTCAAGGATATAAAAATATTTGTCTTTCAGTTTTTGTTGTAGAGATGCAAAGCAACTGAGCCACAGACAGCCTTCTCTTTTCTTGCACATGAGAGAGAGAAAGAGCTACCAGCAACCAAAGAGAAAAATAATATCTCACAATCTTTTCAGACCTTCAGTTCAGCTGTTACCCAAGCCAAGTGGCTGGCGGCCATTGGCACTGCCAAGCACATTCACAATTGACAGAATATTACACTGATGACAGTTCCAAGAAGCTACGGCTGTGTGCAGAGACAAAGGACTCAGCAAAATGATGGCTTCATGTCTATAATCTTGGATATGTGTACTTGGGACCCTTACAATACACCCCAAAATTTCCAAACCACACCCCTTTAATACTTCCTATTCTGGTTTGGCGGGAAGTCTACTCTCTCCTTGCATAAATAATGCTAGCTTTATTATTTAGAGCAATCAGACAGCACAGATTGAGAGAGGCAAACCATCTAAACATAAGCACAGCTGTTCTTGGTAAGACCTGGGGTTTGCCCTGTTCAATTTCTACTCCCCAATAATGATCAGGTTCAGAAATTTAACAGGGGCCTAACAGAGTGCTTTACTTTCAGTGACTATAATGGGATCTTGTTGAGGATACCTTCAATATAGGATGGATGTCTTCTTCCAATAACCATGGACATTATTCTCTTCCCCATTAATGTTTATCACTGAAAAGTAAATATACAGTCCCGAGCAGATTTACTGACAGACTGCTGGGTGGCTGCATTTAAATGGTAAAGGATTCACAGGCCAACCATATAAAATGGCTGGCACTGGAAGGAAATTTCTTTGATAAACACGTGGCTCTGTGGGTATCTTTAGTTCTAAGAGAGTGCTTGTCTGTGATCCCCAGCAATTATTTCAGTGCTGGGCATCAGCCGGTCCAACCTGGTCTGAGCGGACCGGTAGTAGACCTGGCTGGCCACACCCCCTCCCCACCCCACCCCGCCCACCTCTTCCTGGGAGAGTGGGCGACCCGACGACATTGGATTTGGCTCTTCCTTCTCCTCCAGAGTGGCTGCTACTGCCTCCTTAATAGGTTGCAGGTGCCACTTGGGTGGTGGTGGAGGTGGCAGCGTGTGCGCGCCTGGCCTTGGGGGAAGGGGAGGAGCTGACATCATGCGCCACCCAGAACACCTCGCCTGCCCACCCCACGCCGCCGCTCCTTGCCTCCTTCTAGCAGCAGCAGCAACTATCACGATGCCTGGACCTAGTCCTGCAGGAAGAGAACTTCCGGCAGGATGTCTGTCTGACTCTGGGCATTGCGAGAGTTGTCCTGCTTGCGCCATGCTGCCTGGACACCTATTCGCACTGCCCACTGGTCATGTTCTGCCTCCTCTGTTCTGCCTCCTCACTGCTGAGAGCCTTGGGCATGCGCACTGACGTGCATTGCTCCAGCATTTGTTTTCTGGGAGCAAGGCATCTTGGGGGTTGTAGTTCATGCTGCCTGGCATCTGTTTCCTGGGCGCACGGCACCTTGGAGGTGTGCCCCATTTTGTGGGGCACACAGCCCCCCATGGGACCCGGCACCCAGACAGTGACCATCTCAGGTGCGCAAGGTATGCATGTGCGAAGTTACAGCGTGATTGGTGCAGCGGTGTGGATTTCTATACCGGACACCGCACCCACACGTTTGCTTATATAAAAGAACTAGCAGAGGTTGCCCGGCGTTGCCGGGCTGTTTTAAATTGTGTTGGAAGGTCTTTGTTTTGTTAGTGTTTGTACAAATGAGGTTAGTCTGTAATTGTTATTTTTAAAATATTTATTTATACACACGGGCTGATATAAACTGTGATCAGCTTTTTTGGGTTTGTTTTTGTGGATTAAAAAAAGAGGAAAGGATGATATAATTTTGTACAATTATATTATTTTACCAAATAATGTTTTAGTATGTCAATTTTTTTAAATAGTTGTTCCTTGGATAATAATTTTAAAAATGTGAAAGTTTTTTTACATTCAATGTTTTTAAACTGTATTTAGTTGTTTTGGGTTTTTTTTGAGTGAAAACTCTACACAGGATTTTAGAAATGTTTTTATTTTATTATTTTGTGATTTGTTTGTGATTTGTGTGAATGTGTGATGTAATGTTATGTTTTTGACTGTTTTTTCTCTTGTGGCCTCTGGGTGGGGCTGTTGAGTGTTTCTTTTACTTTGACTGTTTTTTCTCTACTGGCCTCTGGGTGGCGCTTCTTCCGGTAAGTAGTCTCTTTCTTTCCTCATTTCATTTTCGGCCATCGTGAAGGTAGGACATGTGCTGGTAAGTTGTCTGGTTTAATTTCTTTTGTCGCTTTGTTTTGTTTTTCTTTTTTGGTATTTTTATGTGTGTTTTTTCTGTTTGTTATTTTTGGTTTTGGTTAATTTTGGATGTTTTTGTTTGTGGTTTTTTTAATTAATCGTTTATTTATTTTAATTTTTTGGTGTTTGTTTTTTACTTTTGTTTCTCTTTCAAGGGGGGGAAGACACTGGTGCCTTGGCCCCTGCTTGAAAGCGAAACACTTTCCTTCCCACCACCCGGCCTCACTGGCAGGACCACGGGAATTCCAGCGCCGCTTCAGGTGGCGTGTGTGTGTGTGTGGGGGGGGGGGCTTTCGTTCCCACGTCCCGGCCTTTTTTATTTTTTGCGCGGCAGGCTTCTCAGCATATTGCATGCTCATGGCGCGCAGGACTCTGGGGCTTGTAGTTATGGGTTTGTGTTTGTGCTGCATTTTTTTTTCTGTGGCTTGATTTTGATTGGCCGCGGCGCATTTCTCAACGTTCTTTGTGCTCGCAGCTCTCAGCCTGATTGGCTGTGGCGTGGTGCGGTGCAAAGAACATTGGGAAATGAAGTTGTTTCCCTTTTTCACATTTGTGGGGCTCTTGCCCCACTGGCGCATTTCTCAATCCTTTGTTGACCTGCGGACCCAGTTCGGGCGTCTGCATGAATGGTCGGTGCAGGCTAGTAGGGCCTGGCTTAGGATCCTATGTGAAGTTCCAACGGTTAACCCTTGATTTTATAGATTAAGATTATGCAAGAGTGGACCACACAAATTTGCCAACATGATATAATTCTGTTTTCCAGGGCTGTAGGTGTAAAACCTGTAAAAAGCTGTTAAGTGTTTTCCTTCAAAATGCATCTCCCAAAATGATTCATATCATCAATACCTTCTGCAAGGTTGCTGACAATTTAAGGTACCCCAGGCACAATTATACAAAATGGGACTGTGACCCACACTGGAATCAAACCAAGAGCTTTGAATGTGGGGCTATTAAAAACACATAATTGATTGCTTTACAACTGTTCTGTCATGTTGAACAATTACACATATGCTCATAAACTATAAAATAGACTTAATGCAAAATTCAAGGTTTTAGTCAGCTGAGGAAAAGGGAGCAGCAGCATGCCCAGCTAATGAGTGCTTCATCTGCCCAGCTGCTAGTGTGAGATCTGGGGATGGGATGGGATGGGATGGGATGGGGTGAGGTGAGGTGAGGTGAGGGAAGAAGAGGAGGGCAGAGCAATGTGAGAATTTTGAATAGGTTCTCAAAACAGCACATATGCAAACAAGAGTGGTTCTCTGTACAACACCATGCAAAACAAGAAACATTTATTTGTACTACACGATTGTAGCACATGGGTGGAATTTTTTTTTGTCACAACTGACCAAATGGGCAACCAACCAGCTTCCCAACTGGTATTCTTTCCTCTAAAAAAATTAAAGAAATAATTATTTAGCCTGTTCAGGAGGTGTATTTCACCGAAAGGCTGAAAGAAGGATTCACAACATCTGTATTTGTTCTTTTGTTGAACTGACCTTACATTAAACATAATTTTCCTAATATTCATCTACACCTTAGTTTTAAATTATTTTTACCAGACAAAAAAATAAATAATAGAAGAGGTGTTTGTATACTACAGTACTTTGAGATTCCAAAACACTTAATTTAAGTAATTTCACTGATCCTTATGATACTCTTGCAAAATAGGCCACTGACTCTTTATTGCAGGTTCAATTCTCCAAGACTGAAGGACAATGCAAGCCCGTGCTGGGCATTGGGCTAGTGGGCAGTGTCCTTCCCCACCGCCAGCAACATGCGCCCCTGGGCATGGGCAGAATTTTATTTTTAAAATTTTATTATTTTTTCCACAAGAGGTGGTGGGAGCAAGACAGGGAGAGCTCCCGGCCCGCAGGGTATGTTGTTTGAATTTGTCTCCTGAAGGGAAAAGAGAGAGAAAGGTTGGGGGGGAGGTAGGGGTGGTGGCGAGAGGGAAAGAAGCCGGTGTGTGTGTGTGTGTGTGTGTGTGTGTGTGTGTGTGTGTGTGTGTGTGTGTGTGTGTGTGTGTGTGTGTGTGTGTGTGTGTGTGTGTGTGTGTGTGTGTGTGTGTGTGTGTGAGGGGGGAGATGGCAAGTTCGCATGACCTGGATCATCGGGGACAGGGGAGAAGGCACTGACTCCTCCACCTCTGCACCAGGGCCTCTCCATTGCCACAAGGTTGAGCAGCCTCCCCTCATTTGGGCTTCTCCAACTCCTCCAAAAGTTTGGAGGGCACCCTTGAGGGCTGACGAATCCAGGAAAGAGGGCCCTCTGTCCACCCACCCCTGCGCAACATTCTCAGAGGGGAACATCCAAAGGCAGCTTCCCTGCTGCCCCCCTCCCCTGTGGAAGCTGCCTTGGGATGTTCCCCTCCAGGCCTCCGGGAATGTTGCATGGGGGTGGGTGGACAGAGGGCCCTCATTCCTAGGTTTGTCAGCCCTTGAGGGCACCCTCCAAACTTTTGGAGGAGTTGGAGAAGCACGGCTGAGGGGAGGCTTCTCGGAGGCCCCAGGCACAGCCTTGTGGCAATGGAAAAGCCCCAGCACAAAGGCAGATCCACTGAGGAGGAGGCAGCGCCTTCTCCCCCATCCCCGATGATGTGGGTCATACGAACTCACCATCTCAGTGTCCCTACCCCCCAGGTGGGTTCTCCTTCATGCCACCATACATCAGTCTCGTTCACTTGCTGGAGCCTCTCTCTCTCTCTCTTTTCTCCCTGGCAAGTTCTGCAGTATGTGGGGAGGGGGGGAGGCAGGCAGGACTTCATCAGCCTCTGTAGTTTGGGCACTGCACCAAGGTGCAGAAGGAAAGTGACGCTTCAGAATGTCTATTCTCTTCTACCCACCATTGCATCTTACTGAAGAAACCAAGGGAGAAATACATGGGAATAGGCGGTGGGTGGGTGGGTGGTTGATGGGGGTGGGGAATCTAGCCTGCTGTACAGATAATTTTATTTTTAATGTTTGGAGCAGAAACGGCTGCCTAGAGAGTTTTAGCATAAACAGTTGTTTTGGCTTCTGTTCCCTCATCTAGTAAATGGAAATAATAAGGTAAAGGTCACCCTTGCTTGAAAGCCAGTATATCCGACTGTAGGGTTCAGTGCTCATCTCTGTTTATAGCCAAAAGAGCCAGTGCTGTCTGCGTCTGCAGACATTTCTGTGGACATGTGGCAACAGGCATGCCTCAACACTGGAGCCCGAGCGCGTGGAATGTTGTTTACCTTCCCACCAAAGTGGTCCCTATTTATCTACTTGCAATTTCTTGCTTTTGAACTGCTAGGTTGTCATAGAAAGGAGCTCACTCCATCGTCCAGTACCCGGGAATCGAACTCCCACCTTCCAGTCAGGGAGTTCAGTGTCTTAACCACTTGAGCCACCCCATTCCCTATGAGACAATTACTACAGTGATGTTTTGTTTTACTTGGAGCAATTTTCTTCCAAAATCTACACTATTTGTGCTAAGGCAGCATAGCTAGGTAAAAAGAGTTGGACCAAAACTTTTAAAGGGTTTTCTGCATACTCAAGAAATACAAACATTATTGTATCATCAAATTACATTTCTTTTGCACATAGGTAATGTGAAATTAACTGCAGAATGAACTCACTGAAAGGTGGCTTCATTTTGGTAGTTTCACGTCTGACCTAGACATGGAAGAAGGAGCACATAGGTACACTTCCCAAAAAATAAATTTCTAAAATATGTCTGAGTAGTAGTTGTTTCCTACTGCCATTTACCCCCCCCCCCCAAAAAAAGAGATATTTGAGTGTTTGTTGGATCGCAAAAAGATGGGGTGTTAAAATTTGGAAAAGTATCAATAGTCAGTCAAAGAATCATCACCCGTTCGGGGTTAGTCCAAATCCATAAGTGTTTGGACACTTTTCCAAACATTTTTGGGTTTGGACTAACCCCAAATGGGTGATGATTCCTTGGGGGACTATTTTTACACTTCTGCGTCTCCCTTGCATATCTGTGCATACATCCTTCTTTGATTTCCCCATCGCCTCCTCTCTTAATCTTAGTGAACACAAATATACGCAATGTCTACTTTTACATTTATATTCTATGTCACCCCATTGTGATATTTATATTCTATGATACCAGGCAACATAAATATATTGTAATTATCCACAAAATATTTATTTCAGAGTGAATTAACAGCCTTATGGGCATGAGGAACCGGAGAGGGGTGGGGAGAGACATCAGCTAACCAACCATACTTTCTATAAAGCATTTAAAGAACAACAAAGAAAAATCGAAAGGAAAAGGAAAATACCATACATACATCAAAACAATGTCTATAGTTATAATTTTAAGTAGGTATCAGCATTTGCTGAAGTGTTTTGAAATTCAAATCTATACCTATAAATCCAAGGGTTAACAATTGGAACTTGCTATACATTTCTGCACCCATCCATCCTATCCTGTACCGGGCCTCCTGCACTCGCCCGAACCCGGTACAGAGGTTACTGAATGTTTGAGAAAGGCGCCAGTGGGGCAAGAGCCCTACGAACGCAAACAAAGGGAAACAAATTCAATTCCTAATATTCTTTGCACCAATGAGGCTGAGAGGTGCGAGCAAAAAGAACGTTCGGAAATGCGGTGCTGCCAATTAAAATCAAGCCGCAGAAAAAACCGCCACACGAACGCAAACCACAAATGCAAAACTACAAGTCCCAGCGTCCTGCATACTGTGAGCGCACAGAACGCTGAGAAAGCCAGCATGTGAAAAACAAAATTACAAAATGCAACAGGACAGCAAGTCCCCAGCAAGCAGACGCAGCGCCTCAACAGCCACGCATAACAAAAAGCCACAAAATGCCACCACGAGACACCCGCCGGCCTTCTTTCCCAGAGCAACAGGGAGAAGAGGGACTCCCTTTCCTCCATGCTACCCCACCAAAGACACGTCGAGACCACCGCCGGCCTCAAGGAAATTTGAGCCCGGGTAGAAAAAAACCCAAAAACAGGCAGCAGTTCGTCAGGGGAAGCACCCTCCCTGGCGGATGACTGGCTGATGCCTTTGTACTTCCAAATACAAAAGCAACAGCCAGCAATCTAGAAGGAAGAGCACCACCCCTTACGGATCACTGCCTGCCGATCTCTGGTTAGGTAAGCCAGGAGAAAAAGGAGACAGAGAGGAGAGAACCATCGTTAGGCACAGATAGCTCTTCTCTGCCTCCTCCTTCTCCCTCGACCAACCTAACGAACCTTCCCAGGAGAAGAACGGGCTGACTGTCTCCTCCGCCTCCTCCTTTCCCCCATTGCTGCATCGAAACCAAAATTCAAAGCAGCAATGGGGAAAAGAGGAACCGACAGGCAGCCTGTTCTTTACGCTAAAGTAAACACCAAAAACAAACACCAAAATTAATAAAAATAATAAAACAAAGATAAATCAATAATTTAAAAAACATTAATAAACAAAAAATAAACCACAAAATACACAAACAAAAACATCCACAATAACACAAAAGCACAGACAAAACACCTAATTACAACACGGAAAAAACCACAAATTACACAAACAACAACTATTTACACAAATAAACAACAATGAAATAAGAAAAGTTAAACAAAATCAGAAATAACCAAACCAGTTAAACAAACCCAAAACTCAACTAAAACAAAAAAGAACAAACATAAACACCTCCCAGCCCACCACCACAAAAGCAAAACAAAGAAAAACCCCAGAAGAAAGAAAATCAGACAACTCACCAGCACGTCCTCCCTCCACGACGACTGGAACAGAAATGAAGAAACAAAGACGACTTACCGGAAGAAGCCCGACCCAGAGGCCAGGAGAGAAAAAACAGTGAAACTAAAACAAAACCACTAGCAGCCCCACCTGCAGGGCAGAATAGTAAAAACAACTCAAAAAGACACAACAGCCCCACCTAGAGGCCACAAGAGTAAAAACAAGTCAAAAACATAACAATAAATCAAATGTTTACACAAATCACAAACATTTGTCAAAAAAATAAAATAAAAAGATTTATAACATCCTGTGTTGAGTTTTAACTCAAATAAAAACCCAAAACATCTAAACACAGTTTAAAAACAATGAATGTAAAAAAACATGTACTTTCACATTATTAAAAATATTATCTACACTACAACTATTAACAAAAACAACCCACAAACTAAAACATTATTTGGTTAAATAAAACAATTTGAAACAATTATCATCCTTTGTTCTTTTTTTAATCCACAAAAAAACCCAAAAAGCTGATCACAGTTTATAACAGCCCGGCAATGCCGGGCAAAACTATGCTAGTTTATTATAAGAATAGGCTATGTTTTTCTTCAAGGTTTCACTTATAGTAACACCGTTCCACTTATCTAGCCATAGCACTAGTTGGAATGCATGGGGCAGCCACTCTAAAGCTAAACAGGTAAGTACTCAACCACTTCTGGCCATAAATAAAACCATCAAAGAACTCAGTATCATAAGAGGCCTAGGAGGAAGACCATCCAAGCGTTCTTCTCCCTGGGCTAGCAAAATGCTCAGCACCTTTCTGTGGTTACATTGACCTAGACTATCCAAAGGGGAAACAGTAATCTGCTACACCACAGGTACCTTCCTGTGTACAAGGAATATAATGTACTTAGCTCAGACAAACAATAAAATGCAACCCTCCAAATGAAAACTCTTCATATCAAGGAACTGTGTAGTTCCTTTGTATCCCCAGTGCTTTTGGGAATCCTGAGCAATGCATCAAATGTGTGCATGCATGCGTGGTGAGAGTTGTAAGAGATAAGATTAGTGAATTCCCATCATCCTTGACAAACACATGTGACACATGGTTCCAACTTGTATTCCAGTAACCAAGACCTATAATTTTTATCTAGGGACTTCAGCTGTGAGCACCATATACAATAAATAAAAGGACCAATTTTGACAAATGAGCCCCACATATCCAACAGAAGTACCTGTGTGAGTCCTCTGGTGCGCTTTTAAGTGTGAGCTCTTTGTGTAAACCTTTCGGCACCCGTTAAACTGACAGCGATGAACTCTCTTCTTGTTTTCTGGGGAGGCATCAGCCCCTGTCCCTCCTTGCTCACTGTCACTGAGGGCACACTTTGTTGCGCTGGCTGGAGTTACCGCACCAACTTTTACTGAGCTGAGGGAAGTTTTCTTTGCCACTAGTTTCAGGGTAACTGTGCCATCCACAGCAGAGACAGTCTGTGAGGTTTTTACAAGATGACGACTAAGCTCAGGAGAGGAAGGGGGCGTTAATGAGGTCACTGCGTTGAGTTGGGCCTGGTTAACAGCAGTATAGCCCTCTGTAGAGGAGCTGCGACAAGTCTCAGATAATAATTTATCCCGTGAGAGAATAACATCCATGTTGGCATTCTTGTCACAAGTACTCATGTCAATTGGCAGTAACAGTGGGTCTAATCGCTGGATACTGTCTTCCATGGAAGAATGAAGAAAGCACTCTAAGTCATCACCAAAGGTTTCTGAGATCTTCCTAGGTTCAGTCTGAAGATAGCGTTCCAGCTCAAGGCATGTCTGTGGAGACATAAGGAGAAAAGAAGTCACCGTTAATAGAGAGGTGACAAGAACTCTGAAAACATCACATTTTTGACAATTTTCCAAGTCCCATGCCCAAATGAGATTTCCCTGCTTCTCACAAAAAGAAGACCTCAATCTTATCCTTCGACTTTTGTTTCCTCATTACCTGCCTATTGTTCTGCCCAGGAAACTACCAAATTCTATGCAGTATATTCCCCTTTCTGATGAATCCTACAGAAGACACCAGCAGTTCTAATAATAAATATCCACGGCAGCATTGGCATTCTTCTTGGAAAAAATGACCACAAAACCGTAAGATTTGCTCCCATGAGATTTGATGAAGCAAGGGAATGTCACACAAAGAAGTTCTCTCTGGAAGGAGAAAACAGATTTTTTTCCCCTTCATTTTATTGCTGAGGGAGGCTATGAGATTCAAATGAGTCAAACAAACCCCAGCAAGTGCCTAGAAATATAAAAAGAGAAGCATGAGCCTTGCCTTACACAGAAACACAGTCAGGCAAAAACATCATACAAAAAAGGGCCAAAAATATGCATAACAAAGATTAGGTATACTTAATTCTTTCACAAAGAACAATGAGTGACACTTTATACTATATTCCCTGGGATTTTGGTATATACTTGAATTACAAGGATGGAGGTGGAAGGCACAGAAGAAAGAAAAAACCCTTTCCAGTTGCCTAGCAACCAAAGGAACAATCACTTAAGAATCAACCTCCAAATGTGCTCCATAATCAGCTCTGAGTCATCCTCCCTCCAAATGTTTGCTTAGCTGCAAAGCAAAGGAACATCATTTGGTTAGCTACTACACCTGTTTTTAGTAGACAGGCAAGGTAATAAATATTTTAAATAAATAAAGATAGAAACTTTTTTCCACCTTTCTTCTGCAGATCAATACAATATCCAGCCAGGAACTGATAATGAGGAAAGTTACACCTGTAACTGTGGTTCTTCCAGTGATCATCAGTGGATTCACACACATAGGTTTTCGCACATGTGTGAAACCTCCTTTGGAATTTTCCAGAGCTCAAAAGAAACTGTTAGCAATTAATTTATTTTCTCATATTTCTATAGCTGCCCCACTCATGAAGACTCTGGGCGGCTTACAATACAAACCCCCCAACAGATAAAAACCCATTAAGAACAAATGACCCCCTTAAAACCCCTTTAAAACCTACTGCACATGACAACGTCCCTAATGGCTTCTCCCCTCAGTTCTTATGCAGCATAAGATCAAGAATGTGACTGAGGGGAGGCAGGGTGGGTGATATGAATTCACAGATGACTTCTCAACAAAGCGCACCTACAGGTAAGTAACCCGTTCTTCTTCTTCATGGTCTTTGTGAATCACACACAAGTGACTGACAAGTTGGCTTACCAGATGGCGGAGAACCATATCACAAGACGAGGATCAGTGCCAAAAGAGATCTCACAAAGATGGCCTCAGCTTTAGCCCTGGTGTCTATAGTGGTGAATACAGGTGTACAGTTGCGAACATGTAACTGCTCTGCAGATATCCCAGAGAGGTACTTCTCTAAGAAAGCTGTAGAGCAGTGGTTCCCAACATGGGGCCCACACTCCACAGGTGGATTTCAATTCCCAAAAGCCAGTACAGTGGTTGATCAGTTCTTTGAGGAATTGACAAGCTTCCGGAAATTGAAGTCCAAAAAACAAAGATTGGGAAACACTGATTTACACAATGTTCCTTAGGGTAGTTCAATGCTCCAAAATCTTGCCTTCCCAACTATCATGGGGCTTCCTCCTTGCTTCTGTTTTTTTAAAAGTTAAAGGCACAGATCTGTATTTTAAAAGAGTTTAGTTTCAGCTGTTTGTTTCCATAATATAAGAAAAGATCTTATAATGCAGATGTTAACTGGTGCTTAAAGGATTCAAAGGTGTCCCCCTCCAACTGTCAAGTCAAGATGATCAGCACAGATGATATTCCTTGAGTATGGGAAGGTCAGATAATCATTTGTGTAAATGTTAAAAAGTAATGGTTCCTTTGCTTTCTCCAGCAACTGTGCCTCCCTTGAAATGCAACAAAGAATCTTCCATTTTAAAGTAGAATGGTAACCGTGATCTATAGTAAGGAGGTTGAGCATTATCATTGGAATGATGCAAAATGTTTTGGAAAGAGCATGGGACAACTTATAAGTACAAACTAAAGCAGGGGTTTCTCAACCTTGTAAAACTGTGGGCTGGGTCATGCTCCCTCAGACAGTTGAGTGAGCCAGATTGGTGGTTCCCCCTGCTGTAAATGCTGCCGTAATATGTGGATGCGGCTTTCATTTATGCATTTACAGCTGTCGTTTATGACAGTGGTAGATGCATTATGGCTGTTTCCACCGCTTCCAGGTGCAGCGGTGGTGGGAGCGAGGGCGGTGGGCCACATGAAATGCTGCTGCAGGCTAGATCTGACCCACATGCCATAGGTTGTGAACCCCTGAACTAAAGCATCCAAGTAGGAGATACAATAAAACCCTACTGTCTGCTAGTTCAGAACTTTATGTGCATGCATGTGTACATGCATGTTTTACAGAAGTATAAGCAAGCATCTTTATATGTGTTTATATATATGTACTAGCATAGTTTGGCCGGCACTGCCAGGCATTTTTAATGTGTGTGTTGGTGGTTTGGGGTGGTTTTGGTTCTGTACAACCACCACCCCTACGTAAAATGCCTCTTCAACCACCAACACACACATTAAAAAAATTAAGACAGTAGTGTCGTGTGTGTGTGTGTGTGTGTGTGTGTGTGTGTGTGTGTCTGTGTCTGTGTCTGTGTCTGTGTGTGTTTGTGTGTGTGTGAGAGAGAAATAGAAAAGCACTCTGTTTGTGTGTGTGTCTCTCTCTGTGTGTGTCTCTTTCTGTGTGTGTGTGTGAGAGAGAGAGAGAGAGAGAGGGAGAGTGATAGTTAGTGAATGTAGTCCACCAGACGGTGCTATATTTAGTTAGAGATTGTGTTCACTGAACAGTATCTCTAACTAATTGTAGCTCCCTCTGTTGGAATACATTCACTAATGTTCTCAGATGGAAGAGGCTATCATGGAGGACGGACTTGTGTAAGGGTGGCTCCATTTAGGTAAGTTTAAATTTTTTGTTGTTGTTGTGGGTTGGTGGGTGGGTTTGTTGTTTGTTGGTTGGTTGGGGGTGGGGTTTTGTGTGTGTGTGTGTGTGTGTGTGTTGGGGGGGTGGGTTGTGTTGGGAGGGTTTACCGTGGCCTTGCCTTGCTGGCCAGGATGCAGTAAATTTGGCTGCTATTGCAGTGGCGGTGGGGGAGGGGGTTCCCGTGGTCTGCATTTGGTGGCCAGACCATGGGAATCCTTGCAGCAGTGGTGGCCGTGGGGAGGGGGGTATTTTCCTGGTAAACAAAGACAGCGAACGGGGCTCTGTTCGCTGTCTATGCTTTCTGGGTTGTTGTTTTTTTAAAGTGGGTCCGGCTGGGGGGGGGGGGTATTTTCCCTTAGCCTGGACTGCAAGGCCAGCCTTTGGAAAGCTTAGTTCCCCATCACCCATAGGTGGCAGTGGCCTGGTCCTTCGGCCCTGCCTTCCTGGTCGAATGGGTACCTGCCCCCCCCCCCATTTTTTTTTTTTTTTTGGCTGGCGTGTTTTCCCTGGCGAGGCCTTCTCCACTGGGATGCACACCGGTCTCTTCTCTGATCCTGCCAGCATTGAGGCCTCAACGCTGGCAGGATAGGAGAGATTGCCGCACATTCCAGCAGAGAAGGACATGTATTTTTGGAAAAACACCTACATTAAAAAGTTAAGTGGGGTGGGGGAGAGGGACTGTTGAGGGGGCAAGGTGGTGGGGTGGGTGGGCAGCATGGGTCCTGGGCTGCCCCCTCATTCCCTCTTCCTCTCCTCACTTTCCTTTTTGTGGTTGGGGGTTTTTCCATGGTGGTTTTTTTTTAAAGTCAGCGCGCCGCGCTTTCCCAGCCTCCTCTGTGCTCTCGTCCCTCAGCCTGATTGGCTGAGGGGCTGCGCAGCACAGAGGACTCTGGGAATCGTAGTTCTTTTTTGTTGGTCGCGTTCATGGGGCTGCTGCCCCACTGGCAATGACCAAAACCCCGCGGTGCTGGGAAGGCAGGGGTTACGGTGAGTGCAGAGGGATAGGTCGGGGATGATTGGGCCTTGTGCGGGAGCCTTTGAATGAACCCAACGGTTAAGGCCTCTTTTTATAGGTATAGATAAGCAAACAATTTAATCCCATTTTGCAAGACCCTTCCGTTCTTCACTTGTGCCTTCTCTTGGCCTGGTACAGTGGTAGTTGGCTGAGTAAAACAAACAAGGCTGGACAACGGCAGCTTTTTGTGGAACCTCTCCCTTACTCAGTATTTAAATATATTCTTTAAACTAGGAGAGATAAAAAGTGAAACAGTAAGGTAAAATGCATATCCGTCTCAGTATCGCTAACAGGAGAATTAATGAGATCAGGAGGAAAGAGTACAAAGTAGTGGGGGATTTCCTGTACTGTCAAGCCAGATAGCTTTTGCTTTGATGCTCATGTACTTTCAGCTGGGTAGCAGGTGGATGGAGCAGACAAGGGTCTGTGGGGGGTGGGGGTGGTTTCTGATCTAAACTGCTTTGTGGTGAATACAGAAGGGGTGGAAATGCAAGGCCATCAGGTCAGGCAAGTGAGAGATGGTAAAGCACTGTCACTGTCCTCTTCCATGGGTCACTTAATTAGTCACTCACTTAATTAGTCACTCAAACTAACACTGGATAGTCTAAAACTACAGCCAAGAAGAAAAATAGTTAGCAAATATCCTACGAGTGTGGGATAAACTTCCTCCCCCAATTAGTATTTTAGCATATTCCTCCATTCTGCCATATTTGCCTCTCTCCTTGGACACAATATATTCTCTGCTCTGTAGGAAAGAGAACATGGAATTCAGCCTGTAAATATAATCCATATATTAGAGAGAGAGAGTAAGAGAGAGGCCACTAAAACTACTGCCAGTCATAAGAAATCTCTGCTGCTTGGACGTTAAGATGCTGTGTTTGGTCTCCTAACTTCCTGGAGAGAGGACGGGGGGAGCTGTCCCTTTAAGGCATTAGTCCTCTTATGACGACCATAGTGGTCCTGACAGTCTTTGAGCTTCGTCATTAATTTTCCATAAAGCACAGTTTCTCCATAAGCCCCCTTCCAGGCAAGGCCTGATGCTTCAGAAACCTATAATTATTCTTGGATCCCACCCCCTGCAGTCCTAGCACCTGTGTCAGTTCAAGATACCAGCTGGTCAAGTCTTGCCTTCTGCCTCTGAAATATGAAACCACCTCATCAAGCCCATCTCCCTTTTAAAAAAGGAAATAGGAGGCAGCAAATACCCTAAGAAAACAAGAGTGCTAGAGAAAACCACAGCTTTCTAAAATGAAAAAAGGGAAATAACCACATAGTTAGGCAAGGTTTAAATCTAAGACAGCAAAAGGGAATGACATACAGACTGCGTGCATCAAGCAACCTCCACGAGCTTGAAGTCTATTGTTAGCATTCATATTTACTTGCTCATTTTTTAATGAGTGGTACAGTGAAAACAGAATTATTATCAGCCAGAAGTGAAAGGGAAGAACTGTCTGGTGGCATTTTTGATTTGCTATGATTTCAAATTTCTTGAAGCAACATTTTGGGTGGGTAGAGGAGAATGTTTACTGTCTCTCTTATTCCTAATTTTGAGAAGAATTGTCAACATGACTACAGCCCCCTTGCTACAACTATTTGGGACTAAGCATCAGTGAACATTTCAAGACTCAATTCCAGTTCAGTATTCGTCAAGCAACACTGTCTGTCATGTTCTTCAAAGTCATACATTAATTATATGCAGCCAAATAGGTAAATTACTTTGATAGATTTTTCCAAATATGGCCCTCTGTGTGTCATATTTTGCCCATGCCTTTTGAGAATCCTACAAACACTTTGTTTATTTTTAAAAACCACCAAACCCACCAAAAACAGTTTTATAAAAATTTGCAAAATAAACCTAAGATTACCAAGTACTGTACTGCTATCCTCCAAACCCTAATTCCTATCCTGTCTGCTACCTCTCTGTTTCCCAGGCTGGTGCTTATTAATGCATACCCAAGGATTCTTCCTTCCATGCAATTATGTGACATAACTGTCAACCCGTGGCTCCGGAAAAACGGGACCTGCGCACATTGCTTGTGCGCAGGTCGCGTTCCACGCATGCGTGGAAAGGTTTTACCCCTTTCATGCATGCGCGGAAGCGCTACGCCGCTTGCGCAGCCCTTACACAAGCGACATAGTGCTTCCGCGCATGCGTGGAAGGGGTAAAACCCTTCCGCACATGCGCGGAAAGTGTTTCCCCCACTGCCAAATTACGGGGTTTTGGCAGCAGGGGCCAGGTTATGATGTCAATCGACGTCAATTTACGGGGTAATCCTGGCCAAATCGGGAAGGTTGACACGTATGTTATGTGATGAGATAAATACCACGAGTGAAAACAGAATCTGATTGCCAAGACTATGTTATAAACCGAACTTGAGAACATCATATCATAAACATGCAAACATATGCATCCACAAATTAAGCATTAAAAGAAGTTGGGGGGTCTTAACTACCTAAACAAGGTATTTGGAAACAGGTTTAATCATATATTGCACTCATGGTTTTGAAACTGACTGGTTTTGGAAATTACCATAGTAAAAGGTAAATAGTTAGTGATTAATCAAAATGTCCAGTCTGGATGACACAACAAAAAACAGGTGATGTACTGTCTTCTTCTAAACAATTATCTTTGAAAACATCCCCACCGAATCCTTGAAAATCACTCTGGTCAGGATAACATTCCCCATTCTCTAAAACAATTCTGTCTCCTTGATTCTGTTTCCTTGACCTGTTGTTTTATGCCTTCCCTTGGAGATCACGAGATGAAGATAAATACAGTCACCAGGCATGGCTACCCATCATGTTTTGCATTCCCTCTGGCACGGAGTTCCTTGTAGCTGGAATACTCTTAGCCTCAGTCCATGGCCTATCCTTGACATCTACAGCAACCGTTCTTCTTCTGCATTCCCCTTAGAGCTACTATACCCAGTAGAGTCTGGCCCCATTATGCTCTCTTGTACATAGAGGAATCCTCCCTGGAGGGAACATTTCCAGGTTCCTCCTACAAAACCTTATTAAGCCTATGCAGCAAGGTAAACATTTTGCTTTTCATTAAGCAGGTGGGTGAACTGTATTTCCATAGCCATGCCATAATACTTTAAAAAACATCCAAACTATAAGAAAAACAACTGCCTTAGTGGAAAGTACCAGAAGCAAGTATTATTTCAACCCATATGTTTCATATACAGAGTCATAAGGGAGTAGCTTCCTCTTGCATAGCATTTGAACGAGAGGTATAATGAATCACTAGGTGTAGAGCATTAGCATGTATGACATCTGTTGCAAAGGTTCACACATTCTTCACTGCTTTTCTCTTCAGAGACATAGAAATTGTTCACCTAGGGACATGTCTTCACAGGTACTTTAGAAAGCACGGAAACAGACACGTGATAAATCACGCATAACAGTAGCTCTTCACCATAAGACAGCATGTGCTTATTTAGTGTACTCCGCTACCTTCACCTAAATGTAAATGACTCTGCCACTAAAATGTACTTTTGAATAATCTATAAAACATGCATGCACATCACATCTTATGTCTCTACATCTTTGTATGAGGACCTGCATTGTAAACAGAGCCTCTCTGGTGCCCATAGAATTCCAGAAGCCAAATTGTGTTTCATCTGTGCTTTCTTTGCACTTCTTATAAATTCTACTATGGATGGTTTTCAAGAAAACCTTAAGAGCATGACTCATGGGGCTAATTGTTCTGTACTCCTCACATGACTTTGTGTTTGGTTTCTTTGGCAGTATAACAAAGGTTGATAGCAACCAATCACTTGGAAGGAGCCGTGTGTCATAAATGGTGTAAAAATGGTCTGTCAATTCATTGATGTTAACTTCAGCTTAAGATACAGAATACCCCAACACATGTTTACACCATACTGCAAAGTGTCCACAAATGTCCTTCATTGAATGGGAATAGGCTTGTAAGTGACACACACATGCCAAGATCTAGATGGCAGAAGTATATTAACAGGTATTTTATATCACCATCATGCCATTATGTAAAAACTTCAAGTGGTTAACTTTCAATATAAGCTTTTGGAAAGCCAGTGAACAATTGCCTTCGACGTCTGTAAGTCAAGGGACCACAGGAACACTCAGGAGAATAATAAAAGGCCTAAGTATCAGTGCTGCAATATTATCACTTCTGATGCAATATCTGATGATTTTATTAATGCCCCAGGCACTAAAGACAAGCAATTAGAACAGAATCTCATCTTTCATTTTTAAAAAGGTTATATTCTAGCTCTTAAAGTTACATGAAAATAGCTGAAACACACAACTCCCCAGAGGTTTGAGAGTAAGGAGGCAATTAAAAAGGGAGCATGATTCCTTTTAAAAGTATAAATTACGTGCCCACCCCTCCTAAATTTGGATTATTTAAGGGCTGCTGAAAGAGTAGAACTGCAAAGCCCCCAAAAGAGTCCAAATCAGTTCAGTATGTAAAGTTGATCTTTTTTTAAAAAAATCTAAGAAATTTTGTCTCTGTTCTTCAGGAATCTGAGGAGTAATCTTTTTTTTTTTAACACAGAACTGCATTGCCTATAAATCAGTTGGTTACCAAAGCTTTAGCAAAAGTCAGATAGCAGTTAAATTACAAAGCACAAATTTAATTTGTTTACCAAATGGTGTGCATTCTTCCATTATGACTACATACACTGATTTAGTGAGGCGCTGAACAATTACCTGGAGGGAAAAAGGGAAGCTTTCCAGCAAATGTTTAACAATGATCTAATTAAAATTATATGGTTTCATTAAAGAAAATTACTTATGTATTAATATATTAATATTAATTATATTAATACATATATTACCAGTCTGGCCCGGGTACACAGAAAGAGCCTCCTCAAAGATTATGGTATTTTTTAACCACAATCGGACGTAAGATGGTAATGGCTACCTTGTGTTCCCATCTACTCTTTCTCTCACTGAGTCAGGCAAAAGAAACTGCAGAATGAACTCACATAAAGATGCCCTCATTTGGCAGTTTCATATCTTGCCTAGATACAGAAGAAAAGTCTGGCCAGGTTATCCTGCTATGGTAATATCAGGATAACCTGCTCTGAGGACAACTTTCATGGCTGATCATCATGATGATAGCCAATATTCGGAATCTGATACGCCACTGAAAGAATAATACGTATGAATATATTGAAAGAGTTAATCACACACACACACACAAACTTTGTTTCAGCCACACCCTAAGTATTTCAACCAGGAAGAGTGACAAGAAGTAATTGGGAAGATGAGGTGTTGTTGTCCGTATTGTCTCATTGTCATTTGTTGCAATTGTAAAAGGCAAATCTGGAAGGGTTTCCATAAGAAACCACTGGTTTCCATAAGAAACCACTGGTGGTTAATATAGGGGAGGATGCCTGCCCCACAGTTTCTTCGGTTCCTGCACCCCTCACTTTTTAGGGGTGGGTTCTTATTGCTGGTTTTTATCTGTTTTATTTGTTTTTATCTGTTTTTACCCACTGTGAACCGCCCAGAGTCGGCTTTGGCTGAGTGGGCAGTATAGAAATTTAACAATAAATAAATAAATAAATAAATAAGAAAAAGCAAGCTATTTGCTTATGCTATGTGGTGTCCAGTACATTGCAAACATATGTATTAGGTCAGGGGTGCCCAAACTACAGCCAGATCCAGCCCCCAATGCCAATTCATCTGGTCTGTGCTGCCCTCGTCGCTCCCAGAAGTGGAAGCAAAAAGTGCTCCTACGGGCACTATTTGCTTCCTCTTCTGGGAGCAATGAGGGTGGTGTGGGCTGGATAAATTGTTGTCAGGGGCTGGATCTGGCTCATGGGCCATAGTCTGGCCATCCCTGCTTTAAGCCGAGAAAATGGAAGCTTAAAATCTATCTCATCCTGCTTCAAAACAGATTGCAAGGCACGTTTTACTTCCACTTCCAGTGGGAGGAACCACGTGACCACCCCACTGAAACACATCACTGGACCATGTGACCAGCCCATGGCCCAAAAGGTTTGGGCACCCCTGCATTAGGTAAAATGCAGAAGCATCCTGAATCAGTCATGTGAAACATCTACCTAGCAGGATAGACATTAAGGGTGTCCAAATGATGCAGAACAGTGAGAAAAACATTTTGCAGAGAACACGTTCCACATCAATGTGCTTCCTGATAGAAAGCCCAGGCATCTCCCCATGGAACCTTTCCACACACCAGATAATTCTGACATAGGTTTTTAAGCTGAACACTCAGTTTCCAATAGAGCAGTGACCAGGCTTCCCAATCACTTTCCAGGGTTTTGTTGGATGGGACCTAATTGAACTGAAGCTGAGAAGACAGGAGGGTTAACATTTTCACTTCCTTTACATGCATTCTTGTAAAGAGGAAAACGCAGCCTGTTTACTCCATTCCCCAAAGCTGTATGCTCATTTTTGGTTTGCTTACTAAAACACTCAAAGTGTCTTCGCTTCCACTACACAAAGATCGTTCTTTTCATCTGTCAAATGTTGGATGGAATTCATGTAGACAGGCAAAAATGCTTGATTCAGCATTCTTTGAAGCCAATGGAGTTCTTTCACTTAGCATTTCAGGTTAAATGCAAGGCACTAACAATGAATTCTCAATGTCTGTGAACCTGGTAACCGTTTCGGTGGCTATATGAGGCAATAATGCATCTCCTGACCTTCCAACCCATGCTTCTACTAGAATGAGTGTCTGGAACTGTTATTGCCAGAATTTTTACCCTCACAGCCTTATGAGAAAGTTGTGGTGGTGTAGGTGGTGGGGTTTGAGGAGAGGAGCCAGGTAAAAGATAAAGGTTTCCCTTGCTCGAAAGCCAGGAGAGAGGGAAAATATATATTTTATCTATTATCAAAGGGTGAAAATAAAGAAAAAGAGAACATTTTAAAATAATTCATGTAGTTTTGAACCCTTGTTTGCTTTTTGGCTATACAGCGGAACTTTGGTTAATGTAATTAATGCATTCTCCAGGATGTTTTTCACAATGAAAATTACTGCAACTGAATTTCCCATAGGAATGCATTGAATGCAAATTCTCACAGGAATGCATTGAAAGCCAAACTACATTAACCGAAATGTGGTTTCCCATAGGAATGCATTGAAAACCAATTAATCCATTCCAAAAAATTCCGTAAACCGAGCCACTATTTTCTATGGATTTTCTTAGAAAATAGTGTCTCGGTTTATGGAATTTTTATGTTAACCGAGCCATTTGTTAACTGAGGTTCCACTGTATCAATCAAATCAAATTCTTTATTACAGCCCAAGGCCAGTGTTACAATATCACAAAATCAAGCTGCTTGACACAAGTGAGGCAACCTAATAAAACTATCACAAAATCATGAACACTAGATTATTTATACAATAGCAACATACAACCAGAATTTCAAGGATTGTTATTTCTATGTCCTGCAAACATATTCTATGACAGTCAAGTTGTAATCTGAAAGCATTTTCCTTATTCCTTTGATTTTATCTTGCCTTTACGAATACAAGTTACATACCATGCGAATCTAGTGACCGCTATCGTCGTATCTTGCCCTTCACCCGATAAAAGAATATTCAGTGTCCTGACTTTATTGTTAGACTTCAAGTTCTGGAAAACACTAAAAAGGTCTCTCCTGGGTTTATTATATAGGGGACATTCTAGCAGAACATGCTCAGATGTTTCTATCATATTTAACTGACATGGGCATAAACGCTTGAGTGCTGGGACTTTCTTAAAGAAATCCTCCGTGTAGGAGGAGGGAAGCATGTTATACCGAATAAGTGTGAAAGAACGTCTATGATCTGGATTTCTTATTAAAGACAAGTATGCTAAGGGCTTAGCAACATTGAAAGTTGATCTATCAAGCAATGGGGAAACTAGTTTACTTAAATCATTTTGGCGATGTATATCGAGAATTCTTTGTTTTATTAACTCTCTAGCATGAATAGATCCTAAGGAAAGAACATAAGGTTTTGAAATGCCATAAATGGTTAGGTTCCACTGTATTCTGTCTGCTTAACTCACTGAACAAGCAAGTGTCAAGTCAAAGAACTGAGTTTCTGACTTTGGCACCTCCAGATAAAGCATTACTGGAGCAGGTAAGAGGAAGACCTCTGCACTGAGCCATGGAGACAAACATTACAACTGTAAGCTAGACGTATCAAAGTCTCAATATAAACCACTCGGACACATAGTAACAGATACTGTATCCTTATTTACAATTGGCTTATTTGTTTCCTTTGTCCTTCTATAAAAATCTATTTCTCTTGTCATTTCTGCCAAGAAAAAAGGATAAGAGAATTTATTCATGCAGAAAAAGGCTATCACCTTTTTGGATAACCAGACGCTTCACTGGAGACACTCTTTTCTTTCAGGGTTTTTTTTTTTAAGAAGGCAAACTGCATGCCACTGCGCAATGGCATTCATTTGGATTTTAATAGCATCCACTGCTTTTCTTTTGTCCAGTTTCCAGTTGTTTTTGCCTTTCAGAGTGAACACAACAGGAAATTCTTGCCCCTTATGACTTAACAGTCTAGCAATGAGGCCCCATGTGTGATGTGTGAATGCCATTTTATTACAGCTCACTTTGTTCTGAGCTGACACAATGGAGCTTTCAAAGAGTGTAGGAAAATAAAAAGCAACAGACCCAGTTTCTCCTCAGTTTCACATGTCACATGGCTTAGTTCTCTGTGGCTTAATGCAATTTCTTTTCCAATTTGTCTTCTATAGATACTTCTACGTTGTCTGCAAACTTGTACTGCAAAAAACCAGGAAAAAATATCTAAAAGACCATCTCTAACTACGGCTATCATCAACTTGGAAAATGCAGGACTCGCAAAAAGTGGGGTAGGATGAAAGATATAGGCCAATGCTTGCCAGCTGTATGCTGATTAATGCCAGCAAAGTCCCATCCTATAACCAGCCCAATATGCTTCCTTAATTTTCAAGTATAGGAAAAGGAATTGGGAAGTAATTTGTCTGACAGACATCAAACCATTAACTCATCTTTCATTCTTTATCCAAATCCAAAGTGTTTATAAAGTGTTTTTATCTGTTTTAGAACTTGTTGTAATACGCCCTGAGTTGGGTTCTACCTGAGTGGGTGGCATATATAAATATGACAAACAAACAAACAAACAAACAAATAAATAAATAAAAGCTAGTCAGTCACAAGGCAAAAGAACCCATCCATACCTAGTTCATCAAATGAGAAGAGAGGATTCACTTGAGAAGGCCTTGATGGTGGGAAAGGTTGAGGGCAAAAAAAGAAGGGGACCAAAAATGAGGTGGCTAGGTTGTATTGTTGACACAATGGGCACAGAGCTGGGTGGGTTGAGGAGGATGGTGGAGGACAGAGGTGCTTGGCAGGCTATGGTCCATGGGGTCGCAAAAGGTCAGAATCAACTGTGCAACTAAACAACAACAAAATACCTAGTTTTCCAGAATGAGTTGAAGAGGGGCCAATATGTGATGCCAAGAATAGAATAGAAGGGTGCACCGATGTATATGTCTTAGCTTTCTGGCACTTCATGTGTATGAATGCACTCAGTATCCATGAGATTCATCACCACTTTCAACTATGGATCCTTTATAATCAATACTGAAGATGCAAAATAAATAATTAAGTACAGAAGCAAGGAGAGATGACTTTTCTTTTTTCTATTTGCATTTCTTACCAGGCTTAGGCTACTAAGTACCTTGGACAACTATGTATTTGTACTTTTAAATGCAGGTTATGTGTCTCTCCTTATCTTTGGCAGAGGGCAACATGTGCCGATATTGCTGTCATAGAGAACTTTCTTAGGAGCCAGAGAGGGGAAAAAGTACAGAATGCCAATGCCCGCTAACAGATTGATGATATCTCACTCTGTTAACTATCTCACAATCAGCCCAGCTCCCTTGCTTTGTAATTCCTTGCTTTTTAGATCTCTCAAGGCTGATCTTATATTCTTCTTCGTCTGAAAGACCTTAAAATGCTACAATAAGTACTAAGTTACACATTACTTTGGATGGAACCTTAACATTTACAGAATACGTAAAATATACAGTAGAACTTGGGGAAGGTCTGAGTTGAGAACTTTGCTCACTCCCAATCTATTATTCTTACATATTATGTTTTATACTATGGATAAATGGAACAGCACAATGTAGAAAATAAATTACAGTATTTTCTATTAAATAAAACAATAAGGGGAAACTACGTAGCCTAGAACTAGTGGAGAACACTTGGAACTTCTGCCAGAATTAAAATCTTCAACGGATTCAGTGTAGCATAAAGTCTAACAGGAAGTTCTAATTTGAATTTCATCAACTGATTTTTACCACTGAGATGCTCCTTTTCCATACCACAAGAAAGAGTTGGGATGGACTAGGACCATGATGGTGAACCTTGGCACTCCAGGTGTTCTTGGACTTCAATTCCCAGAAGCCCAAGCACCCTGTGAATCCAACAAATGGGTTTACTGTGATTCATCTGGCCCGCGCTGCCCTCGTCGCTCCTGGAAGCAGAAGTAAAACGTGCCCATATTGCATATATGGGTTTGTTTGCAGGACATTTTGATATCCAAAAAACTTTTCACTGTGGCAAAAGAACCCCAGTAAGATTTAGGTATATTTGTTGGCTTTTATATATCAAGATTAAGTTGTGCCACAACAATCTGCTTATAATTGTTTAAACCCAGGCATACCAACACTTTAATAAATAAGAGGCCAAATTCATGAACAAACATTCTTCACTCAGCCCCTCCTTTTCACTTCTCTGCTTTTTATTTCAGAGTCTTGTAGTTCAACTAAGCCTTAGACATTAAGGCAAAGGATTTAAGTAATGAATGATAGTGCTTGCATTTGCTCTTATGAGAAATGCCACAGATCCATTAATTATGTAGGCAGAGTGCATGAAGCCTCCATTTGCAATGTCTCAGAATCCATCCATCACAGCACCATGAGCAAAACCTGCTTTAAACTACCAAAGAAATATACAAGAAAACTGTAGTCAGATGAGACTTGGGTTTGAAGCTTCAAGCTCTCCCAAGGTAATTTTAACACAGTGAAGACTAGGTAAAGGTAAAGGTTTCCCTTGCTCGAAAGCCAGTCGTATCCGACTGTAGGGTTCAGTGCTCATCTCTGTTTCAAAGCCGAAAAGCCAGTGCTGTCTGTGTTTGCAGACTTTTCCGTGGTCATGTGACAGGCATGACTAGACACGGAATGCTAGGTAACTTTAATATATCTCACATGACTTTCCATTTTGTTGTGGAACCCTTCTATTCAAAGCAGACTTGCAAAATAGCTGTTCTTCTGTTCACCTGAGACAAAACCTGTATCCATGCATTATGTATGAAATTTCTACTTCTGGTGCTTCTTGGTTGAAAAGATTAGCCAGTGATAAATCTCCATTGCCTAGGGGATGCCTGATTGCTGAAGTAGCAATCTTCGGGGAGACTCCTTTCATATCCCCCCTTATGTTGGTAAGAGGAAATGCTGTTGAAGTGGCCTGATATTGGATAGATGTCATCTAGCCCTTTTATGTTCTATTTATTTTTTAGATGTGTCAATTTTAGCTTTGTTTGTTATTGTGTGCTAGTGGTGCATCTGACACAAATAAAGAAAAAAGATGTACAAAATTAAACTCACCACAGGTAGTGTGGGACATTCTAAGTCCTCTGGTTATTATATATGGAGAGCAACATGTCTGAAGAGGAAAAATCTCCTTTCCCTTCTAGTCAGAATCTTGGAGAATCAGGATTCCAGTTCTTATGAAGAACATAAGAACAGCCTTGCTGGAACAGGTCACATCCCATCCAGTCCAACATTCTGTCTCACACAGGGGCTCACCATGTGCTTCAGGGTATTATTCCCAAGCAGATGCCTTCACCTGTTTAGGATTCCCTGGAAATGGCATTGAGAGATATCCTGCCTATCTCTCCAACCCAGAGGTTGTCCTTAGGTATCCATAATTATAGCCATTGATACACTTGTCCTCCATGAACTTGTCTAATCCTTTCTTAAAGTTGTCAAGACTGACAGCTGTCACCACATCTTCGGGCAGGGAGTTCCATAGACCAGTGTTCCTCTGGGTGAAAAAGTACTTTCTCTTATTTGTTTTAGAACTAGTACCCAAAAGTTTCATGGAGAGACCCCTAGTTCTAGTGTTGTGCGATAGGGAAAATGGTTTTTCCTTATCTACTTTGTCCACACCATGCATGATTTTATAAACTTCAATCAGGTCACCTCTTAGACGACGTCATTCAAGAGTAAAAAAGCCCAACCGTTGCAGCCTCAGATGGTAAGAAAGGTGTTCCAGTCCCCTAAACATTCTGGTTGCCCTCCTCTGCAATTTTTCCTGCTCCATAATATCCTTCTGGAGGTATGGCGACCTCCAGAACCCTGATGGACTGCATGGTTCTCCCTCTGCAGACTCAGTGCCTTTCTTTATGTAGCAGGGTAAAGATAATGGCAAAGGAAGAAGCAGGGCTAGAGCACGCCATGCTAAGAATGGTACATTTAATTCAGCACTCATGGCTTCTATATGGTACAGAGCAATTACCTTAAGGCAACTAAACTAGTAAGTTTCATAAACACTGCCTTTTATGCTGCAAAAACATATGTATACCGTACATACATTTAGTATGGGCAGATGGATAATTATGTATTAAAAAAAAATTTTTACGAAGCAAGTTTTGGTCAGTTTTTTTTTGCAGTATGAGAACTGGCCCTTGAGCAAATTAAGAGAAGTAAATTCTAAAAGAGCTGTCACTATAAAAATTGACTGAGATATACTGTGTTTTGCAAGACTGCACAAAATGTAGCTTTGGAGTTTGTTCAATTGTTTTCAATTTTAGTGCTGCAGATAGTGTTTTAATTTAAATACTGTATGAAACAGAGATGAACACTTAACCCTAGAGTTGGATACAACTGGCATTCAAGCTGGGGTGACCTTTATGGTATTAAGATTTTTTATGCCATCTTACATTGTTACTGTGTTTTTATTGGCTATTACAGGATGATTTACACACACACACACACACACACACACACACACACACACACACACACACACACACACACACACACACACACACACACACACACACACACACACACACACACACACACACACACAGTGAGAGAGAGAAAGAGAAAGCCACCAAAGGGCAGCATATAAATGTGAATAGATAAATCTAAAGTCTAACATTAAAAACAATATCTTGTATATCCATTTCTAATTCTCTCCCATGTTTACAACTTCAACAAGCAGAAAAAAAGTAATTTCAACTAGCCATAAGTAAAGGGAAACCAAAATAAGCATAGCCTCACACTAACTAAAATTTTTGATCATCATCAATAGCATTGTTGCCATCATTACTGTAGTCTTTTAAACAGAATGATCTTTTATGCAAGGTCATGATTAGCATCTGTCAAATAAAATACCTTGAACATTCTCTTACACACCACTTTGCTACTGTTGTTTTGCTTGCTTTAACCACTCCTGTTCCCTTAAGGACATGTTTTTCCATATTCCAGCAACAGAAAGTATTTATTGACTGCCTCTTTGAGGAGCTTCTCAAGGAAACAGAATCAGACCTTATAATCATGTCTTCACCTCAATGTTGATTCAACATCCATTTAGATGTAAAGGAAAGAAAACAGAGTGCAGTCCGCATAGAACGTTAACACTTCGAGAGGCAGCTGAGAGAATAATAACCATGTGCCTTTTTTTGCATGCCTGAAGGTGCTCAACACAAAAAAAATTAAGCAGAGGGACCTCAGAGACAATACGCCTGTAGAAAAATGACAGGTAAATTAGATACAGTGGTACTTTGCTTAAAGTGCATAATGCGTCTCACGGGATTGCTCTTTAAGCGAGTTTGCTCTTTAAGCAAAACACCATTGTAAGTTACCAATTGCGACTTTTGGTGTGTGTGTGTGTGAACCCCAATTTAGTTGTTAAGCGAGTTTTTGACTGGTTTTAGTTGTTAAGTGAGGTGACCATTCAAAGAAAATTCTGCTCTTTAAGCGAGTTAGTCTGTAAGCAAGGCGCTCTTTATGTGAGGTTTTACTGTACATGAATACTTACAACAGGGACTTACATTCTAACACACAATATGTTTTTAAAGCAGTAGATGGAAAGTGCATTTTGAAAATTGCACAGCGTCTGAACTAGGAAATTGCACAGTGTCTGAACTAGGAATAAATACTCTGATATAAACACTGGCTAAAAATCAATACTGTACAGAGAGAAGAGGAAAGTACAGCTTCACAGGCTCTGCTGAGCAGGAGAAAAAATTGAAGGATCTTTCGAATCCCCCTTTTCCTTCTAGACTGCTAAAAATATTTGCATGAGGACAGTTTAAAAAGGTTTCTGCACAGACAATTACAGTATACTGTATCAGGCCTTTTCCAATACATTGAGAGTAACAATGAAGGAAGCAAATGTTACAAAAGTAACAAATCAAACCCCAGTCTATAAAATGGGTGAAGATTTGGAGAACTGATACTGACAAGGGAGACTTGGTTACACAGAATCGTTTTTTTTAAAAAGTGAAGCCTCACAAAGAGCATGAAAAACAGAAACCTTCATAGGAGCAAAAATAGGATTGTTCCTGGAAAATATACTTTGCAGCAACAAAGCTTTATTGTCTGCACCAACCACCTCAATTCTTCAATGTTGAAAAAGAGATTTAATGATAGCACAGACAAATTTCACCCATCACGAGAGATACCCAAGGTTATTTCAAAGTGGTTTATTGAGAATCTGTGTTCTGCCTCAACAATTCCTGTTTACCCAAACAGACACTCTCATTGCAATTTAGTTTTATCTTCCTGTTCACTCAGGTCCATCTCCGTTTACATACAGGCAACAAATGTGCTCTTATTTATACTGCCAAATACCTATACTGCCTTTTAGTAGAAATTCCCAGGGTAACTTCATGAGCCAAATTTTTTTGTATAGTTGTATTTTGTTTAGGTTTTGTTGGGTTGTTAAGTGTCCCCCCCCCCCCATCTCGTTGTTCTGTGCAGGACAATGACAATATCTATCTATCTATCTATCTATCTATCTATCTATCTATCTAACTTACATAAATAGGAAGACACACAAATGCATAAAGCGAGAAAAATACAAGGACTCAAAAGCAGCAGGGTCTTAAAGCAGCAGACTAAAGCAATAAGGAGGGGTAAATTTAAAGTTTGGCAATATAAAATCTTGATAACAAAAGGATAAGGAAGGAGGCAGCAGGAAGACCTCCTGGGAAAGAGAATTTCTTAGTTGAGGTGCCATTACTGAAAAAACTGTTCTACAGCTGTCATCTCCTCTACCTCAAGATGGCAGAGGCATCTACATAAGGCCTTACCTTAACCAATGGTCTCAATATATCAACATTTCAATAAGCAAATGAGGAAACCATAGATAAGAAAATGGGTTCAAGAGCTTGATATTGTACAACTGGCACAATATCAGTGCAAAATACCTACAATTGGAGATATATTTCAGATTCAGAATTTGTTTGGAAAGCAAAGTAGAAGCATTTGTCCTGCTTCCTATCTAATCTGAAGCAAAGCAAAGTGACACTCCTATTGAGTCAGGGTTTTCTGAGGCACTAAATATGCTTCAGCACCTCAGAGATTAAAAATCCAGAGCAGCAACTCTGATGGGAACTTTATCAACACTGGAGGTCAAGCAGTAATTAACAGCATTGAGTTTCACTCCTCTATCCCAGCTCAGGGCCCTTTATCTCTCTCATGTTCATGCGCTTTCACTATTCAGATCAACACAAACACATCCAAATACTTTAAAATGTAGCAACAGAAATCTAATCAGGCAAATTGTCCAAAGCAAAGTGGTTGTAATTGGTGCGACAAATAATTTGGACCCTATCAAAGCAGATGATACTTGTGTACTTCTATCCACAAGGTCCAGTCCCAGGAAATAAACCAGCCAACACATTCTGAATTAACTATATTTTGAGATATTGGTTTCCTGCCCTTTTTTAATTCTTGAGGCAAAAGACAGGTACACATCATACATCCAGATAGAAAAGGTTTACTGGCTTCCCTTTGAAATAGCTTTGGGCTGTGATTTTTATTTTGCCTCTGTTTGGGAATCAAAGACCAAATCAAGTTATATGAGGTAAAGTATAATACTGTATATATAAGCATAGTTAGTTTATGCCTGCACAAATTTTCTTTTAAAAAGTATACTTCTTTGTATTGCTTCTTAAAATGATATTAGGAGACATGTCTATTGTCTTTGGACAGCCTATCTCCACAGCAGGTAGTTCTGAAATGTTTATTTAGAGCAGTGTTTCACAACCTTTGGTTTTTGGATTTCAATTCCCAGATGCCTAAGTCAATTCCCCAAAGTATTGATCAGCCAATGTACTGACTTAGGCTTCTGGGAATTGAAGTCCCCCTGTGGGACATGGGCCGCACATTGGGAACCACTGATTTAGAGCAAAAGCGAGCAAGCAAGCAAGCACCTGAAGAACCATCCAGATTGATGAGAAAGGATTATTTCTTCAAAGAAACTGACTCACTTTGGGCTACTTTCAACATTTGAATCGTAAAAACAGTGCAATCAAATATCTGTAGCTTTAGCAACTGAGGTTATTTCCCAACAGACTACCCGCCACCTCACACATTTCTACTTAATACACATTGAATGGGTTTGGGAATGAGTGAAGAGGAACAGGAAAGAGACATTGCTAATACAGTATATGCATGCCATCAGACCTAGGGACAGGAGCCATACAGCTATAGTTCTGTGCCCTAGAGAAAAAGCCATGCTGCAAATCCAGAGCAATTAGATTCCAGGAAGACTGCAGGGCCATAGGAAAGAAAGGAGCAGCCATAGTAACCAGTTCCCACTGTTTCATCATAAAATGCAAATGACAACATGGATACCTTTCTTTCCACACCCACTGGCCTATACTCTATACATCTCCTTGTTGCAACATAGTCTTAGGTGCCTGGATAACACTGGAATATCTCCTTCCTTTACAGGAGGAAAAAGGGGATGAGACAGAGAGAAATAAAATGGAGCTTAAAAAACACCTAGGTTTGAAAAATGTCAATAGATATATTGAATGTGTCCCAAGCAGCCAGTACTGTTAACAAGATTTCATACTAGACACTTGAATATAGTCTGTTGCTAGACTTCAAATCCAACCTGTCTGTAGTATACCTGTACAATGTTTCAGAGAATAAAATACAGTAAACTACTGTTACTCCAAACAGAAACTGTGAGGGTCTAAAAAGCGTACATCCCAACACTTTGTTCATATCCCAACACTGTGTTTAGTGACACAGATATTCCTCGTGTAATTATGTATTTACGATGCTATCACTGAAATTCTATTCCACAAATTATACCTACATAAGGCTGATAATATCATCAGCAAGGGTGGTTTTTCTGAAATTACACATTTCCTACTTCTGTCCTAAGAGTCCTGTGGCTCCAGTATATTGCCTTTCATTGTTTCTATGGGGATTATTATTAATAGTATCTGTATATTGTTCAGCTTAGTGCAAACAATATTCTGGCCACTCCTACAATATACAAATATCACATAAAAACCAATTACAGTTATAAACATACCATATCTGTAACCCCCAAAACTAAGTGGCAGCACACAGAATATACCTGTAATACAAAATCAAATTATTATATAACAAAAAATGCCAAATAACAAGTAACAAATCATAAATTAAATCATAAGCCATCTTCTGGGGAAAATAAAATACATTGTGGAGAAGCCATGAAAGCCACAGGTCAGGAGGAGGAAATATTACCAAAAACTGCTGATGCGGCTACTGTGATGGATTACACAGGTGCCATGCATGTGTCAGGACAGAAGAAAGAAATAATTAGTTTCCTAAAAATCACTCTACTGAAGGGAACCATTTTTTTGTGTGTACTTAAGTTACAGAATATGATTTCAGCTATAATGCCATATACATACATGAGGAATATCTGAGTCATGTCAGTCATCAATTAAATAAGCAATGCTCACTATGAAAACTAAAGAGTAAGAATGCAAATTTTTATTTTTATTTATTTATTTTATTTTTCACGCTTATATACCGCCCACTCAGGTACAACCCAACTCAGGGCGGTTTACATAGCGGACAGTAAATACATAAAAGACACATGATAAAACAAAGTTAAAGGTTAAAAAACCCACCCCTAAAAGGTGCACAAGAACCGAAGGGACCTTGGGGGAAGGCACACTTCTCTATACCAACCACCCAACGGTACCCCCATCCCCACCCGCACCCCAAACTTGGCCCGCCAGCCAGGTCTTTAGTTCCTTCCTAAAGGGCAACAACTCCGTCTAGAGATGCAGTTCCTTGGAAGAAGCCTCATTAAATTATCGGGTGCTTACATGCAAGTAGGTATGTGCAAGACTGCACATAATGGCCCAAATCCTACTGCTGTTAATGTAAGGTCAATGCAGCTTGCCATAGTAATTGTAACTAACTGACAAGATCCCAGAGTACATTTTATATCTGCAATCATGGGCATGACTAGGCACATGACATGCACCTGGGCACCTTGTCAATGAGCCACCATTACCTTGGTCAAGTTATGCAAACATCAATCAGATTGGGGCCATTATAAGCAGTTACAACTTCCAATGTTTCAGTGACAGATTGGTCATCAAACATCTGGCTCACATGTAAATGATGTGTCCATAAAATTCACCATGTGGCAATCAAAACAAAGTCAGGCATCTTCCTTGTTTGTGGGATTGTATTAGATCAGAGGTTTGTAACCTACAGACCATGGGCTGAATCCGGCCCACGGCACCAAATAATCCAGCCCCCCAACCTCGCTTCAGCTGCCACCACCACTGGAATCAGCCACAGACTCATTTACAGCCATGTAGACACATTTAAGTAGCCATTAAAAAATCTGTGGCTATCATAAATGTGTTTACTACAGCCATAAATGAGTCTGTGACCATCGTAAATGTAGTAATATGTCACTAGTCATCAAACATGGCATTTCTCTGTTTCTTAAACTGCTTTTAGAGGAGCTGTTTTGCCCCTGTATCGAAGGTGGACCTCTTGACTTCCTCTTGCAATCTTATTGTGATGTTGATAGCCAAATGGTGCTAAAGAATGTAGTTTATCACCCTGATTGAAGATGCTCATCTTTCATCACCTGATATAGATAGGCAATTGATTTGAAAGCCAGTTGTTGTTTAGTTAATTTTTGACCCTGATTGGCCTTATGCCAAAGGGGGAGGTCAGGTCAGGCCTCCTTTGTTTTACCAGACCTCAAGGTCAGGTCGATCCAGAAAGATGGAGGATTAGCACCTCACCTGGTGCTGCTGTTCATAATGGTGACTTAGAAATAGTTAGATTATGTTTCTTTGGTGGGGAAAGCCTGTTGTGTGGAAACCCTGATGTATTTTGATTAGCTGTATCTGATCCTTTTTGTATCCTGAACTACCTATGAACCTGAAGAAATAAACAACTTTGATTCAACTACCTGCCTGATCTTTGGAAGGGGTAAGATAAGAGTTCAGCCAATCTCCATGCTACTTGGTTTTTTTTATTTTCTCCGTTTAATTTTGCTGGGACTTCCTGAGGCAGGAACCCAGGTAATTGCAGCCTTGGGCTGGACTGGGCTTTGAGACCTACAGGTCGGAGTCTTTGGGCTGGGGAGACCCTAGATGGCAAGGCCTGGAGAGGTTTAAAGCTCATAGTAAACATATTTACAATAGCCGCAGATGTGTTTTACAGCACCGGTCCAGCCTGCTCAGCTGCCAGAGGGGGTGTGGTCCAGACCACAGCTGGAAAACATTGAGAACCTCTGTATTAGATCCACCAGAAGACACTGGGGATGCATCACTCCAATACAGCAATTTCATATCAGCAGCCAGAGGAATGGATGCAGAACATGTCAGAGCATTTTATTGCACTCTAGGACCCTGTCAGTCTGCAGGACAGAGTGTCTCCTTTCCTTCTGAGAAATGCTCCCTCCCACAATAGATTACAGAGTGGGTAAAAATAATACAAGGTTATTTCTAGGATCTATTAAAGAACTTTACAATTGCTTAAGAGATGCTTTCCCCCTGCCAGCAACTGCTGGCTGTACAATAAGAGCAAGGCAAATGCCAGATTGTGGCAGTTTTTGAGAAGCACACTGTGGATTTTGTTGGGACTGTTGTTATCAATAAATGTGTATTCAAAGAAGCACTTTTGGGAGCATTTTCTAAGATGGGGTATCTTACAAGTTGCCAGACATTCTTCACCATGCAAATTTTATTGGTTAGAAAAAGATAGTGTAATTCCAATGACATGGAAGTGAGAGTAATAAATATTCTAGAACCATATGTACCACTTTTTGAGGCTGAAGGGCTGAAAGTAAATGAATTAATTAAATAATGTATTGGAATTATAGTATAATGAAATATAGCCTGCATTTATGGATTATGTTTTGAATTTAAGAGAAGTGACAACACTATGTCTTTTACCATGTCTTTTGCTGTGTTGCAATGTTAGTATATATTATGATTTAGATCTCAGAGTTTTCTAGAATGACACATGTGACAATAAGACTTAAACAAAATTGTTATATAGTGGGGAAAATCTGTTGCATAACTCTGAATTTAACATAACCTGGATCAGGCACTGGAAACAATTAATTGACAATAATTAAATGTGCCTTATCCCCTCTGTTTTAGGTCCTTTTTGCCTTGTGAATGCCAATGGGAGCTTCAGGATAAGGGAGTCTTTAAAAAAAATTATAAATCACAGCAAAATCACCACTGCTGGTATAGGGGCTACTGCCATTAATCCAGTGGTGAGTTTGGCTTTTTAAAGCTTCTTCCTCCCCATATCCCAAGGCTCCCAAATTCTTCCTCAGGGCAAAAGAGAACCTGAGGGAGTCTTAGACCCTAAAATGGGGTAGGTGGGTTAGGAAGCCTTTAATTTGTGTAAATTAAATGCCTCCAGGTAATACCAGGTATAGAGTTATTCAACAGGATCCTGTCCAATGTCTGAAAGGATTCATTATTTATTTAAAAATTAATGGCCCACATGTCATCAAATGCTAACTAACCAAATACTAAGTACCAGGGCCACTCGTGCCATGAAGTAACTCACTCTCAAGCAGTGGATGTTCAGGTACAGTAATATCTCATACAAAGTCCACTTCGTACAACATCGACTTCATACAACATCGCCTAATTCCTTGAAAAAAGTTGCCTCATACAAAGTCGCTGCGACTTTGTATGAGGCATTGGGTTGCATTGTGCCTGGGCAGTATAAAAGGCAGGACACATGTGTGCATTGCTCTTGTGGGTTTTGCACGAGGCAAAGAGTGTTTAGGAGTGGTTTTGAGCACGATTTTGGATTTTTTTTTTTAAAAAAAAATTCATCAGAATTTTTAGAAGCATTCCTGGGATTTTTGCAGCACTCTTCAGGTTCTTGGACAATCAGGGTTGTTTGACATGTTTTTGTAATGTCTTTAGCCTTTAGACAATGATTTCTTAAAGTTCTGCCAGTTTCCTTAACTTTGCACTGAAGTCTGTGCTGTTACAGTACAATGTATCTCTATGGAGACGACGTTGTATGAGGCATCGCGGCAAGGATTTGTATGTTGTATGAGGCATCATGGCTAGGATTTTGCATGCCTCATACAAAGTCCAAATCCGTATAAAGTCTAAACTTGTGGAACCAAGTTTGGACATTGTATGAGGTATCACTGTATCATTAAATGGCATAGTTTATCATCCATTTTTTCAGCATTCTTGGGGCATACCTGTCAACCATCCCGATTTGGCCAGGATTACCCCTTAATTTGATGCCGATTGACATCATAACCTGCCCCGCACTGCCAAAACCCCGTAATTTGGCAGCAGGGGAAAACGCATGCATGGAAGGGTTCTACACAAGTGTAAAATGACCTGCGCACAAGCAATCTGCGCAGGTCCCGTTTTTTCCGGAGCCGCGGGTTGACAGGTATGTCTTGGGGAGTTTTCCATAAGGATTTTGGACAAACTCTGGTAACTTCCAAATGCATTCAAGATCTTTGGTTCCCACCTTATGCTGCAAACTGCACATGTATCTTGAAATACTGATGCATATTCCACTAATTTGCTTTATGCCCATTTTTCTAATTATGCTCTTGCTCCTTTTATTAGCTGCAATCTCTCTTTATCCATACCCAAGTTAACATTAGCTCTCAAATTGGATGTTTTAGCTTGCCCTGTTTGCAGCAGATTCAAAGTCTGATTAAAAATGATGGCCCAAGCCTTTCTCTTCTCATCAGCAGGCCTTTTTGTTGTTGTTGCACATTGAAAATACCACAGAGTTAAACCCAAAAATAAAACGAATGACTGAATTTTTCCATCTGGCTTTGATATTACTTTCTGGTCATTAGCAGCCCACTGTTATTGTCCTTATTGACATTAACCCTTATACCCTCTACTCCTCAGGCCAGATATAAAATGAAAATCAACATGGTTCAAAGAAGAATATTGTTGCAAAAGGAGCCCCTATGCTGCCCTTTTTGTGTACTTCCTTAGTTCAATCTACAGGTGAAACTTGGAAAATTAGAATATTGTGCAAATGTTCATTCAGTGCAGTAATGCAACTTAAAAGTTGAAACAAATATATGAGATAGACTCATTACATGCAAAGCAAGATAGTTCAAGCCTTACTTTGTTATAATATTGATGCTTATGGCTTACTACTTATGAAAAGCTCAACCCCCCATCTCATGTATCCCATAATCATCACATGATCTCATGCACGCTGTATGCCTTGATCATCACAATTATAACGAATTAAGGCATGACATCTCTCACTTTGCATGTAGTGAGTCTATCTCATATATTTGTTTTACCTTTTAAGTGAAATGAATGAATATTTGCACAATATTCTAATTTTCCGAGTTTCACCTGTAGATTGAACTAAGGAAGTACACAAAAAAGGGCAGCATAGGGTCTGCTTTTTAAAGTAATTCTGTCTATCTGACTGGGCCTGCCACTGGCAGAACCATTACTGCAGGCTGGTACTGCTTGTAGCTCTATCACATATTACTATATGTATTTTTGTTAGCTTTATGTATCATGCACTGTTGCTAGTTTTTGCTTTGAGTTTATTTTGTTGTTTTAAGCTTTGTTTGGTTGATGATCCATGTTGTATGGTTTGAGCTGTTTTTGTCACCATCTTAATTGCCCAGAGAGCTTCAGCTATTGGACTCTGTAAAATAAATATGCAACTCATGCCTATAGAGAACTGGTTTGTCCTTCAGATTAAACATATGCATCTCTAAAGACATCCTAAACCTGGACAATGCCAGACCACAGAGGGATAGCTTCCCCCCCTCCCCTCCCCTGCATCGCAGCACAAAGCATCACTTAAGTTCTTTCCATTGACTCTAATGGCCTTTATATAGAAAACAAAAGCCTCATAATGTTTCTATTTTTGGCTCAGCGATGCCATTCTTGCTGTCTGTCCAGGTGACAAAAAACATTCTTTAGTCTCAAATGCGCCATTTGTGAATACTGAAGGCAAGGCACAGGAGACAACTGCTTCTAAATCCAACACACATTCAGGTCAATAACAAACTTTGATACATTTTGGCACAAAGAATTGTCTCATTGATTGTGGGAGTTGCAATCCAACACATCTAGAAGGGTGTGATAAACTAAGAGAGAGGTAGCAGGGAATGCTAATACTGTAGCTACTTCTCTTCTTGCTTCACTAGAATTTAGACTGCATTCCGATGCCCACCTACCTTTGCTGGACTCAGTAGGTAGACAGTGGATGTCCATTGGCTTACATATAGAAAGGTACCAATTCTGGTACTGCTTCCTCCCAATTCCAGTCCATATAGCAGCAAGGCAATAAACAGAGCACCAATCAATATAAACATATAATACACTGCAAAATGAAAGTATAGTAGTATGTGAATAAGGGTGTAGCATTCGCTATCCTCATATCTTCAACATTAAATTTCAGTATGCATAACTCATCACAGATCAAAGAACTTAAGAAAATGGCAATCAGCCAGGAAAATTCAACAGAATTAATTGAGGTTTGGAAAGTATTTCTCCATAGGGGGGGAAACATGATATATTCTAGATATTACCAGGTGGCAGGTCCAAGATCACCAATCAAACCCTCACCAGCTTAAAATGTCTGAGAGAAGTCTCATAGAATATTAAAACATATTTCTGCTCCTATGTTTTCTCAAGCACGTGGGCAGCAAGAGCCCCCCAAATTTAGTTAATGAACACATTACAAGTGCAAAATATATAAATACAAATTACAGAATTAAACTTCAAAGCAAATGTGCTACAGTGAATCAGGTAACGATGGAGATTAAGATTTAAATCTCCTCTTGACGACAAAGTTTACCATGTACCTCAGAGCCAGTCCTTCTTCTTTTTACCCTAACCAACTTTAGCTGGCTACTGAGAAGATGAGATGGGTCAGAGGAAAACTGTGAATGATGATCTCCTTATAAGAGAAAGAGATCAAATGTGAAAATAGATGTTCAAAACCTTATAGATGATTCCTAGTTATTAAAACCATTACAGCAAACCCTCACATAACAAGGCATGTTATATGTTGCTATTGTATAAATAATCTAGTGTTCATGATTTTGTGATAGTTTGATTAGGTTGCCTCTCTTGTGTCAAGCAGCTTAATTTTGTGATATTGTAACACTGGCCTTGGGCTGTAATAAAGAATTTGATTTGAACAATGCATTCAGATAGCATCATTTTCGCTTAACAACGCATTGTTATGCACCACATGTTCCTCTGCATAACAATGTTTTAAGTGTCGTTGTCCAGACAACAACGCTAAAATAACTGGACAACAACGCTAAAAACGTTGTTCTATGGGAAACTCCATAGAAACCCGCATAGCAACAAAAATCGCTTAGCAACGCTACTTGGGGAACCAAGTAATGTCGTTATGTGAGGGTCTTTTTAAAGTGTTTAATTTTGAGGACTATACATTCCCATAGTCCCAGGACATTGTTTTAAGGGTGAAAATCCCTGCCAGCACAGCAGGCCTTTGACAAAATGCAGGGTGGCAGTACCAGTACTGCACACAGCCTGACCACCCTGAAACAACACAGGTGTCTATGGAGGCTTCTCCCCATCTCAGGATGAAACTCTGACTAAAGAGGAGGAAAGAATATATCAGAGATACAATAGTGGGAAAGAAGGAAAATGACATGGATCCACTTGGAACCCAGCCCTCTGAGCATTTTAGCACACCCAGATACAGAGAAATTCCAATTAGCATCAACTGTAGTCAAAATATTGTACATTCCTTCCCATCACTTGTAGTGCTGGATTTTGTTGGTTCATCACCACACATTAAAAAAACACAAGAGTTACCAATGAACCACTCTTCCATTACTTTTATTCTACTGTCAAAAATCTAACAGCGATTAGGAAAAATCAGATGTTCTGATGCTGGATCACTCCTTCTCCAGACCATGTGCAATTTTAGGACAGCGTTTATGTATTTTTCAACTTATCACACCAGACGCTCTCCTGTGGACCATTTGCTACTATACTGTTAATCATTACAGTACACTGGATTGCTGACACACATGCTTCACACAGTGCAACATAAGCAAAGTCCCTATTGGAAGGAATTTGCAATCAGAACTGTTGGTGTGGAAGAAACAACACTTGGAGAGAAAGCAATAAGAGGAAAGGTCTCAGAGTGCTCTAACTAAGTCGAAACTTTGCAGTCAATATAGTCAGAAACTGGAGAAATGCCAGATGCATGTCCCCAGGGCACCTATAAAGTCAACTGTGGGGTAGCCCCCTCTCAGAACAGCATCAAAGGATCCTTCCTCCAGGAGGCTTTAGGAGTTCACCCACAGCAACTAGTATCCAATGGCCGTGGGTTGACTCAGACAGAGAGGACACAATATGCCTGATTCTGACAAAGTAACTTTATTTGAAGGACAAATTTTGGTGTTACAATATGCTTTACTAATACTGTACCAGCCTTCATGTCATCCCATGCAATCCATTGATTAGCTGGCATCGTTCACTCATCTTGCCCCAAAACTTAATGATGCCAGAATAGGATCATTTCAATGCAATCCCAATTCTTTACAATGCATTGGTTAAGTTACAAGAGCACATGTGCCTCCACCTTTAAATTGCACACAGCAAGAGTGCATGCTTCATGATAGGATTTTTTACATCAGCCAAGCTCAGGCTTACTGCTTTAATTTCTTCCAGGCGCATGCCCATTTTACCAACACTGAGACCTACGCAACAATTACAGCCCATCTTTAATATAAATAGAATACCAATGTTTAGATGATTTTAAATTAGTTTAAATTAGAGGCTAAGAACACATCAGCTTTGTTATGGTCCAGTTCAATTCCAAAGACAATTATGCATTCAGTGTTAAGATCTTCTCCAGAAGCAGCAGCATTGCTGGCGTAACTAAGCAGATTTACAGCCCAAATGCATTCATGAGACAATACAGATTAGCTGGCAAAGTTCTTGCAACTCAAGGTTGAGGTCAGTGGAAGAAAACTCTTACAGTGTCACCTTGAAGTTATGTAAAGATGACTTTGGTATTTGAGGCTGCTGGTAGATTTCCAAGCTAGTCTGCTCAGGCACTTTATGGCTGAGGGAATGGGTTTTTATGTCCCTAGCCCAAGGCATAATAAAAAGATATTCACCTTCAGAGAGGAAACAATTTCCTTGGATTACTCTAGGACTAAGAGACTGGAAATTAAGAAGCCTGCCAAATTCAATAAAAAGAGCATACCTAAGTTGCTCACCTGTGTTTCAGGGGAGGTGTAACCCCATCGAGCTGAGGCTGAAACCTTGAGCCAGGAGTACTTCTGTTTTTTTCTGGATTAAGATTCAGTTTATTCATTTGGAGTGTCCCCAAATGAATAAACTGAAGTTTAATCCATGTGAGTAATTTAGGTAGGCTCCTGGATTTGTCCCGGAGCCTGAAAAGCCATGTCTCAGCAGTGGCCAGCAACACACTTACACACAGTGATACTGCAATTTTTTTTACTACCTACTCTGTGGGCGGGGCTAAATCTGTGGGCATGGCCAAACATCCTGCATTATGGGCTATGGAGGTGGGTGTGGCCAACCAAGTGGGTGTGGCTTTGGGGAATTTCTGCTACCGGTTCTGCAGAACCTGACAGAACATGCTGCAGTGCATCACTGATTACACAGTTAAAACTAGTATGCCAGTTGCATCCATTCCTGGAGATGTTTGAATCTCGCCAGTGTGATACATGCCTGAGTTACATCTGGTTTGGATTACTGCAGTGGGCACTGCTTGGGCCTGCCTTTTGGAAAGTGGGTAGAAGCTAGATTGTTAACTGGAGCTGGTTACAGGCATCACATAACTCTCCTGTTACAGCAGTTCAACTGGTTACCAGTATGTTTTGAGGTACAATTCAAAATGCTTTGACATTTAAGGCCCTAAAACTATTTTGATCCAGGCTATTAAAAGGGGACTGCAGTGGCTTAGTAGTTAAAATGCTGAACTTAATGACTGGAAGGTCAGCAGGTCAAGACCCGAGTGCTACACGATGGAGTGAACGCCCATCTCTGTCCCAGCTCCTGCCAACCTAGCAGTTCGAAAGCAAGAAATTGCAAGTAGATAAATAGGGACCACTTCAGCGGGAAAGGTAACCATGGAAACATCTGCACTGGCTCTTTGGCTGTAAATGGAGATAAGCACTGACCCCTAGAGTTGGATATATGACAGGCTTTTGAACAAGGGTGATCTTTATCTTTTAATCTAAAAGACCATATCTCCCGTTATGAGCCTGCCCAGGTTTAAAGATCATCAGAAGTGATCTTTTTCTCCATCCAACCACCTTCATGGGTATGTTTGATAAGAACTCAAGAGAGGACCTCCTCGGCCGCTGCCCCCAAACTGTAAAGCCCTCATCCATGGGAGGCCTGGTTAGCTCCCTCTTTGCTGTCCCTCTGCACACAAGTCAAGATCTTTCTTTTAAAGCAGGCTTCTTCTCAACAATTGGTTGCCTAAGAGAAGGTTCCTAAGTTTAGGGCTGCTGTGTTGTTGTAGTTTATTTATATATTTCTTGCTTAAAATTATTTAAAGTATGAATTTAGAATAGTTTTAATCTGTTTTTATCCACTAGTTTTCAATTTGAAATTTAATTCTTTTTAAGAGTGGTTTTAATATTGTAAATATGCCTGTAGAGTTGCGGGAGCAGATGGAGCTGCTACCTTTCAGAAAAGACCTAAAAACCTGGTGGCAGGGCAGGTGTGGGGCCCAGATGGAAGAGTGGCCCCCGCCTGTTGGCTTATAAATTAAGCCCCCATTTCTTTTAATTGTCTTTTTTTAATGTGGGTTTATGTGGGTTTTAAGAGGAATGGGGTAGGTGGGTGGGTATGTTGGGTTTTAATTGGTTTTAATTGGTTGTACTGTTTTATGTGTGTTTTAACTTGTTGTGAGCTGCCCAGAGTCGGGGTTACCTGATTGGGCGGCATATAAATTTGAATATAAATAAATAAAGGCGCTTGGATCCACTTAAGGTGAAAGATTGGCCTTAAATACATAAATACATAAATGAAGGCAACAAAGGGAAAGCCTAAATAGCTAACCTACTGTTAGCTTTCACGAGCACATGAGACTACAACTTCCACCATCCCTCAGTACCAGCCCGGTTGTGTGGCACTGCTAGGATACGGTGTCCAAAACCACCCAGAGGGCATCTAATCCCTCGGCCCTGGACAAAATGGCCAACCATACATTATATCTGTTCAAACAATCTTGCAACCCTTAAGGAGGCACAACTCACAGCCTGGAGAACCAGCATTTTTATGGAATCTTTTCATGTTACCTAGGAAACATAGCTGTTTCTGAAAAGCCATGTGCCATGGAGGTAGCAGCTGAATCACCACAAATAGGTGGTTACAGAGCCATGGTCTGCAAGAGGTAACTGGGCGGTTGGAAATGTAAACAAATGACCCTTGTCTGTCAGCTAAATCCCCAGCCTTGGAGGGGTGTCCTTGTTGTGATAGTGGACTGATGCAATATATGAATTGAGTCTGGTTCTTTAACGCTCCCTTTAAAGAACCAGAGTAGTACTGTAATCTATATTATTTGTAACCTGCAATATTCATCTTTCTGCTTCCATATTAAATTATCCACTGGCTTTCAAGTATAAATCATTCCCAATTTTTATGTCTTGTTGTCTGTCTCTTTTTCGTATCATTTATGTGTGCAAGAATATAACAGCTCTTTTGCTTGTGTTCAAACAGTTGTGGCTGGTGTCAAGTAACAATAAAATATCAAAGTTCTGAGTACAGTAGGCCTGAAAATAGGCACATTAACAATGACGGAGAGTTTGCGCAGAAAAGTATGAAATGTGCCTACCATCACCAAGGATCAATCAAACACAGCAGTGACAAAGCTGTCTCTGGTTAAGTGGGAAATTATGGCCGGCTGTACTAACAAAAAATGATGCTTTATTTTGAACTAGTGACTGCTTAGGTACACCAACCAGTCAAAAAGGCAAACAAAAAATTGTGCCATCTTCAAAACTATCAACCTGGTGAGCATTTAATACTTTATAATATTAAGATCTAGTGACTAGCCTTTCTTTTCTTTTCTCTCTCCCCCTCCCCTTTCTTTCCCCCATTTTCTTTTCCGCTTTTGTGTCAGGTCTCCTGCAGATTGTAAGGCTGAAGGCAGTGGTTGTCTTGTTTTTACTTTAAGAACCTTTCAGGCTGGCAAGCAAAATACAAAATATTTTAATTAAGTAGGTGATTTACCTTTGAATCTCACTGAACTTCAGGGGACTTATTTTTTGAGTAGGTATGAATCGAATCAGCTCCACAAAACACACCTGTAAATAGCCATTTATCTGTTTCCAGCAATCCCCTTTGAGAAGAATGACAGTTCATCAACCAAACTATGGCATTTGTAGGAATGACCCAACCTTACTACATTTTTCAGCATAGATCTGCCTCATTGTTATACAGCTGCAACAGCTGCTGCAGCCAGCTGCCACCACCACCACATTTAACAGGTCTCACATCTTCCTCTTTCTTCATTCTAGTCACACCACATGGAGACTCTCTGGCAGGACAGGCTGGCACAGCACTTAAAATACATTTGCAGCCATCTCTTGGTATTCCAGCACAAGGACACTTGTACAGAACAGCCTTGCCTTGCTTTTAACAAACTGCAATAATGGAAGAGTCTGCACACAGCATTCGTAATCATCCAATTTTCAAATGCCGCTTAAAAGACACATACTCTGAAAACCTGTGCATCACTTTTTCCATTGCCAATCCAATCTGCTCAGTAATGTGCAAATTTTATCCTAGGTGGCATTCCTCCAGGCTTCCATTACAAGACAGTTCGCACCACTTTCCTACCAGCAATATGCCAAAGGCAAAGCACTATTTGAAGAAGGCTTTTTAATGCCTCCAATACACCTCTGCCAACCTGTTCCCTTCTTTGCCCTCTGTTCAGCAGGCTATTCATATTTGCAGGGCTTTTGTTTTTGTGTTAAGCCATGTAAACTTTTCAGAGTAACTGTAAGATTAAATGGCCACATGTGCATAAACACAAGAGATTTCAAAATATTATTTCAGTGGTTTCCATGGTTGAGTTCCGCCATTTCAAAATGAGTGATAGCTAGGGCACTTGAATTGGGGGGAGATACTATCACAGTACAAAAATCTCTGCTGCAGGAGCTCAGGACAGGGGGGAGGGGGACACAAAGGAAATGTTTGCAACACAGGCCCATTAATGGAACAACAACCATTTTCAAAAAGAGGCATGAAATCAAGGCATCTACCAGCATGAAAGATTATAATTGTTAGTACTGATACCAAAGAAATCCAGTCCCTTCTTGTCAAAGCCAGTGATAAACTGGCCAGATAGATTGCATAACATACAGATAAGATTGCCCCCAACTGCAGATTTCTAAGCTGATATAGCACAAGAATCATAACTTTGTTGTGATCACCATCGTGATTGGGGGAACCTCACTGCTCCAACAATTTACAATTCACAATACATTAGACATACACAAATGCACCTGCCAATCTACCCAAGGTACTAAAGCATGAAATAATCTCTTGACAGTCTTGTGGGGGAATGGAAATGAGGAACAGGTGTCTTTGGGGCAGGTAACATCAATCCATGAGCAACAGGTAGCATCAATCCATATTACAACACAGCATGTGGCAAAGGACAAACAACCAGGTGCAAAACCTGTAGACTGTGAGGGAGATGTAGGATTGTGCTTGCAACACACTCTCCCAGACCTTCGAATCCTTGCTGTAAAACCAGACAAAACGTTTAATGTACACTAGGAATTATAATCCCATTACTTTCTTTAAACACAGATCTTCAGTTCACAGGTTATTTAAAACACCTTGTGGTAATGGGAATTGTTTCATGATACAGTACAGTAATTGTTTCACATTTCAGAGACCTTTTTCACCCTCATTCACTCCCCCCCAACCCCTAAGTACTTCAAGGAAGGGGAAAGTGCTTGCTAATTTTTTTAAAAAAAAGTAACAGCAACAAAGTGAACATCAGGGAGTTTTCTTCCTCCTTTGGAGCAGACTTTGATTCTATTTCGATGGAACAACTAAGGGTGGCCTGAAGTTCAAGAGATTAAACTATAGAATTTATAATTCAAGATGACAACTGGAAATTATTCAGACAGTTTCATGTGCCTTAGTTCATTTTCCATCATAACGTAGCTGTTTAAATGTTAAATTGTATTCACAAAGCCTGTTGTTGTTACATGCCTTCAAGTTGCCTCTGACTCATGGTGACCTTATGAATGAGAGACCTCTAAGATGCTCCATCATCAACAGTCCTGCTCAGCTCTTGTAAACTTAAACCTGTCAGGGGTGGCCAACCTTGGTGCCTCAGGTGTTCTTGGATTTCAATTCCCAGAAACCCTGATCAGCAGGTGTTCTTACTTGGGCTTCTGGGAATTGAAGTCCAAGAATACACCAAGGTTGGCCACCCCTGCGTTAGGGAGTCAATCCATCTTACATTTGGTCTTCCTTTTTCGCTGCTAACCTCTTCCAGCATTTATTGTCATGCTGCACAGCTATGTCTACCAAACATCACCTGGCCTGATAGCTTGTTTGATTTGAGAGTTGCCTTGCTCAAACTAAACCTTTGTATCTTACAGTTCATTCCATGCCAAACACGAATAGCTAGTTTATCCTGTATTCCTTCGCTTTCTGCAACATTTAGCTACTGCTTTCTCATTATGTGTCCAAAGTAGGACAGCCTCAGCTTGATCATTCTTGCCTCCAGAGACAGTTCAGGTTTTATTTGCTCTAAGACCCACTTGTTTGTCCTTCTGGCAGTCCACAATATTTCAAAGCTTATCTCCAGCACTACAATTTCAAGTGAGTCTCTCCCCCACTCCTCACATTCTCCACTGTCCAGGTTTCATGTTTGTACATAGTACTGAATATGTAATTGTGCTGATGACCTTGGGCTCGATCTCCAGTGACACATCCTACACTTGACAATTTTACTGCCCACTTAAGTCTCAGTCATCTTCTGATTTATTGGCTGTAATCTCCATTTGGTCTGACTGAACTGAGATATAAGATCCAATATGGAGAGGGGTGCCCTACCAAAATCTACTACATTAAATTTTTGGGCTGCTTTTACTCCTTGGCCCTGGCCCTGAGAACCTTATAGGCCAGACTTTTATCCCCATTAGCTGGCAAAGAAGTGGCCATGCTATGGAAGCAACTTGCTCAAGCATTAGCAGTTCTTTCTTTCTTTATTCGTGTCAGATGCAACACCAGTATATAACATACAAAGCTAGAATTAACATATCTAAAACCAAAATACTGTAGAATTTAAAAGGGCTAGATGACATCTGCCCAGCATCAGGCCACATCAACAGCATTTCCTTTTGCCAACATGAGGTCCTCCTCAGTGCACTTTGAGGGGCATTGTGCGTATTGTATCATATGAGAGATATTTTGTACTTCTCTACATTCACACAGGCTGCCATCTACAGGGAAACCCCACTTTCCCAGATTAGCCCTTGATCTTCCTACCCTGGCACACAGTATATTTAAAGCTTTCCACACAGGCCATGGTTGTTCATGGCCAGGCGGTAGAGAGTCATGTGGATTTCCCAGTTATCTGGTAGCTCCATGCTTGCCTTCCATAGTTCGAAGGCGGTCTGTGGGGGCTGGTTGTTCGGAGGGGCAGGAGTTGTGAGGAAGCTATACTTTGATTTCAGTCTCTGCTTTGGTGGTTGGTGATCAAATAGCAGGTGTATTTCCAAGGATCTAGCTTTGACCCACGTTTTCTGAGCAGCACTTTCTCAATGGAATTTTAATTGAGGGGTGCCAGCTAAGTAATGCACTTTTTGTCTTGGAGTTAGTTTTAGGCATCCTGTGACCAATCTTGCTGTTTCATTTAGGGCTACATCCACCTGCCCTGCATGCTTTGATCTGCACCATACTGGACTAGCATACTCTCCTGCAGACCAACATAAAGCTAGCGCAGAAGTTCTTAATGTGTGTGGTTGGGCACCCCAATTTGTGCCTGTTATTTTCCTAAGAATATTGTTCCTGGCAAAAACCTTATGTTTGGTATTAACTCTTGACAGTAAGAGTCCAATCCAGGGTCACTCCCTGGTATTTGGGGGTGATGTAATGTTCGAGCCTAGTGCCATTCCAAGTCACCTGCAACCTTCTTGATGCCTCATGGTTTTACAAATGAAAAGCACAGAGTTGAGTTTTTAGGCAGTTTGGCTTCAGTTGGTTATCCCTATAATATATAGCCATTAAATTCAAAGCCTGAGTCAGTTTTATCTCAACAGCCTCAAAGGTTGCACACTGTGCTGCAATTGCCAAGTCATCAGTGTGAAGAAAGTTCCTAGTGGCTTCTGGCAGTGGTTGATCATTTGTGTGTGTGTATATATCTTAAACAGTGTGGGGGCTAGCACACTGCTCTGCGGGAGGCCATCTCTGAATTCTCCATCAGCTGCACTGTCCTTGGAAATCAACAAAAAAAACTACAGTTTTCCAATAAACAGCCTATTTTTTTGTGAATTTAAAATCCTTTGTGATGTGGGAGACTTTCTCCAGCAAAGCTGCATGGTTGATTATATCATAAGTTGCAGTCAGATCTATAAACACTATGTCAATGATTTCCTTCAGTTCAAAACCATCTTCTATGTACTGTGTAAAGAATTTGTGCGGTACAATCTTTGCCTGGTCTTAAACCAGCTTGCTGTGGTATAAGCCAGGGTTCTACTATTGCAGACATTCGGTTCAGGATTAAACATTCATATATCTTATATAGGTGACTAAGAAGAGATATGGACCTGTAGCTTTTTGGGTCTTCTGGTGGCTTGCCTGGTTTAAATATAGCTATCACCTGAGCCTTCCTCCATATCTTTGGTATCTGGACTACATTCAAGCAGTTATTATACAGGCTAAGTAAACTTTTTTGTTGTTATTAGTCCAAAATGTTTGATCTGCTTAACCTGAATCTCATCCATGACAGCTGCTTTACCATTCTTACACCTGCCTATTGCCTTTTCCAGCTCTCCTATGATAAAGGGCATAGTCAGATCACTTGTCTTCCATTCCTCATTCCTTCTTATCCTCTGTTTGTTTTTCAGTGGATTGTTTTTCCATGGGTTTTAATCTGGTTTTCCATTAAATAATAGCTGATGGGCAATTTGGTTAGCTTAGACAGTGGCATGGACCGACCATTTGGTTACATCATTATTAAGATGATTAAGTAATCTCCATGCTTTTTGACTGCTGAGACTTTTGTCAATTTCTTCTATGAGCTTAATCCATTTTCCCCTTTTGTGCTCTGAGATAGCTGACACTACCTGTTGTGCAGCTTTAATGGTCTCTTCGCAGAGTGGATTTGCATCAAAAAGAGCAAAATATTCATTCAGTAAGTCAACAGTATCATGCGTTAGACCTTGGATGTACGAAGGCAGTTGGAAGGCACTCAACAACACCAAGGTCCCTGGAGCCTTCAAGGATAACTGTGATTCAAGGAGCATATTTAAGCTGTGATCCTGATCCTGATCCTTCAAACGGATTGCAAGCCTGTCAAGCACTATGGCCAATGCTACTTCCTCACTGCTACACAAAGTTACCAGTTCTTTACTCTGCAGCTACAGTTCAAAGAATTCTGTACAGTACTGACCTCTTACACCCAGAGAATGGAATGTATTGTTGTTTGGTTGCAATTCCCAACATTGCCTGCTGCTGGCCATGCTAAAACTCTGGCTGAACAACTTCCAGAGGGCCAGACAATCCCTAACCTTGTCTTATACTTCTGGGATCTCCCCCTAGCATTTAAAAAAATCACTGTCACAGAACCTCCTTTGTTTGGTGAGTATGAGGAAAAGAAGGAAATATATATCTCCCGAATATAAATAGAAAAAAGATTTTGAAAAGGATTGTTACTACAGAAAAGAGGCCCCCTGACACTCTCTGCTGCAATTAGTTTTGTCATGGGATCAAACACAAGACTGTCTTGCCACTCCAAGCACAACTGCTTCAACCCAATCATCACCTGCCCTGATAACTTGCTCGGTTTGAGAGTTGCCTTGCTCCAACCCCACCCTTGTATCTTACAGTTCACTGCATGCCAAATAAGATTAGCTACTTTGCCCTATATTCCTTCCCTTTCTGCAGCATTTAGCTACTGGAGGGTAAATGAATTCCGCCAACTCACTTGCGTTCAGACAATGCAAACCAAACAACCATGTGCAATTTGTGAAATAGTGAGGTAGGGAGTGAGACAGGAAAATCACACTTCCCACATCCAAGATTCCCCCTCCGGTTCCAGGTAAAAGCTTTCAGCAACCTCCACAGCTGCAGAGTGGGAGCTGTCCCACAGTTTCAGGAAAGCATGAAAAGAAGGGTGAAAGAAAGAACTGTGAAACGCAACAAAAAAGGCAATGGCGACACCCTATATTTTACACATACAGAGCAAATGGTGCATGAAAGGGGGCACAGCTATACAATAATCCCCATATTCCTCAACTGCTCAGAAGCAATACTTTGAGTCATGGTGAAGAGTGAAAATAGACAGAAAGCAATTTGTTTTTTTTGGGGGAGGTGAGAGTAGCCAAAATTCTATTTTTGGGAAATATACGGTACATGAAATCCTCACAACAAACAACTAAGCAATTATAGCAAAAATAATCTACCAAGATCAATATATAAGACCAGTGCTTCAAATTCTATGTGTCACTTGTTGGCATCTGTTATACTCTGCACATATTGTTGTTTTTTACCTTGGTGAGGGCCAGGAGGTTTGCGCGTGCACCTCTGAATCTGCACTAGCTGTCGGGATGTCCCTGGGCCCAATTCTAAGTAGTGGTCTTCTCTGTAAAGCCCCAAATGACACTATTTGAAGAGCCAGCCCTCACCTACACAACCCTTTCCATAATTAAGAACTGATTCAAGATTTTTCCTGAGTGCCAGTTGTTAAGAACAGTATGGCTGGGATGCATCAAATACAACACCTTCCTCACGGTGGTCCCAAAATGATGGGGGCACACAAGACTTCTATTCTGCCCCATAGCATTTATTGCAATTTCTGGCCGGTTCACAAGGTAATTAACATTTTGCCCCCTACATGCTGGGTACTCATTTTCCTGACCTTGGAAGGATGAACAGCTGAATCAATCATGATCTCTGTCAGGATTGAGTTTACAATGTTAGCTGTTTTGGCTGCAATACAGCAGTTTAACCACTTTGCCATTCAGCCTTGGAGAGTACTCTAAATACTTGACCTTGCCACCCCATCTCCCAAAACCCCAAAAACGACAGACTCCAGGTTGGAAATAACTTAGGCCACTTTATTCAACTATTAACAAAATACAAAAGTCCCTACTTAGGGGCCAGAGAACACGGAGGGGGAGATCACCCTTCACTCTGGGGAGAGTTCTTGAGACCCCAGCCGGGATCTGGCCACACTAACCCAAAAGAAAAGAACTCCTCCCCCAACCCAATTTACGAACCCCCTCTGTGTCTTCCGCATAGGAAACCTGCAGACCCCCCCTTATCCGAAATCCCACTTGGTTCGGCACAACCTGGGCAAAAACAGCACTCAGCTCAGCCAATTTGCTGAGGCCCAAAATTCCCACATGGCTCGAAAATATTCGCAACCGGCTCTCCTGTGTCGAAAACAGGGCGGGTGGGAGGGTCGTTGAACTCCTACTCACCACGAACTTTCTGGAAATCACACAATATATAACATCCGAAGTCTCGCCTCCTGCTCTATCTTCCAATCCCTTAGACTCCTGCTGGAGTCTACTAAACCCAGTAGAGAGGGGTGGCAAAGCCTCCTTGGAATCCGTAGCCACGGCCCCGAAGAGGGGCCATGTGGCTGCAATAGCTTTCTTTCTTATATTTGCTTTTGCTTATATCAGGGGTGGCCAAACTATGACCCGTGGGCTCAATCTGGCCTGTGGCACCAAATCATCTGCCCCGTGCCACCTGCGCCGCTATCGGAAGCAGATGCACCATTCATAAACACGCCCGTGCATGCACAAAACACTGCCATAAATGCACCCACAGCTGTTGTAAAAATGTTTACAACAGCCATGGATGTGTTTTACAGCAGGAGGAACCACATGACCGGCCCATGGTTCGAAAAGTTTTGCCACCCCTGGCTTATATATTGGATGAAACTGAAGAGGCATTCCTCATAGGTATTTCTCATAGTGATAATTACCATGCTATTAAATCCACTGACTGAGGTGTACAGCAATAAAATTATTTAAAGATACATTATTTAAAAACCAACAAGATGGAGGAAACGGAAGAGGTATCACACATCTACCATTTGAAGTAAAATGACTCAGAAAATACAGCACTTTTTGTAAAGCAGTTAAAATTAATCTCTTGGTAGACACCCTAATAAGCCTGGTTTACAAACGCTGAAGCCACAGCAAGACTATATGATCTCATCTTTCAAAAAGAAATAGCACAGGACAAGTCTCCTCTGTCATACCTCAATGGCTCAAGTAAAGATTTAAGGAAATTTTGTCTGCATTTTTATGTGAACAACTTAATTCTCCCTTCTCTCCAGATTAGTACGTAGGATTAAACACAGTTTATTTTTTAAAAAATTATGTGGCCAAGAGATATCAATAGGAGGACTTTTACTAAACATCATCCTTTCTGTAGGTGCTTACTTAGCAGTCATTTCTAATACACAGTAGCACACAACCAGCTGTTCTGGGAAGCCAACCTTTCCTGCAAGCTATCCTCCCGGGGCATGATAAGCACTTAGAAATGTGTTTTGCTGCAAGTGAAACTAAGATGAAATAGCAATATTAAAGGAGATGCGTTTCATTTATTGAGTGGCCAAGTATGCTATTATTCTAGAATAATGGGGGATGGCAAAGAGGAAGGGATGCTCCTCTGTGTAATTAATACCTGACCTATTAGTGGAAACATTTCAACCAGCTAACAAAATGTAAAACTGAGCGGAGAATAGATGCCTTTGAAATGCGGTGTTAGAGGAGAGTTTTGAGAGTCCCCTGGACAGCAAGGAGAACAAATAGGTCAATCTTAGAAGAAATCAACCCTGACTGCTCATTGGGAGGTCAAATAGTAAAGATGAAGCTAAAGTACTTTGGACATCAAATGAGAAGAGAGGATTCACTTCCCAGCCTTGATGCTGGGAAAGGTAGAGGGCAAAAATGGGCCCGACTGCCAAATGTGAGTCAATTGAATGGCTAGCAGAGTTCTGGCTGGAGGAGTCATGTCATTGCACAGTGCCAAGATTTCAGATGACTTCACAGGCTTTATTATCATTCAGGAACACCGCCTGAAGAACAGAGGATGATTCTGACCACCGCTCTCAGCCAATCAGATTCACAGAACAATCTTATGTATGTTTACTCAGACGTCGATGCCTCATTTCTGGAGCGAGAATTACTTCCCATCCAGTAAATGTGCCCAAGACTGCAGCCTAGGAAATGTGTAGGCTAGTATCCTGTTGCCTAAACACGGAGCACAAGGGAAAATTAACATATATGTCTCCACCTCCTCCACTCCAGCAAGCTTACCCTCTTCACAAACCCATTCCCATACTGGCTTGAACACTGGTATTCCCATAAATATATATATATCCCCTTCCATTCTGTCTTTACGCTGTAAGATATTAAGTCACAGAGTGGGACACTGAGGCTTATATTTAGATTAGTAGTAGGCAAAATAGAGGCCTTTTTAAACTCTCATTTTCCCCTCAAACCGCATAATCATACCACATGATCCCAAGCAGGCTACTTCCCAAAAATCCTCAACCATCTGGGAGGAAACTCTCTTGAGCAAGTATTATTAAAGTGAAGGTGGGGAGGACTGAGCAATACCACACTCGGTTCCTCTTAGAAACTGCATTAAACGTACTTTGAATAGGAGGTTTGCAGAGTTGATTTGGATTGGAGTGTGTGAGGAGCATACCTGTCAAGTATCCCGGATTGGCCGGGATTTCCCGTATTCTGGTGCTGATTTTCGTCCTTTCCCGCCCGGAGCTGCCGCTATCCCGGATCTTGGCAGCGGGGGGGAAAGGAGTTACTGCGCATCCCTTCTGTGCAGGTCCTTTCTATGCATGCATAGAACTTTTCTACGCATGCATAGAACCCTTCTACGCATGTGTAGAAGTGTTCTGTGCAGAAGGGGGTGCGTAGAACCCTTCTACGCATGCGTAGAACTGACCAGCGCAGAACGGTTTTGCGCAGGTCTGTTGTACGCATGCGTAAAAGCCTTCTACGCATGCATAGAAGCAACCTGCACAGAACCATTCTGCGCAGGTCCCGTATTGTCCGGAGCCGCGCTTGACAGGTATGGTGAGGAGCAATGTGTCAACTTTTACCCCTCCAGGTCTCCTTCCCCTCAGCTCTATCCAGGGAGGGTTAGTGGGATCTGTAGTTTGACCACATACAGAAGGCCGCAAGTGGCTTACCTTCGGCTTAATCTATTTTGTTTTTCCTCAAAGAAAAGCCCCAAAGAAAGTCAGACTCACATAACATTGAAATGGTTATTTGTCCTGGGAAGGAGGAAACCACTGACAACAGTTTCAAAGCAAGTAGACCTTCAAAGCAAAATTCCCCACTAGTTGGAACACTTTTACTTTCCCTTTTTGCCTTTGGTCCAACCCCAAATTTAAGACGACAGGAGTGAGAAATTGCACTGTTGTTGTTCAGTCGCACAGTCGATTCCGACCCTTTGCGACCCTATGGACCATCGTTCTCCAGGCGCCTCTGTCCTCCACCATCCCCCTCAGTCCTCCCAGTTCTGTGCCCATTGTGTCTACAATACCATCTATCCATCTCATCCTTGGCCTCCCCCTTCTTCTTTTGCCCTCCACCTTTCCCAACATCACGGCCTTCTCTAGTGAATCCTCCCTTCTCATTTGATGCCCAAAGTACTTTAGCCTCATCTTTACTATTTGACCTTCCAATGAGCAGTCAGTGTTGATTTCTTCTAAGATTGACCTATTTGTTCTCCTCGCTGTCCAGGGTACCCTCAAAACTCTCCTCCAACACCACATTTCAAAGGCATCTATTCTTCTGCGTTCAGCTTTCCTAATTGTCCAGCTCTCACATCCGTACATTACCACTGGGAATACCATTGCTTTGACTATTCTAATTTTTGTTTTCAAGGTGATGTCTCTGCTTTTCACTATGTTCCCCAGGTTTCTCATGGCTTGTCTCCCAAGAATCAGTCGCCTTTTTATTTCATGGCTACAATCCCCATCTGCAGTGATCTTAGATCCTAAGAATGTAAAATCTGTCACTGCTTCTACTTCTTCCCCATCTATTTTCCAGGAACTGATCGGGCCTGTTGCCATTATCTTGGTTTTCTTGATATTGAGTCTCAAGCCAGCTTTTGCACTCTCTTCCTTCAACCCGATCAGGAGATTCTTTAGGTCTTCCTCACTTTCTGCCATTAAGGTGGTGTCATCTGCATATCTCAGATTGTTGATGTTTCTCCCAGCAATTTTGATCCCATATTGTGATTCCTCCATCCCTGCGTTGCGCATTATGTGCTCTGTGTATAAGTTGAATAAGCAGGGTGACAAAATGCAGCCTTGTCTTACTCCTTTTCCTATTCCAAACCATTCTGTCATTCCGTGTTCTGTCCTAACTGTTGCTTCTTGGTTCCTGTACAGATTTCTCAGGAGGCATATGAGGTGCTCTGGTATTCCCATCTCTTTAATCACTTGCCACATCTTGTTGTGATCCACACAATCAAATGCCTTAGTGTAGTCAATAAAGCAAAAGTAAACTTGTTTCTGGTATTCCTTTGTTTTCTCCATGATCCAACGTATGTTGGCAATGTGGTCTCTAGTCCCCCTGCCTCTTCTGAAACCAGCCTGCACCTCTGGTAGTTCTCTTTCCACATGCTGCTGAAGTCTATCCTGTATTATCTTGAGCATCACCTTGCTGGCGTGTGGGATGAGCGCAATTGTTCGATAATTTGAGCATTCTTTGGCATTGCCCTTTTTTGGGATTGGAACATATACTGATCTTTTCCAGTCCTGTGGCCACTGTTTTGTTTTCCAAATCTGCTGGCATATTGAATGCAGTAATTTGATGCCATCATCTTTTAGAGCTTTGAAAAATTCAACTGGGATACCATCATCTCCACTAGCTTTGTTGTTTGCAGTGCTCTTTAGGGCCTTTCTGACTTCACTCTCCAGGATGTCTGGCTCAGGTTCAAATTCTTCATCATTGTGACTATCAGGAGTGTTGAGTTCCTTTTTGTAGAGTTCCTCTGTGTACTCTTTCCATCTTTTCTTAATTTCTTCTGCATCAGCTAGCTCCTTTCCGTCTTTGTCCCTTATCATGTTCATTTTTGCTTTAAATGTTCCCTTGATTTCCTGGATTTTTTTGAAAAGGTCTCTGGTTCTGCCTCTTTTGTTGTTTTCCTCCATTTCTTTGCATTGTTCTTTTAGGTAGTTTTCCTTATCTCTCCTTGCTTTTCTTTGAAATTCTGTGTTCAAAAGGTTGTATTTTTTCCTTTCTCCTTTGACTTTTGCATTCCTTCTTTCCTCTGCTATTTTAAGAGCCTCATCAGACAACCACTTTGCTTTCTTACTCTTCTTTTCTTTTGGTATGGTTTTCTTTGCTGCTTCCTGCATGATGTCCCTCATCTCTGTCCATAATTCTTCTGGCACTCTATCTATTGAGTCTAAGCCATTGAATCTGTTCATCACCTCCACCGTGTATTCTTTAGGGATGCTATCTAGGTGATATCTGTCTGGTTTCTTTGTTCTCCCTATTTTCTTTAGTCTAAGCCTGAATTTTGCAATCAGTAGGTTGTGATCTGAGCCACAGTCTGCTCCAGGTCTTGTTTTTGCTGACTGTATTGAGGTTCTCCATCTTTGACTGCAGAGTATGTAATCAATCTGGTTTCGGTGTTGGCCATCTGGTGATGTCCATGTGTAAAGTCGCCTCTTGTGCTGCTGGAAGAGGGTGTTTGCTATGACCAGTGCGTTCTCTTGGCAGAACTCTATCAATCTTTGCCCTGCTTCATTCTGTGTTCCAAGACCGAACGTGCCTGTTATTCCCTCCACTTTTTGATTGCCTACTTTGGCATTCCAGTCTCCTAAAATAATTTGGACATCATTTCTTGGTGTTTGTTCTATGAGGTGTTGTAAGTCCTCATAGAACTGGTCCACTGTGGCTTCATCTGCACCAGTGGTTGGTGCGTATATTTGGATCACAGTGACATTGAAGGGTTTGCCCTGAAATCTTACTGACATCATTCTGTCATTTTTGAGGTTGTATCCCATTACTGCTCTTCTCACTCTTTTATTGACAATTATGGCTACTCCATGTCTTCTAAGGTTTTCTTGTCCACAGTAGTAGATGTGATGGTTTCCAGAGCTGAATTCGCCCATCCCTGTCCATTTGAGCTCACTGATGCCCAAGATGTCAATGCTTATTCTTTCCATCTCATTTTTTACCACTTCTATTTTACCTTGGTTCATTGATCTCACATTCCATGTCCCTATGCAGTATTGCTCCTTACAACATTGCATTCCTCCTCCCTCCTTCCTGTCCCTCCCCTTCCTCCACTCTGTGGTGTTAAGCATCCTGTATCACCTAGCCTGCCCCTTTGTTTTGCCTTTTGTTTTGGTCAATAGGGTTCTCTTGGCAAGCTTTATGGCGTGGTTGCCGGTGTCTGCGCCATTTTTTTCCTCGCATCATACATCATATCACAGTTTTAAAAGTTTAAAACAGTTTAAACAACATATTATCATGCATAATTATCACACTCTAAAACACAGTCTCTATGTTAATTGCTATATTAAGTCAGTGTAAAGTCTCTATGTCAATTGGATTTTTTATTTACAAAGTCAAGGGGGAACTTCACCAGCCTTTTTTCTCTTTTCCTTAGGAAAATCACCAGCCTGAACTCTGAAAAAGATCTCCCAGCTCAAACAACCCTAATAAAACCCATTGGAAATAACCCAAGCCGGTGCTTCTGCCACAGCCACTCCCAACTGCCACACAACGGGTAAGAAAAGAAACAAAGCTTGGGAAATCAGACTTATGTACAACTGCAAACAGGCAGAAAGAGACATTTATAGCCCAAGTATAATTTATGTTATTGCTCTCCAGACACTTTCAGTTAGCAGAAGCTATCTAAACTTCTACTGGAAGAGAAATCTAAAGATGAGAGCCATATCCCGGTCTACGTACTGGAGCTTCTTGAATTAAGGAATTTCATAGTTCTCAGCAGCCCAGAGGATGTCTCATTCCATCTCAAAATATTCTAAGTTTAAGAGTTTCTAAAAGACAAATCCACAAATCTCAACACAGATTTGTGGCCTTTTCCACAAACATTACAAAAATGTTTGTATATTTTCTTGTATACTATATATATGCCTGATCTCCCTATAATAAGCAAACTTATATTTATTCATTCTGGTTTTGCTCATGAGTACATTATAACTGTTGGGACTGCGGTGGTTTAATGGTTAAGAGGCTGTCTTTGTCCCAGCTCCTGCCAACCTAGCAGTTCTAAAGCAAGACAATGCAAGTAGATAAATAGGGACCACTTTAGTGGGAAGGTAAACAGCATTCTGTGCACTGTGGTGTCTATGGCCAAAAAAGGTTGGAAACCACTGCTATACTCTATAAACTAGCATTAGATGGTTCCAGGTACATATCACAACCCCATATATCAGTAGGGAATTTATAAAAAAACCAGGGAGAAAAGAAGGATAAAGCAAACAACTATGGCTGCTTTATGTTTTAAAGGTACTTATAATGTACAGAAATATGCCTGCAGTTTCCAAGACATATGAATTAGTGCTAAGTGTCTAAGTGCTAAGTTTATAAAATCATGCACAGTGTGGACAAAGTAGATAAGGAAAAACTGTTTCCCCTATCGCACAACACTAGAACTAGGGGACACTCCATGAAACTTTTGGGTGCTAGTTCTCAAACAAATAAGAGAAAGTACTTTTTAACCCAGAGGATCACTGGTCTATGGAACTCCCTGCCAGAAGAAGTGGTGGCAGCTGTCAGTCTTGGCAGCTTTTTAAAAAAGGATTAGACAAGTTCATGGAGGACAAGGGTATCAATGGCTATAATACCTAAGGACAACCTCTGGGTTGGAGAGATAGGCAGGATATCTCTCAATGCCATTTCCAGGGAATCCTAAACAGGTGAAGGCATCTGCTTGGGAATAATACCCTGAAGCAAATGGTGAGCCACTGTGTGTGACATAATGCTGGACTGGATGGGCTGTGGCCTGTTCCAGCAAGGTTGTTCTCATGTTCTTATGTGTCCAGGGAATTCATAAAGCTGTGTAATTGAGTATTTTCTTAAGCGTGTTCTCTGTCAGGGCAGATATACCTGAGAGCTTTCCCCTTCTTAAAACTGCCTCAACAGCACATCACTATTACCCAAAAGCTGTGCCAATCCAAGTTAACCTGCAAAAGGCATAAATTTTACCTGTTGTTCCTTTGTACAAGATGCTATTGTGCGACTAAAACTCAGGAGCTGAGCCACTGCTTTGTGAAAGGTCCAAGTTCCAACGGCTGGGAACCTCAGTTAAAATGGTGGCACAGGCTGATGAAGATACTAACCGTTGCAAAAAGTGGGCCCATGGCCTTGTTATGTTCCAAAAACAGGCTCATGTTTTCATTTTGCAGCTCTTAATATAAGAAAAGATGCTGCAAGGCAAGGCCATCTCTTGTTCCTGTGCTATCACATCATTGTAAGAGGCCTCTGTCCAGCACCCACACTCTCAAAATATAGTCAAGATCAATAACATAATGGATAGCAGAAGGGTGTTATAGTTGGACATACTCCCATCTGAACAGAGCTCAGCATCTAAGTGTCTGCAGCTTATGCTGATTGGTCTATCCCAGAGTAGTCAAGTACAATTCACATCATTCTCAGAAACCATGGCCATTGGATATACCAACTGAAGAAGACAGAGGTTGAAGCTCACTGTATATGGAGGGCATCAAGCTTGAAAAACTACTATAGATAGAGGGACTACTAGAGGATACACGAGGCGGTCAAAAGAAAGGTGCATATTATGAGCTGCTAATTATAGCTATAGCAGATAAACATCATAAACAATGTGTAAGCAACTTCAAATATGGCCACATAAATGGCACTATAAACTCAGCTTTTAGAAATCCCATTCCCCAATGAATTTCCATCACAAAGTGCTGTTTTGAACCTAGGTCTTAATGAGCCCCAGTCCAATAATGTATTTTGTTTAGGTTTTGTTGGGTCGATAAGTGGTTTTTCAATCTTGTTGTTCTGTGCAGGACAATGACAATAAAGATTTATTTATCTATCTATCTATAATCTGTTGACTCTACCACACTGGCTCTCTTTAAAGGCTGTTTCTGTCTTGAAGCCAGGACATATTTTTGTGCTCAAATACATGCACAAGCAGAGAGAGAAACTATTTTTTCTACCAATGTGTCTACTCTGTATTTAGCAAGCTGAGTTATGGGTTTTTTTAAATAAAAAAAGCTCATTGTAACTTTCCACAAGACTAATTCTTAGAAACCAAGATCTAAAAACTTCCTCTTCCTTCTGCTATGGGGGGGGGGGAAGGGAAGGGGGGTCTGAAAGAAGGACAGATCAGCAATTATTTAGCAGCTAGCAGAGTTGCCCAGCATTGCGGGGTGGGTGGGTGGACGGACAGCTTGGGGAGGGGTGCACACCTCTCTGGGTGGCAGTCCCTGGAACCCTCTCTCCATCCCACACACCAAGCACCCTGGTAGTCGCGGGGGTTTAATTGCCCTGTTCCCCCGAGGGTGTAATTGTCCTCTTCCTTGTAGGCACACCCGGTACCACACACAGACCCAGTACCTTGACGGGGGTGAGTCCTTTGCCGCACTCCTCCCCAAGCCTGTTGTCGAGGTGTGGTGGAGGCATGTCGTTGGCGTGGAGATGCTCTGTGCTGTGTACTGTGTCTCTGCTGCCACCCCTGCACACGCTGGTGGCCGAGGCATTGGCCCTATCCTCAGGCCCTGGAAGGCCTGGGTGGGGCGCCTCATTGTTTGAGGCACTGAGGTGGACGGCATTCTGTGCTGTGTCCTGTGGCTCTGCTGCTGCCCCAGTGTGCGTCTCGGCCCGAGCCTCCAGCCCTGTTCTCAAGCCCCGGTCTGCCCATGGGGGCCGCCTCATCGAGGGAGGCCCCAAAGCGGCAGAGGCCGGGGCTGTCAGTGAGCACATGGTTGCTGCTAGAGGGGGGCAGCCATGTGCGCACATGCCCAGTAACTGCCTTCCCTTGCTCTCCGAGCGTGTTGCCTCTGCCCTACCACTCCTGTGCTCGTTCCGGCCTTTATGACTGGCTGGGGTGTGGCGCAGGGGATGCTGGGGCCTGTATTTTTTTCTTTTGCCTTTTGTGGGGCTCACACTCCACCCGTGGCCCCCAGACTCCGGCTATGCAATCTGTGACACCAAAGGTAGGCATGCACAAGCTTTCAGGGGGCTCTGTCCAGAGGCATGGAAACGCATTCAGGACACACAGACGCACCTTTCTGTTTATTTATTTAGCAATTGCCTTGAGTCAGGTGTACTGTATTGTACGGCTTTTTGATCATTCTACTTGCCAACTACATGTAACTTTTCCTATTCCGGTTGTACTAAACAACCACCAGGCTCAAAACAAGGAAGGAAGGATACTAAAAGAAATATAATGTTACTGTATCAGTTCTTCACACCCATCATTCACACGCAGAGAAAGAAGTGGATACAAATAAAGCTATCATCTTCAGCACATTTCTTAAAAGCAAGTAATTTGACAGCCTTGTTCCCATGCAACGACACTGCTTGAGACAAGAGCCAACCAGTTCAGCCTATTAAAGTCCGTGTAGCTTTAGGTGGGTATGGAAGTTCTTGCCTTTCCCTTCACTGTGCCAACAGCTGTTTTGACAGTGTGTTCCTTTGTTATTCTCAAGCACATCACTACCACCCCTCAAAAATGTTTCAGCCAGCTTTACACCACCTTTGTAAGGAGGCTAGCTACTTTAAATTTATACATTACTGGTAGGAGGCTGGGGCTGATGCCCTGGATCAGTAAGGCTATAGCTGAAGTAAGACTTGAACTAAGGACTTCCTGGATGGGTGCTTGTTCACCTCATTCACCTTTTATCGGTGATGTTATGCTGACAAATTGGTTTAAGACTGAAGGCACATTTTTTTTTAAGAAGGAAGTTTCATGTCACTAAAGAAAACCAACTCGAGTGAAGGACGGCAACTTTGCACTGTTCAGGAAGCCAAAGCAGAAGCACTTCCCAAGAGTAAAAGATGGAAGCTCAGGTTGAGGGAAATGGATAGAACTGGTTTTTGAGATGCTTTGTCCGGGACCTTTTCCCAAAGGAAAATCTGGTACCAGCTTCCCTAAGATGGGCAGAGAGAGAGTCTTGGGGACCAAGGCAAGGTGAAACCCTACAGAGCTTTCTCCCTGCTATTTCCACTCATTTCCCCTGCCCAGCAATTGTGCTAATGTTTTGCTCTATGTCATTTCAATGCAACTTGAAGCATTATTTTGAAAAAGTCTTGAATGGGGCCTGAGAATCTTAGAGCCAATTTTGCCACTTCCAAAGCAATTTTCAAATAAACATATACAGTATAGGCTTTGTGTGTATGAGTACATTGGGGGGAGGGGGGGTGTTAAAAGCCTCTTCTAGTTATTGTAAATGTACTATTAAAAAAGACAACAAGAAAACAATCATGATGAAGGAAAAATAAGTAAAAGTAACTTTACAAATTACTTGTGCATAGTGACACTTCACTAACACTTCCTACTCATTATTTTCCTATTACATTTAATAAGTGGTGTTGACTGCAATCAACAATCCATACCTGTCAAGTTTTGGGAAATCTCTGTCAAATAAGGGAAATTTCCCAGCCAAAACAGGGAACTGGACAGCTATGCTTATCCTGTGCTGGCCTCCAGTCTTACTCCAGTCCAATTGCAGTCTAACTAATACGGGATGACGGCGGAAAAGAGTGTAAAATATGGGGTTTTTACAGAAATTTCCCGAAACTTGACAGGTATGCAACAATCCACTAACTCATGAATAAGCCCAACTAAACACAATAGGATTTATTTCCAACTAGACATGCTTTCAGAATGCAACTTTGGAAATCTCTAGTTGAAATTTCATTTTAGCCCCACTGGGAGGCCTGTACAGCCATTCCTTCAAGCATAGAAGGTAGTAACCATGGCCTATCTCACAGGTTGCCTCTAAACATTATTGAATGTGCTAGACCAAAATGGTGTTAACAAAGCATCTACAACAATTTGGCACAACAGTTCAACACGTCTAGAATGCCAAGACTGATAAAAGGATTTAAGGCAAACACATGAACTCTTAAAACACGAATACAGATACCCAGATATACATCATTATCTTTCTCCTTTAAACTCAGCATATGGAAGATACAGGCTTTTGCTGGGGGGACATGATAGCTTCTTTTCTTTACAGCAGTAGGGCAACATACATTATCTGCCTAAGGCATGCTGGCTATGTCAACAGATTATCTCATATCGAACTCTCTAAACTATTATGAATATGCAACTGATTCAACAGCAAGGACACTCTTGGAAACAAGTTGGAGCTGCTAAGTGGAGAATTACTCGCCTCTCCAAATGAATCAGCAGCTCAAATGAGAAACATAAAGGAAACCAGATGTGACTCATCACTGAGTGTGCCTAACAAGCAAACTAACAGAAATAAGATCCTCTTCCTTTAAGAACAAAGTGGAGACCAGCAGGTCCCTTGTCCAAAGAATGTTTGCTTTTCTTATTTTGGTACTGAACCTTTCCCACAAAGAAAGCTGGTGCTAAAAGAGATGGCTTTAGTGCTCATCACTGTGCAAATACCTAAGAGTTTCATAGTAATTAAGATCCACCAACCCTATCACACACAGATATAGATACCTACACTTCTAAAAGCCACATTGCAGACTCATGTTAGTGCTTCACTAGAAGATCAGATCCAGCAATTGAGTATGCCTCCACCAACACACAACTGTCATGGGGAGGATGTAAATTCCGCGAGTCATCACAAGCTTTTACACACACCTGTCCAGCTAACTGGACAGGCTAAGATTCCCCACTACTCCCCCAATCCTGGTTGGAACTCAGCCATTCCATGGGACACTCAAGGTCCTACAATCAGCTGTAGGGACCCAATACATGAACATTACCTGCAATCTTACTGCACCCTAATGAGGAACCACTTGCCCTGCAATCTGCATCTCCCTATCCCAGCTGATAGTTGTCTTTCCAATCATTCCTTCTTTTTACATTTAGGCTAATTACAGATTTCACACCAGTCCCTCATTCTCCCTCTAGGCTCCCATTTCTTGTGACAATCTTGTCTCCCAGTTTAGTTGAACCTCATTACCCTTTCCCCCCTCTTAGGAAGTTATCTGTTAACCCAGCTGGTGACTACACGCTGTGATCCCATAGTAAAGGTAAAGGTTTCCCTTGCTCGAAAGCCAGTCGTATCCGACTCTAGGGTGCAGTGCTCATCTCTGTTTCCAAGCTGAAGAGCCAGCACTGTCAGCTTCTGCAGACGTTTCCGTGGTCATGTGGCAGGCATGACTAGACACCGGAGCGCACAGAACGCTGTTACCTTCCCACCAAAGTGGTCCCTATTTATCTACTTGCAATTTCTTGCTTTTGAACTGCTAGGTTGGCAGGAGCTGGGACAAAGACGGGGAGCTCATTCCATAGGTAAAAACATCCCATGAGTAAAAACAAACCCCAAGTATGGGGGCTTCTCAAACCCAGTACCAAACAATTTTGTTCTGGAGAAGTGTCGTTCCCCCCCCTCCCCAAAAAAGAAGAAACTCCAACAGTGGTGCATATTTATTTTATTTTTTATTCTATTTTACGGTACCTTCCTGCAATCGAGTCACTTCCACAAAGCACCTGGCTTGCACTGACACACCAATTAATCACCTTGAAAATCTGGGGGAGGGGGGAGAGATCACGCGGCTTCCACCAGCTGTCAGTTGTCAACAGTGGTTGAAAACGGACCCCCAACCCCCCCCCCCCAGTGCTTTCTTCTTATTTGCGAAAAAAGAGAGAAAATATGGTTTTTTTAAAAAAAACAGAACAACACCCTTAAAACAATAAGGAGAAAACTCCAGCGAACTTCCTCCGGACCTCCTGCGCTCCGGGTTCACACGCGCGAGTCCCCAGACTCGACACGAGTTCGCTTCGCAACGCGGGGGCTGCTTTGTTAAGCGTGACATTGACGACCACGTCGCGTTACTTGGAGAGGAGGAGGAGGAGGAAGAAGAAATGAACAAGAAGGGGGGGGGGTGAAATCTGGTAGAAGGAAAGGAAGAAAGGAGAGAAACAAAAGGCGAAAAGGCTCCAAGTCAACCCATGCCCTCCTTAAAAACATAATTTTAAAAAGAGAGAGAGAGAGAAAATCAGATTTACAGGAGGAACGTAAAAGGGGTTCACCTGCTGCCAGTTCTCCTCCAGGGACGGCAAAGCGGAGAAGTACCCGGTGTCGTGGACCAGCTGCAGCTCCTGGAAGATACTATAGCTAGCCAACACATCCATGTTGCAGCTTCGGTCGCTGCTGAGCAAAGAGAGAGGAAGCGCCAAGCCTTTTCTTTTAGGTTTGCGCTTGGGGTTTCGCACTGAGGGGGATTTGGTTCTGTTCATTAAAAAAAAAAAAGGACAGGAAAGGAGAAGGGGAAAAAAAAGGGGGGAGATATGAAAAGCCCCTTCCAATCAATCCAGACGTCCTTTCTCTCTCTTCTCCCCCCCTTTGCCTTTTGTCTGTTTGAGATATATTAGATATTTGTAGTCACACTTTCAAGGAGAGAGGAGGAGGAGGGGGGGGGGAATCAAGACGGGAAGAAGAGTGGAGGGGAAAAAAGGGGGGGGAGGGAGAAGCTCCATCCATCCGCAAGCCAGGGAGGAAAAAATGCACCCAAACGTGTGCAGTGCAAGCTTCTTGGAGCCAGGCAACCAAACCGGGGGAGGGAGAGACTTCTGCACTTGTAGTAAAAAAAAAAAAAAAGCAAATCGCCTTCCAGGGCTCTGTTGTTGCTGACTCCAGCTTTTGGGCCGAAGGGGGCGGGGTGGGGGGGCCAATGCAAACTCACTGACACGAGACTGCCATCTATTTCTGCATTGCTGCTCGCAGTGCTGAAAAAATGCAATCTCTCTTAGTTTCCCCTTTATTTGGGGGGAGGTTGCGTTCTTCTCTCTCGCCACGCGAGGGCGCGCGCGCTCCCACCTCGTTCCCACTCCCTCCTCCCGTCCCGCCTCCCTCCCTCTCTTGCTGCGCTCCACTCCAGGGTTTTGAACCGCCCCTCCCCTTCTTTCGCATCCCCTCTGCTCCGCGCAACCGTGGGATTTTTTATTATTTATTTTTTTATTTATTTTTTGGGGGGGAGAGGAGGAAACTGTCCATTAAGACAGCGCGTGACCATGTAAGGCGAAGAGGGGGCGGGCAGGACGGGGCCCCCGCTCATGAAGTCACCGGTGTCCAATCCAAGGCCTCGGCGAGGGGGGGGGGGGGAGGCGGGACCGAGCACGGAAGGAAGGGAGCGATTGGGCAAAAACTCCGACTCGCCTGCCGCCTAATAAGGCAGTGTAAGCGGAGCTATTTTTAGAGGGCTATATAAAGGGGGTAGTTGCACACGGTCGGTCAGGTTCGGGAGTGGTGGAGAAGTGTGGCTGGTGGTGTTAGCTGTGTGATATGGGGGGGGGGGGCAGAGAAGGGAGAAGCATATGGGGTCCGTAGAGTCAAGAGGCCAAAAGACGCTCAGGACATGAAGGGGGGAGGGGGTCTATTTGCCCTTGTGGCGGGAAGGAGGCTGCGCGCTGGACAAGCAAGGTGGGGACGCTGGGGGTGCGGGGAGGGAATTGGAGAAGAAGCTCCTCGGAGACTTCCAGCCCGCGCCTCGGTGCCTAGTTTGTTGGGGTGCTTTTCTCCGGTTCTTTCCTTCTGAAACCCTCCGCTCAGGAAGGGAAGTGCGAGTCTCGTTTCGAAGCAGCCAAAGGGGGGCGGGGGGGGCGGAGAGGGAGTCTCGTCAGGAAAGTATTGGGAGCAGCACGAATCTCACGGACGTGCTGGAGCGCCCGTCTGCGTTACTGTGTGTCCTTAAGTCGTTGCGAATAACAGACAACGTGTGTGTGAGTGTCGTGCCCTCAAGTACCGTTGACTTCGGTAACCGGTTCGGCCCCTACTTGTGAGGAAACGTGGCGCGCCGAAACGTGAGGAAGAACGTGACCTTGGCGCGCCGAAAAGAGGAGCTCGACGTGGAGATGGGGCTTCGGCATCTTCCTTGGAAAGGCACCAACAACCCCTCCCCTCATAAATAAAAAAATAAATTGGTTTGCAGTTGAAGATAGCGGGGAAAGTGGCAGTGAATGTCTTTTGTAAGCATAATGTGCAGCTTGGTGTGGCGTTAGTTACCAGAAAGGCGCCTCATCCGTGCGCCCCCTGAGCGGACTCAGTTTCTCCAGCCAAAAAATCATTTCAACCCAGCGTTATTTCTGACACGAAATGTGAGGAAAAACATCACAGGGACTGGCGCAGCTGGAGCCGATTGGGGGGGGGGGGGGGGAGCGTAGAACAAAATGGAAGATGAAAGTTATGAAAATGAGTGGCCAGAATTGGTTGTTTCAGATCGTAATCCTTCTCTTCTTGTACATTTGGGAAACTGCCTGGGCTCTTGCCGCCATGCATTCGAAATAAACATGATAACAGAGTGGGCTGAGGAATTTTTTTTCCATAACTGGTTGCCCGCGGGAATAATTAGCAACAGATCCAGGGACCACCCGAGCTCGGCGGGAAAGGAAATTGGGAAGCGGGCTAGTTAGAGATGAATCATAAACCGGATGATGGCAACAGTAGAATAAGGCAAACAAGCCAAGGCAGACAGAGGACAAAGTTAGATGCCCGGAGTCAATACACATAGATCCCGAGATTAGGGCAGGAACAATGGGTTTCGCCAGCCTGATGTAATTAACTGCGGGCTGTCCATTAACCACAGGGCAGCGTCCAAGAGCGGACATTGTAGCTGACCACCGAAAAATGCCACATATGCAAGCCTTCTGTAGAGGGGCAGCACGTTTGTTCTAGGCACGTGTCACGAACCCCAAGGCAGGGTAACAAATACGTATCCCCGACTCTGGTTGGGGCTGGACTTCACCGCACGATTGCTTCCGCGTGTCTTTCTTGCGGCCAGCCATTCCTACAAATATGGGCTGCATCTGCTTTGGAGAAGTTGGGTTTGCAGCCAATGTAGTGCCAAGGCCTGCCTGCCTGCCATCTCATTTCTTTTATAACTAGTTTTTTTTTAAATAAATGGATGCATTCTAGGCAAATTGAGTTTTTAAATGGTGATAACGGTAACCAGCGTAAAGTAAGTTAAAACAATTGATTTAGTCTCTGAAATTAAAAATAAGTAATTTTGTAGAAATGTCCCCTCGCACCTTTCTAGGGTTTGCCCTAATCAGATGTGATCCTTGGGTCAGCCCTCCCACGGCAATGCTGAGAAACAAGAATAATTTTTATACTAATAATTGGGAATGGAAGTGTCATGCATTGTCCAGTTGTCAAGTTTCATCAAGATGCTATATGCCTGCACTGAGGTGTTCTATTTTAAACAGCCACCCAGTGTGCAGCAAAGAAGACCCTCATTGTTGAAAAAGTGTCATGCAATTTATATTATCCAATGATAATGCTCAGTAGTGATTGTCTTGAATGTGACTGCATCTGTGGTCCACCATGTGGCATGATATGGGTGTTGGAGATGAGGCTGAATGTCCAGGTTGTAGGTAGCTTGGAGGTGACACAAGTGCCATAACTATCTCAGTCCAGAGTTCAAATCCAAGTGAAACCAGAGATGCAGGATTAGTTCAGGAGACAAAAGCATAGTTCAAGCAAGCCAGAAGTCAGGCTACACAGCAGAGAATCCTCAGGAGCTGGATGGTAAAGATGGAATTCCAGGAGGAAGGATCCAAGCAAGGCAAAAGAACGGTCCACAGGAACAAGGCAAAGTTCTTTAACAGCAGAAACCAGCTGCAAGGCAAGAGATCTGGGAGACAAGCAACTATAAGTCTCCTGACCTCTGTTGCTGATGCACAACAATTCACAAGAACTAGGCAAAGATCCTCAGAAGCAGGAATCAGGTGGCAGAACATCTAGAACCCAGGCAAGAGAGCCAAGCAATGGCAAATCTAACCTTCATTGCTGAGGAAGGGCTGGTGCTTATACAGTTAAGCCACTCAGGCTCTCCAGGCTTATGAAGATCTGGATCCTTCTCAAGGCCTCTCAGGTTGGACTTAGGAGCTGCATCAGGGTGACGGTCCAGTCTTGCAGGGCTTCGAAGAGCAGATGTAAATCTTGACACCGAACAAGTTGGTGTATGGTTGCAAGAAGCCAATCAATAGGAGCACTCTTCTTCCAGAGCTCTAGGAAATTAGTAAAAAGGCTATAGCTACATTATCAACAAAGAGCGATCTATTCACTTTGGAACGGTTGGTTTGATTAGAAAGATCTAATCAAACCTGACTGTTCACACGGAAATGGCTCTTGATGTTTCAAAGCCAATATTGTGAAGTAGCAAAAGTTAGCCACTTAAGGATATTGGCAAATTATTGTTTGCTCTGCTCGGAAGAGGGTAGAGGAGGTGGGGGGAACACTCCACAGTCGAAGCCAGCCTTATTGTCCATTGACTTTAGAGGAGGGAGGGTGTATGTGGAAATCCTCTGCAGAATTCCAAGTGATCTAAAAACGAAAGCTAGGAATATTTAAAACAAAATGAATGCACCCATGGTAAGAGAGATATACACAAGGGGGCAAAGAAGCAGAGAAAAATGACATAACCAGTGCTGGAAATATAGAAAGGCATGTTGGATTGTTGAGAGAAATTGACCAGAGAGGGATCTAGTAACATTGAAGCGTATGTCTGTAAGAATAAAGGAAAATGTTTACACGTTAGTTTGAAGATGGTATTTAACTCCAGTGAAATCAAATAAATAAAAAGTATTTATGTTATACTGGAGAGAATGTTAGAAAATAAGTATTTATTTACATATGTGGTGGGAGTGTGAGAAAATATTAAAATTTTGGCAATTGATTTTTAAAGGGGGAAATGAAACAACCAGGTTAAATTTCAATGTATATCATAAAATAGCACTTCTATTAATATTTGATTAGGATTGACAATGTAAATCAGGGATTCTCAACCTGTGGCCTGCGAGCCGAATGCAGCCCGCAACGGAGTTTCATGTGGCCACCCACTGCCTCCACCACACCAGGAAGTGCCATGTTGTGGAGGAAGGGCAAAATGGCCATCCAGCCCCTAAAGCTGTCTGAGGGAACATGACCTGGCCCCCGGCTTTAAAAGGTTGAAAACTCCTGATTTGTAAATGGTCAATCAAACAATTTTATTTTTATTTATTTAAAAAAACACAAACACACACAAATTACAATATCACATTAATAGCTATTACAATAACAAATTACAGTGGAAACTCCATTAACAAATTGCACAACAAAAGGAAATCCATAGAAAATAGTGGCTCAGTTTACGGATGTTTTTGGAACAGATTAATTGGTTTTCAATGCATTCCTATGGGAAACTGCATTTCGGTTAAAGTATTCTGGTTTTCAGTGTGTTCCTATGGGAAATTCAGTTAAAATAATTTTCACTGTAAGAAATGTCCCGGAGAAGGGATTAATTGCATTAACAAAGGTTCCACTGTATATGTATATTTTTATATTAACAAAACTGTGCTCCCCACCACCTATGGGACTTGTACTTTCAATTTATGGTTATTTTATTTCTATTAATAATATTCTATATATGCATCCCCAACTTCCTAAAAAGTTATGTATTCTTGTCTTGGTTTTGTTCCTTTCACTTTAATTAAGACATGCTCTATAAACTCCCCAAATCTCTTTGAAATAGTTTCTTTTTGTTAACAATTTCTTAAACTTTAATTCACATGTCAGTCTGTCGTTCATCACAATGTTCAGTAGTTCTTTGTACCAAACATCCAGCTCAATTTCAAAATATACTTTCTATCTTTTAACAATAAGTAGTCTCATGGCTGTTACCATTGTTATAATCACTTCCTTCTTATTTCTTGCTATGGTGATGTTGTCGAAGTCCATTAATAAAGCTATTCTGGGACATACTTCTAGTTCTATAGACAGCATTTGATTAATTTCATTAAAAACCTTCTTCCATTTTTTGGACAGATTCACATTCCCACCATAAACATAGGTATGTCCCATACTCTTTTTTTTTACATCTCCAACACTCCTTCTTGTATGTGGAGTTATAGTGACTTAGTTGTATTGGTGTCATATACCACCTCTAGATCATTTTGTATCAATTTTCTTTGATACAACATATCAAACACATATTCTAGCACATATTCTTCATATTCCTTTGTTTCCATATTTCATCCCATTCGCCTTCTCTAATCTTAACCCTTAAATCTGTTTCCCCAGACTATTATTAATGCTTTTTGTGCCTCCCCATTCTTCATTTATAATTTGTAGGTCTTGCTGATTAAACCCTTTGTTGTTATTACTTTATGGTCTAAGTCAGCCATGGTGAACCTATGACACGCTTGCCAGAGGTGACATGCAGAAGCCTCTCTCTGGGCATGCACTACGGTCCAGGGTGGGCTGGCCACGCCTTCTGGAGTTGAAACGCGTGCCCCCCGGGTGATGTTTGGACTCTGGAAGGCTTGGCATATCCCAGGATGGGCTGGCCACGACTTCCAGAGCCGAAATGCCCCCTTCCCCATGACATTTGGACACCGGAACGCTTTGCACAGCCCATGACATTTGGACTCTGGAAGGATTGGCACAGGCCAGGACAGGCTGGCCATGCCTTCCAGAGCCAAAAACACCCCCAGTGATGTCTGGACTCAGGGAGGATTGGCACAGCCTGGGATGGGCTGGCCATGTCTTGTGGAGCCAAAATGCATTCCTTCTTCCCGTGACATTTGTACTCCAAAAGGCTTGGCACAGCTGTGGCGGGCCCACAGCAGTGGGGACGGGGCCTGCCCGTGGAGCGGGGGGACTGGCGGCACAGATGCATACCTGTCAAGTTTTGGATTTGAAAATAAGGGAAATTTTGGCCACATTTTGGCCAAATATAGCCATGTGACTTGCTGGGCTCTAGTCATACCTGCCACATGGCCATGAAAATGTCTGAAAACACAGACAGCACTGGCTCTTTGGCTGTAAATGGAGATGAGCACTGCACCCTAGAGTTGGATACGACTGGCAGATTTTACTTTCTTAGGTTCAAAGATCGCTGCAGATGGTGATTGCAGCCATGAAATAAAAAGGCGACTGATGCTTGGGAAACAAGCTATGAGAAACCTGGGGAACATAGTTAAAAGTAGAGGCATCACATTGCAAACAAAAAATTGCATCGTCAAAGCAATGGTATTCCCAGTGGTAATGTATGGGTGTGAGAGCTGCACCATTAGGAAAGCTGAGCGCAGAAAAATAGATGCCTTTGAAATGTGGTGTTAGAAATAGGTCGACCCTAGAAGAAATCAACCATGACTGCTCATTAAAGGTCAAATAGTAAAGATGACGATAAAAGTACTTTGGACATCAAATGAGAAGAGAGGATTCACTTGAGAAAGCCTTGATGCTGGGAAAGGTGGAGGACAAAAGAAGCGGGTGGCCAAAAATAAGATGGCTAGATGGTATTGTAGATGCAATGGGCACAAAACTGTGGGCCAAATAACCCTTTCCCCATCTTCTTGGGGGACTTTTGTTTTCTTTTCTTTCTTGTTTGCTCAGTGGCTTAAGTGACTAAGATGCTGACTGGGAGGCAGAAGGTCAGCAGTTCGATTCCCAAGTACTGCAGGATGGAATAAGCTCCTGTCTTTGTCCCAGCTCCTGCCATCCTAGCAGTTCGAAAGCAAGAAATTGCAAGTAGATAAATAGGGTCTACTTTGGTGGGAAGGCAACAGCGTTCTGTGCGCTCTGGTGTCTAGTCATGCCTGCCACATAACCATGGAAATGTCTGCAGATGCAGACAATGCTGGCTCTTCGGCTTTGAAACAGAGATGAGCACTGAACCCTAGAGTCGGATACGCCTGGCTTTCGAGCAAGGGAAACCTTTACCTTTACCTTACTCATTTTTAATTAATTTTTTTTCCTGGGAAGCAAAGAAAGTGCAGAATAGGAAACCAGCCCTCTAGGGTTACCAACTTCTTGTAAGCAGCTTGGCTTTGATTAACTAGCCCTGCACATGGCTAGACACTCGCCCCCAATTAGGGTGGAGGAGCAAGGGATTAATTCCCCCAAATTAACCAATCTGTTTGTTCCTCACTGCAACCAATTGAAGCCCCAACACCTGAGAATGTCAGATCCATTTTAAGGAAGGGAATTAGTAAAGTAAAAAGCAACCTGTGTAGTTTCCAAGCCTCCCAGCAGCTGAGGAGTTAATTTCCCTCCAGATGGTTTGTTAGAAGGTGGGGTGCTCTCTCTCCTACCCCCCTCCCCTACCGCCACCCCCTCCCAAGTTAACTCTAGAACAGAAACAAACCCCCCTCTCATATAGTGATCAAGCACCATCCCCCACCCACCCCTCCCAAGTTAACTCTAGAACAGAAACAACCCCCTTCTCTCTCATATAGTGATCAAGCACCATCCCCTACCCCTCCCAAGTTAACTCTAGAACAGAAACGAACCCCCCTCTCTCATACAGTGATCAAGCGCCATCCCCCACCCACACCCCCACACCATCCCAAATTAACTCTAGAACAGAAACTAAAGCCTCCAGCCAGGAGGCAGGGCAGAAACAGCTCAATAAAGCATGAGAGTGAGAGAGAAGTCTCTCACTGATTTGTCCCTGCATATATGAAATATCGCTTACCTCTAGAGTAGACTCCGAACAGCAGCAGCAGCAAAAACGAAGCCTCCATGGCCATGTGGCTGGCAGGGAAATGAAAGAGAAACTACAGAACCCCCTCCCACCACCTTCTCTCTCCCGCCCTTCCACAAGTGAAAAGCCACACAGTGACCTCTAGTGGCCGGAAAAACATACTGCAGCTTCATCTGTGAGGGCTCCGGTCAGGATTATTTTTTTAAAAAAATAAGGGATATTACGGAGAAATTAATAAAACGGAAGGGGGCGGGAAGAGGGGTAAAAATAAGGGGTTTTCCCGGGGAAAATGGGATACTTGACAGGTATGCAGATGGTGGGGCATAGTGAGGGTGGGGGGTTTTCCGGGAAGGGGCTGGGGGCCTACATCAACACCATGTACGTGTGTGTGCACTCACCTATGTGATGTCACCAGCACGCATGGTGCCTTCCACACATCTCAACCACCTCCTTGGGCACTCAGTCTCTAAAAGGTTTGCTGTAACTGATCTAACTGGATCATCAATTCCTCAGATTTGGTTAACTTTCTTCAGTTACCATATTGCTTTAGCCACTATTTAGTCTACTTCTCCAATTGTAACCTATTGAGCCATGACAGGTTTGTTGTTGTTCAGTCGCACAGTCGATTCCAATTTTCGACCTTTTGTGACCATATGGACCATTGTCCTCCAGGCACCTCTATCCTCCACCATCCTTCTCAGCCCACCCAGCTCTGTGCCCATTGTGTCTACAATGCCATTTAGCCATCTCATCTTTGGCCACCCCCTTCTTCTTTTGCCCTCCACCTTTCCCACCATCAAAGCCTTCTCAAGTGATGTCCAAAGTACTTCATCTTCATCTTTACTATTTGACCTTCTAAGGAGCAGTCAGGGTTGATTTCTTCAAAGATTGACATATTTGTTCTCACTGTCCAGGGTACTCTCAAAACTCTCCTCCAACACCACATCTCAAATGCATCTATTCTTCTGTGCTCAGCTTTCCCAATGGTCCATTTCTCACAACCATACATTACCACCGGGAAAACCATTGCTTTGACTATACGAATTTTTGTTTTCAAGGTGATGTCTCTACTTTTCACTATGTTCCCCAGGTTTCTCATAGCTTGTCTCCCCGGAATCAGCCGTCTTTTTATTTCATGGCTGCAGTCACCATCTGCAGTGATCTTAGATCCCAAGAAAGTAAAATCTGTCACTGCTTCTACTTCTTCCCCATCTATTTTCCAGGGACTGATAGGGTCTGTTGCCATTATCTTGATTTTCGTGATATTGAGTCTCAAGCCAGTTTTTGCACAATCCTCCTTCAACCCAATCAAGAGATTCTTTAGGTCTTCCTCACTTTCTGCCATTAGGGTGATATCGTCTGCATATCTTAAATTGTTGATGTTTCTCCCAGCAATTTTGATCCCATATTGTGATTCTTCCATCCCTGCATTTTGCATTATGTGCTCTGTGTATACAGTGGACCCCCGCACAATGACAAAGCTTGGTTCCAAGTGTCGCATTGGTATACACGATTCGTTGTTGCCTGGGGTTGCGCTTGCCCCCCAGCCTTCCGGGGAGAGAAGCGGCCAAACGCATGGCCGTTTCTCCCACCGGAGGTCTGAAGGGTGGCCGTGCACTTTTAGGTTGGAACACACGTTCCAACCCAAAACAAACCAGAGGCCTGTTTCGAGCCCCCCTGCCACCGTCGCCGTGGGTACTCACCTGCAATTGCTGGAACACGCATCCGGTTGGCAGCGAGGGTGGGGTGGATTAGCGCTCACATGGTGCACCGTTGTAAAATGCCCCCTTCCACTGATTTGGACATCTGGGAATTGAAGTCCAAATCAGCGGAAGTGGAAGGGGGCATTTTACAGCAGTGCACCATGTGAGCGCCAATCCACCCCACCCCCTGCTGCCATCAGGGCGCGTGTTCCAGCGGTTGCAGGTGAGTACCTGCGGTGGCAGCAAAAGTGGTGGTGGGTGACTCAAAACATTTCTGGTATATTTTGGGTTGCAACGCTCATTCCAACCCAAAAGAAACTGGCACCACTCAGAGGTCCAGTTTGTTTTTAGTAGGATTGCGGTGAGTGCCACGTTCTTACCCAAAACAAACCACCCTCCGGACCTCCGGTGGGAGAAGTGGCCATGCATTCGGTCGCTTCTCTCCCCGGAGGGTGAGCACAGGGACATCCTCCGGACCTCCGGTGGGAGAAACGGCCACGCGTTTGTCTGCTTCTCTCCCTGGAAGGCCGGAGGGTGAAGGCAACATCACATTTTTTTCTGAAAATTCACCTCGTGCACAACGACGTGATATCGTTGTGTGCAAGGAGACTTTGGAGGAAAAAGCACGTTAGGTGAAAATGTCGTTCAACGAATGCATCGTTAGGCGGGGGTCCACTGTAAGTTGTATAAGCAGGGTGATAAAATGCAGCCTTGTCTTACTCATTTTCCTATTCCAAACCACTCTGTCATTCCGTGTTCTGTCCTAACTGTTGCTTCTTGATTCATGTACAGATTTCTCAGGAGGCATATGAGGTGTTCTAGAATTCCCATCTCTTTAATTGCTTGCCACATTTTGTTGTGGTCCACACAGTCAAATGCCTTGGTGTAGTCAATAAAACAAAAGTAGACTTGTTTCTGGTATTCCTTTGTTTTCTCCGTGATCCAACGTATGTTGGCAATGTGGTCCCTAGTCCACCTGCCTCTTCGGAACCCAGCCTGCACTTCTGGTAGTTCTCTCTCCACATGCTGCTGAAGTCTATCGTGTATTATCTTGAACATCACCTTGCTCCCTATCTTTTCTACTGGACGTTTTATCCAACCAATCTCTTAGTCTTGCTGCACCTATTCTACCTAGTTCATTTACTGCCTCCTTTTAAAAATTATCTGGAAATCTCTCTAATTCTATTATTTTGGTTAATGGTGAAATCCCCGGAATAAAATCTTTTTTTTGCCATATTTCGAGATTACAACTTTTTTTATTCTGTATTCCTTTTATTACTTTGTTTATTCTCCTAGAAAAACAATCCTTGTAGTTACCCTTCAACTTTATAGACTTATCATCTCTCCATTTTAAATATTCTGTTACAATATTTATAATCGTTTTAATCTGGTTTGCCATGTAGTAATTTTTTTAGATTTTGGATATCTTAAATTTTTGATGTTTCTTGCACCATTTTCACTTCTTGATTTGAATCTAAAACATCTTTTCATATGACATATCCAACATGTTGATTGAACAGAAGGTTGATAAAATGCACCTTTCTGGGCATCTTTGCTAATTGGAAACAATTCTGTTTTTCCATAGTCGGTCCCATACATTTATACAGAGTTTCATGTTGCACATTAGGACAATCAGATGCTGTGGTTCACTTATAATTTTAGAAAGTTCCATAGCTTTCCAGGACCCACACAGTAAGACTTCACTGTAATTTATAAATTATAATCTAGTTTTCTTCTGTAAGTCTTTCATTCATCTAGTAGCCAACATATATTTGCAACAGTGCAAAATCCAGATTGATCATCTGGCACATATACCTGTATACTAAAAATTATTTACTATAAAATTTTGAGCATCACTTGTCAGGGAAGTTAACCCAATGGTTCTATAGCAGAGGTGCCCAAAATTTTCATGCCATGAGCTGTTCACGTGGTTCCTTCTACTCGGAAGTTGAAGTAAAATATGTGTACGCAGAATGCTATCATAAACGACCCGCGGCTGTTGTAAATGTGTTTACTTCCACAAGTGGTGAGGGCGGTGTGGGCTGGATTACTTGGTGGCATGGTCAGGATATGGCCCATGGGCCATAGTTGGGACACCCCTGTTCTATAGTCTCTGCAGTCTTTGGCGTATTCCTGTGGCATTGAACTTGTTTCTTGCTTTCTTTATTTTCCCTATTTGTTGGCATATAAAAGCATTGTAGCTAAAATCTATATAACTAAAATCAAGGTCCGGTGCTGTATGTTCCTTATACAAATCCACACTCCTGCACCGATCGCGCTGAAACTCTGCACATACGTACCTTGGGCCGAAGAGACGGTCACTGCAGGGGTGACAAGCCCCATGGAGAGGGGTACACCCCCTAAATCTATCTGCAAAGGGGACGCCCCCACCGACAGGAGAACAAGCAAGGGAAAAAAGCCAACCAGGGGGGATTATGATGTCATCATCACAGGTCAACCAATTCCCAGCTGACTAGACCTGGGGCTCCGTGACATCACAGGGCTCCCTAATACAAAGTGACACCCCTGCACCGATTGCGCTGGAAACTGCGTGCATGCCTACCTTCAATGTCTGGGGTGGCCAGCGTGGGTAACCAGCAGCTCACCTTGGGGTCCTTGCCCCCAAAAAGGGGCTGCAATGACCCCCCTGGCCGGCAGAAACAACCAGGGAGGTGACTGCACATGTGCGTGAATCCACGCATGCGCCTAACCCTGCCTGGTGTTCCAGGCTGTGGCGCATGCATGAAATTCCACGTATGTGCCAAAGTCTGCCCAGAGTTCCAGGTGATGCACAGCCTAGTCGCCAGTATGGATAGCAGCAATTACAGCCACCCCTGGTCCAGCAACTACTGTCAGCGGGCGGCCACCGTGGCATGGCTCCTCTGCACTCTTGAGGCACGCCTCAGGTGGAAGGGAGAACCCACAGCCGGGGGGCAGGCGGAGGATGGGACCGGGCTGCCACATTCCGCAGGCCTCCACTCCCACCCCCACCACCCAATGGGTCCTCTGCCCACCCGCCCAAATGGAGCCTCCCTTCTGCCTGACACAACCCACAGGAAGATGGAGGGGCCGGGCTGTGATGGCTACCCACTGACTGTAGTCACTGGGGAGGCCAGTGGTGGTGGCCAAAGTCAGGCTGAGACAGTGCCTCACGGCGGGGCTGAGAAACTGACCATGATGACAGCAGACAAAAAGGTAAGGCAGCTGGGGTGGGGTGGGGGGTGGGCCCGGGTCTCTCCTTGGCCTGGGTAGGGTACCCCCGGGCAATGCCAGGTCCTCTGCTAGTCACTCTCTATAGCTTGAAATAGTGCTGTTAGTATTCCATCTATTCCTGCTTCTTTGTTTTTTGAAAAAGTGCTTTGAGGATAGCTTTTGTAAAGTCTTCATTATGGGATTTTTCTTCAAAAGAATCTGCATCTATGCATTTTTTCATTTGTATAGTTCTACAATATATTGTTTCAAATTTGTCTTTTTTCTTTATTGGTTAATATGGCCCATTATCTTCCAGAATCCCTAATATCAGTTTTAATTTTCCTTTGGTTTCATATTGAAGTGATCTTTAATTTTTCTTTTTGTTCTTGTTGTTGGTAGCTTCTTCTCTTCCTCTGCACTGATTATCTTAATAGTTTTCAGTTTTAAATTTTTCATTAATCACCCACCAATACTTTTCTTTTCCTTTTGATTATTGGATCAGTGATACAAATTTGTTTCTTCAAATTGTCTTTGAATTCTTCAGGAATGGTATTTAAGTGATATCTTGGCACCATAATTGCTTTAGTGTTCTTTTTCAGCTTTTAAAAATTACACTGCAGTCTGTTCTTGAACTTGATTTTGCAGAGAGAATAGATATTCTTCATTTTCTGTTTCCAGTTATCTAATTTGTTTAATTTCTATACTCAACATCTGGTGACACCCAAGTGTAAAATTGTTTAGCCATTTTCCTGAGTAATGCATTTGAAGTAAACAAATTGTTGGCTTCACAAAATTCTGAGTCACTTTCCTGCTTTGTTTCTAGATTATAAGCCAAATTTTCAATGCTGTTTATTTCAGCAGTTTTTTTTCCTCCTTTTGTTTGGCTGCAAAGCTCAGTAATGTAGGTATATGGCTGTGGATCCAGAGGTTGTGAATTTGAATCCCCACTGTGCTTCCTAAGAGAAAAGCCAGCCTGTGTAGTCATAAGCAAGCTGCATAGTCCTAAGGCACCCCCAGAAGAAAGAAATTGTAAACCACTTTTGTGTATTCTCTACCAAGAAAACCCTGGAAAGGAACACCATAGGTCTGAATTGGATTGACAACATACAATTATTATATTATTTATAATTATGATAGCCAGTACACCATGTTTTAATGTGTGATCAGTTTCTTCTCTATATTTGGATAAAAGATTTCAATGCCTTCTTTAACTTCTGTTACTGGAGCCTAAAACTGTGTAACAATTATGTTTCTGACATGAACAAATAGAATTGTGTCATGCAGCAAGGGGCTTTCTTTTTGCCTCTATGACCATCAGCAACTAGACATCTGCAACGTTGGGAATAAGTGTTGTTCATACTTATTCTTTGTTTTTCTTTGGTAGTAAATTGAATATTTCTGATCTGAAAGTCTCATCTCTCAGCCCTTTTTCTTGTTTTATTTTGGATTTTTAAATCATAGATTGTCAAAAGAATAAGGCCTTCAGAATTGGGTTGCTGTTGCCTTATTCTGAGCCATGTTAGCAAGGGTCAATTTGAGTTTTATTGTTGGTGTCTATGAAAGATGTTTCAATAGCATTGCCTACCATAACTATCCACTGGCTTCCTTTGAAGAATTTTTCTCTCCCCTTCCCACCTCATTTCTTGGGAACTCCCATTCCCTCCTGCTGATGCATCTGTTAATTTCTAAAAGAAAGGTAAAGGTCTCCCTTGCTCGAAAGCCAGTCGTATCCAACTCTAGGGTTCAGTGTTCATCTCTGTTTCAAAGCGAAAGAGCCAAGCGCTGTCTGCTTCTGCAGACATTTCCGTGGTCATGTGGCAGGCATGACTAGACACCAGAGCACATGGAATGCTGTTTGCCTTCCCACAAAAGTGGTCCCTATTTATCTACTTGCAATTTCTTGCTTTCGAACTGCTAGGTTGGCAGGAGCTGGGACAAAGACGGGAGCTCATTCCGTCTTGCAGTACTCGGGAATCGAACTGCTGACCTCCTGCCTTCCAGTCAGCATCTTAACCACTTCGGCCACTGCAGGACAACCATTTTTTTTAAAAAAAATGGGGTTGCAACAGGCTTAACACACCTGAATGTGATAATTATGGTGAGAGGTTCTCTTCCCCTGCTCTGCTCTGCATCCATTTGTAGATACCAGTTGGGCAAGCTTTTCCAAATCTGTTAAAGAAGTGTGATGTCTTAATGTCACCTGGGGCAAACTGCAGGGCAATCTGTATATTGAGCCTTCTGGTCTTCGCATCCACCCATAAATAGGCATACTATTCTCTATAGCCGATATGGATTCCCCGTGCCCCACAGGGCACGGAATAGACCAGAGACCACTGCGGTGAGACAGGCTCCCGACCAGTGGGCTCACCGGTCGTCAAATTAAGGGGGGTGAATAAAAGTATAGGGGTTGATTCACCCAATTAAGGTGACCTGACCCGCGACTCTGCCGAGTAAGCAGATAGCTGATTCATGTATTCCATTAACCATAATCACTCATCTCCCGGTTTGGGGAAATCCCTGGTGCAAATAAGCCATGTTTACCCCTGCCTAAATCCCAAGACAATGGTCAATCTTGTTCCCTGTTTGCCCGAGTTAATTAACTTCCCCTTTGAAGGTTTTCCCATTAACATGTGTCAACGCATGAGGTAATGCCTTGCCAGAGGACAGTTTGCCACCGTTGCACTTTTTCCCTATAAATGATTCTGCCTTTGACCAATAAAGTGTCTGATTGATCCAGCAGCTTGTCTCGTGTCGTTACTTGATCAGTCCTCCTCCGGGACCTTCCGGCCCCCAGTGGCCCCGATTCCTACAAGCCTTGGTATTCCTCCTTTACTCACAAGTGTTTTCTTTCTCCCATAAAAGGAGATTTCTCAGTCTTCTCCAGGGATTGTCTCGCCACCTCTTAAATTTGGACACACAGTCATACCCACTTAGCCAGCCATGAATACTCCTGGAAAATGTATGTCCATCCGAGTGAAAGTGGTGGATCCTTCTCATACTCCTCCTGCCCCCCTCCATAAGCCAGGACCAAAGGTTCCCTCAGGGCATCTATCTAAGCTTTCTCTGGTTCTTCTTTCCCACATACCACTTTCTCCTCCTCTAGTTCTCCTACCAACTCCTACCACTCCTTTTATTTCCTTCATCTTCCAGATCTACTGATTTCTCAGAACTTCCAGGATCTTCCATGCATCCATATTCAAATGTGTTGTTGCTGTATAAAAGGAGCTGTACCTCCGCCATTACCACATGTTCAGATTGCATACTACCCAATAAAGATGTGTTTAGCTTTGTGACTGCTGGCTGCTGCGTATCAATCTGCCAACATCAAATTGGTGACGAAGGTGGAATATGGCATCCCAGAAGGTACATATACCTCTATTCGACATCAAGCACCCAGAAAAAATGGGGTTTGTTCAAAATGCATTTTCGGCATGCAATGGACGTTGCCAACATCACCGACGAGGGGAAAAAGCGATTGCATCTCCTCATAAGCGTGGGGTTCCCCACGCTAGAGCTCCTGGTAAACCTGCTGGCACCAAGGAAGGTTGAGGCGGTTCCACTCAAACAGATCCTGACGACACTGCAGGAACATTTCCAGCCGACGGTATCCATTTTTCCGGTCCGGGCAGCGTTCCTGAGGAGAGACCAGCTACCAGGAGAGTCCGTGGCTGAATATGCGACGGCCCTGTGACTGGTGGCAGGCCCATGCGACTGGGAAACTTTGGAGATAACCCTCAGAGACCGGCTACTCTGCGGTCTGTGGGACGAGGAGACCCAGTGAAAGCTAATGACCCAGGGCCGCAACCTGACACTCCAAGCCGTGATGAAGGAAGCTCAGGCGGCCGAGGCAGTGAGGAGCGGGGTCGAGATGTTTAAGGCATGACTCCCAGCTCTCAAAGGGCCAGCGGCTGCGGTGAAGGCAGCCTGGCTTACACTGTGGCCTCCAAAGAGTCCGCCATCCTCATCGGAGGCCTCTGCAACCACGGATTCGGGCTCCAGCGAAGACGACGACATCCAAAACGTGTGGAAAAAGTCGGCGGAGAGTCACACTCACTCGAAAGGGAACCACCGATGCGATGGCTGTGGAGCATCTCACGAGCGGAGAAGGTGCCCTTTCTGGAAAGCGGAGTGCCACAACTGCGGGCAGCGAGGCCACATCGCCAAGGCGTGCAGGCAACGGCAAAAGGAGGACAAGGGCTCAGCAGAGCAATCTTGACGGAAAGCGGCCGGGATCGGAAGGGTCTCAGACGACGACGCGCCGGCAGTGAACCGCATGTCCCTGGAGCACCAGCGGGTTTTTTGTTGAGGTACTGTTACAAGCGTTCCCGGTTAGGATGGAAATAGACTCTGGGTCATCCTACTCCATCCTTTCACAGAAGGAGTTCCTGCGCATTCCCCCATATGCGCGGCCCAAGCTGAGTGCCTTGAAGACTAACTTGTGGGATGTACAGGGTTATGGGATCCCGGTCTTGGGGGTGGGGAACTTCACGGTGAATTTTTAAAAGTTCATGGAAAAACTGCCCTTAGTAGTCCTTAAACATGGGTCTTGCTGCCTCCTGGGGACTCAGTGGTTTGCCCCCCCTGGGAATCGAACTGTCCGGCATAAACGCCATCGAGACTGACCCAACACAAGATGTGTGCGACGCACACCCAGGGTTTTTTGAAAAGGGGCTCGGGAAGAACAGGGGGCCTCCAGTCTCGTTTGATCTGGACCCAGAAATCCGACCCATCCGGCTCAAGCCACGGAGAGTGCCTTTCGCCCTCAAGGACAAGATTGAGGTGGAATTGGACAAATGGGTGGATCAGGGGATTTTGGTTCCAGTGGACTCTGCGGAGTGGGAAACTCCGATTGTTACAGCATTGAAATCTAACCGGGAGGTTAGGATTTGTGCTAATTATAAGTGTACGATTAACAAGGCCATTTGGCCCAATGCATATCCAGTGCCAGTGGTTAGCCACTTATTAGCCACTTTGCACGGGGGTAAATGTTTTGCTAAGCTAGATTTGGCGCAGGCTTACCAGCAGCTCACTGTAACTCCAGCTGCCGCCGCCGCACAAACCATCGACATGCACAAAGGTGCATTCAAGGTAACGCGCCTATAGTTCGGCGTAAATTCGTCCCCCGGGATCTTCCAGTCCCTCGTGGAGCGCCTGTTAAAGGGGCTTCCAGGTGTTCTCCCCTACTTCGACAATGTGTTGATAACTGGGGGGAGTGAATCAGAACTAGCCAAAAGGCTAGACAAGGTCCTAACAGTATTCAAGAGAGCGGGACTTAGGTTGATGAGGGACAAATGTGTGTTTTTTGTGAGGGAGGTTGAGTTCCTTGGGTTCAGGATAACCCCTGATGGTGTTAATCCCTCCGAGTCAAAGGTAGCGGCTGTTCAGAATGCCCCTCGCCCCACCACGAAACCGGAGCTGCAGTCGTTTTTAGGGCTCCTAATTTTTTACCATTCCTTCTTGCCAAGGAAAGCATCTGTCGCGGAGCCACTGCACGAACTATTGAAGAAAGATGCGGTTTGGCGGTGGGTAGATAGCCAGGAAAAGGCTTTCAAAGAGCTCAAGTGGCTCCTGTCCTCAGAAGCCATTCTGACCCATTTAGACCCGAGGAAACCTGTAGTCTTGGTCTGTGATGCCTCACCAGTGGGGGTGGGGGCTGTGCTGTGCCACGTGTTGGAAAATGGGTGGGAAGCCCCAGTTGCCTTTTACTCCAGGTCACTTTCAAAGGCAGAGTGCAATTACGCACAAACAGATAGGGAAGCCCTTGCCATAATCACAGGAACAAAAAAGTTCCACGATTTCCTGTACGGTCGACAGTTCACCATTGTGACCGACCACAAGCCTCTTTTGAGTATTTTCACCACAGGAAAGCCCACACCACAGATTCTGTCCCCCAGAATGTGATGATGGGCCATCTTCCTCAATGCCTACCAGTATACTCTGGCCCACCGCCCAGGGAAGGAGATCTCCCACACGGATGCACTTTCCCGGTCCCCTCTCCCACATCTGGGAGACCCCGAATGCGAGGTAGAACAGGATCACCAGGTCCTGCTGATCGAGTCTCTCGACTCACCCCCCATAGTACCCACAGATCTCGCCAAAGCCACAGCAGTGGACAAAGCGCTGTCCCTAGTCAGTTCCTGGGTTAAGAAAAGGTGGCCCTCGACTCCCCCTGCAGAGGAGTTCAAAGCATTTTTTTAAATGGAGGGTTGAACTCTCCATAGAGAGGGGCTGCCTCCTCTGGGGCCAACGGGTGGTCATTCCCGAAAAGCTACGACCGAAAGTGATCAAGCTACTGCATACCAGCCACCCTGGGATCGTACGCTCTAAGGCTCTGGCCAGAAGCTATTTCTGGTGGCCCCAAATAAATGCTGATATAGAGCACATGGTGGGCATTTGTGAGAGTTGCCAGAGCTCTCGACCCAAGGAATCCCGGGTTCCCCACAGAGCATGGGACATGGCCCGCGGCCCATGGTCCCAAGTGCACATCGACTTGGCTGGCCCGTTCCGGGGCTCCCTTTTCCTGTTGATAGTAGATGCATATTCCAAGTGGTTGGAAGTCATTCCAATGTCCAACACCTCATCAGCCGCAACAATAAAGCAGTTGCGCAGGGTGTTTAGTTGTTTCGGTTTACCCGATGTGCTGGTCTCCGATAACGGCAGTACCTTCACGTCTGCCGAATTCAATGCGTTCATTGAGAGGAATGCCATTCAGCACATCACCTCTGCTCCGTTCCACCCCACCACAAATGGTCAGGTAGAACGCCAGGTGCGGACTACAAAAGACGCACTGTGGCGAATTGGCCCCTGGGACTTGAACCTCCAACTGTGCCAGTTTCTAATCTGCTACAGGGCAACTCCCCTGGCATCCGGGCTCTCCCCTGCAGAGCTCCTCATGCGTAGGAAACCTGTAACACTCTTTGATCAGTTAGATCCGACCAGGGTGGAGGATGAGGGGAGGAATATAGAAATTAGGAGCACCAAAAGTTTTGCAGTAGGGGAACCGGTGCATTGTAGAAATTACGTGACCTTGGGACCAACATGGGTTCCAGGAGTGGTAATTGAGCAAGTGGGGCCAGTGTCATACAGGGTAGAAACCAGTACGGATCTACTGTGGAGGATACATGCTGACCAACTCAGGTGTCGGGTCACCAGCAGCCACGGTGAAGAGAGCCAACAAGGAGAGTCAATGTTAGGGTCCTCCCCCACCCGCTTATCCCAAGGGGGAGACACAGAGTACCCCTCGAGTACAAATCCATATCCTTTGGACACACAAGAGGGGGTCGAGACCAATGATTTAGCGGATGAGTTAGACTTTGATTTCCAGTATCAGGGGGGTGTAGCAGAATGGTCCCCCACCCGTCTGAGCCAGAAGAGGGGTTTTTGTTCAGCCCCTGGTAGTTCTCTCAGTTCCTTTGCTTTTGAGTTCACCCCCTCGCCTCAAGGAGCGAGAAGAACCACAGGTTCACTCGCAGCTCAAGCGGACAAGCGGGGCGAGGCAGCAAGGTTCTCCTCCTCAATCCCAAGGTTCGTGCTGGGGGGTCGCCGGCCACCACGGGCAACAGACAGGGATTCACATCCCCGCTATCTCTCCCGTTCTCCCCTCCGAATTCAAGAGTACCACCGTGTTCCCGCCAGACAGCTAATGAGTCCCCTCTTTCCGTTGCAGGGCAAGAATCCGCAGAACATGGAAACTCTAGTTCCCCCGAGCTCGGCCAGGCTGCCGTACGGCCCAAGTGCTCATGCAGAAAACCACAATGGTTAAGGGACTTCATCCCATCCTAGGGGGGAGGAATGTTGTGTATGGAAACACTATATCTTTAAGAATGAATGTAACCACTTCGATGTAAGAATGTAACCTTGCTATGAACACAATGTTTCTCAGCTGTAATAGAACGCGAGCTAGCTACCCATAGAGGGCAGCTGCGAGCATTCAGCTCACATGGTACAAATTCCCCAATTACTGTCAGCCGTGGGAACATTCCTGCCACGGCTACACCTGGTGAAGAAGGGTGTGACTCAGAATGACGTCACGCAGGCGGTGGCCAATGGGCTACCGCCCATTGTTAGGGTTAAGATTATCTCCAGAGAGGGATACATATGCTCCAGAGGCATGGACTGGCCAGCCATTTAGGACAGGGGTGCACATCATAAGCACCCTCCCAATATGTTAGAGCAGAGTGACTCTGTTTCCTGCCCAGCATGCACTCCTTTGCAGGCTAAGGATGGTATGGACTCTCCAACCTAACACATTTCAAGGATACTGAAAATAGGAAACTTGCTTAAAAGTGGTTGATAGTGGCACACTGAGAAGGAATGGAACAATGCAGGATTCCATGGGGAACTGCTTGTCTCTGGGGTCCTACCAATTTTCAGAAGGCAGAGTAGCAGACTCGCATTCCCTGCCATCTCCTAGTTTCTGAATAGCCACAGTGCTTGATGTACTTGAATTTACATAAATTGAAGTGTTAATTTGAAGGTTTCAGGCTCTCTTAGGCATTTAAAACGTTCAAGAAGTTTCAAAGCAAGCCAGAATGGCATTGATAACACTAGTGACTCACAGGATCCTGGCTTTTCTCTGGCTTTTGCTTTGAGCCAAACTTGAAATGAGTTTGAAAGCTTCCCTTCCAGTGAGACATCCCAGGAATTTTTGAGGCAAGCTAAAAGTGTTTCCGAAATTTCTTAATTTCTTAGGATGATTTTACAAGTCCCTAGCTATAAACAGCCACTTTCTTCTCTGAAGAGGAATAAGATATGGGCCATATAAATGTATTACTTTCTTTGCCTAAGCCTTTTTATCCCAAGAGATAGAGTTTCATGATTCCAGGTTTGAGTTGAACCGGAGACATAAAATCTCAGTAAACTGTACAGTGCAATTAAAAGACACAATTTCCTTTCCCAGAATCAAGCAGTCCCCTCCCCGCAAACCCTTGAGGTCCCCCTATTTCATCTGAGTTTAGATTACTTCCTCCACAATCTCTCACCTCCTTGTCAAACTTTATTTTCCCTCCACTCTCTTTGTTAAGTGACTTTTTAAAATTGAGGTAAATAATCTTTCTTCTAAAACTGAGGTATTTTAGTAAAGTACTTTTAGTGTTTGGGAATCAAGACAATGGAAACAGTCATAGTTAGGCTTAACTCATCTTTATTGCATGGGCTCCAGAACGAACATGTGGTAATGGTGGACGAACAGCTGCTTTTATACAGTGGTTATACATTTGAATGTGGCTCCTCGGTAGCTCATTGGCTACTGTCTGCGTGATGTTACCCTTAGTCATGCCCTTCTTGTCCAGGTGAGGTAGTGGCAGGAATCTTTCCTGCGGCTGTGGGTATTTGGAGAATTTGTACCATGTGAGCTGGACGCTCGCTACTGCCCCCAGTGGTCACTAGCTCACGTTCTAATGCAGTTGGTTACATTGCTTCTTATACATGACAGGGATTGTTACATTCACTCATTCGTGTGGTTACATTGACTTCTCATACATGATAGGGATTGTTACATTCACTCATTCGTGTGGTTGCATTGACTTAAAGGCACGTTACATTCCATACACAACACCCCTCCCCCCTAGGATGAGACGAAGTCTCTCATCCAATGTGGTTTTTCGCGTGAACGTTTTGGGCATGCGGCTGACTGGCTTGTCCCAGGGGAGCTAGCGCTTCTCTGTTCCCTGGGCTCTTGTCCTGCAACAGGAGAGGGAGACTCGTTAGCAACTTGCTGCAGTTCTGCAGCTCCTGGGTTAGGGGTAAAATCCAATGTGGAAAAACTGGGGGCATTGGGGGTTAACGAAAAACCCCTCTTCTCGCTTGGACAGGTGGGGGACCACTCCGACCCCCCCGGTTTTGTAACTCAACATCAAACTCATCCTCTGGGATATCTGCTGGGACAAACTCATTCCTCTCAACTTCTGGGGTATCTACGGGGACAAACTCATTCCTCCCCTCGCTCCTGCCGGTGTTACCCAGAGGATCCGGATTTGTAACTGCCCCTTCCCCCTTTGGCGGGGATTGCCGGTCCCCCTCTTCTCCCCCTTGGGCTAAACGGGTGGGGGAGGACTCTATTGCTGAGTTTTGTTGTGCGGTTTCTGTGCTCTAAATACCGGGAACCCGGCACCGGAGTTGATCCACATGCCGCCTCCAGAGTAGACCTGTGCTGGGCTCGACACAGTACGAGACAGGCCCTGTTTGGCCAATGACTACCCCCAGGACCCACCCTGGTGGGGTCCAACCTTGTTAGCATCATGGTCAGTTTCCTGCACATGAGGAGTTCCGCGGGTGAGTAGCCCGATGCCAGCGGTGTCACCCTATAACCCAACAGGAATTGGCATAGCTGTAAGTTCAGATCCCCAGGGCCCATGCACCTCAGCGCCTCCTTTGTTGTACACAAGAGGCGTTCTACCTGTCCATTGGTTGCTGGGTGAAATGGGGCAGAGGTGATATGCCGAATGGCGTTCATTTCAATGACTGCCTGGAATTCGGCGGACGTGAAACTACTAGCGTTATCACTCACAAGCACATCGGGTATTCCAAAAGAACTAAACACCCTGCACAGTTGCTTAATGGTTGCAGCTGATGAGGTGTTAGCCATTGGAATAACTTCTAGCCACTTGGAGTAAGCATCAACTATGAGAAGGAAAAGGGAACCTCTGAAAGGACCTGCGAAATCTATGTGTAGGCAGGACCACAGCCCCTTGGCAGTGTCCCATTCTCTGTGTGGAAGTCGGGACTCTTCGGGCCAAGAGCTTTGGCAACTCTCGCAAGTGTTCACCATGTGCTCTATGTCAGGATCTAATTGGGGCCACCAGAAATAGCTCCTGGCCAGGGCTTTGGAGCGAACAATCCCCGGGTGGCTGACATGCAGTAACCTGAGCACTCTTGCTCTCAAAGACTCAGGAATGACCACCCGCTGACCCCAAAGGAGGCAACCCCTCTCCGTGGACAGTTCGATTCTCTTCCTAAAAAACGGTGTGAATTCCTCAGAGGAGGAAGTCATCGGCCACTCTTTTTGTACCCACGAGCTCACTAGGGCCAACGTTTTATCTCTCCCTGTCGCCTTGGCGATGTCGGCGGGTATTATTGGAGGTGAATCCAGAGCCTCTATCAAGAACACCTGGTGGTCCTGTTCCACTTCACACTCGGGGTTGCCAACATGGGACAGGGGTGACCTAGAGAGTGCGTCTGCATGGCTTATGTCCTTTCCCGGGCAGTAAACTAATGTGCTCTTATATGCGTTGAGAAAAATGGCCCATCAAACATTCTAGGGGACAGGATCTGCGATGTGGGCTTGTCCGTGGTGAAAATGCCTACCAGGGGCTTGTGGTCGGTCACAATGGTGAGCTGGCGACCATATAGAAAGTCATGAAACTTCTTTGTTCCTGCGATTATCGAAAGTGCCTCCCTGTCTGTCTGCGCATAGTTACGCTCCGCCTTTGACAGGGATCTTGAATAGAAGGCCACTGGGGCTTCCCGCCCACTTTCCAACATGTGGCACAGGACCACCCCCGCCTCCACCGGTGAGGCATCACAGACCAGAACCACTGGTTTCTTAGGATCAAAGTGGGTCAGAATGGCCTCTGAGGATAAGAGCTGTTTTAGCTCGTTGAACGCTCTCTCTTGACTCTCGCCCCATCGCCAAACCTCGTCTTTTTTTAGTAGCCTATGAAGTGGCTCTGCCACCAACGCCTTCCTAGGCAGGAAGGAATGGTAAAAGTTCAGGAGCCCCATGAAGGATTGCAACTCGGGTTTTGCGGTGGGGTGAGGGGCATTTTGAACGGTGGACACCTTTGATTCAGAGGGTCTTATGCCATTTGGGGTTACACAGAACCCTAGAAACTCCACCTTTTTCACAAAGAACACACATTTGTCTTTCCGCAACCTCAGCCCCGCTTTCTTGAATGCGGTCAGTACTCTGTCTAGCCTTTCGGCCAGTTCTGACTCGCTCCCCCCTGTTATCAAAACATTGTCAAAATATGGCAAAACACCCTCCAAACCCTTCAAGAGTCGTTCCACTAAAGATTGGAAAATGCCTGGAGCCGAATTCATGCCGAACTGTAGGCGCGTTACCTTAAATGCCCCTTTGTGGGTGACTATCATCTGTGCAGCGGCTGCAGCTGGAGTTACAGTTAGCTGCTGGTATGCCTGCGCCAGGTCCAACTTTACAAAACACTTCCCTCCATGTAACCTGGCTAATAAGTGGCTAATTACCGGCACCGGGTATGCATTTGGGCGTATTGCCTTATTGATGGTGCATTTGTAATCAGCGCAAATTCGAACCTCCCCATTAGCCTTTAATGCTGTGACAATAGGGGTTTCCCACTCTGCAGAGTCCACTGGGACTAAAATTCCCTGGCCCACCAACTTGTCCAGTTCCGCCTCTATTTTGTCCTTTAGTGCGAAAGGCACCCTTCACAGTTTCAGCCGTATCGGCCGGATCTCCGGGTCCAGGTCGAACGCGACTGGGGCCCCCTTGAATTTTCCAAGTCCCTTCTTGAATACCTCAGGGTGCGCGTTACACACTTCCTGGATTGGATCAGTTCTGATGGTATGCACGCCCCCTATGAACAATCCCAGGGGCTTAAACCATTGTGTCCCCAGGAGGCAGCAGGCCCCCTTCTTAAGGACAACTAGAGGGAGTTCCTGGGTGTGTTGCTTGTACTGTACCTTAAATTTTCCCACTCCCATCACTGGGATGATATTCCCCTGCATGTCTCGTAAGTTAGACTTCAGTGCTTTGAGTTTGGGTCGCACATTGGGGGAAATGCGCAAAAACTCCCTCTGAGAACTAATAGAGTAGGAAGACCCCGAGTCTATCTCCATCCTATCTGGGACCCCTTGCAACAGTACCTCCACAAAGAAATGGGGGTGCCCTAAGGACACGCTGTGGACGGCCGCGTCGATGTCCTCAACGGCTCTTCAGCACACGCAGTGCGCCTCTGGGTCGTCGTCGTAAACTCTGCCGACGCCATCATGCATCCGTGGGGGACTCTCTGCTGGGCCCTTGCTCTTGCCTTGTCGACGCCTACACACTTTGGCAATGTGACCTCTCCGTCCACAGTTGTGGCACTCTGCCTTCTGGAACGGGCACTTACTCTGGTCGTGGGATGCTCCACAGCCGTCGCAGCGGTGGTTCCCCTTGTCTCGCTTCTCACCTGAGCCTTTCTTGACCTTCCGGATGCCTTTGTCCTCACTGGAACACGAGCCGGCATTGCCTGAGACATCTGAGGACGAGAAAGGCAAGCATGGGGGAGGCGAGCGTGGGGGAGGTGGTGCCCTCCAAGCCGCCTGGACCGCCGTTGCTGCCCCTTCGAGTGGTGGTGGCTTTGCCTTTAGCAGTTTGACCCTGGCTTTCGTGGACTCAGCCGACTGGGCTTCCCTCATTACCTCTTGGAAGGTCAGGTCATGCCCCCGGTTCATGAGGTTCTTTTGGGTGTCCGCGTCCTGCAAACCGCAGAGCAACCGGTCTCTAAGGGCCATCTCTAGGACGTCTCTCCACTCACACGGGGTAGCTGCTACATGGAGGGCCGCCACGTAGTCTGCTACGGACTCACCCAGCTTCTGGTCCCTCCTCGTGAACGCTGTCCTGGCTGAAAAGATGGACACGGCAGGCTGAAAATGTCCCCTCAACGCTGCCAGGAGATTCCTCACGGGGACTTCCTCCACCTTCCTCGGTGCCACCAGGTTCACCAGAAGCTTTACAGCATGGTACCCCAGCATCGTGATGAGCAGGCCATGTTTCTTCCCTTCATCCGTGATCTCGGCTACCACCAGCATGCCCCGAAAATGCATCTTGAATCAGTCCCATCATTCGGGTTGATTAATGTCGAAAATCGGTTGTTGGTATGGTGTCTTGTTCCCTTGGGAAGCTATATCCCACCTTCATTGCCAATTTAGTGTTTGGGAATCAAGACAATGGAAACTGCCGTAGTTAGGCTTAACTCATCTTTATTGAATGGACTCCAGAACAAACATGTGGTAATGGTGGACGAACAGCTGCTTTTATACGGTGGTTATACATTTGAATGTGGCTCCTCGGTAGCTCATTGGCTACTGTCTGCGTGACGTTACCCTTAGTCATGCCCTTCTTGTCCAGGTGAGGTAGTGGCGGGAATCTTTCCCACGGCTGTGGGTATTTGGAGAATTTGTACCATGTGAGCTGGACGCTCGCTACTGCCCCCAGTGGTCCCTAGCTTGCAGTTGGTTACATTGTTTCTTATACATGATAGGGATTGTTACATTCACTCATTTGTGTGGTTACATTGACTTCTCATACATGATAGGGATTGTTACATTCACTCATTCATGTGGTTGCATTGACTTAAAGGCACGTTACGTTCCATACACAACAGTACTGTATAAGGCATTTCTTTTGTGGCAGGTTTTCTAAAGTGTGTTATCTAAAAGCTGTTTCTGATATAAGCAAATCTACCATACAGCTTAACAACCAGAAAAGGAAGAGGCCATATTAAACATTCCTCGAAGAATTTGTACTCTAGCATCTCATTCCTGGAGGAGGGGGGAAGAGAGCGAAAGTCACTCTGCATGAGGCTTAGTTTTCTAGGGCAAGGAAATCCTTGCAGGCCCATATTTTTAACCTGGTGCTATCTAATTGAAGGTCTGTCTCTGGTGTATCTCCCTTTAAACATGATTTTGCTGCTCACTAAACCTTTCTGCCTTAATAATGTGTGTGGGGGGGAGGGGAGGGTCTACTGCCAACAAGGTCTATTAGCACCATATTCTGCCTCAGAGGACTCAGAGAAATCACTGATATTCCTAGTTATACATAAGCAGCTCATAGCTTGAGCAGTGAGGGTCCCCCCACCTACATGTGATTTAAAAACTGCCTCTGGAACTGGGCAACCATTGAGACCATGCAGATATCTTGGAAGAAGGTCATTTGAATGAATGTTCTTTGTGCTTGGAAAACTAGCCACACAGAAGCCGAGGATTTTTATTTTTTTTAATCGGCAGGGAGCTTTTTGTATAGATACACCATACTGTCATACATTTCTCAGTGTTACAGTTTTTAAGAGAGATTCCACTAACTGAGTTAGTCTTCTGGTATAGAGGATGATTAGCTATCTAGAATTTTGCATTTGAAAGTCACATTCCTAGAGAGTCTGTATTTTATTTTATTGGATCAGGAAAATAATAACTTTGCTTAATCCTAATGCATTTGTAGACTCTCAGTGTTTTATCGACAGTTAAGGGAGGAAAATGGTGTTGCATATTTTTCTGCATACTGTAACTTCTCATTATTGTTGTCCCCCCACCCCCCGACACTGTTGTACTGGATGGTTTGGGTGTTGTTGGATGCAGAAATTGTTTAGTGGGGAGAAGCATCACCGTTCTTGCTGTCCTGGTCCAAACCAGGACATTCTGTGCAACACCATCTAAGTGCAGGCTGCCTATCATTGTGACTATGAATGGCCTCTGGAGGTAACCAGATTTCTCCGAGCCTGGTGCTCTCCAGATATGTTGAACTGCAATTGCCATCCCCTCAACTAGTCTGGTCATCATAATCCAGGACATTTAGAGGGTGCTGAATTTGGGGGCTGGGGGCTGGTTCCAAAATACGTTTTTGGAGAAACATGCCTTCAAACAATCCTGCTTTTATTTTTCTCTACCCCAAACATCTCTTAGATGAAAGAATTCTTATGCTTTTTAAAAAAAGATGTTTTGATGCTGGAATCTGCCAGAACCTATCGCTCATATCTCCACATCTTTGAGGATTTCTTCCTCTACTGTTCCTGGTAACCAACCAAACAAACAACCAACGGTCAAAGAGGTGATTCCTGAGTATAGCTGAGATTTAATAAGTAAATGTGGAGACTGGCAGAGGCATCAAAAGGGGTGATTACATGCGTATTTGACCCACTGTAGGGAAGTGCTGGTTCACTCCTTTTGCTGGTCACTGGATGATATTCTTACTAGAGCAAACCAGCGATCAGGATTGCATGTCCTGGAAACAAACCAAAATGGAACAATCTTAACCGTACCATGCTGGGTTCCTATCAGGGGCTACTATATTTTAGGTGTCGGTAGGATCACTCCATTTTAGTTCATTTACAGGACATGTGATCACTGGGATTGAACCAAAGTGATCCTTTCTGCTTTAAATTTTCCTGGCTGGTTTCAATTTCTCAGTATCATTAGTGCCTTAAACAAACAGCTTAACCACTAAATGATATTGGGGAAATAGATAAATTTAAATGTTCTTTTCTCTGCTACTCTGTAGAGCAGAGGGAAAAAGCAAAGTTTTTCTTTAAGCCAATCGGGGCGATGCTGATGAGCTGTATGTCTTCTTGGGGGGCGAGGATTAAAAGCTACCTCCTGGAAGTGGGAGATGACACAAAGGGTTTTTCTTTTCTAAAAGGAAGCAGACCAAAGCAGGTTGTTTGATGTGCATACACCATGTGGATGCAGAGATCACACCACATGTCATGCCAGATCTCTATTTGTCTTCAAGCAATTCTATTTAGCCTGCACCAACCATCTCCAAACAAGCCATGTAGCCAAGCCTGAAGGCTCCTTCAGGTTCTGTCATGGACTAGACTGCCTTCAATGACCAGATTGAAGGCTCCTTTTGGTCCCCGCCAACAGCTGTTTAGCAATCCACTTATTCTGGTTTTTCAACCTGAAAAAGCCTTCTGCTTGTGGAGTGTCTCTTGTTTATTGCTGAAGCCATACTATTTTTGTTTTGATACTCAAAATTGCCCTGCCTTCTGTCACTTGGACAAAATCTAACTTGGCTTAAACTTCTCAAGCCTCTTCAGCATAGCAGAGTAAACTGTAACTCATTCCAAAAAATATCCCTGCGAGTTCTGCTACTCAGTATCTCATAGATGAGCTTCTGTGCATCACATAGTTTTGAGGAATACAACTGATGAGAATTTGGTATATGAGTGGTGGTTTAGTCTTTGTCTTTCATTTCTTCCCTATCTGTGTCCATTTCTTTTGTTCTTTTCTACTTTAAAAACACTAAAGCCAGGCTGTTTGTATTCTGCACAAAACAATTAAAACTAACACACCAACGTTCATGCAACCTGTGTATGTGACACAAACTGGATGGTATTATGCTGGTTCAAGCTATAGAACAGGGACTCGGAATTTGAGCCCTTCCCCTTGTTGATGGATTTCACATCCAATCTGGATTGGGGGAAGTTGCAGTCTAAGGATGAAATCAGATGGGCATTTAGCCCACTATTTAGTCTGCTGTTAAGATGGGATGGTTTGCTCCTTTCCCCAGCAGTCAAGCTGGAATGAATGAGTCCATCCCCAGGGTGCTCTTACTACCCACTCTTTTCTGGGTCCCTGCCATAGGTTTCTACTTTAGTGCAGATAGGATCGTTCCATTTTAGTTTGTTTCCAGTGCTTGCAGTCACTGGAAACAAACCAAAGCAAACCTTTGGCTGTCAAGGGTCCTCCTTCCGCTGTCAATTTTTCATAACATGAAGTGGCTTCAGAAGATAATCATTTCACGATACAACATTAGTAAGGGCCACACAATCAGTGGCGGGCTGCAGCCGGTTCAGACCGGTCCGGGCGCACCGGTAGTATTAATGGCTGGCCACGCCACCTCCCCACCCCGCCCACCTCCGGGCACCTGGACACTGCGGTCCCCCTGACGGCGGCACCGACCCAGCCTCGCCAGGGCTCAGGAGCACCACGGGAGCCAACAGGGCCTCTGCTGGCCTCTCATTGTCATCTGCCTCCCTCCCCCCCCAGGAGGGGTATGGCATGCCTTGGTCAGGGGCTTGGAGTGAGGCTTCAGCGCCCACCACTTCTAACAACAGCAGTGCCTATAGTTTGTGCTGGGCAGGTGGGCGGACAGTCAAGGACTGAGCCAAACCTAGCAGTCCCCTTTGTCTGGAGTGAGGCTTCGGCACCCACCCACCACTTGCAGCAGAAGCAACAGTGCTTGTAGCAGCATCCCTCGACTTGGTCATACATAAGGGACACGTCTCATTTTATTTCTGAAAATGAAGGGTTGAAGGTTCCCAATGGAGGGGTGCTCCTGTCCGTGGACATCCAGGCCCTGTATACTAGTATCCCCTTAGATAGCGCAAGGACGGTTGTTCAGGAGGCTCTCATGTCCAGAATGGACCCATCACCCCCAACACATTTTTAATGAATATTTTAGATATTATTTTTGAAAACAACTTTTTTAGGGTTTTGGAGCACGTTTTATGTTCAAACACAAGGAGTCGCTATGGGGTCTCCCATAGCACCATCGGTAGCGAATATCTTCATGGCACATTTTGAGCCGTCTTTTATTTACAATGAGCATTCTAATCCTTTTTTAAATCACATTATTACTTTCAAACAGTTTATAGACACTTTATTTTTGGTCTTAGACACTAATGAGGTCATTGATGAGTTCATCCAATGGATGAACAACTTACATCCCAACCTGAAATTTACTTACCATGCTAGCACATTTCATTACCATTTTTAGATGTCTTGGTTTATGTGGATAATTTCCAGAAACTTGCTGTAAAACTATATAGAAAACAAATTGACAGAAACTCCTACTTACTATACTCCTCCCACCATCCATATCATCTTAAAGACAACATTCCCTTTGGACTTTTTACAGGAGCGAAAATAAATTCTACTCACCCTCATGATTTCATTGAATCCTCTAAACAAATAGGTGAATTTTTGAAGTGAAGGGGTTACACAAATGAAGTAGTTTCTAGAGCAGTGATGTGCAGTCTTGTCCCTCCAGCTGTTCTTGAACTTCAATTCCCAGAAGCCCAAGTCAACACACCAGCTGGTCAGAGTTTCTAGGAATTGAAGTTCAAGAACAGCTGGAGGGCCAAGACTGCCTATCACTGTTCTAGAGCGTACCACAGAGCTCAAAGGGTACAATGAAGCTCATTACTTACTGTTAAATCTAAAAAGGTTACTCCCAGACAAGCCTACTCTTTAGAATTTTCTCCCCTTGCAAGAAAGATTAAAAGTACAATTTTTAAATATTGGCGCATAGTCCAACACTTGCCAGGCTGTGCCAACAAACCTCTTTTAGGCTTCAGAAGAACTAGGTCTCTTGCTAATATACTTACCCGTTCTGACCACGAACGACCACTGGCATTGTCCAGTCATTTCCCTTCAGGGCATTTTAAGTGTGGTCATTGTGCACAATGCAGGTTCTCATGGGTTACACACGAGGTGACCATTCCCAATTGTAATTTTGTTCATAAACCTCAGGGCATGATGAATTGCAATTCTCAAAATTGCATTTATTTAATTCTCTGTGCTTGTGGTAAGGCATACGTAGGATGCACAAAAAGGAAAATTAAAATTCGTTTGGGGGAACACTGCTCAAAAATACGCTCACATGATATTCAAGCGCCCCTCACGTCCCATTTTTTATCAGCCAATCACTCTGAAAATGACCTAAGGTTTGTTGTGTTGGAGACTATCCACCCCGTTCCATTTTCTAGAACTAACTATGAACTGAAATTACTTCAGCGAGAGGCATTTTTCATTCACAAGTTCGGTACTGTTCACCCCTGAGGTTTAAACAAATAGCTAAAACTGACTAGTTTCCTTTAAACATTTTCTTAGCATGTGAATCTATTCAGCCAGAACCTTCTTAATAGAGAGTACTTAATCACGGTTTCAGATTACACAATTAACGTCCGTTAGCACACAAGAGTCACGCTAAGAGGCTTTGGATGCAAGAAAGATATATTATGTTATTGAATCATACAGGTATTTGACTTTATTCTTACTTATGTATTATCCATAGATGCTTATTTCTTGTTATGCATTATCATTGTAATTATTGTTTTTTTCATGTATTGTATCTTAGATCTCTGAGGAATTAACACTGAAAAACCTAATTTATCGCGAAAGGGTTTTGGACCTCAATACATGAAATACAGTACTTTGTTTCTTTATTAAGGATTACAGTACACAGGATATATCACGTTGCTTTGGTTTACAGTTTATTTACTAGATGCAGACATTGGATTGCAGTTACCTGATTTGGAACTTATACACATGAATGAATGATTTTCAGTTATTTTTTGACACTTGAATAAAACCACTTTTTGATTTATTGAAGAGTGCTGCTTGTCTACAGAATGGCTGCTTCCCATTTTGCTGGCATTTCTACGCCAAAGTTTGCATCACATTTTATAATTTGGCACCATCTTTTTTCAAGTTTCTGCTATAGGTACTAACCCCCAGTTGAATCCAGTGGTTTGCACTCATGGAAAGCCGTTTTTTCTCACCTGAGGTCAGATACCCAGTTTGGCTTAGTGGTTAAGGTGCTGAGCTGGAGACTGGAAGGTCAGGTTTTGATACTTATACTTGAGAGTTGCACTTGGGGACATAAAAGGAGCCTCTTTCGGGTGTCCCCTTAAAAATCTTTTCAACAGGGGAGTAATCTCTGACTCAAAATTATTATACCAACTTGCCCTTATCTACTGAAGCATCCAGTATTGTTCTCCTCAGAGTATGTTTTGAAAGAAGAATGGCAAGTTGCAGGAGATAGAGAGGCTAGTGTAGATTGCTCCAGCATGTCCAATTAACATATACAGTACTGTATGTGGAAAATCATATAGTTATACATAGAATGGAGGACCTGCTCAGCATGACCAAGTCTGACTTGTGAGTATAAATCTGTCCCACATTCAAGCTTCGCCTGGATATGACCTGTAAATATGCTTAAAGGTAAAGGTTTCCCTTGCTTGAAGGTAGTCGTATCCAACTCTAGGGTTCAGTGCTCATCTCTGTTTCAAAGCCGAAGAGCCAGCGCTGTCTGCTTCTGCAGAGATTGCCATGGTCATGTGGCAGGCATGACTAGACACCGGAGCATACGGAGCGCTGTTTACCTTCCCACCGAAGTGGTCCCTGTTTGTCTACTTGCAATTTCTTGCTTTTGAACTGCTATGTTGGCAGGAGCTGGGACAAAGACGGGAGCTCATTCTGTCCTGCAGTACTTGGGAATCGAACTGCTGACTTCCCGTCTTCCATTCAGTGTCTTGTTTGCTGAAAACAGAACCTAAGGATCAGAATCATTTTGTTCATGTAATGTCATTGTTCATTGAATGCTCTTATTCATGGAATGATTTGATGAAATAATGAGAAATAACTGCAAGATGCTTTTTTTTAAAAAAAAAATAGTCAAAGGCTTCCATTATGCTGACCAATTTCTCTGGCATTCACACTGCCATGTCCTTAATTAAACACTGATGAATACATGGAATGCTTCAGCAAAATCAACCTGAAAATGAAAATAAATCTGTTCTAGCATTGAGCACTGTTTCTTGTTAATTTGATTTTTAAAATAAGTTTATAAAATGTCTATCGAAAATAAAAATAGAGGGTTGATAGAGTCAGGAAACATATCCTGCCAAGTTACTATTTCAGATCATTGTTTTCAGCAGTCTTTTTACAAAAGTGTTTATTTATTACATTTATACCCTGTAAATGGTAAAGGTTTCCCTTGCTCGAAAGCCAGTCGTATCCGAATCTAGGGTGCAGTGCTCATCTCTGTTTCAAAGCCAAAAAGCCAGCACTGTCTGCTGCTGCAGACATTTCCATGGTCATGTGGTAGGCATGACTAGACACTGGAGCGCACGGAACACTGTTTACCTTCCCACCAAAGTGGTCCCTATTTATTTACTTGCAATTTCTTGCTTTCGAACTGCTAGGTTGGCAGGAGATGAAACAAAGACGGGAGCTCATTCCGTCATGCAGTACTCGGGAATCGAACTGCTGATCTCCCGCCGTCCAGTCAGCGTCTTAGCCACTTGAGCCACTGCAGCCCCTGACTTTCCCCTAAAACAGAGTTTCCCAAACTTTGGTTTTGGGACTTAAATTCCCAGAAGCCTAAGTCAATTCTCCAAAGCACTGATCAGCGAATGTACTGACTTAGATTTCTGGGAATTGAAGTCTACCAGTGTTCCACAGAACATAGTTTGGGAAACGTTGCCCTGAAAGATAGCTCTCAAGGAGATTTAAAAGCTGCTTAAAAGAACAAAAAAACAATAAAATCATATCTAGCTAAATAATTAATGTAATCATATAAATCAGACTTGCCCAAAAAACCACCAGAGGCCTTATCTCTTCTTCTCCCACATGGACCTCACTTCAGCAGAGGCAATGTCAGATTAAGAGGTTTTGACAGCTAGAGTGGGACCTGAAAGCTCTAGCTGTCATGTGTTGTGAGGTAAAGGGTCCCAGATAGGACTGTGAGGGAGGCTACCTCAGTGTGGACTTTCAGCCCAGAACACCCAAGGGAGGTGCTTGCGGACTTGGGAGAGGCAAGTGAGGCACTCTACTGGGATTGTAAAGATAGAGCACAGGTCTCGTGAATGCCAGGACACAAGGCTAAGAAGCCTAATTGTAGATAGCCCACCAATAAAAGTTATAGGTTTGCAGCATAAACTTCTCTCCAGGACCATGATGACATCTCTGGAGGGTCATTTTGATGCCGCTGCCATCACCCTCAGTGGAGAGCCTCGAGACATGTACCAGAATAATAATGTTAGTGTAATCTAATGCTATGACAGAGATGGCTCTGGATTGCTCAGGAAGGGGGTCTCTTGGGCAATGGAACAGCAATATACCAACAGAATCTCAATACTGCTCTGACAACTTAATCCAAAGCAGCAGCATGGCTTCAAATTGGCCTATTGCTGGATGGAGGATCTACAGGGTGGCCCGTAAGTCCCTACCCATCCATATATCTTATGTATCCAGTGTATCTGTGTGCTATCCCTCATTCTCACTGCATAATATTATGCGTACTTGTCACAATATACTCTTCAAGTGTAAACGAGCTAAATGGATGGCTAGGGATTTACAGGCCACCCTATAGTTAGTGAGATTGAGTTTTTATAGACAGCAGTTGGACCACCTTCCTGCCATCTAGCCATATCTTTTGTTAACTTCAGAATATTCTGGTGGATAAATTTGCGTGAGATAGACTCTTCCATTTTCTTTTTGCCAGGATACCTGTGATACAAGCCCTGGTTAGAGCCTTTGTCCAGAATCAAATCCTTGACAGTGATAAATAAAATACTGAATCAAAATTACTTCTTAATTCACGTGCAGGTAGTGCAACAGATGATGGAAAAGGAAATGCCACTAATGTATCCCATTGTTTTCCTCCATTCCCCCAGGTGTTTATTATATGCAAATATATGCTCACAATATCTGTTTTGTTCTTTAAATATTTAAGCACTACAGATTACCCATGGCTCAGAGGCTTCAAGGATTAGCATATAACTATTGTCATCCTCTAAAAACATTCAGTTTTATCCAAAGCATTCTCCACAGTGTCTACTCTAAAGAATCCAAATGCCTCATTTTAATGCCACTGTCTTATCTGTATACTGTAACACTGCAGTGGCTTAGTTCAGTTGTACCTTACCCACAAAAAGTATCATTTATGGGGAAACTATCTTCGAAAATCATAGATTTTAAATTCTTGCTCAAATACTTTTCACTTTCAGGGCTGTATGATTCTCATTAGAAAAGGAAAAGTTACCCCCTTTTTTAAAAAGGTGCATAAGACCCCATGCACAGGCCACGAAATAAAAAGGTGAATACATCTTGGGAGGCATGCTATGAGAAGCCTAGAGAACATAATAAAAAGTAGTAGAGACATCACTCTGCCAACAAAAAATCCGCATAGTCAAAGCAATGGTATTCCCAGTAGTAATAATGTATGGCTGTGAGAGCTGGACCATAAGAAAGGCTGAGCGCAGAAGAATAGACATCTTTGAAATGTGGTGCTGGAGGAGAATTTTGAGACCATCCTGGACAGCAAAGAGAACAAATACAGTACAACCTTGGATAAATTCCAAACTCTGTTCCACAAGTTTGGACTTTATCCAAATCTGAACTTTATCCGAATCAAATGGGTGATGCATCGGATAACGTCCAAAAATGGACTTTATCCGAGGTTCCTATAGCAAATGCTTTGGATAACGTCCATTTTTTTGCGGTTTTGGACTTTATGTGATGCATCACGTGTGCATGAAAACCGCAACTTTATCCGAATCAGACTTTATCCGAATTGGACTTTATCCGAGGTACTACTGTAAATCGATCCTGAACGAAATCAACCCTGAATGCTCCTTGGAAGGACAAATATTGAAGATGAAGCTAAAATACTTAGGACACCGAATGAGAAGAGAGGACTCTCTTGAGAAATCCTTGGTGCTGGGAAAGATCGAAGGCAAAAGGAGAAGTGGGAGGCAGAGGATGAGATGGCTAGATGGCATTGTAGATGCAATGGGTGTAGAGCTGTGGAGAATGGTGGAGGATAAGGGTGCATAGTGTGCAATGGTTCATGGGGTTACAAAGGGTCGGACTCGACTATGGGACTGAACAACAAAAATACTCAGTACCTTTCTACTTACACCCTGTCTTACAACATAAATTATGGCATAGGAAGTCCTGGGCATGTGTTTTGTAACAGGTGCATATTTCCTGTGGGTTCCGCGAGCGCAATTGGCATACTGTCCTGGACAGAACCCCGGTGATGGAGATCACTTCATCACCGCGGGTTTCCGAGGGGACAGAAATTGGGGGAGCGGAATATTAGATAGAGTTTAATTCACCAATAGCTGATCTGACAGGCAGCTAGGACAATGGAGAGCTAATGACTAACTCGCTAGGCATGTAATGGGTAATCTTGCATCCGCAGATTCCTTAAAGCCCTAGAGTCAACGTTGGCCACTTGTTTGCTTCTGATAACGAGGAACAATGTATGTCCCTGGTAGTTAATTAAGGTAGATAAGGAACTTCCCCCAGTGAAGACTTCCCCAATTAACTTGCGTAAACATGGTGTTCAGACTCAGGGATTCCTTTGTATGCAATGTATGCATGCAACCAGATTAAGGCAGGTATAAATGCTTCTGATTTGTCATTATTAAACACTGGTCTTTGCTCCATCTTGCCTCGTGTGTCTTGCTTGACCAGTCTCCTCCGGGACCCACCGGCCCGCTTTGCGGCCCTGATCCAGCTTGCCTGGCCCACTTTGCAGCCCAGATCCAACATATGGTGACCCCGACGTGATTCTACTCATGAGTAGTGATCCCCTTGGTCTGATTCTATGCCAGAACCGTGTCCGAGTCTTCCCGGAGAACAGTGCAGCAGCTCCGGTCGGAAAGCCATCCGACCTGAGTGACAGCTACGCCAAGAGGCATTCCAGAGGCAGCAGAGCGTGCTCCAAAGCTCTGAGGCATCTTGCTCATCGGAAACGCATTCCGCTCAGGGTCAGCTGTGAAACCCTGACTCCATCGCAAAGGCCACCAAGGGCCTGTGGCTGCAGTCCATGTTCTGAGTCCTTCCCAGAGGTTCATCACGCCAAACCAGTTACCTGATACCAGACGCGTCGACTCGTCCTGCGGAGGAAAACTTCAAAGGACCGGCAGGCAATATGGGGACTTGTCCGCAGCAACAACATCCGGCCGCTAACCAGAGAGTTCACTTAATGGAACTCAAGGCCCTTGCCAGGGTAAATCGTACACACATTCACAGCGCCCAGTTAGCGGCTCTTTTGGTGTACTTGGGGGAACATTGTCTGTTTTATCCAGAAACGGGCATGTTAAGTCTCCAACTTTGGGAGAGGATAGGAGCCTGCATTAGGCAAGAACCTAGAGCCCCAGCTAAGGTAATCAGCACATGGAGCAAGTGTAGGAAGCTCATAGCAGAGATAGACCCAGTCTGGATAGAGACCGAGAGTCCCCCAGTGCAGTCAGAACCATCAGCCCCGATGGTTCTCTATCCGTCACTTCAGTTCAAACAAGGCAGTGTAGGGAGCTTTCCCTCAGTGACAGCTGCAGACATCACTGAAGGAATGCAAGGCATGGGATACGCTGGGGTTTCCCAGATAGCTAAAAGTTCCCAGATAGCCAAGAGTTCCATCCAGCGCATGGTAGAGGAAGAAACCAGCAAGGGGGAGTTGTCAGCGGAAGAACTAGCTGAACTTAGGCAGATATGCCCAGTCCACGTAGAGGTAGATGCCCTCACGGGTCAACAGCAAATGACCCATTCGCCGGTTCCGTACAAGTTGCTCATGGCAATACAGAAGGCAATCACAGAGACAGGACTTCAGAGTCGCTTCTCTAGGGGCACACTTCAGCAAATGTGTGAAACAATGATGCTCATTCTATACGACTGGAAAGCCGTCATGAGAATGATGCTCAACCCCAGCCAGTATTTGCTATGGGACAGCGAGTATCGACTCAAAGCACAGACAAAGGATGGGAGGAGCAGTAATCCCTGACCAGCTATACGGGTCAGGCCAGTTCGAATCCATCGATGCGGAGATCACCTTGCCACTCGCCACACTTCATCTGGCGGCTGAGACAGCCTTTTGGTCCCAGCAGCTGGCAAAGCAGCCAAAAATTATACAGCAGTCAAACAGGGTGCCCAGGAGTCCTACATGGACTTTATCAACAGATTGGAGGAAGCGGTCAGTAGGCAGATAGACAACCAGCAAGCCCAACAGGAGCTTATGATGAAGCTGGTGAAAGACAACGCCAACCTTGACTGCCGTAAAATCTTGCAGTCACTGGGCAATTGTCCCGATCTGACGCTCACTGACATAATTAGGGCTTGTGCCGACATTGGTACAGATTCCTACAAAATGGGTCTGTTGGCAGCGGCAGTGCAAGGCGGTAGGAAATCCAAAGGCAAGACCAAAGGAGTGTGTCACAATTGTGGCAAGATCGGTCATTTTGCTAGAGAATGCCGATCCAAGAAGGGTAACGGCCAGAACACAGGTCGTCCCAAGGCTCCAACCACCCCATGTCCACGATGCAATAAGGGCTTCCACTGGGCCAGGAATTGTCCAACTTCAGGAAATCGGAGCACGGGCTTGTCTCTGGCCCTGGTCCAAACAGAGACCACAATCGCTCTGGGAGAGCCAGAGCTGGACTAGATTCCTGTCACATTCCACCCTGCATTCCGGAGGCGCAGGCCAGACCTTAGGGCAGTGCGGGACTAGATTTGACTTGCCAGTCAGAAGTCACATGTGACTTGCCAGGCACAGTCTATCTGGTCGATTCCCAGTACATGGGACCCCTGCCTAAAGGCTATATAGGTTTAGTTTTGCCCCGTAGTATCATAGGAACACGAGGAATCCTACTGATGCCGGGAGTCATTGACTCCAATTTTTCGGGTGTACTCCAGGTTCAACTCTGGACACACCTATCCCAAACCATTCACAAGGGAGACACATTAGCGCAACTGATCATGGTTCCTTGTCACTCGCCAGCAGGCAGCCAGGAAAGGCTCAGGGACAGCTCAGAGTCCGGGTCAGCAGACCGCTCGAGCACAGAAGGGGCAGTATAAGGATACCAGGTCTTAGCGGCTGTGGAAACCAACATAGAGTGGAAGCGGCGGCCAGTCATAAAAGTATTTTTAAATAAAAAACTTTTTGATGGATTGTTAGATACCGGAGCTGACGTCAGCGTGGTCAGCCAAAGTCAGTGGCCGCGTGAGTGGGCTCTCGAGCTGGTCTCCGATGTGTGGGGGGTAGGCGGTGTTCAGGAAGCGTTTAGAAGCCAGGATTGGGTAGAAGTCATGATCCCCGAAGCTGACGGCACAGCGGTCATTCAGCCACACATCTTGGATGTGCACATCAACCTCTGAGGGCGAGACATCTTACAGCAGTACCGTGCCACTCTTACCTTCGGGTAATGGCTTTACCGCTTAAATGGCTTACCAACACACCAGTCTGGGTAGAGCAATGGGCGGTAGTAGGGGAGAAATTAGTTGCCTTAAAACAGCCGGTCAAAGAACAGCTAGACGCAGGACATATAGAACAGTCCACCAGTCCCTGGAATTTGCCCATATTCATTATTAAAAAGAAGTCAGGGAAGTGGCGACTCCTTCATGATCTCAGAGAGATCAATAAGTGTATCCAGCCAATGGCTCCGCTGCAGTGCAGCATCCCGAATCCGAACATGATCCCTGAGGGTTGGGAGATCTTGGTCGTAGACTTAAAAGACTATTTTTATACCATTCCTTTAGATGTAAGGGATCGGGAAAGGTTTGCTTTTACGGTGCCAGTCGTGAACCACAGAGAGCCTACGCAACGTTACGCATGGAAATGTTTGCCACAGAGGATGCTCAACTCGCCCACCCTGTGTCAAATTTACGTTCACAACGCACTGGAAAAGTTTCAAAACCTTCACCCCACAGTCTTAGTGTGTCATTTTATGGATGACATCTTGGTCGCAGCGCCGCAACTCGGCAGCGAAATGTTTAAAGACCTCCAGACCACTCTGGGGGAGAAAGGGTTACTCATTGCCCCAGAAAAAGTTCAAAGAACCGAGCCCTTTTCATACTTGGGCCATCGGCTTCTCCGTTCTTTCACGGCACCAGTTTTGCCACAGATCAATCTCAAAGAGTCAGTCACCCTTATAGAATTGCAACAAATTCTGGGGAATATCAATTGGGCTAGACCGTATTTCAGGCTAGATACGGAACTTCTGAAGCCGCTCTTCTCGCTGCTAACGCTAGGTAAGCAGCCGGCAGACCGGATACACATTCCATGAGAGGCTCACTTGACTCTCGAAAAGGTCAACCAACTTCTCAGCCAGAGATGGGTGGACAGGATTAGTCAGGGACCATATGCTCCTGTTCTTAACCTGTATATAGTCCGGACGGAAACCATGTTCACCGGAGCTCTAGGGGTAGACTCCGAGCGAGGGGTGAGTGTTGTGGAATGGGTGTATTTACCACACATCTCTTCCCAAAACATTGTTCCTCCACAGGAACTGGTCTCCATGGTGATTTACCGAGGAAGGCTGAGAGCAAGGGATATCTCAGGGCACGATTTAGCAAAAATCGTTGTGCCATTCACCAAAGATTAGATTCAGCAGCTGATGCAGCTCGGTGACTCACTTCCGATTGCATTGGAAGGATTCACTGGATGTTTGGTATACCATTTGCCGAAAGACCGCAGACTCGTCTCAGACCCCGACCTCAACCCCGGCAACAGCACTTGGACTTGTAATAACCCAGAGACTATTAACTCGATGTTTGTTCACATCACTTTGCCTTCAGGATGGTTTTTTACATGTAACCAGTATACTTGGAACTACATTCCTGCAAATGTATCTGATTCCTTCTGTTGTATCAGTCGTTTGACACTGTTGCTCCCCACTAAAGACATGGTTGCCCCAAGCATTAATGTACCTCCCCACATATGGCACGCTCGTGCCACCCAGTTAGACAATTCATGTGATAGCAACATCAGGGTTCTGAGCAAAGCTGAGTATGTTTCATTGGCAGTCAGCTTGTTTGGCATGCCAGGCTTAGCCGTAGGCAGTGCTCGGAGAACTGGTCAATTGGCTTACGCCTTGGCAAAAGCCATTAACCACACCTCCTCAGCGATAGCGCTGCTTAATCAAGAGCAGACGGAGCTTCGCCATGCCATATTGGATAATTGAGCAGCTATTGATTACCTCCTACTATTACACCACTTGGGTTGCGAGACGGTCCATGGCATGTGTTGTTTTAACCTTACGGACAACTCTCACAAGATACAAAGTCAGATCACAGATCTCCATACCTTGGTTAAAAATATCAAGGAGGATGCTACGTGGGGGTGGTGGGATTCGTTATGGTCATGGTTCCCATGGGATTGGCTACAAACAACACTCAAAGTGATTGTGGGGGTGACAATACTGGGAACAGCGATATGTTGCTTTGCGCAATGTATTCCCTCACTGATATCAAGGTGTCCCCCATGGAGAAAACCCCAGGATGTCCTCACTCCACGTCAATTGATGTCACTCCTACGTCGAGCCGTCTGTCAGGTCCAATTAAACAAATAAAGGGGGAGTGTGGGTTCTGCGAGCACCATTGGCATATTGTCCCTGACAGAACCCCGGTGATGGAGATCACTTCATCACCGTGGGTTTCCGAGGGGACAGAAAGTGGGGGAGCGGAATATTAGATAGAGTTTAATTCACCAATAGCTGATCTGACTGGCAGCTAGGACAATGGAGAGCTAATGACTAACTCGCTAGGCATGTAATGGGTAATCTTGCGTCCGCAGATTCCTTAAAGCCATAGAGTCAACATTGGCCACTTGTTTGCTTCCGATAACGAGGAACAATGTATGTCCCCGGTAGTTAATTAAGTTAGATAAGGAACTTCCCCCAGTGAAGACTTCCCCAATTAACTTGTGTAAACATGGTGTTCAGACTCAGGGATTCCTTTGTATCGCTACGCGCAACGTATGCACACAGCCAGATTAAGGCAGGCATAAATGCTTCTGATTCATCATCATTAAACACTGGTCTTTGCTCCACCTTGCCTCGTGTGTCTTGCTTGACCAGTCTCCGGGACCCACCGGCCCACTTCGCGGCCCCGATCCAGCTTGCCCAGCCCGCTTCGTGGCCCAGATCCAACAATTTCCCCCTTCTTAATTTGGGTACTGCTTGATTTCATTTGGAATAAGTGGCTTGTACCAAAGCAGAGGACTTCATTGGCTTTGTGGTTAAGATGCTGAACTTGATGAATGGAAGGTTGGCATGTCAGCAGTTCGAGACCCAAGTGCTGCATGACAGAGTGAGCTCATGTCTTCATCCCAGCTCCTGTCAACCTAGCTTGAAAGCAAGAAATTGCAAATAGATAAATAGGTACCACTTTGGTGGGAAGATAACAATGTTCCATGTGCACTTTGGTGTCTAGTTATGCCTGCCACATGACCACAGAAATGTCTGCAGAGAGTGCTGACTCTTTGGCTGCAAACAGAGATGAGCACTGCACCCTAGAGTCAGATACAACTGGCTTTTGAGCAAGGATAACCTTTACCTTACCAAAGCAGACCAAAATATAGTACAAAATTATGCCATTCTCACTGGCAGAGAGAGACACTTTTCTGAAAGTTTATCTTGCCCTCATTGTGACTTAAAAAATGCCCACATGGCTGTGTCTGTGATATCTTAATAGCTGGCAACAGGTAAAGATGATGTCAGGCATTAAAAACCCACTCATGCATAGAAGAGTCCTACATTTATCTTGGTTTTGTAATCTTTCTTAGGACTGCATTTCTCTTTTGAGTTTTATTTCCAGTTTGTAAAATCAATATGAATCCAGCAAACACTTGGTAGGGGTATAACACTCCAATGGAAATGATTGCAGAGCAACAATGTTTCTCATTTCATCCGCCTTCCATAAACTAAACTACCCTCTAAGTCAGAGAAGTTGTAGAACACAAATTACATCATTTTGGCCTTGTTCACATGGGAGCCATTCACCTTGTCCTGGAAGCAAATGTGCATTAAAAGTAAAAGGTGCTCGAAAACCAGTCATACCCAACTCTGGGGTCCAGTGCTTCTCTCTGTTTATAGCTGAAGAGCCAGTGCTGTCTGCATTTGCAGGCATTTCCGTGGACATGTGGCAGGCATGCCTAGATGTGGGAAGGCATCTGGTTTCTGTCTCCTGTCCTCTGACACATTTTGTAAACAAAAGCCTCTTTGCTTGCATGAGAGACAACGCTCCTTATCTCTCCTTATTTGGGTTCTGACATTCTGATTGATTATGTAGCTTAAGTTTCGTTTCTGGTATACTCTGCTTGAATAAAGAGAAGCGATTAGTATCCTTTGTTCAGCCAAAGACTGCAGTCTGTTTTCTGTCTATCTCTGTGCTTTCCTTACTCTGAGCCTAATGAAGCTGGACTTCGTGGACTCTTAAGTTTCTATCTTAAAAGATCTGAAGATATAAACTGCTGCTTCATGAGACTGATTGAGAAGAGATCTTTACATGAATCAGATTTCTACAACTGGTGCCCCGTCGCGAGGCCATTGAATGAAATTCAAAGGAATGCTTTGAAGAGATCTGCTTCAGCATTTAGCACCTAATTATCACCTCATCGACCGGGACAAGGTCTCATTCACCCGGACCGGGAAGGTCATAAATCGAGCGCTCGAAATTCATCCAAAGTCAACTTTGGGTCCCACATTAGGTGAGTGAAGAAAAATATTAAATTTTTTTATCATGGGGTGCGTGCTTACTTCGCAAATGCAGGAACTTTGTAAAGATATCTCAGATCTTTTGAATAACAATGGGAAACGAGCTGATGAGAAGGGGATACAAAAGCTAGTCAAAGCTATAGAAAAAAACTGTCATTGGGTTAAATATGATGAATGTTTGGACTTAAAACAGTGGAAACAGATTGGGAGAGAAATGCAGAAGCATAATGGAATTTCTATATCAGTGCTATTTACATGGGAGGAAGTCAGAGACTGCCTTCAAAGACTCACTCCAAAGAATATTCTGTTGTCTCAGGGGCTTGCTGGCCCCCTCCCAAAGCTTTTGCCCCCAGCCAAGGGAGGGGCTATGGCAACTGCCCCTCCATCATATGAGCAACAACAGCATAAGCCCCCTGGTGGAGGTGGAAAAGAAGATGGGACATTATATCCTGCCTTGCAGCAATCAAGCACTTTTAGCCCTACAAAAGACCTGTTCTCTGCTGCTTTAACTGCAGCTGTGCTGGATATGGAACCTGTTGCTGTATACCCAGTGATCCGGGGGGGCTCCGGCTGTGGGCAATGCACCGGCAGTCCCAGATAGATATGAAACCCTCCATTACAAATATCTGAAGGAACTAAGAGTCAGCATACGTGACTATGGGTTTAATGCACCTTTTACAAAAGCTCTGTTGGAAGCCATTGCTTCTCAAAAATTGCTACCAGTTGATTGGAAACAGATGATTAAAGCACTCCTGCCTCCTGTAGAAGCTATGCTCTGCTTGCAAGAGTGGAGGGATGTGGCTTGGGAGGTACATCATACACGCCCTGCACTCACGATGGATATGTTATGTGGGGAGGGAAATTTTGCCAACCCCACACAGCAGTTGGCACTCACTGATGCCCAGCTGGGAGATATTGCACAGATAGTCATGCGTGCCTGGAGTAAGATTCCTTCCAAAGGAGATAGCTCAGTTGCTGGGTTTGCAGCAATCAGGCAGGGCCCTAAAGAGGATTACACTGAGTTCATTAACAGACTCATGACTGCCCTCAGCCGCCAGGTGGAAAATGTCCCGGCACGGGAAATGCTCATGAAACAACTGGCTTTTGAAAATGCCAATGAGGATTGTAAAGGGGCTCTGACAGCTGTTTATGCTAGGCCAGGAACATCGATAGCAGACATGATGAAAGTTTGTCAAAATGTGGGGACTCACAGTTACAAGGCTCAACTTCTGGCAGCTGCAGTTCAATTGCCCACAACTCAGGCTCAAAACAAACGTTGTTTTGGCTGTGGAAAAGAAGGGCATTTTAAAGCACAATGTCAAAAGCAGGCAGCACGCCCTTCAAGGAAGTGTCCCATTTGTCAGAAGGGGTACCATTGGGCCAATCAGTGCCGCTCAAATCCTAATGCCAACTCCTCAGCTGCTCAGCACAAAGACTCTGACTTTTCTCCACAGCAGCAGGGAAATGGGAGTGCGGGCCAGGCTCGGGCCCAGGCAAAATAATAGGGCTACCAGAGGTCAGTGAGGAAGCAATAGCAGAGGTTTTGGCAGAAGATATGGAACTTGCCCAAGAAATGATTTCACGATATAGAAAAAACCATCCTCTAAAAGAAGGACTATTATTGAGGTTATCCAAGGACTGTACCTTTACTATGCCAGGGTGTGTGGAGGCTCTTCCCACACTGGTTGATGATGTTATTCCCCAGGGCATGATGGGCATCGTTCTTCCTTGCCCAGATGCCTTGCCCGCTTCTGTACACATTGCAGCAGGGTCAGTTACATTGGGTCACCAAGAAATTGTCATCCCTGCATCAGCCACGCAACATCTCACCCTGCCTAAGGGACAACCTGTAGGACGCCTTCATCTGCTCCCACTAGGGACCACTGTAACTCCATCCCAGGAGGGGACTGTAACAGCAGCTATGGCGGTGATACAAATCACCGAGGATAGACCGACCCGCTCGCTGATTATGGGTGGACGTTCAGTGTCTGGATTGGTCGATACAGGAGCCGATATTTCAGTGGTGGCAAAAAAAGATTGGCCGACTGGATGGACCGTCCGCCCCTGTAGGGAAGTTTATGGGGTGGGCGGGTACGAGCCAGCACAGCAAAGTGTTCATCCAATCGTCTTTGAGACCTCAGGGGGAACAAAAGTTTCTCTTCACCCCCTGATTATGGATATTCCTATTACTCTGTGGGGCCGGGACCTCCTGGCTAAAACAGGGTGTACCTTGCAGACAAATTTTTGATACGGGCCTCCCCTGCAGCGCCGTTGCATGCACTTCCACTACAATGGAAAAACACCCCGCCAGTGTGGACGGATCAATGGCCGCTCTCAAGAGAAAAGCTCCAGGCGGAGGAGGCCCTTGTACAGGAGCAATTAAATCTGGGACATATTCAAACAACCACTAGTCCTTGGAACTCTCCAATTTTTGTGGTGAAAAAGAAGTCTGGGAAATGGCGATTGTTACATGATTTGAGAAAAGTTAATGAGCACATCTTGCCAATGGGACCTCTACAATCTGGACTTCCTAATCCGAACATGATTCCGGAAGATCATCAACTCATGGTCATAGATTTGAAGGACTGTTTTTATACAATCTTGCTAGCGCCACAAGATAGAGAAAAATTTGCATTTACATTGCCGGTATACAATAATGAACATCCTACTCAACGGTTTGAATGGTGTGTCTTGCCTATGGGTATGGCCAACTCGCCGACTCTATGCCAACATTTTGTGAACATGGCTTTGGAACCTTTCAGGCAACGCCATCCAGAGGTTAAAGTCTATCATTACACAGATGACATTTTATTACATGGTCCACAAGTCACGGAGAAACACCTGCAGGACCTAGCAGACATTTTGCAACAAGCGGGCTTGATCATAGCTCCTGAAAAAGTACAGCGGATGTATCCATTCCAATATCTGGGACATAGGCTCTCAGCTAGAGCTTCAACTCCGCTATTGCCAACAATAGCTATTCCAGAGCAGTTCACTCTTGTACAATTGCAACAATTGCTAGGGAACATAAATTGGGCTCGTCCTTTCTTGGCCCTGAGCACGGAGGAACTGTCACCACTCTTTGCTGCTCTTTCTGGACACACTTCTCCAGCGGACATCATTCCCTGCACAACGGAGATGCGTACAGCTCTTCAACGCCTCAATGAAAAGCTGCATACCATCGCTGTGGATCGGGTGCCCTCAGGCACCATTGCGCTGGCATGCGCTCTTCTTTCTACACCGAGGCTGCCCACTGCTGTTTTGTTCACGCCTGTCAACGCTCAGAAGGTGGCCATCGTGGAATGGCTTCACTTGGCGCACACTCCCTCGAAAAACTGTTATCGCCTACCTGATGCGATTGCTGATCTTTTCCTCAAATGCCGTACTAGGGCAAAGCATTTGACTGGCTATGATATTGACTTTGTTTGTTTTCCTTTTTCGCAGGATCAGCTAACCGCCTTGCTACAGCATTCTGAGGCATTTCAGGTGGCCATGGCGGACTTTGTGGGACAAGTTAAATTTAAACCCCCCCCCCCAAGGATAAGCGGTTTACCTTGCTGAATCTCACTTCTTACTCCCTGTCATCCCCGCTTTGCATGCAACCTATCTTGCATGCCGTTACTCTTTTCTCGGATGGCTCCCCCTCCCGTGGAGTCCTTACATGGCAGGGTCCTACTGGGGAATGGGAGGTTGTTTTTACAGGACCTCAAGCATCGGCCCACCGGTCGGAACTGGCAGCGGTCATACTTGCTTTCTCTACGTTTTCTGATGTGCCTTTTAACCTGATTGTGGATACTCAATATGTTTACCGCCTTGTTTTTACTTTAGCTCAAGCTTATTTGTCTCCATCGATGGATAGGGATCTTTTTGCTTTATTCCAACAGCTTCAAGGTTTTCTTTCCAACCGTACGGTCCCATTCTTCATTGCCCACATACGCTCTCACACAAGGATCCCAGGTTATTTGACGGAGGGCAATGTACGAGCAGATTCTGCTCTCCGAGACTCTGCTGAGGTTTTTTCTCTCTTTGACAACCCCATTGACAGTCATGCAATGTTTCATCAATCTGCTAAGGTTTTGCATAAACGATTTTCCATTCCTATGTCACAGGCTAGAGACATTGTGTCATCCTGTGCTTCCTGTACGAAGTCTCCTATATTCCTGCCATTTGATGCTGTTAATCCTCGAGGAACAGAAGCTAATCAGCTATGGCAGATGGATGTCACGCAAGTACCTGCTTTGGCTCTGCTTTCTAAGTTACATGTGACTGTTGATACCTTCTCTGGATTTATATGGGCTACACCCTTACGGGGTGAAACATCCAGACATGTTATACAACATTGCATTCGTTCGTTTGCGGCAATGGGTAAACCTAAACGCCTTAAGACAGACAATGGGTCATCATATGTTTCTTCTGCCTTTCAGGACTTTTGCCATCAGTGGGACATTAAGCTAACCCATGGAATACCCTATAACTCGACTGGACAGGCGAAAGAGCCCACCTGACATTCAAAAATTTGTTACACAAGCAAGTGGGAGATAAAGGGGTTCCTGTGGCTGAAATACCTACAGCTGTTGCTAAAGTACTGTATACTCTTAATTTTCTTCTTGCTCCCCATAACAGGTCACACTCTCCAGTCGAATTGCATTTCAGGACCGAGGAGTGTCTTCCTAAGCCATTGGTCGTTTATCGGCAGCAACCGGATCCTGAGTGGAAGGGTCCTGTACCTCTAATCACCTGGGGACGAGGATACGCAGCGGTTTCTACAACCTCAGGACCTGTGTGGATTCCTGCTCGAGCGATCCGCCCATGGAGAGAGAAGAAGGTTACTCAGCCCCAGGATGGTGGTTCACCAGTAAACTAAATTTGCTGACATTTGTTCTTTTCTTTCTTACTGTGCTTCCATCTGTAAGAACAATACCTCATGGGGGCAACCCCAACTTTTGGATTCGTCATGCTAACTATATGTTTGAAGTTCATGGTAAGAATGCAACGTTATACTATGAGCATCCACTGGCAGTGTCTCAAATGGCCTTTCTTCCGGCATTGTTCAACACGCCAGAGTTGGTTATTGGACATTTGCAACATCTTGATAGGTCTACACTCTTCTCTAATCCTCCAGAACAATTTAACAACACCCGCTGGCGAAGCATGACATTCAAGAAATACACTAAAGGACTTTGTTTCTGCTGTCATAGTTCTGGAGTCTGGAATAGTAAATGGAAGCACTGGACTCAAGCAAACAGGATTTTGCGGAATGTAGGCAATTATATGGGTTGTGATGATTATTTTTGGTTATGGGGTAGTTATAACAGTTCTTATAAGCTTAATTATACCTTGTTTAACACTACTATTGAAGATATATATGATGTATTTCCTATGTTTACTCCTGATTATTCTGCTATAGATAGTGGTTCAATTTGCAATGGATGGCAAATCAAGGATCCCAACATGTGGTTCTTTTTTAATGGAGTTGCCACGAATTTCCATCCAGGACAATATCAATGTGCAGCATTGAGTTATTTTACCTTACAGACTGGCCATAGATTACCTGTTGGCAAAATCCGGAGGATTTTGTAAACTGGTCGGGAACCAGGGATGTCGGGTAAAATTCCAGGATCTGAATAATACTATTGAGAAAGAACTTCAGAATTTACAGGAGAGCATTATTAACAATGTACGCACTGATGTTAATCTCTTTGATTGGGTGACTTCTTGGTTGCCTGATTTATCTGTCCTTAGACAAGTTTTCTTTTATGGGTTCATTATTATTATCTGCCTTATACCTTTGTGTTTTTGCATTAATTGTATTCCTAATCTTATTTCTATGTGTAACACATGTCCACTGCGTAGAAGGGAGACATCGGGTTTTGCACGACGGCAACTGTACTCAATGAGGTATCACCCTCCGGAACAAGGTACCATGAGTCAGGAGGGGTACGATGTCCAGGAGGACAGTGATGATGTATATGGAGGAGTAGTTATGGAGTATCATGACATGCAGGGGTATGATTAGCCGTCCCTCTCTCAAATTTTAATGAAAAAGGAGGACATGTGGGAAGGCATCTGGTTTCTGTCTCCTGTCCTCTGACACATTTTGTAAACAAAAGCCTCTTTGCTTGCATGAGAGACAACGCTCCTTATCTCTCCTTATTTGGGTTCTGACATTCTGATTGATTATGTAGCTTAAGTTTCGTTTCTGGTATACTCTGCTTGAATAAAGAGAAGCGATTAGTATCCTTTGTTCAGCCAAAGACTGCAGTCTGTTTTCTGTCTATCTCTGTTCTTTCCTTACTCTGAGCCTAATGAAGCTGGACTTCGTGGACTCTTAAGTTTCTATCTTAAAAGATCTGAAGATATAAACTGCTGCTTCATGAGACTGATTGAGAAGAGATCTTTACATGAATCAGATTTCTACACCTAGACCCCAAAGTGCATGGAACACTGTTTACCTTCCCACCAAAATGGTATTTATCTATCTACTTGCAATTTCTTGCTTTCGAACTGCTCAGTTGGCAGGAGCTGGGACAGAGATGGGTGCTCATTCTGTCATGCAGTACTTGAGTTTTGAACTGCTGACCTTCTGCCTCCCAGTCAGCATCTTAACCACTTGAGCCATTGCAGTCCCTCTGCATTACCCGTTGGCATTTTGCATCCTCTTCTGGAACTGCATAGTTACCACCATTCGTGATGTGAACCAGCATCATAATTGCATGGATCAGCATATTGGTGTGTATCAAAAAGCTTGGAGGGGCATAGCATTTTGTACCTGGAGTTCAAGAACAATGCTGGATTGTCACATGATTGTGGGATGTTTGCTTTATTTCAGCTTGATCCATCTTGTGGCTAGTGCCACATCAATGTTATGACAAAGCATACGGGGCAGAAGCCTGTAGCTGTATCTTGCTTCCAAGTATGACACGTACAGTTTACTTCTGCCATTTGGAGCCCCCAGCTCCTGCCAACCTAGCAGTTTAAAAGCAAGAAATTAAAAGTAGATAAATAGATATCACTTGAATGGGAAAGGTAACAGTGTTCCGTGTGCTCCTGTGTCTAGTCATGCCTGCCATGACCATGGAAACGTCTGCAGAAGAAGACACCATCAGCACTTTGGCTATAAACGGAGATGAACACTGACCCCTTAGAGTTGGACAAGACAGAGCAAAGGCTACTTTTATCTTAACCTTTACTTTGTAAGAAGCCTTAATCTTTGTACTCCTCTGAGTTAAGTGCGGTATTTTCATTGTCACAGTTGAACTTTGACAATTTCCCCTTGATTACTTATAGGGGAGAAAGGTCTGATGCATCAATGGTTCACACTCAGGATATTCAGGAATTTCCATTATAAGTGAGGGGAGGAAGCTGTTTAATTAGACAGCCTCCATTCTTAAAGAAGATTTTATTTGGGCCTTTGTTTCTCTGGAGTGGGAGTCTGCAGTGGTTCAAGTGATTAAGATGCTGACTGGGTGTGTGTGTGCAGAAGGTCAGCAGTTCAAAACCTGAATGCTGCATGACGAAATGAGCGCCCGTCTCTGTCCCTGCTCCTGCCAACCTAGCAGATTAAAAGCAAGAAATTGCAAGTAGATAAATAGGGACCACTTTGGTGGGAAGGTAAACAGTGTTCCATGCACTATGGTATCTAGGCATGCCTGCCACATGTCCACAGAAATGTCTGCAAACACAGACAGTGCTGGCTCTTCAGCTAGAAACAAAAATGAGCACTGATCCCTAGAGTTGGATACGATTAGTTTTTGAGCAAGGGTGACCTTTATCTTTACTTTGTTTCTCTGGAATATAAATCTCAAAGGAAATCCCTAGGAACATGCCCTCCAATGAGGACTCACAGATATTTTCTACCCTAAATAGGTATCTCTGGTCAGGTTATCTTGCTAAGGTAACAGAGTAGACCATACTGCCCCCCACTCAACACCAAACATCAGGCGGCAGTTAACCAACCTGACAACCCTGAGGACTAGGGGCTTTGGTCAAGTCCACATGGAAATGTGGTGGTCTCCAAGTGGATTAAATCCCACTTGAATCCATCTTGATGGAAGGCAGCAACTTCATCAATACTGGGCTGAGGAGGACTTTATGTGCCAAAAGGGCTCAGGACCAGAAAGTGATTCGCAGAGCTGGATCAGTAGTACAGGTGTCATGCTGCAATGTGGAAGGCAGATGTAAGGCCATGGCTTTTTATTCATAGGACAGTCTTCAAGGCTGATCACCATGATGATCACCAATATTTGGAATCAGATATGGCATAAGAAGAAGATGAAATAGGTATATGCTGGAGGGAGGGTCTTGATCTCCAAAGGGCTGGGCTGTAACAGCAATAGATGTGTCATTTATAAGAACATAAGAACATAAGAACAGCCTTGCTGGAACAGGCCACAGCCCATCCAGTCCAGCATTCTGTCTCACACAGTGGCTCACCATTTCCTTCAGGGTATTCCCAAGGAGATGCGTTCACCTGCTTAGGATTCCCTGGAAATGGCATTGAGAGATATCCTGCCTATCTCTCCAACCCGGAGGTTGTCCTTAGGTAGCCATAATTATAGCCATTGATACCCTTGTCCTCCATGAACTTATCTAATCCTTTCTTAAAGCTGTCAAGACTGACAGCTGTCACCACTTCTTCTGGCAGGGAGTTCCATAGACCAGTAATCCTCTGGGTGAAAAAGTACTTTCTCTTATTTGTTTGAGAACTAGTACCCAAAAGTTTCATGGAGTGTCCCCTAGTTCTAGTGTTGTGCGATAGGGAAAACAGTTTTTCCTTATCTACTTTGTCCACACCGTGCATGATTTTATAAACTTCAATCAGGTCACCTCTTAGACGCCGTCGTTCAAGAGTGAAAAGGCCCAACCGTTGCAGCCTCAGATGGTAAGGAAGGTGTTCCAGTCCCCTAATCATTCTGGTTGCCCTCCTCTGTACTTTCTCCAACTCCATAATATCCTTCTGGAGGTATGGCGACCAGAACTGTACACAATATTCCAGATGGGGCCTCACCATAGATTTATAAAGAGGCAAAATGACACTTGCTGACTTATTTTCTATACCCTTCCTAATGATCCCTAACATTGAGTTTGCTTTTTTCACTGCTGAGGCACACTGGGTTGACACCTTCATTGAGCTGTCCACCAGGACACCAAGGTCCCTTTCCTGGTTTGTCGCAGAGAGTTCAGACCCCATCAGTTTATAAATATAATTGGGGTTTTTTGCCCCAACATGCATCACTCTGCACTTACTGATGTTGAAGCTCATTTGCCACTGTTTTGCCCACTCCCCCAGTGTCAAGAGATCCCTCTGGAGCTCTTCACAATCTCTCACAGTTTTCACTACCCTGTATAATTTAGTGTCGTCAGCAAATTTGGCTACCTTGCTTTTTACTCCTACCTCTAGATCATTTATGAAGAGGTTGAAAAGCAGGGGTCCCAGTACTGAACCTTGGGGGACCCCACTCTTTACTTCCCTCCACTTGGAGAAGTGTCCATTTAGTGCTACCCTCTGTTTCCTGTCCCTTAGCCAGTTGCTGATCCAGGACAAGACCTGTTCCTTTATTCCATGACTGGTAAGTTTATTCAAGAGCCTTTGGTGTGGGACCTTGTCAAAAGCCTTCTGAAAGTCCAGATAAACAATGTCAACTGGATCCCCCTTATCCACATGCTTGTTGACACTCTCAAAAAATTCCAACAGATTAGTGAGGCATGATTTGCCCTTGTAAAAGCCATGTTGGCTCTCCTTTAGCAGCGCCTTCTCTTCTATGTACCTATTAATTTTATCTTTTAGGATGGTTTCCATCACTTTACCTGGGACACATGTCAAACTGACAGGCCGGTAATTTCCTGGATCACCCCTGGATCCTTTTTTGAAAATTGGTGTTACATTTGCTACCTTCCAGTCATCAGGCACAAAGCCTGATTTGATGGAAAGATTATATATTTTGGCTAGGAGATCAGCAATTTCATCTTTAAGTTCCCTGAGAACTCGTCGATGGATGCCATCTGGTCCTGGTGATTTGTTAGTGTTTAGCTTAACAAGACATGCAAGGACCTCCTCCCTGGTTATTTCTATCTGGCTTAATTCTTCGGTTTCCCTCCCTACGAAGATAGGCTCTGTTTTGGGCATGTGGTCTCTGTCTTCTTCAGTGAATACTGAAGCAAAGAATTCATTGAGTCTCTCTGCAATCTCTGTTTCCTCTTTAATAACCCCTTGCCTTCCATTGTCATCTAATGGTCCAATGGCCTTCCTAGTTGGGTTCTTACTTCTAATGTACTTAAAGAAGTCTTTGTTATTCCTCTGAGTATTTTTAGCTATACGCTCCTCAAAGTCTTGCTTTGCTTTCCTGATTGTTGCCTTGCATTTGTTCTGCCAGAATTTATGTTTCTGCCTGCTGTCCTCATTTGGACAAGCCTTCCATCTTCTAAATGAGCTTTTCTTGCTCTTGATCACTTCCCGAACAGCTCCTGTAAGCCACATCGGAGTCCTCTTGGACCTGGCAGTGCCCTTTTTCCTTTTCGGTATGCATTCCAATTGGGCCTCTGTTATTGTTTTTGTAAACAACCTCCATGCCTCTTGGAGTGTTTGGACTCTCTCAATTTTCCCTTTCAGTTTCTTTTTTACTAGTTTCCTCATCTTTGGGAAATTTCCTTTTTGAAAATTTAAGGTCTCTGTGTTAGATTTTATCAGTGACTTGCGGTCTATGATCAAGTTAAACATAATTGAGTTGTGGTCACTGTTCCCTATTGGATCAGTCACATTAACATCTTGCACCAGATCCTGAGTATTACTCAGGATCAAGTCAAGGATTCTTGTACCTCTAGTTGGGTCTTCAACCATCTGTCCCAGGGAACAATCATTGAGCATATCTAGGAACTTTATCTCTTTATCATGTGCTGAACAACAGTTCACCCAGTCTATGTGAGGGTAATTGAAGTCCCCCATTATAACCAGGCTTCCCTTCTTGGATGCCTCCTTTACAACATTCTCCAACTGCCAGTCTCCCTCAAGAGTTTGGGTCGGAGGCCGATAGTATATGCCTACTGTTAGACCATCCTTGTGGCCTGGTACTCTTACCCACAGAGCTTCTAATGGTGACTCTAAATCACCTAGATATTCAAATTCATACGATTTTATCACTTCTTTGACATACAAGGCTACACCACCTCCTGTTTGCCCCTTCCTATCCTTCCTGTACAGTTTGTAGCCTGGGACAACTGTATCCCATTGGTTATCATCCGTCCACCAGGTTTCAGTGATACCAATAATATCAATATTTTTATCTATTGCTAAGTATTCCAGCTCCCCTATTTTGTTCCGGAGGCTTCTGGCATTTGTATACAAGCATTTATATATGGTTTCCTGATACAGTCTTTTGAGTCCAGTTGCATTGTTAGACTGCCTCTTGCATCCTTCTGCTAGAGTGCTGGTGACTAGCTCCTTGCTCTGCTCAGTAATTTTTGCATCCTCCTCACTACTCATGTACACACTTTCCCAAACCGGATGCTGCCCAGCTCCTGTCGGCTTTCCCCCAGTTATCAGTTTAAAAACTGCCCTGCAGCCTTTTTCATGTTGAGTGCCAGCAATCTGGTCCCATCATGGTTTAAATGCAACCCATCCCTCCTGAACAGATTTGGCTTGTCCCAAAATGTTCTCCAGTTCCTGACAAATCTGAAGCCCTCCTCTCGACACCACCGCCTCATCCACGCATTGAGGCTTCTGAGCTCTGCCTGCCTGGTAGGTCCTGCACGAGGGACAGGCAGCACCTCTGAAAATGCTACCTTGGAAGTCCGGGACTTCAATCTTCTTCCTAACAACCTAAATTTGGCTTCCAGGACAGACCGCTTGGCCTTCCCAACATCATTAGTACCAACGTGTACCATGACAACTGGCTCGTTCCCAGTTCTCTCTAACAATCTATCTAGATTTCTTGTGATGTCTGCAACTTTTGCACCTGGAAGGCAAGTCACCATACGGTTATCATGTGCATCACAAATCCATTTCTCTGTATTTCTAATTATTGAATCGCCTAGTACAAGGAGCCTCTCTCCTGCAATCTGTTCATCTACATGCACCTCATCAACCATATTAAGGGAGAGAACCTCAGTTTGTTCCTGTTGTTCATCTTCCTGGATCTCATCAAGTGTGATGAAGGAGAGGTCATCAGGTGGAACCAGTTGTTCCTCTGTGTGTTCCTCATCAGGTGTGATAAGGGAAAGAGCCTCAAATTTATTTTGTAATTTCAGACTCTCAGAGTGATCCCCTACTCTTCTCCTCCTTTGAGTCACATTCCTCCAACCATCTCCCTCCTGAGTTAGTGAAGGGCCTTCTCCCTCAGAACTGTGCCCTGTCTCTTCTTTGTCCAGCATAGTCTGCTCCGCTCTGTCCAAGAGAGGTCTTTCTCAAGGTGTCACGTGTAGAGAAGCAAGCATAAAGAACAGGTTTGCGTTACTAAAATCAAATGACTATGAATCAAGAAAATTGTTGAAACCAGTAATATTAGTAAGAAAGAATGGAAAAAGAGGAGTCCTGTAGTAAAGAGCAACCCAAAAAAACCTAGATGGATGATGAAATAAACACTTAAAATTCTAAAGGACAGGTGAAAAGCAAAGGGTGGGGGAAAGTGAATGAAAACTGAATGCAGATTTCCAGAGACTATCACTTAAAGACAACAATTACAACAACCAGTGCAATTAAATAGAAAACAACAATGAAAGGAGAAAAACAAGGCATTTCTACCAAAAGATCTAAGAAATCAAACAGAAATTTAAGCCTAGATTAATTCTGATGACCAAAAAGGAGGAACTACAGAGAAGGAATACTATGATGAAGAAACTAGTTCTAGAAAGTGAAGAGAAAGCTTCTCTTAAAGCACTAGAAAGAAAGAAATCATTATGGGTAGAAGGAATCTGTTGGATTGGGGCCGTGAAGCGGCCCTTAGGGTCCCGGAGGAGACTGGTCGAGTAACGACACGAGGCAAGATGGAGCGAAGACCAGTGGTTTATTGAGGGAAAAGCATCATCATATATAGGAATTCAAGGCAGCGTGCGATAGAATCGTCATCTGACAGAAAATCACATCACCCATTTACCCGGGTTAATTGGGAACTTCTCTTGGGGAAGTTAATTAACTAAGGCAAATACTGACAGGGGAAATCCATTGTTCATGGCTTGCTCAAGAGTAAACATGGCCACTATTTGCACTAAAGCTTGGGCTCATCTGTGAGTGAGTAATTGCCTAATGCCTAACGGGAGTTAGTGATTTAGCTTCCCTCAGCAGAACTGCCGGTCAGGTCAGATGTGGATGAATCAATCCTATGATTATTAATCCGCTCCCCAATTTCCATACTGGCAGAGGCCAGTGACCAGGAGCCTCCCTCAACTGGTGTAACCTTTGCCAGGGGCCGTTTTATGCCAATTGTGCTCGCGGATCCCGCACTCCCCCTTTTTCTGTTATTTTTGGACCTGACAGACGGCCCTGCGCAAGAGGGGCATCAGCTGGTGTGTAGGGATGACGTTTCGAGGTTCCCTTCACGGGGGACATCTCGATAGCAGTGAGGGAATACATTGCATGAAACAACACACTGTTGTGCCCAGTATTATCACCCCCACAATCACTTTGAGTGTCGTCTGAAGCCATCCCCATGGGAGCCACGACCACAACAAATCCCACCACCCCCATGAAGCATCCTCCTTGATGTTCTTGACCAGGGTGTGGAGGTCCGTGAGCTGGCTTTGTACCTAGTGGGTATTGTCTGTGAGACTAAAGCAACACATGCCATGGACAGACTCGCAGCCCAAATGATGTAACAACAGGGAATAATCGATAGCTGCTTGATTATCCAGTATGGCATGGCGAAGCTCTGTCTGCTCCTGATTGAGCAGCGCTATTGCCGAGGAGGTGTGGTTAATGGCTTTTGCAAAAGCGCAAGCCAATTGACCAATTCTCCGAGCGTTGCCTATGGCTAAGCCTGGCACGCTGAATATACTGACTGCTGCCTGGTTTTTCAGAGCTGTGGGTCTGAATCCAGACTGCTTTCTGTAGCAAGGCAAGACAATGAGATGTGTCATTGATCTCTTACTGTGACCTAAGGTGATTCTAAGCTATTTCTGCAACTTCTGGTGTTGTGCAAATGTCTTTCTAACACCTATGGGGAGGTGTGAAACTTACAATGGCTGGAGATAGCCGGCTACCGGGTGCTCAATCTTTCCAAGCAATGGGCCGGTGCAAACATAGGCCGGTCTGTCTTCCTTTGTTGGAAGCTGGCCGTTATTAACAATATACAGAAATTCAAGTGTCCCTTGCAAATCCCAGCTGGAGCATTGTACAAGGCATGTATAAATAAAGAGCAACTACAGATAATAGCAATAGAAAACATTCAGCAGCTTCTTGAAGATGAGGCTTCCCTTCTTGGTGGGGTTTCTTGTGTAACTTGAGCTTGGAAAAGTCTTGTTTTGTGGAAAAGCATGGTCCTTAGAAGTAGCACTGAGTATGCAAAATGTTCATAGGAATGTCTTTGGAGATGTAAGTCATAAAGGAAGGCGGACAGCTGATGACATCCAGGACAGTGACTGGTGCCATCCTTTGCAATAGCCGAACTTGGCATCCGGGCCTGATTCTGGCCTCTGGGACCTGCATGGGGAAGAGACTTGTTTGGGAGATAAAAATTCTGAAAGAGTTAGTTAGTTTTTGCACTTATAGGATAGCAATTGCTGTGCAACTATGGGATGTTGTTCCCCCCTTTCTGTTTGTTTGTCAATGTAGGACTTAAACGTCCGATAGGCCCGTTCTGTACAATCGCTTGCCCCTGCGGATTGTACGGAACGCCAAAGGTGTGCTTAATATCCCAGGTGGCCCCCAACTATAAGCTGGGGCGTCATCGGACTTCATGTGCCGAGGTTCGCCCATGGCCGTGGGAAAGGAGATGCTGCTCCACATGGGGAACCGTTTCTCCCTTCTGTGCTGTTACCCAAACAAACTGTGGGAAGGTATTAATACAAACGTGCATTGATACAAACGTGCAAACATGCCAAAATGTGGGGCATGTGTGACATCCATTTGCCACACCTGGATGGCCTCTGTCCCTTGTGGGTTGACCCCCCACGAGGGCCCCCCCGGTGCCCCTGCACGATGCAGGCAGGAACGGACTATGCCTTGGGCTTGGGAAAGTGGCAGGTTGAACTGCCTTGCAAGTGCTTTGGCATTCTGATGAAAGAATGCATGACTCTGAATTGGAGTCGTGAATACACCTAAAACTGATCATTGCTGAATTTCCTTTGCGGCCGCATCCGCTCTGCTATTGCCCGCGGAAATCGGACCAGGTAGGTCCTGGTGACTTCGGATGTGGGCAATATAGAGCGCTTCTGTGCGGTTTTGCAAGTGAAATTGAGCTGTGAGGAACAGACTCAGCAAATTTTTGTCTATCGTGGGAGTGATGTATGCTCCCGGTAGACTGTGAAGCAAATTCCTGTACTGGCTGTCAGTAATTATGTTGAAGCGTTCTTTGGCAAAGGCGCGCAAAGCAAGGTTCACGGCTGCCAACTCTGCCCGCTTGTGGAAGAGTCAGGAGCGTGCGCCAAGCTTGGTCCTCTTGCCAAGTAAGAACCTAATATGTGCGACCCCCATAAGTGAAAATTGTCCTAGCCCCCTGAAGGGGAACCAGTGACATTAATTCACACAAGGTGACTGTATGCGTTTGAAGCGAGACGAGTCTGGGGACTTATGGCAAACCTTGGCGCATGACGTGCCAGGCTTCCCTTGGGTAAATTTCTCATGAAGGCCCCCCTGCACACATCCACCCATGGCGTGCGTGCACACATTTCCTGGAGCTATTCTTGTGCTCCTGTGAGAAGGGTGCCAGATGCTGGCTTAGCCTTTTGCCTGTGCTTAGACTAGCAGCAAAAAAAGGAAGGGGTGGCCTGAAAATGCCTGTATCTGATTGAAAGTGTGACCTGACTGCATTCTTAAAATGGTCCTAGGCCTTCCTGGCTAATGAGTAGCACTCTGCACATTCTCATGAGCTCAGGGACTAATCCTTCCTCTGTGCTCCAGAGTTTGTGAAATGTGTCTGCTCAAATAGAGAGGGTGCTGTGGGCCAGGTGTCATACTTAAAATGACTGACTAAGACTTATCAAAAACAAGCCAACTATGACATGCCAGCTGTAAGGAAATAATACACAAAGATGAAAAGACACACAAGTTAAACATTTCCAGCAGGGAGTTCCACTGGCGAAAGGAGGAAAGGAGGAAAGACAAGTCAAAAGTTAGCACAATGAGAATGCAACAACTCTTATCATAACGAAATCAGATTAGGTCAGGTAATTAAGACAACCGGGTCTTCCTGTAAAGAAATCCCTACCAGTAATTAACTCTGGACCCTATGAAAGGAAGCAATTTAAGACTGTAAAAAGAAATAAATTGGTTACTATTAAGGCCTGGAGAGGAGTTTTGTTCCTGTAAAAAGGTAACGATTAAGCATTTTCTGAATATACAGAGCGCAAGGATGTTTGCGTGCTTTTTCCTGTGAAAGGGGTACAATGAGTGAGTTACTTTACACAGATTAAAGTCAAAATACCAGAACAATATCTTTCTTAAGAGAATGAAGGAGAGTTAGAACGATTCTCAACCCGCGGCCAGATGTGGGTAAGTGGGCCAGATGCGGCCCATGTTGCTCTGCCACTACCTCCACCAAGCCAAGAAGGGCTGTGCGGTGAAGGAAGGGCAGGATGACTGTCCGGGCCCCCAGAGCTGCCTGAGGCCCCAGAACTTGGCCCCTGACTTTAAAGGGTTGAGAACCGAGGTTACAAGATGATAACACAGTAAACACATGAAGACAATGCAATTCTCTCACTCCTAGTGAGATACGTGACTTCAAGACGCTAAGAGACATTCAGACACCTTAAAACACAGAGATGGGGGTTTGAGGAACACAGACGTAGGGAGGGGCCCCATAGTTTATGATTTAGTGAGGAAAACTCATAGAAGTGATTTTTGTTTTCAGATCGCGCTTCTGAAAAGAAAAATCTGTTTTCCTGAGTGGCACGGATTGCAAAACCGGTTTCCAAGAGTGACTTAATCCCTTGACAAAGAAAAAAGTCTCAAGGGAAGAAGGGGGGTCACCCCACCCTATTGCAGGTTAGGATTCCCCCCCTCCACCCTCCTGCCTTCGCTGCCCTTAAGCTGCTAAGCAGGCAAGGCAAAGGGGTTTTGTTTACCATGCTTTCACAAACCTTAAATAGTTCCTGCCCATGAGCAGAGTGCAAACTGTTTAACACATATTTCACAGTGACATTACCACGCAGTTACACAAAGGAACACTTTTTCAATCATACTGTGGTCATAGAGACAAGGCTTTTGCAATCATACACAGTTCTTGCAGTCATACATTCAGTGGTGCACCACGCATACACACATTTATTTACGCACTCGCACATTCCTCCCCTGATCTGCAGTGTTCTATCCTACACATGAGGAGATGACTTATACACAGCTGGCCCTTTACAACCATCTGGGTGCTTCTACTTAGGTGTGAGTTTCTCTGGGCTACTCCAAGGTGAGACAAGTAGGTTCTGCCTGTGCCTTGGGAGAGCTCGGGGTGCTATTGCTGGGATGGTTCCTCTGGCATAGCCAGGGCGATGGCTTCCTCCTTTTTAGCCTGGGCCAGATTCCCAGATCTCGGTGCTGCCTCACGCTCCAGTGCCAGCGTGGCCATTTGGTATTAAGATCCGGACAACCTTTTGAAGATCTGCCTGGTCTAGATTGGCATTCTCTTCTAAGGTGTCTCATTTTTCCACACTGTAAGCAGGCGCCTTGGGGTTTTGGCACTGCTCTGCGCCTGAGTGTGGTAATGGGTCTGCTCTGGAGCCCTGCGTGGCCAGGGGCCGTGCAGATTTCCGTGAGCAGTGGGCGCTGAGCAGCCCTGCCTGAACGTGTGTCTGCCTTCAGATAGGCTGAACACAGCAGTTGGGCGCTAGCTAATTGTGCCACTGGCAATTTCCCTGTGAATGGATCTTCCTCACCCATGCGCTGAATGGAGTTCTTAATTGGCAGGGAACTTGTAACTGTCAGAGAAGCGCCAGGGCTTCTCATGCCATTAATTCCTTCAGTGATGTCTGCAGCTGTCACTGAGGGAATGCTCCCTACACTGCCCTGCTTAAGCTGAAATGACGGATAGAGACTCCTTGGGGCTGATGGTTCTGACTGCGCTGGGGGTTTCTGGGTCTTTATCCGGACTGGGTCTACCTCTGCTAAGAGTTTCCTACATTTGCTGCATGTGCGAGTTACGCCATCTGAAGCTCTCGGGGGTTGCTGAATGCAGACTCCTATCTGATCCCAGAGCTGAAGGGATAACGTACCTACTTCTGGGTAAAGCAGGCAGTGTTCCCTCAAGAACACCAAAAGCTGCGCTAGTTCTCCGCTGTGAAAGCTTATCTGATATACCCTGGCCAGGATTTTGAATTCATCCTCATGAATTCTTTGACTAGCGGACGGACGTTGCCACTGAGGACAAGTCCCCATATTACCTGCCGGGTCCTTTGAAGTCTCCTTCTCGGGACGATTCGACGCATCTGAAGTTCAGGCAATAGGTTTTGCATGACGAATCTCTGGGTAGAGCTCGGAGCGTGGACTGCCGCCACGGGCCCTCGGTGGCCTCTGCGCTGTCAGGGGTTCACAGCCAACCCTGAGCAGAACGCGTTTTTCCGTGCTGCAAGCCGCCGCGATAGCCGGAGCAAGCTGTAGGATGCCTCTCTGAGATGCCTCGCCGCGTAGCTGTCTTCCCAATCGGATGGCTTTCCGACTGGGGCTGCCGCGCTGTCCTCCGGGGTGATCGGACACGGTTCTAGCGTAGAACCGGACCACGTAGATCGCTTACTCACGAGTAGGATCACGTCTCGGGGTCACCAGATGTTGGATTGGGGCCGTGAAGCGGCCCTTAGGGTCCCGGAGGAGACTGGTCGAGTAACGACACGAGGCAAGATGGAGCGAAGACCAGTGGTTTATTGAGGGAAAAGCATCATCATATATAGGAATTCAAGGCAGCGTGTGATAGAATCGTCATCTGACAGAAAATCACATCACCCATTTACCCAGGTTAATTGGGAACTTCTCTTGGGGAAGTTAATTAACTAAGGCAAATACTGACAGGGGAAATCCATTGTTCATGGCTTGCTCAAGAGTAAACATAGCCACTATTTGCACTAAAGCTTGGGCTCATCTGCAAGTGAGTAATTGCCTAATGCCTAATGGGAGTTAGTGATTTAGCTTCCCTCAGCAGAACTGCCGGTCAGGTCAGATGTGGATGAATCAATCCTATGATTATTAATCCGCTCCCCAATTTCCATACTGGCAGAGGCCAGTGACCAGGAGCCTCCCTCAACCGGTGTAACCTTTGCCAGGGGCCATTTTATGCCAATTGTGCTCGCGGATCCCGCAGGAATCCCAATAAAATTGTTTCAAGTGACAGAGATCGGATCAGTCAACAGCCTAAAAAAATGGCACTACAGTACATATAGAAAATGAAATGACTCAGAGACAGACAAAGTTCAACATGCATTCCAATCCCCAATATTTTAGAATAATCATAGCTTTTCATGATCCAAACAGTCAAAGGTAATCTATAATCCAGTAGCCAATGTATTTGCATATGATCTCTAGTGCTCTTGAAGTAAAAGAAGATGTTATGGAATATATGGAAGATGTTATGGAATATGCTTTAGAGGCCTCTACTAATTTAAATTGATAATTTAAACTGCTGAGAGCCACCTCTGTTCAAACAGAGGAAGCAGTTTGAAGCTTCCAGAAGCAGGGGGGCAGAGCCACACCAGGCCCTTCCCTGAACTGTGACTCATAGGGGCGGAGCCACACTAGCCTTTAAAAGCTCTGAGCTCTTTCAGGGTCAGCCCTTTTGACTCTGCATGTGCTCTTAAGCAGAGCTGCTGCTGAGGAGAGCCAAACAAAGGAAGTGAGCACTGGTAAGTTTTGCAGTTGGAGTAGAGCTGCTTTAGAGGCCCGCGCGCCTAACAGCGTGCGAGATTGCACACTAGTAACAAAGGAAGAATATAGTCTTACTAGGTAGAAAGGTAATAAACCTGTGCATTTTTGAGGCCCAGAATACTGCACTTGTTAAAATGGATTCTGAGGGAACAGCTGTAGTTACCTGCAATTCTTGTGCCATGTTTGTGTTCTTGCCAAAGCATATGGAGAACTACACTTGCAGCAAGTGCAAGCTGGTTGCACTACTAGAAGAGAAGGTCCAGCAGCTAGAGGCCCGCATATCTAACAACCAACAAATTAAGGAGCTTGAGCTGTTCTTGGACAGAGCGGAGCAGACTATGCTGGACAAAGAAGAGACAGGGCACAGTTCTGAGGGAGAAGGCCCTTCACTAACTCAGGAGGGAGATGGTTGGAGGAATGTGACTCAAAGGAGGAGGAGAGTAGGGGATCACTCTGAGAGACTGAAATTACAGAATAAATTTGAGGCTCTTTCCCTTATCACACCTGATAAGGAACACACAGAGGAACAACTGGTTCCACCTGATGATCTCTCCATCATCATACTTGATGAGATCCAGGAAGATGAACAACAGGAACAAACTGAGGTTCTCTCCTTTAATATGGTTGATGAGGTGCATGTAGATGAACAGATTGCAGGAGAGAGGCTCCTTGTACTAGGCGATTCAATAATTAGAAATACAGAGAAATGGATTTGTGATGCACATGATAACCGTATGGTGACTTGCCTGCCAGGTGCAAAAGTTGCAGACATCACAAGAAATCTAGATAGATTGTTAGAGAGAACTGGGAACGAGCCAGTTGTCATGGTACACGTTGGTACCAATGATGTTGGGAAGGCCAAGCGGTCTGTCCTGGAAGCCAAATTTAGGTTGTTAGGAAGAAGATTGAAGTCCCGGACTTCCAAGGTAGCATTTTCAGAAGTGCTGCCTGTCCCTCGCGCAGGACCTACCAGGCAGGCAGAGCTCAGAAGCCTCAATGCGTGGATGAGGCGGTGGTGTCGAGAGGAGGGCTTCAGATTTGTCAGGAACTGGAGAACATTTTGGGACAAGCCAAATCTGTTCAGGAGGGATGGGTTGCATTTAAACCATGATGGGACCAGATTGCTGGCACTCAACATCAAAAAGGCTGCAGAGCAGCTTTTAAACTGATAACTGGGGGAAAGCCGACAGGAGCTGGGCAGCATCCGGTTTGGGAAAGTGTGTACTTGAGTAGTGAGGAGGATGCAAAAATTACTGGGCAGAGCAAGGAGCTAGTCACCAGCACTCTAGCAGAAGGATGCAAGAGGCAGTCTAACAATGCAACTGGATTCAAAAGACTGTATCAGGAAAGCATATATAAATGCTTGTATACAAATGCCAGAAGCCTCCGGAACAAAATAGGGGAGCTGGAATACTTAGCAATAGATAAGAATATTGATATTATTGGTATCACTGAAACCTGGTGGACGGATGATAACCAATGGGATACTGTTATCCCAGGCTACAAACTGTACAGGAAGGGTAGGAAGGGGAAAACAGGAGGTGGTGTAGCCTTGTATGTCAAAGAAGTGATAAAATCGTATGAATTGGAATATCTAGGTGATTTAGAGTCACCATTAGAAGCTCTGTGGGTAAGAGTACCAGGCCACAAGGATGGTCTAACAGTAGGCATATACTATCGGCCTCCGACCCAAACTCTTGAGGGAGACTGGCAGTTGGAGAATGTTGTAAAGGAGGCATCCAGGAAGGGAAGCCTGGTTATAATGGGGGACTTCAATTACCCTCACATAGACTGGGTAAACTGTTGTTCAGCACATGATAAAGAGATAAAGTTCCTAGATATGCTAAATGATTGTTCCCTGGGACAGATGGTTGAAGACCCAACTAGAGGTACAAGAATCCTTGACTTGATCCTGAGTAATACTCAGGATCTGGTGCAAGATGTTAATGTGACTGATCCAATAGGGAACAGTGACCACAACTCAATTATGTTTAACTTGATCATAGACTGCAAGTCACTGATAAAATCTAAAACAGAGACCTTAAATTTTCAAAAAGGAAATTTCCCAAAGATGAGGAAACTAGTAAAAAAGAAACTGAAAGGGAAAATTGAGAGAGTCCAAACACTCCAAGAGGCATGGAGGTTGTTTACAAAAACAATAACAGAGGCCCAATTGGAATGCATACCCAAAAGGAAAAAGGGCACTGCCAGGTCCAAGAGGCCTCCGATGTGGCTTACAGGAGCTGTTCGGGAAGTGATCAAGAGCAAGAAAAGCTCATTTAGAAGATGGAAGGCTTGTCCAAACGAGGACAGCAGGCAGAAACATAAATTCTGGCAGAACAAATGCAAGGCAACAATCAGGAAAGCAAAGCAAGACTTTGAGGAGCGTATAGCTAAAAATACTCAGAGAAATAACAAAGACTTCTTTAAGTACATTAGAAGTAAGAACCCAACTAGGAAGGCCATTGGACCATTAGATGACAATGGAAGGCAAGGGGTTATTAAAGAGGAAACAGAGATTGCAGAGAGACTCAATGAATTCTTTGCTTCAGTATTCACTGAAGAAGACAGAGACCACATGCCCAAAACAGAGCCTATCTTCGTAGGGAGGGAAACCGAAGAATTAAGCAAGATAGAAATAACCAGGGAGGAGGTCCTTGCATGTCTTGTTAAGCTAAACACTAACAAATCACCAGGACCAGATGGCATCCATCCACGAGTTCTCAGGGAACTTAAAGACGAAATCGCTGATCTCCTAGCCAAAATATATAATATTTCCCTCAAATCAGGCTTTGTGCCTGATGACTGGAAGGTAGCGAATGTAACACCAATTTTCAAAAAAGGATCCAGGGGTGATCCAGGAAATTACCAACCTGTCAGTTTGACATGTGTCCCAGGTAAAGTGATGGAAACCATCCTAAAAGATAGAATTAATAGGTACATAGAAGAGAAGGCGCTGCTAAAGGAGAGCCAACATGGCTTTTACAAGGGCAAATCATGCCTCACTAATCTGTTGGAATTTTTTGAGAGTGTCAACAAGCATGTGGATAAGGGGGATCCAGTTGACATTGTTTATCTGGACTTTCAGAAGGCTTTTGACAAGGTCACACACCAAAGGCTCTTGAATAAACTTACCAGTCATGGAATAAAGGGACAGGTCTTGTCCTGGATCAGCAACTGGCTAAGGGACAGGAAACAGAGGGTAGCACTCAATGGACACTTCTCCAAGTGGAGGGAAGTAAAGAGTGGGGTCCCCCAAGGTTCAGTACTGGGACCCCTGCTTTTCAACCTCTTCATAAATGATCTAGAGGTAGGAGTAAAAAGCAAGGTAGCCAAATTTGCTGACGACACTAAATTATACAGGGTAGTGAAAACTGTGAGAGATTGTGAAGAGCTCCAGAGGGATCTCTTGACACTGGGGGAGTGGGCAAAACAGTGGCAAATGAGCTTCAACATCAGTAAATGCAGAGTGATGCATGTTGGGGCAAAAAAACCCAATTACATTTATAAACTGATGGGGTCTGAACTCTCTGCGACAAACCAGGAAAGGGACCTTGGTGTCCTGGTGGACAGCTCAATGAAGATGTCAACCCAGTGTGCCTCAGCAGTGAAAAAAGCAAACTCAATGTTAGGGATCATTAGGAAGGGTATAGAAAATAAGTCAGCAAGTGTCATTTTGCCTCTTTATAAATCTATGGTGAGGCCCCATCTGGAATATTGTGTACAGTTCTGGTCGCCATACCTCCAGAAGGATATTATGGAGTTGGAGAAAGTACAGAGGAGGGCAACCAGAATGATTAGGGAACTGGAACACCTTCCTTACCATCTGAGGCTGCAACGGTTGGGCCTTTTCACTCTTGAACAAGAGGTGACCTGATTGAAGTTTATAAAATCATGCACGGTGTGGACAAAGTAGATAAGGAAAAACTGTTTTCCCTATCGCACAACACTAGAACTAGGGGACACTCCATGAAACTTTTGGGTACTAGTTCTCAAACAAATAAGAGAAAGTACTTTTTCACCCAGAGGATTACTGGTCTATGGAACTCCCTGCCAGAAGAAGTGGTGACAGCTGTCAGACTTGACAGCTTTAAGAAAGGATTAGACAAGTTCATGGAGGACAAGTGTATCAATGGCTATAATTATGGCTACCTAAGGACAACCTCCGGGTTGGAGAGATAGGCAGGATATCTCTCAATGCCATTTCCAGGGAATCCTAAGCAGGGGAAGGCATCTCCTTGGGAATACCCTGAAGGAAATGGTGAGCCACTGTGTGAGACAGAATGCTGGACTGGATGAGCTGTGGCCTGTTCCAGCAAGGCTGTTCTTATGTTCTTATGTTATGTTCTTATGTGGTTTTAAAACCATTCTGCTTTACAACATAAAAGGAAAGCTAGAGCAGTGGCTCCCTATCTTTTTTGGCCATGCCCTACCTAAGCATCTCTAAAATCCTGATACCTCCCCAACCACCTCCGTAACATATAATTCATATTATTCAAAAAGTGAACTCCTATTCACGTGGAGGAAGCCTAAAAGGCCATTCACTGTTAATAACATATCCTCAAATTGCCTCAAGGAAGGAAAGAAGGAGCAACTATGGAGTGTGTGACAGAATGAACAATACCCTGTGTTTTTAGCCTCTTTTAAAATGGTGATTTCAAACCAGGGGGAGATAGAAAGTATGTAAACATCCTTGCCTCATGTTTTAGAAGAATTGAAACCTAATGTGTGATTGACATGTCTTGCTGTAAGATCATTGGGTGGAATCCCTAAGTGGGTGGGCTAAAGGTGGGCCCCAGGGGAGAAGATTCCAGAAAATATGGGAATTGCTTTGGCCCAGGCGTGCATGTGCAGCAACAACTCCTTTGAGCATGCGCAGAACCCCTTTGTGCATGCGCAGAACCCTTTGAACATGTGCAGAGCCATTTGCACTGTTGAAATATGGGACGGTGCAGGAAAGGGGTGGAACGGGTGCAAAAATACGGGATTTCCCGGCCAATCCGGAATACTTCAGGTATGGTGGAAGGTATGAAGAATTGTATTTCCAAATTTTGATTCAGAAGAGAGTGAGTTGGCTGCAGGAAGAGAGAAGCATACAGTGCTTCCCTCCAATGGTAGAAAAGGACCAAAGGGGCCTTTTAAAGGGAATAGTGTTTTAGCATGAATAGTATTTTAGCAATAGCAACAAGAATAATATTAGGGATTTTTTTAAAAGTAGCATATTTGACATCTTGCCATATTGTAGCCATATTTTTTTATATCTGACAAGGCTTCAATGTTTAAGTCCTTTGCAGTCTGTGTAAATAAATTAATGAAAATAAAGATAACAAACTCAATGACAGGGCCAAAATATACCACCTGATCCAAGAGTGTTCCTTAACAATGCTGATAACTCATTGTATGATGCCATCAAATTATGTTGTGATAACAGCTGTTATACATTACACATTGCAGATGCTTTTTATTGGCTTAATGTGAATATTATTGCCACTGTTTATTACCATGACCTATCTTGTAGTAATTGAAATACAATATGGTACCATTAATCACTCTGAATACAATACACTAACATTAAAGCACTCATGGAAGGTATTATTAAAGGCTGTTCTAAACATAAAACAATTTGATTTGCAACAAAACAGTTTAGAAAACCATACAGAGATGAGCTATAAAATGGGATGCTTAGATTCTTAAGCTTAGTTTATGGATATTTCTTTTTGCTTTGCCATTAAATTATACTTCAGCAAGGTTTTGCATTTTATTTAGTTGTAACTGAACATGAGCATTCAAAAATTTTAACATTAGTTCATTTAAGACAATCTGGAATGATGGGCCCTCTGCTTGAGTAAAATCCATGACAGCAGATCAATAAACAATCTTAACCTATAAAATCAAGCATTAACCGTTGGAACTTCAGATACAATCCTAAGCCAGGCCCTACTAGCCCGCACCGACCATTCATGCACACGCCCAAACTGGGTCCGCAGGTCAACGAAGAATTGAGAAATGTGCCAGTGGGGCAAGAGCCCCACAAACGTGAAAAAGGGAAACAACTTCATTTCCCAACATTCCTTGCACTGCGTCACGCTACAGCCAATCAGGCTGAGAGGCATGAGCAAAAGGAACGTTCGGAAACGCGCCATGCCCAATCAAAAGGAAACCGCAGGAAAAAAATGACGCACAAGCTGAAAACGCAAACGCCAAACTACAAGCCCCACTGAGGAAGCAGGTGAGTGGGGGAAAAACACACACACACACATTGGGGGTGCAAGTCCTCCGCAGCTGGACACAGCACCTCACAGGGGAAAAAACCAACATGGGGGGGCAAGGGGGGAAAGGCACTGCTCCCCCCCTTGAAAGTGAAACCATTCCCAGGTAAGCAAAGCCATCGGACGGCGCTCCGTCCGCTGACTTTACTTACCGCAAAAGGGTTTTGCTTTCAGCGAGGCCAAGCTGTGGAAACCAAAGCCCCCCCTCCCCAACGGCACCTGAAGCTCCTGATCGGAGTTTCCCCTTTAATATCACTGTGGGGGGTTGCGCTCTCCCTCTCTACTGGCTCCCCTGGGGTTGGGAGGGTTGGGGGGGACAAAAGGGGTCTATCTCCCCAACCCTCCTGACCCCAGGGGACCCGGCAGAGAGGGGATTCCCCTACACACACACTCACACACACACACACACACACACACCATATTAAAGAGAAGAAACCAAGCGGTTACTTCTCCTTAAAAATTGAGTTTTTTGGGGGGGAATCCCCCTCTCCGATGGCTCTCCTTGGTCCGGAAGAGTTGGGGAGACAGACCCCTTTTGTCCCCCCAACCCTACCAAACCCAAGGAAGCCAGCAGAGAGGGGGATTGCAACCCCCCCACTGATATTAAAGGGGAACCCCCAATTGAGATTTCCCTTTTAATATCAGAGGGTGGGCTGGATTCGATCCCCTCTCCTGGGTTCCATGAGTCTGGAAGGTTTGGGGGGACAAAAGGGGTCTGTCCCCCCAACCCTTCCAGAGCCAGGGGACATGGCAGAGAGGGGATCCCCCCGTAGGACACAAAAACACACAAAAACATCCAAAAATACGCAAAAACAACCAAAAATAACACCAAAAAACAATACAAAGTAAACTACAAAAATTTCCAAACACACACAGCACCCAGCCAAATACCACAAAATCCAAACACCCCCCCCCCCAAATAAAAAACCAACAGCCAACTCACCACCACACGACCTCACTCCACGACGACCGGAAAAGAAATGAATAAAGAAAGAGACTACTTTCCGGAAGAAACTCCACCGAGAGGCCACGAGAGAAAAAAACAGTCAAAATACAAGATAACCCCTACCAGCCCCACCTGCTGGCCCCAATAGTAAAAACAATTTAAAAAGACACAACAGCCCCACACAAAAGGCCCCAAGAGTAAAAACAAGTCAGAAACATAACACAAAATCACAATTTTACACAAATCAAACACATATGTCAATAAAATAAAATAAAAACTATTCAAAAATCCTGTGCTGAATTTTAACTCAAATAAAAACCAAAAACATCTAAACACAGTTTAAAAACATTTATTGTAAAAAAAACATGTACTTTCACACTTTTAAAATTATTACCTATGGTACAACTATTAAAAAAATACATACTAAAACATTATTTGGTTAAATATTTTTTTTAAAGTATATCATCCTTTGTTCTTTTTTTAATCCACAAAACCAAAATACCAAACAAAACTGATCGCAGTTTATAACAGCCTGCCAAAAAAGTGTATAAATAAATTAAAAAAAATTCAATTATAGACTAACCTCTTCTTTATAAACATGTGTAATATATATTGTGTAACATATATTGTGGACAAGAAGTTATTGTTAGGACAGAATATAAAAAGACAGAATAGCTCCCTATAGGCAAAGGCATCAGACAAGGATGCATTTTATCTCCTTATTTTTTTCAATTTGTACACAGAATATGTAATACATTCTTGAGATCTCTCAACTGCTTAGATCTTTGGTTCAGAGGTTTTATGGTACTTAAAACCAGGTCTAACCTTGAACAGGATTTTAGGATTTTTTTAGTGGATGTGGTGACAGAATTACCCTTGCAAAGTGCACATACACATCTTGCTTTCCAGTGCCTAGCCTTGTGGTTTTCTGATTTTGTATTCTTTGGAGCACTCTGAAGTCCAAGAGAGATGTGAAATGTTGGGAGAAGATGGCTGAACTGCTCTGATTTCACAGAACCACAGGCTGGGCCACAGGCTGGTCACGTGGTTGAGCGGGCTGGTCACGTGGTTCCTCCCACTGGAAGCAGAAGTTAAATGCATAAATGTGTTTATGACAGCTGTGGGTGCTTTACGGCAGTATTTTGTGCATGCACAGGTGCATTTAACTTCCGCTTCTGGGGGCAGCGCAGGCTGGATTATTAGGTGGCATGGGTTGGATCTGGCCCAAAGACTGTAGTTTGGGTACCCCTGTCATAGAACTCAAGCAAAGATCAATAATAATTGTGAAGCAGTGAGTGATTGTAGTGGTTGTGCAGGATTTGGTGCCTGGTTTGGCTTAAAGTACAGGTTTGACAATCAGCTTCTAACAAAGAAACTGTGGTTGGTGGTTGGGGGAGCTGAGTGAGAAGCAAGGGAGAATATGCATGTACTGTATGTGATTATCACAAATGAATTAGAAATAATTGGCAAATCATAGTCTCATCAAAAGTTTGTTAGGATTTAGCATCTAAGCAGCAACTTCTATGGCTTTCAATGAGTCTCTATACAATTTAATTTATGTATTCCTCTGTTTACTTGGAGCAGTCACAGCAAAGAGCTCCAGTCTCTTGTGAGACTAGCTGTCCTTGAAATGTAAAGGCCTTTGTCTAAAGGTGGCCTGCATTATTACAGATGCTGCTAGCAAAAGGTAAATGCATGCTCAATTGGTTGAACACAAAGATTGAATTACCCACATTATTCCATGTTACTAAACATTTATGCTCACATTTGTTTCAGATGCGTTTTTAAGTATTCGCCAAACTCTTGTGTGCCATTTCCTCCCCTAAAAAATCTTTGTGGCTGGGAAAGAAACAAACATAAAGTCCTTAGGGATCTTTTGAAACAGTTTATCCTCTCAAGTGTAAAGTGAAGAGACTATGGATGTATGCTTCTGAGACACATATGCTACAATTACATGCTTTTAAGTAAAATACAAATAGACGTAATCTAAGGCAACATCTATAAACCAAAATCATGTATTTTAAAAATATGCTTTTACTCAGTGACTGCCACATTGACTTGCACATTTGTGTTTGTATAACCAACAGCAAAGGGATACAGATGACAGTCAATGAAAATAAAAATCCCAGAAGGGAGAGAATGGTACTTCTGAAAGGCATTTTGCTTGCCTTTTGGCATGATTCGGAGGACAAAAGTCACTGGCATAGCATCACTCTCAGGGGTAGCATGTGAATAAGTATAGGTAAGGTAAAGGTTTCCCTTGCTCGAAAGCCAGTCGTATCCTAGGGTGCAGTGCTCATCTCTGTTTCTAAGCCGAAGAGCCAGCGCTGTCTGCTTCTGCAGACATTTCCGTGGTCATGTGGCAGGCATGACTAGACACTGGAGCGCACGGAACACTGTTACCTTCCCACCGAAGTGGTCCCTATTTATCTACTTGCAATTTCTTGCTTTCGAACTGCTTGGTTGGCAGGAGCTGGGACGAAGACAGGAGCTCATTTCCGTCCTGCAGTACTCAGGAATCGAACTGCTGACCTTTCGCTTCCCAGTCAGCATCTTAGCCACTTGAGCCACTGCAGTTAAGTATAATAATAAGTATAGGAGAGAATAATTTAACTGACTACAAGTAATGAGACACTCGTTTGTTTTCATGTCAGAGATTACTCTGGGTTGAAAAGATTTTTGCAAATGAGGACTGAGGCTCCTTTCATGTCCCCCATCATGCAACTCTCAGGAATTGAACCCATCTTTCCGGTCTCCAAGTCTAGTGCCTTAACCACTACACCACTGAGGGAGCTGCAATGAAACACTTAAAACCATGGGTAAGGAGCTCATGAGTTGTAGTTCACCATGCGCCTTTCATCAGCCTGCACTGGCAATAGTAAGGAATGATGGGACTTGTAATATATATAACTAGCAGATTTTGCCCGGCGGTGCTGCGCTGTTTTAAATGGTGTTTGTATTTATTTATTTTTGTTAATTTTTGTAAAGGAGAGGCTAGTCTATATTTGAAATTTTAAATATGTTTATTTATTTATTGCCGGGCTGTTATAAACTGTGATTAGTTGTGTTTAGATGTTTTGGGTTTTTATTTTAGTTAAAATTCAGCACAGGATTTTTGAAAAGTTTTTATTTTATGTTATTGTCATATGTTTGTAATTTGTGTTAAATTGTGATTTTGTATTATTTTGTTGACTTGTTTTTACTGTTGGGGCCTTTTGTTTGGGGCTGTTGTGTCTTTGTGAATTTTTTTTACTTTTGTGGTCAGCAGGTGGTGCTGGTAAGGTGTTTCCTTGTATTTTGACAGTTTTTTCTCTCGTGGTCTCTGGGTGGAGCTTCTTCCGGTAAGTATTCTGTTTCTTTATTCATTTTGTTTCCTGCCATCGTGGAGTGAGGATGTCTGCTGGTAAGTTCCCTTGTTTTCTTTATTTTGTGTGTGTGTGTGTGGTGTGTGTGTGTGTGGTTTTTGTGTTGTTTTGGTGGGGGGGTTGGTTGTTTTTATGGTGTTTGGCTGGGTGGTGTTTGTTTTTTGTTATTTTTGTGTTTTTTTAATTTGGATGTTTTTGGTGTAATTTTTGGTTCTTTTTGTTTGTTTTTGGATGTTTTTGATTGTTTTTTTAAAAGGGGGTATTTCCTTCCCATGGGCCAGGCTTGATGCCTGGCCCGTGGAAAGGAAGGACAGCGGCTGGGGGGGTTGTCTTTTCTTCCCATGGGCCGGGATCGATGCCTGGCCCATGGAAAGGAAAGGCAGCGGCCGGGGGGGTGTCTTTCCTTCCCGTGGGCCGGGATCGATGCCTGGCCCGTGGAAAGGAAAGGCAGCGGCGGGGGGGTATTTCCTTCCCACTGCCTGGCCTCGCTGGCTGGGCCGCGGGATGGCCAATGCCGGGGGGTTTCATTCCCACGGCCCGGCCTCACTGGCTGGGCTGCGGGAAGGCCAGTGCCGAGGGGGTATTTCCTTCCCGAGGCCTGGCCTCGCTGGCTGGGCCACGGGAAGGCCAGCACCGGGGTGGTGGTATTTTCTTCCCGCGGCCTGGCCTCACTGGCCGGGCCATGGGAAGGACAGTGCCAAGTGGTATTTCCTTCTTGCAGCATGTCCTCGTTGGCCGGGCCGCAGGAAGGCCAGCGCCATGATTTTTTCCTTCCCGTGGCCTGGCCTTGCTGGCCTGGCTGTGGGAAGGCCAACACCGCTTCTGGCGGTGTTGGGCGGGGGTTATTTTCTGCGGCCCGGCCTCGCTGGCTGGGCCATGGGAACCGCAGTGGCAGTTTTTATTTTTATTTTTCGTGCACCGGCTTCCTCAGCATTCTGCACACTCATGGCGCACAGGACGTTGGGGCTTGTAGTTTAGCGTTTGTTTTTACCATTTGTGCAGCAGTTTTTTCCGGCGGCTTAATTTTGATTGGCCGCGATGCATTTCCGAACATTCCTTTTGGTCGCGCCTCTCAGCCTGATTGGCTGTGGCGCGGCGCGGCCCAAGGAATGTTGGGAAATGGAGTCCTTTCTTTTTGTTTGCATTCGGGGGGCTCCTGCCCCCTGGCGCAAAATTCAACCTGACAGTTACCTGCAAACCCTGGTCGGGTGAGTGCACGGAGGCTCGGTCGGGGCTAGTGGGGACTGGCTAAACATCCTTTGTCACATTCCAACGGTTAATGCACAGATTTATAGGTATAGATAATACTTAGAGGGCTATATCTTCCCTTTTTCTGATCTACACTAGTCAAACATGTTCAGTCAGTAGAATTAACTCACAAAAATTGTCCTTGCTGAAGCCCACAGGTTATGGGGCTGGGATTTAGGAGCTCTGGATTCAACTCTTCATCAAGCCACCAAACTCATGAGATGACCTTTGGTCAGTTGTACTCTTCCAGCATCAAAAGCTCCACAAGGTTGTTTAAAGGAGAAAGTAAGGAAGGAGGAGAGTCCTGTATGCTTATTGGAGGTCAGAAAAATATGTATGACAAATAAATGCCTAACAATACTAACCTAAATGTCTGCATTGAAGTAAGTCACACAGAAGTTATTGGGGGTTATTTTCAAGTATGGTGGGAAGAGCTGGGGGTGGATATTTATTTCACTAAAAGAGATCCTATTTAATACTTCTGTATTTGTTTGTACATACTGTATTGTTCTGCCTCATAGGCAATGAGGTTTCTTCTGGTAAAATGTCCAAGCAAAATTCTACTGTAGGTATTTTAAAATAGGATTTCCCTGAGTTATTGATCATATCAGTAAATAAAGCCTGGGAGGAAGCTGATGAAAATTCACTAGACCCATGCTGAAAGGAAGGAATTGCTCCCTTTCACCTCACAAAATGGTTACCGTCCCTCTCTATCAGGGGTCAGCAACATTTTTAAGTTGGGGGCCAGGTCACGCTCCCTCAGACACACACACACACACAACACTGTAAACTCTGCTGTAAAATGCAGTTATGACAGCTGCGGGAGCATTTACGGCTGTTTCTGCCGCTTCCAGCAAGAGCAAGGACGAAGGGCCAGATGATTTGGTGCTGTGGTCTGGTTCCAGCCCATGGGCCGTAGGTTGCCAACCCCTGCTCTGTCTCCTACTGTCTGAAACAATTGTTTCAGTCCTTTTTTCCGCATCAGGAGGATTGTTGACATGGGTCCTATATGCCTGGGATCCCCAACCACATTTGCACCAAGGACCGGTTTCATGCGAAACAATCTTTCCACGGACCAGTAAGTGGGGGTGGTGGGATTGGACAGTGCCCTGCTGTAGCTCAAAAACAAGGAGGAGGGGTCTAGCTGCCTGATCATTCGACTCAGGCAGTGAGGTATCACATTGCACACAGGTGGGAGGTGGAGCCCCACCATAGTTAAGCAATGTGGAGCCCCCCCCCCGACCACCTACCTATCTGCTGTGTCTGAAGCCTGTACTTTCACTCCATCCACTGGGCAGATCCGGTGGAGGCACATTGAGGGCAGAAGGCTGCCATCGGAGCTCCCAGAACCACCCACACCTGCAGCCCAGTTCAGGACAGCACATGGCCCAGTACTGGTCCATGGCCCGGTGGTTGGGGACCCCTGCTATATACCACCCATCATTCATTTTGGGACCATTTGTAATGGGGACATATCCTGTTTCTGGTACAATACCCAGACTCATGGGGTGGTCCTGAAGACAAAGATGAAAAGAAGCAGTTTATGCATACCACCTTTATGTTGTTGGAGGAAACAGGAGAAATAAATGTAATAAATGTAATAAATAAATATATAAATGCAATTTTAAAAATGATATGTCCCACATGTACAGTGTATGCACACGGGTTGTTGTTGTTGAGTCACACAATCGAGTCTGACCCTTTGTGACCCTATTGACCACCACATGCCAGGCTCCTCTGTCATCTGCCATCCTCCGTAGCCCACCCAGATCTATGCCCACCACATCCATGATGCACACAGGGTATAAAGGTGGATGAGAACAATCAGTGCACGTCTCAAATCAGGGCTAAAAGGCATCTGTCGGCACATTTGAAGCATAGCAGAACAAGACTACAACAGAGTGAAATCTATATGTATATTTGGATGGGGGCGAAGGGAAAGGCGAGGAAAGAAAAAGGTCATCTCTCTTGAGAGACACTGTCTCTGTGGAGGATGTGATGTTAAAAGCTATGGTTGCCATGGGCCTTTCCATAACCCATAGCAACAGCCCATCCCCACAACAGCAGTCAGGTATTGATTGGAATGGATAATGTAGGTGCTGCCCTTTAAAAATAACCCCACCAGATATTTGCACCCTACAAATATAAGAGATTTTTTTTCATCCTGAATATGAGGGTTTACAAATCTTGGCTTGAAAAACAGCAAACTATTTCCCTAAATAATCACAGGAAAGCAGCTTCAGAATGGTGGTAGCAGGATTTTGGAAATATCATTTCAGGCTCCCAGGGTGTATAAACAGTTCTTTTATCCTCTACCCCACCCCCAATGCTGTTCCAGTTTTGTTGTTAATTCAGGAAGCATAATTGAGAACTTCTAACAATTTTTTTTATTCTAGGCAATTTAAAAAAGGAGGAAAGCTACATGTGGAGTTACAGAGTATCTTAACCTATAAATCTCAGCATTAACCGTTGGAACTTGACAAAGGATCCTACACCTGGCCATACTAGCCCATACCGAGCATTCATGCACTTGCCTGAAATGGGACCGGAGGTCAACAAAGATTTTAGAAATGCGCCAGTGGGGCAGGAGACCCACAAACTCGAACAAAGGAAAAGAACCTCAATTCCCAAAGTTCCTTGTGCCGTGCCACAGCCAATGAGGCTGAGAGGCGCGAGCAAAAAGAATGTTGGGAAACGCGCCGCGGCTAATCAAAAACAAGCCACAGAAAAAAACCGCTGCACAAACAGAAACCACAAACACAAAACTACAAGCTCCAGTGTCCTGCGCGCCATGAGCATGCCGAATGCTGAGGAGGCTGGCGCATGAAAAAAAAATACAAAGCCCCCCTCCCCAACACCGCCTGAAGTGCCGCTGGGGTTCCCGTGACCCGGCCAGTGAGGCCACACTGTGGGAAGGAAAGCCCCCCTCCCCAATGCCGCCTGAAGTGCCGCTGGGGTTCCCGCGACCTGGCAAGCAAGGCCAGGCCACGGGAAGGAAACACACACACCCCGCCGCTGGGGTTCCCATGGCCCGGCCAGTGAGGCCAGGCCACAGGAAGGAAAGGCCCCACCAACAACGCCACCTGGAGCACCGCTCCAGTAACAAAAAAAACACACACCACAATTATTCAAAAATAATAAAAATTTAATAAATAAACAATTAAACCATTAATTAAAACAAAAAACAAAAACATCCACAAACACACAAAACCACTTACAAAACACCTAACAACAAAAACGAAAAAACCACAAATTACACAAAAAACAGAAAAAGTAAACAAAACCAGAAATAAACAAACCAATTAAACAAACCAAAAAAATAAACCAAACCAAAAAAGAACAAACAGAAACACCACCCAGCCCACCATCACAAAAGCAAAACAAAGAAAAACTCCAAAATAAAGAAAATTAGACAACTCACCACCACCTCCTTCCTCCACGACAACCAGAACACAAATGAACAAACCAAGAGACTATGTACCGGAAGAAGTGCCACCCAGAGGCCAAGAGAGAAAAAAACAGTCAAAGTAAAAGAGAACCACTAGCAGCCCCACCTGCAGGGCTGAAAAGTAAAAACAAGTCAAAATACACAACAGCCCCAAACAAAAGGCCACAAAAGTTTAAAAAAAACCATAACAATACATCACACTTTTACACAAATGACAAACATATGTAAAAAATAATAATAAAAAGATTTCTAAAATCATGTGTTAAGTTTCAACTAAAAAAACCAAAAACATCAAAACACAGTTTAAAAACATTGAATGTAAAAAACATCTACTTTCACATTCCTAAAGTTATTACCTACAGTACAACTATTTTAAAAATCACATACTAAAACATTATTTGGTTAAATTGAAAAAATTATATCATCCTTTGTTCTTTTTTTAATCCACAAAAACAAACCACCAAAAAACTGATCACAGTTTATAACAGCCAGGAAAAACAAATTGTGTATAAATAAACATTTTAAAACTTTCAATTATACACTAACCTCTTTTGTACAAACATTAACAAAAAAAAAACCTTCCAACACAATTTAAAACAGCCCAGCACCGCCAGGCAAACTATGCTAGTCTATACCTATAAAATGGTGTGTTAACCATTGGAATGTGACAAAGGATGTTTATCCAGGCCCCACTAGCCCCGACCGAGCCTCCCTGCACTCGCCCGACCGGGGTTCGCGGGTAACTGTCGGGTTGAAATTTGCACCAGGGGAGCAGGAGCCCCCTGGACACAAACAAAAAAAGGGAACTTCAATTCCCAACGTTCCTTGCACCGCGCCACACTAGAGCCAATCAGGCTGAGCGGCGTGAGCAAAAGGAACGTTCGGAAACGTGCCATGGCCAATCAAAAATAAGCCGCAGGAAAAAACCACTGCACTAACCAAAATCGTGCACGCCAAACTACAAGCCCCAGCTGAGGCAGTCGGCGCGCGAAAAATAAAAGAAAAAAACCCGCCACCACTGCCCTTCCTTTCCATGGGACAGGGATCGAGCATGGCCCGTGGAAAAGAAAGACACCCCCCCCACCCCTAAAAAAGTAAACACAAAAACAGTCAAAAATACTCAAAATAAAAAAACCAAAAGGAAGCATAAAAACATCCAGAAAGGAAACACAAAAACATCACACAGACCCCCCCCCAAAAAAACCCTCAAAACAACCCCCCCCCCCAAAAAAAACCAGAGTGCTTACCAGGAGACGTCTTCACTCCATGACGACCGGAACTAAACTGAGAAAATAAAGAGAATACTTACCGGAAGAAGAAGCGACACCCAGAGGACAGTAGAGAAAAATTATAGAGTAGAAGAAAAGCTCACCAGCCCCACCCAGAGGCCACAAGAGAAAAAAACATTCAAAAATATTGAAAATAATAAGATTAATTCCCAAATTAATGAAATAAGTTATCAAAACATTCAAAAATATTCACACTAATCACAAAAAATACAAAAAAGAAATAACTTTTCACCCTAAAAAACAAAACAAAACATCTAAACACAGTATAGAAACATTGATTAAAAAAACATATTCTTACACATTTTAAAAATTATTATCCAAGGCACAACTATTTAAAAAAAATCACATAGTAACACATTGCTTGGTTAAATACAATAATTATTAAAAAATTTATCATCCTTTCCTCTTTTAAAAAACCAAAAAAACAAAACAAAAAATAAAAAATCACAGTTTCTAACACCCATGCGTAAAAATAAAAATTTAAAAAACCACAATTAAAAACTAACCTCATTTGCATAAAAATAAAACAAAACCCTTCCAAAACAATTTAAAACAGCCTGGCACTGAGGAAGCCGGCACGCAAAAAAAAAAAAAACCCACTGGGAGTGCAAGTCCGCCACAGGCAGACACAGTGCCTCAAAGCCACAAAATCACAAAACCTTTTAACACCATTTATAACAGCCCGGCACCATTTGTTCAAGAAAAAAAAACCTGAAACGCTCTACTATCCAACACAATTTAAAACAGCCCGGCTGCTGGGCAAAATCTGCTAGTAAATTTATAAAAAGAGAAAGGTGAAGTCTCCAGAAAAGCAACAAGCTATGACGAACAGCTGAAACTTTCCCCATTTTTAAATGTTAGATGCACCCTTTTCTAGTAAAGGGTGAAACAAAAGAGTACAGGGAAGAATGCTTGCTGAGGCAGGAAGGTCTTTCTAGGCCTCTCCTTATCTGGAAATAAAGGGGATACCTAATTTCAGGGGTCCTGAGCAGAGAAGCACAAGGCTGCACAGATTGTGAAGACAATGGGGTCCCAAATTTGGAGGTTGAGGAGACTAGAAAATTCTGTGTTTCCCAATCTTGCTTTTTGGGCTTCAATTCCCAGAAGCCTAAATCTATTCCCCAAAAGCACTGATCAGCCAATGTACTGGCTTAGGCTTCTGGGAATTGAAGTCCACCAGTGTTCCACAGAACATAGTTTGGGAAATGCAAACAGGAAGTGAAGCTCTTAGTTTATAGGCCAGACCCGAAACTGGTAACAAATAAGACAATAATTATTGCATGCCATCAAGTTGATTTCAACTTCTGTCAACCCTTTTTTGAGCTTTCCAAGTGGAGAATACATAGAAGTGGTTTTGCATTCACTCCTTCTGAGTTGCCCCAAAACTGCAGCTTGCCTATGGATACACATGCTACCTGTTTTCCCACCCCACCATACCTAAACCCAGTGATGCAATGCAGCAGGTTCTGTCACGTTCTGCAGAACCGGTAGTGGAAATTTCCCCAGGCCACGCCCACTTGGTTGGCCACACCCACCTACATAGCCCATAATGCAGGATGTTTGGCCTCACCCACAGATTTCACCCCGCCCACAGATTTGGCCAGCCCGCAGCATACCTGTCAACCATCCCATTTTACCGGGGAAAACCCCTTATTTTGACCCCTCTTCCTGCCCCTCCCATTTTATTCATTTCCCCGTATTTTCCCTTATTTTTTTAAAAAAGACGGAAACTGCAGTGTTTTTTTCTGACCACTGGAGGTCACTGTCTGTAGCTTTCCACTTGTGTAAGGGGAGAGAGAAGGTGGTGGGGGCATTCTTAGTTTCTCTTTTCCTTTTCTGCCACATGGCTTCAAAGCCCCACCACCACAGCGCGGGCTGCCCGGAGCCTCCTCCTCGGCCTTATGTGGCCTTGCCTGGCGTCAGAGGTCCCAGGCCAGGGAGGGAGGCAGTGGCCTGCGGAGGCACCTCTTGCTCCTGCCCTTTCTCTCCCTCCGCGACTACGGCTTCTGCATGGCCAGCCTGCTGCTCTTCTGCCTCGGCTCCCTTCTCTACCAACTCAACGGGGGCGCCACACTTTCTACTGGACCTGAGGCACTATCTGGGTAAGAGGCAGCAGGCAAGAGGGGAGGGGGGAGCGAGTGGACTGAATGGTAAGACTCTGACTGGGAGGCGGAAGGAAGGTCAACAGTTCAATTCACAAGTACTACTGCAGGACGGAATGAGCTCCTGTCTTGATCCCAGGCTCCGGCCACCCTAGCAGTTCGAAAGCAGGACATTGCAAGTAGATAAATAGGGACCACTTTGGTGGGAAGGTAAACAGCGTTCCGTGCGCTCCCCAGTGTCTAGTCATGCCTGCCACATGACCATGGAAACGTCTGCAGAAGCAGATAGCCTCTGGCTCTTCGGCTTTGAAACAGAAATGAGCACTGAAACGGAACCCTAGGGACAGATACGATTGGCTTTTGTTTTGAGCAAGGGAAACCTAAACTTTTACAAGCAAGGAGGGAGGACTGTGGTGTCGGCTGGTTGCGGGTGCCCTCCCTCCCTCGTGCATGCTCCCGCTGCCACCACTCCCAGGGAGCTCTCCGGTCCCGCCACGTCAGCCATGCACCTTTATGGCCTGGGCCGGGCAGATGCTGCCGGCGGGGGGCCGGGAACATGAATAACCACGCCTTCTCATGTTTCCCCTCTGGCCCGCGATCCTCCCGTGGCTGCATCCAGCTTCCTGAGTGTGCGAGAGAGCTCCTCCGCGAGCGAGGGAGGCTGGCTGGCTTGCCTGTCAAAGAGGACATGTTGGGCGCTGCTGGAGGAGGGAGGGAGGGAGGGAGGGACGAGGGAGAGAAGAAGCAAGAGTCAAGCACGATCTCGGCCCGCCTCGCCCTGCTGTGGGATTGGGGCCCGGCGAAGACACCCTTAGTCGTGGGCGCCTCTTGACTACACCTGGGAGAGCCACCCTTGGCTTGGAAGGAAGAGAGATATGGATGGATAGTGTTGTGAATGCAACTGTATCACTTTAAGAATGTCTGAATGTAACCTGACAATTATCACAATGTAACTCAGCTGTTAAAGTAACGCGAGCAAGCTACCCATAGAGGGCAGCTGCGAGCGTTCAGTTGACATGGTTCAAATTCCCCCAATCACCGGCAGCCGCAGGAACCTTCCCGCGCAAGGAACACCTGGAGAAGAAGAGCGTGACTCAGAATGACGTCACGCAGGTAGCAGCCAATACGCTACCGTGTAACCCTTTTCAAATGTATTGTTGCAGTATAAAAGGAGCTGTACCTCCGCCATTACCACATGTTCATCCTGACCATCATGCAATAAAGCTGTGTTTTAGCCCTTACTGCGGCTCCTTCTTTGTCTTCCGTGCAAGGCACTAAATTGGCGACAAGGATGGGATACATGGCGTATCCCAAGATTAAGCCTCACCAGTTCAACATCAGCGATCCTGAGCAATGGGAGCTGTACAAGTGCCAGTTTCGGCACGCAACGGATGCTGCAGGCATTGACGACGAGGGGAAGGTGTGGTCGCACTTCATAGCCCAGGTGGGGCCGGCCACGCTGTGCATCCTGATGAACCTGCTGGCTCCCCGGAAGGTCGATGCAGTACCCATTGACCGCATCCTCACAATGCTGAGGGATCACTTCCAGCCGCCCGTCTCTATTTTTCCCACCTGGGTTGCGTTTCACAGGTGGGATCAGCGCCCGGGAGAATCCATGTCTGCCTACGCGGTGGCCCTCAGGCTGGCGGCCGTTCACTGCCAATGGGAGGACCTGGACATAGCCCTTCGAGAACGCATGCTGTGTGGCCTAAGGGACGACGAGGTCCAGAGAAAGTTGATGACCCGCGACCATCGCCTCACGTTCAGTGAGGTACTGCGAGAGGCCCAAGTGGCCGAGGTGGCGAGGAGCAGGGTCAGAGTCTTCAAGTCCCGGGGGGCTGCACCTGAGAGGGCCAAGTCACCCGTGCAAGCGGCCAGGCAGATTTTGGCACAAGCAGGCTGGCAGGGGGCCCGGCCGCCCACAGGCACCCCAGCAACCTCCGAGGAGTCGTCCATGACTGCGGACTCCTGCTCCAGTGAGGACAACGATGTGCAGAGAGTCAAGAGGCACGGAGAAAAGCGCCAAGCCAGCGAGAGAGGAAACCACCGTTGCGATGGCTGCGGGGCATCTCACGACCAAACGAGGTGCCCATTCTGGAAGGCCAAGTGCCACAACTGTGGGCGAAAAGGCCACATCACCAGGGTCTGCAGGCACAGGCGAATGGAGGACAAGGGCTCATCGAGACACCCTCAAGCACACCAACACAAGGCGGCCGGCATCAGAAAGGTCTCAGCCAACGACGACGCAGCAGCCGTGAACCGCATGGGCCTGGAGCACCGGTGCTTTTTCACAGAGGTACTGTTACAAGGGGTCCCAGTTAGGATGGAAATAGACTCGGGGTCGTCCTACTCCATCCTTTCCCAGAAGGAGTTCCTGCGCATTCCCCCAAATGTGCGCCCAAAGTTGCGGGCCATGAAGTCGAACTTATGGGACATGCAGGGTTATGGGATCCTGGTGTTGGGGATGGGAAACTTCACGGAGAAGTTCAAAAGGTTCACAGAAAAACTGCCCTTAGTAGTTCTCAAGGAGGGGACCTGTTGCCTTTTGGGAACCCAGTGGTTTGCTCCCTTGGGAATTGAACTGTCCTGCATAAACGCCATAGAGACTGACCCAATTCGGGACGTGTGCGATGCGCACCCTGCAGTTTTCAAGAAGGGGCTCGGAACTTACAGGGGACCCCCGGTTTCTTTTGAGTTGGACCCAGAAATCCAGCCCATACATCTCAAGCCAAGAAGAGTCCCCTTCGCCCTCAAGGACAAGATTGAGGCGGAATTGGACAAATTGGTGGGGCAGGGGATTTTAGTTCCAGTTGATTCTGCGGAGTGGGAAACTCTGATTGTTACAGCTTTAAAATCCAATGGGGAGGTCAGGATTTGCGCTGACTACAAATGTACAACCAACAAGGCCATTTGGCCAAATGCATATCTGGTGCCAGTAGTTAGCCACTTACTGGCCACTTTGCATGGGGGGGGGGGGTGTTTTGCCAAGCTAGACCTGGCGCAGGCGTACCAGCAGCTCACGGTAACCCCAGCTGCTGCCGCTGCGCAAACCATCGTTACGCATAAGGGGGCATTCAAGGTAACGTACCTACAGTTTGGCGTAAATTCGGCCCCAGTGATCTTCCAGTACCTCATGGAATGCCTTTTAAAGGGGCTTCCAGGCATGCTCCCATATTTTGATGATGTTTTGATAACAGCAGGGAGCGAATCGGAACTAGCAAAATGACTAGACAAGGTCCTATCTGTATTCGAGAGAGTGGGACTGAGGTTGAGAAGGGACAAATGTGTGTTTTTTGCGAGGGAGGTTGAGTTTCTCGGGTTCAAAATAACCCTAGAGGGCATCAAGCCATCTGAGTCCAAGGTTGCAGCTGTGCAAAACGCCCCTCGCCCCACCGTGAAACCGGAGCTGCAGTCATTCCTAGGGCTCCTGAATTTTTACCAGTCCTTCCTGCCAAGGAAGGCATCCATTGCGGAGCCACTGCATGGGCTACTTAAGAAAGACATGGTTTGGCGGTGGGGAGATAGGCAGGAGAAAGCGTTCAAAGAGCTCAAGGCACTCTTGTCCTCAGACGCCGTCCTGACCCATTTCGACCCAAGGAAACCGGTAGTTTTGGTCTGTGATGCATCACCAGTGGGGGTGGGGGCAGTGCTGTGCCACGTGTTAGAGAACGGGCGGGAAGCCCCGGTTGCCTTCTATTCCAGGTCACTTTCAAAGGCGGAGCACAACTACGTGCAAACAGATAGAGAGGCCCTGGCCATAATCACGGGAACAAAGAAGTTCCACGATTTCCTGTACGGCCGCCAGTTCACAATTGTGAACGATCATAAGCTCCTTTTGAAAATCTTTACAACAGGCAAGCCCACCCCACAAATTCTGTCCCCCAGAATGCTGCGTTGGGCAATTTTCCTCAACGCCTACCAGTACGAGCTGGTCCATCGCCCAGGGAAGGAGATCTCCCATGTAGATGCGCTGTCCCGATCTCCCCTCCCTAGTTTAGGAGACCCCAAATGCGAGGTAGAGTAAAACCACCAAGTCCTGCTGATCGAGTCTCTCGACTCACACCCATAGTTCCCGCAGACCTCACCAAAGCCACGGCGGCTGACAAAATCCTGTCCCAAGTCAGTTCCTGGGTGAGAAAAGGGTGGCTCACAACTCCCCACGAGGAGGAATTCAAATCGTTTTTCAGGCACAGAGTAGGGCTTTCCCTTGAAAGGGGCTGCCTCCTCTGGGGCCAGCGGGTGGTCATCCCAGAGACGTTATGAGCAAAGGTGCGGAGCCTACTGCATACCAGCCACCCAGGAATAGTGCATTCCAAAGCACTGGCCAGGAGCTACTTCTGGTGGCCCCAGATAGACGCGGATATAGAGCACTTGGTGGGCACATGTGAGAGCTGCCAGAGCTCTCAGCCCGAGGAGTCCCAGCTGCCCCACAGGGAATGGGACACAGCCCGCGGGCCATGGTCCGGAGTACACGTTGACTTCACTGGCCCCTTTCACGGGTCCATGTTTCTGCTGATAGTCGATTCATATTCCAAATGGCTGGAAGTCATTCCCATGTCCAACACCTCATCTGCCACAACCATTGAACAATTGCACAAGGTGTTCAGTTGCTTCGGCCTGCTGGACATCCTTGTGAGCGATAATGCCAGTACTTTCACGTCTGCGGAATTCAAGGCGTTCATCGAAAGGAATGCCATCTGGCACATTACCTCTGCCCCATTTCACCCCACCACAAATGGACAGGTAGAGTGCCAAGTGTGCACTATGAAAGATGCACTGCGGCGCATGGGTCCCAGTGAGTTGAACCTCCAGCTGTGTCAATTCCTCATTTGTTATAGGGCAACTCCCCTAGCTTCAGGACTGTCGCCGGCTGAGCTCCTCATGTGGAGGAAGCCAGTAACACTTTTTGATCAGTTGGATCCGACCAGGGTGGAGGATGAGGGGAGAAATATAGAGATAGAGAGCTCCAAAAGCTTTGCGGTAGGGGACCCGGTTCACTGCAGGAATTACACAACCTTGGGACCAACATGGGTTCCAGGAACGGTCATTGAGCAAACGGGGCCAGTGTCTTACAGGTCTGTTGTGGAGAAGGCACGCTGACCAGCTCAGAAGGCGAGTTACCAGTGAAAGAGAGTCAGCATTAGGGTTCTCCCCCACCCGTTTAGCCCAAGGGGGCGACACGGGGACGTCCCCAGGTACAAATGCATACTCTGGATTCTCAAACGAGGAGGAGGATACTTTGAAAGAGTGGGATGAGTTTGATTTTATGTTGCCATACCAGGGGGATGTCGTGGAGTAGTCCCCCACCCGTCCAAGTGAGAAGAGGGGTTTTAGTTCAGCCCCTGGTATCTCCAGCCCTTCCAGTTCTTTTGTTCTAGAGTTTACCCCATCACCAAGACCCCCAACCCAGGCAGCAGGGGGAAGTTTGTTCTCTCCATCCCCAAGACCACCGAGTCAGGCAGCAGGGGATAGCACAAGTATGCCAGTTGCAGGCACAAGAAACCGGGGCGAGACAACAAGGGTCTCCTCATCGGTCCCGAGATTTGTGCTGGGGGGGGTCGCCAGGTGTCACGAGCGATACACATCCCAGTTACATGTTCCGTTTCCCTCTCCGAACACAAGGTTGCCACAGAGTCCCCGCCAGATGACTAATGAGTCCCCCCTTTGCGTTGCAGGACGAGAGTCTGCGGAACTCGGAGTCCCTAGTTCCCCTGAGCTCAGCCAAGCAGGCGTACGCCCCAAGCGCACATGCGGGAAGCCACAATGGTTGAGGGACTTTGTCACATCTAGGGGGGAAGGAGTGTTGTGTATGTAACTGTATCACTTTAAGAATGTCTGAATGTAACCTGACAATTATTACAATGTAATTCAGCTGTTAAAGGAACGCGAGCTAGCTATCCATAGAGGGCAGCTGCGAGCGTTCAGCTCACATGGTTCAAATTCCCCCAATCACCGGCAGCCACGGGAACCTTCCCGTGCAAGGAACACCTGGAGAAGAAGGGCGTGACTCAGAATGACGTCACACAGGTAGCAGCCAATATGCTACCGTGTAACCCTTTTCAAATGTATTGTTGCAGTATAAAAGGAGCTGTACCTCCGCCATTACCACATGTTCATCCTGACCATCATGCAATAAAGCTGTGTTTTAGCCCTTACTGCGGCTCCTTCTTTGTCTTCCGTGCAAGACACTATAGATAGATAGATAGATAGATAGATAGATAGATAGATAGATAGATAGATAGATAGATAGCTCTTGGAAGTGGTTTGAGCTGAGAACCACCTTCTCGATACAAAAATCTACCTATCTGTTTGTCTGTCTATCTAGATCAGAGCTCAGGGGTGTTCAAACTATGGCTCAGGGCCTGGATCCGGCTTGTGATGCCAATTCATCCGGCCCACAAAGCCCTCGTCGCTCCTGGAAGCACGTTTTATTTCCACTTCCAGGAGCGATGAGGGCTTCGAGGGCTGGATGAATTGGTGTCAGAGGCCAGATCCAGCCCTTGGGTCATAGTGACTGGCTCCCTGAACCACGTGACCAGCCACCAAAAAGTTTGGGCACACCATCTAAATAGATAGATAGATAGATATCTCTTGGAAGCGGTTTGAGCTGAGAACCACCTTCTCAAGACAAAAATCTATCTATCTATCTATCTAGATCAGGGTTCAGGGGTGTCCAAACTATGGCCCAGGCCCAGGGGCCAGATCTGGCTTGTGATGCCAATTCATCCAGCCCACAAAGCTCTCGTCACTCCTGGAAGCATGCTTTATTTCCGCTCCGGACAGAGGCCTCGCCGCCGCCGCGGTAGCTAGCCTTCCCGCCACTCAGCTGCTGCTCCTCCTTTCCCAAATACATTGAGATGTAAAGATCAAATTCCTATTTGTTATGCTTGCTAGCATAATGCTGCCTGGGAGGTGGAAGGTCAGCAGTTCGATTCCCGAGTACTGCAGGACAGAATGAGCTCCCATCTTTGTCCCAGCTCCTGCCTACCTAACAGTTCGAAAGCAAGAAATTGCAAGTAGATAAATAGGGACCACTTCGGTGGGAAGATAACAGCATTCTGTGCGCTCCGGTGTCAATCTAGTCATGCCTGCCACATGACCACAGAAACGTCTGCAGAGGCAGACAACACTGGCTCTTCGGCTTTGAAACAGAGATTAGCACTGAGCCCTAGAGTTGGATACGACTGGCTTTCAAACAAGGGAAACCATTACCTTTACCTTTTTATAATGGCATTAATGTAAGTTTGAGCAATAAATTACCACACGTTTAAGATAAGAAGTGAGAATAGGCATTTCTTCTTGCACACCAGGTCACATGACTGATGTAGAATAGGAAATGCCGATGCCAACTTCTTAACTTTTTCTTATTTGCGTTTTGCCTCAGAGCATTTCACACTTGAAATTATGGACTGACATGAAAGATAATTAGAATTATCCGGTCGTCACGTTCCCGCCGCTCAGCTGCTGCTCCTCCTCCTCCTCCTCACCCCCGGCTGGTTAGCAAAGGACACCCTTGGCCCTTGCTCAAAAAAGCCAGTCGTATCCAACTCTAGGGTGCAGTGCTCATCTCCATTTACAGCCAAAGAGCCAGTGCTGTTTGTAGATTTTTCCATGGCCATGTGGCAGGCATTAGATAGCGGCTAGCCTACTCAGTCACATGGTCACCCCCAGCAAGCCACACATGGCCACCGATTTGACCATGCCCACTGATTTTACCAAGCCCACCTATTTGGCCACGCCCACAAAATTTCCCTTATTTCCAAAGCCAAAAGTTGACAGGTATGCCACAGAGTAAGTAGTAAAAAATTTTTGTAGTGCATCACTGCCTAAACCGCTGAGCTATCCAGACAGCAACAAATAGGGCGACAACATTTAATTATAATTTTTGGAAGATGCACATCTGTGGACTACATTTTCATGACTGCCCATTACTACTGTTTGCTTAAGCATTTTATGATATCGTAAAAGATGGCCATAGTCATCTTTTTCTATGTTAATTTAAGCAATAAACATGTAGCTTAACGGTGTAACTTTATAACTATGAAATTGACTGGTTTAAGCATTTAAAATTCTGTTGAAAAATCAATTGAATCACCTATAAATAAGTACTAATAATAAAGACCCTGATATTATTTTCAGGTTACAAGCTGTGCAATAAAGAAAAAAGACATTCCCCCCTCACTTTGTACCATTTACTGCATATGACACTTCATTTGGGGAGGGGGGAGACACTCACTGATACATATTTAACAAATGCAGTTTCCTCTTTTGCCATGTCAAGAAATATTACTGACATTTTATTATTCATGAATTTTGGCATGCCATAGTTCTTCTTCTGCTGTATCTGAATCTGAATATAAGTGATCATCATGGTGATCAGCCATGAAGACTGTCCTGAGAATATAATGCAGCGGCTTTTCATCTGCTTTCCACATCACACCATGAGCCCCATTCTACTGATCAACTTCCATGAATCATGCCATAGTTATAGGGTTGCCATATGTCCTGGAAAACCGGGATTGTCCTGGATTTAAGGTTGGAAAAATTGTCCTGGCCAGTTCAATAAAAATCATGTTTAAGTCCCAGATTTTTAAAACTTACTGATTGTGTATTATAACACACCATTAAATTAAATTCGAACTCTCGTCCTCAAACGAGCGATTTCATCCCACATTGGAGTTGGAGTATACCTGGAGACAAATCTTAACATCCTCGCTTCACATCACCGCCCAATAAGTGTGACCAGTGTGTTTCCTGGTACTGAGGATGTTAAGAGTTGATTGCGATGTGACTTCTCAGAAGTACAACAGATAATCTTACAGTAAGAATTAACTGTTGTAAATAAATTCATTTTGTATTGATATAATGTGAAAGTGTTTTATAGCTGTTTGTTTAAAAAAGGCTATTTTGTAGATAACCCACCAATTTTTGTCAAGTATACTTCTGTCCTGGTTTTGTGGGAGAGAATTATGGCAATTCTACATAGTTAGACAGATTTTAGCACATCCAGAGTTTATGTGATTTCATCCAATCTGTGCATAGCAGGCAATTTAATCTTACTGTAATGAAATATGTGACACTAGTTATAGGGTTGCCATATGTCCTGGAAAACCGGGATTGTCCTGGATTTAAGGTTGGAAAAATTGTCCTGGCCAGTTCAATAAAAATCATGTTTAAGTCCCAGATTTTTAAAACTTACTGATTGTGTATTATAACACACCATTAAATTAAATTCGAACTCTCGTCCTCAAACGAGCGATTTCATCCCACATTGGAGTTGGAGTATACCTGGAGACAAATCTTAACATCCTCGCTTCACATCACCGCCCAATAAGTGTGACCAGTGTGTTTCCTGGTACTGAGGATGTTAAGAGTTGATTGCGATGTGACTTCTCAGAAGTACAACAGATAATCTTACAGTAAGAATTAACTGTTGTAAATAAATTCATTTTGTATTGATATAATGTGAAAGTGTTTTATAGCTGTTTGTTTAAAAAAGGCTATTTTGTAGATAACCCACCAATTTTTGTCAAGTATACTTCTGTCCTGGTTTTGTGGGAGAGAATTATGGCAATTCTACATAGTTAGACAGATTTTAGCACATCCAGAGTTTATGTGATTTCATCCAATCTGTGCATAGCAGGCAATTTAATCTTACTGTAATGAAATATGTGACACTAGAAAGACAACACAACTTTAAAAAACTTGGAAACCTGTTCATACATTCTACATTGTATGTGAAATTAGAAAATATAGGAAAAGATGGCTTAGAGTTAGTCCAACCTGATGACCTCATAAAAAGCTGATGAAAACAATCAGAACAGGTTTACACATGAAAACTTAATCTATAAACATGTCTCCCCCAGCCTACCCCCAAAATCCACATTCAACATGATGAAATAAAATCACATATCAATTTTATTATCAATCATTCATAAACTATCAGAAATATTCTGTCAAATAGATGGTTAATAAGTATCTTTATAAACACCTGTCTTTAGCAAGTTCTCTGACCTCTTGCTTACCTATCCTCCTTGCTCAAACATTTTTCTTTGTTCAGGAAGGAAAATAAAATTGAAGCAAAATTGTTTTGATTTGGTTTGGTTTTGCTTCAAAGAGATTTTGACTGTGCTCAAAGCAAGATAAGACTTTTTGAACTTGAAGAAGCACTATTTGGAGTACTGTAATTGCAAACCTGCTGTCATCATTACTTTTAATGAGTTAACATGACACAGCTTCTTCTCCTTCATCAGCATGATTCAATGGAAGCTAGAAACTTAAAGAATCTTATATAAGATTGTGCACTAAAGTAAGGGAAATATTCTGACTCTGCCATGAGAAGCCCAAATGGAATGAATGGGGTTTCTCCGGTGCAGCATTTTCCTGGATCTCTTGTAACATAGTCCAGTGCCAGCTATACTCCAGCGATTAGATGTTGCACAGGGGATTCTGAACCAGCCTGATCCTGCTCCACACCCAATGTAGACCGTTAAGTCTACCAGTAGAGCGTCCTTTTTTTAATGGGTTGGGCTGGAGCAATTTCTGTTATGCAGTGAAAGATTACTTAAAGGGAGATTTCTCCCAGAGAAACACCCTTTTCCAACGTGGTCAGCTGCAATCTTTTATCACTGTCCGATTGCATCCTTGGGGAAGTGAACTTGGCTGTGGAAGTTCCAGAGTGGCTCATGGAGGAATTCTCTCTTCAGGTCAAATACCTCAGGAAGAGAGTGAAAGGAATCAACCACATTCATTTCAGGGTGCATTAGAACTGCCTCTCTTTTCATCCCAGTACTATAAAGCAGAAAATGTAATCACTACAGATGATCTTAAAATAGAGGGTGTTTTCCTTGCATGTAGCCAAATCATATGTATGTTCACTTAGAAGAAAGTCCCATTTGGATCCACACCCAAGCTACTGTATATGGAGGTTCAGGATAATGCAGTGTATAGTGCATATAGTGACAGGATGCCTCAAACCTACACCAGTTCAGAACATATTGTTGGTATAGCTCCACCTAAGATAATGAGAGAAGTAGCAGCAGACACCTAGAGAACTAAGAAAGAGGATTACCTTCAACATCTTCTGAATGGATATGAGACTCAAGTCCACCAGCTCAGATCCAGGAAGAGCTTTATGGCAAGAACAAACATTCTTCAGGGTACATAAGAACAAAAACTAATTAAAAGATGAAGGAAAGAGCTCACTGGACAAGGAACATCATTAAAGGAGGATATGGATGAGAAACTCAACCTCCCCTATGTCACTTGGAGGACCCTGAATAGGCTGAGGGTTGGAGTCCCTAAATGCAAGATCAACATGCTCAAGTGGTGGCTGTTGGCTGATAACATCACACTGTGTGAATGTGGAGAGATACAGAATCCAGCTCATTTACTGGCCTGCCGATTACTGCAGAAACATGCACTGATGAGGACTTATGTTTCGTCAACGAAAAAGTCAAGAAAGTGGTTTCATTTTGGCAGACCAGTGTTTGATCAGGACATGGAAGAAGGAGGAGGAGGAGGTGACTAATACAATCACCTTAACTAACGATATTGTTAAATCCTGCTGGCTGGTAGTAAGCACAAAAAGGAAGACTACTCTGGTTCTGATATTGTGCTTATGAGCTTTGGAAAAGCTTCTTGTTGGCCACTACAAGTAAAATGAAAGCGCGGCACCAAAATGGCCACCGTGCTCTTTGCAGCCCCCCACCTGGACTCAGACATCCGGGTGAGTTAGGGGGCATGGCAATGCCTTTATAAAAGGGGTGGCCACGAGGCAGCCGAGCTGCCATTTTAGAAATGCGACGGAGCGGAGAAGTTTTCTCTGCCGCGTTTCTTGCTCTATTCACCCTTCGTACCTTTGCCTTTGAATGGAGTTCGCTCCTCTTCACTGCTGCGGTACTCAGGGCACAGGAACCGATCCCTGGCCAGGGATCCGTCGCTAGCTCTTCGGGAGACATGGCTCCCAAGAGCAAGGCCATGGTGGTCAAGCCGTGGCCGAGGGGAAGGGCTTTCCCTACCCCTCCCTCTACTGGGGGGCAGCCATCGGGTTGGAGGACTCGGGCTGCACCCCCCCCAGCTGGGCAGCAGGATGGCCTTGCCCACCGCTGCCAGTGGGGCCAAGCAGGCTTCCACTGGTCAGCCCGGCACAGGCCTCCAGGCTGGGCTGGCACAGGCTGGCTCCTCGGGGATCCCTGCCCCTGGACAGCATTTTCTTGGTTCAGGACAGGGTGGCCCACTTGGACTTGGTGGTGGTTTCCACCCCACCATTCCTCCAGCCCCCCATGGGCCGGAGTTTTGGGCATGGCCCTACTCGGGCCCTGGATCCCCATTTGGGTTTCCCGTCCAGCAATTGGCCACAGGGCCGTCCGGCCCATTCGGCCCACCTTATACTGGGGGCTCGGAGACTGTCAATGTGCTTCTTGCACGTATTTCGGTGCTAGAGGCATCACTGGGCATTGCCCAACCACCGCCCGATGGGGGTTTAGCTGCTGCTTCTATTACGGCCCCTTTGTTGGCCCCGGCAGACACATCGGCCGTGACTCTCCAGCGGGCCGCCAACAGGGTCGAGCTGCTTGAGGCCGTCAGGCCAGCCCAGGCTGGTGCCTCACAGCTCCCCGCACGTTCGGATTTGCTGGTGGGGAGCAGTCAGGTGTGGCCCCAGAGCTCGATGCCTGTCGCGAGCTCCGACGCCAGCCGTGGGCCGGAACCCCCAGTGGGGGCGGCTCACGGGGGTGCAACTAGTGAGTATCTGGTTCAATTTAGTGCACCGACACTGTCCAGTCACACTGGGGAGGTACAGTGGCCATGGCCACGCCAGGTTACTGTGGGTGGGCAGTTGCTTCCACACTGCCCTGTTAATTCCTGGTTGCCAAATGGCCCCTCAGTTAGGACAGGGGTGTCCGCCCCCGGGGGTATGCCAAGCGTCGCAGGGGCTATTCAGGGCCTGCTGCGCATACCCCCCATCCAACAGGTGCCAACGGCGGCTCTGCCTACAGCTGGTTATTCCTTGCCCCTGGGTGATCATCTTTCACAGGCCACGAGTGATAAGATTTGGCGAGGGGAGTACGTTGATATTTTCTCCCTCCTGAATCGTGAGCCCACCAAGGAGGAGAGGGAGGGACAGGATGACTGGGACAAGGAATTGTCCCGTCGTCGTAAGCCACCGCGTACCTGGGCCAATTGGTTGCCGGCATATCTTATATATATGGCGGTATACCTGAGGGCCCGGCCTGATTTGGCCATTCTGATGGTCCAATACCTCGACAATATTTATAGGGCGATGATTGATTTTCCTGGCCCGTCGTGGTTGGCTTACGATGAGGAATTTAGGATGAGGGTGGCCCTACATCCTGAGATGAGGTAGGATGAGCCCTGCCAGCGATTGTGACTCTTGTATATGAGTCCCACGTGTCCAGCGCCTGGTGATAGGTACCATTGTGGCCACGCCATGCAGCGGGTGGCTGCGACGCAGGTTCCCCGCCAGCCGGCGGGGCAAGGGGTTCCAGCCCGCCTGCTGTGTTGGAGCTTCTCAGGTAGCGGCGTGTGCAACAAGCGTCAGTGTCATTTCCGGCACGAGTGTCCCTCTTGCTCTGGCCCTCACGCCGCCTCTGCATGCCCGCGGGCTGGTGGGTCACGAGGCAGAGGTAGGGGTGGGCAAGGGGCAGTCAGAGCTCCCTCTGATGGGGCTGGCCAAGCAAAAGGCCCCCTCCCCAATTAATATCCCCATGCTAGGACAATGGCTTTCCGCTTATCCTAGACGGGATGATGCGAGGTACCTGCTAGAAGGCTTCCAGTTTGGCTTTCGTATACCATTTAGGGGTGTTCAGGACCGCAGGATGCCCCAAACTTACTTTCTCTAAAAGGCAATGAGGAGGTCGCTGCACAAAGCATAGCTAAGGAGTTGCAGGCTATGAGAGTTGCGGGGCCCTTTACTGAACCACCATTCCCTAACTTGAAGGTCTCTCCTCTGGGGCTAGTCCCGAAAAAGACCCCGGGTGAATTTCGCTTAATCCACCATCTCTCTTATCCTGCGGGTTCCTCGGTCAATGATGCTATTCCTGACGACCTTTGCTCAGTCAGGTATATGTCGTTTGATCAGGCCCTACAGATGGTACGTGCCTGTGGTCCCGGGTCCCTCCTGGCAAAGTGTGATATCAAATCGGCATTCCGATTACTGCCAGTGCACCCCGAGGACTTTGAGCTGTTGGGTTTCTGTTTTAGGGGGAAATTCTATGTAGATAAGGCCATGCCTTTTGGTTGCTCTATTTCATGTTCGGCATTCGAACGATTTAGCACTTTCCTCCAATGGACCTTTGTACGCAGGTCGGGGTCCCGGTCTGTAGCCCATTACCTCGACAACTTTTTGTTCGGGGGTGAACGGGGCTCGGACACGTGTACGCGTCTCCTTACTACATTTCAGGCCCTTATGCGGGAACTGGGTGTCCCCTTAGCACCTGAAAAGACTGAGGGCCCAGCCACCAAGCTCACCTTTTTAGGCATCGAAATTGACACTGTCGCACAGGCATCCAGGTTACCCATGGACAAGGTGGCTCGGATCTCCGCGGCGATTCGGGCACTGATTTCTAAACGTAAGGTGTCCCTTCGTGAGCTACAGGTACTTCACGGCCACCTCAACTTTGCCTGCAGGGTGGTGACACCGGGCAGAGCTTTTGCCAGGCGTCTGTGTGATGCCATGGCTGGCCTATTAAAACGCCATCACAGGGTCCGGCTCACCAGGGGTATACGGGCAGACCTATCGGTTTGGCTCACATTCCTGGAATTTAACGGGGTCTCTTTTTGGAGATCGGACCTTATGGTCTGCCCTAAATTTCAAGTACAGTCGGATGCCTCCAGCTCTCTGGGTTATGGGATTTATTTCGAGGGGCGGTGGGCACATGGCCGATGGCCTTACGCATGGCAGGGCATGGATCGTCTCCGCGATCTTACTTCCCTGGAATTTTTTTCCATTTTGGGGGCACTAATGCTATGGGGCGATAAGTGGGTCAACTCAGTGGTCCATTTTTGGTGTGACAATGCTGCAGTGGTGCACATTGTTAACGCTCAGACGTCCAAATCCCCTAGGGTCATGGCATTGGTCCGTCAATTTGTCTTGAGAAGCCTACGCCTTAATGTGCTGTTCAAGGCCAGACATGTACCAGGCATTAATAACGATATTGCTGATGCTTTATCCCGCCTGCAGATCTCCCGGTTCCGAGCCTTGGCTCCAGAAGCAGAGGAATTCCCCTCGCCACTCCCGGCTGAGATTTGGACATTTGGCGAGGAGAGGTGAACCGGGCGATCGGCATGTCTTTGGCACCTCGCACGCGTAAGGCGTATCAACATGCTTTCATACAATTTAGAACCTTTTGTGGGCAACTACGGTTACCCGAAGTGTGGCCAATACCTGTGGACCAGATTTTACAATACATGGTTTATCTTCACGGTCATGGGCTGGCCCCCCGTACTATAGCCTCTAGGCTTTCAGCACTGGCATTTATGGCCAAGGTGCGGGGCTTTGCTGACTGCGTGAATGATTTCCGCATACGGCATGTTTTGGAAGGGTGGACACGTGAACGTGGCCGCCGGCCGGACACACGTCACCCGATTTCACCAGAGGTTCTTACCCACCTTGCACGAGGCTGGCATAACTTATGCTATGATAGGTATGAGGTGGCTCTTTTTCACGCAGCTACCACTGTAGCCTTCTTTGGAGCGCTCCGCATCAGTGAGTTGATACCACTGTCTAAGGCGGATGCGTCTCGTAGGGCACTGGAACTCGATGATGTCTATGTTACACAAGAGTGGGCTCAGTTGAGGATACAGTCCTCAAAGGTTGATCAGCAAGGCGTAGGCAGTGGAGTCAGACTGCTACGATGTTCCATTGAGGACATCTGTCCAGTTGGTGCCCCACATGAGTTTTTGGCGGTGCGTGGTACGCACCCTGGCCCGTTTTTCTGCCACCAGGATGGGTCTCCCCTTACTAAATTCCAGTTTTGGAGGGTGACCGACATGGCACTTACCAGTGTGGGCCTCCCTGGGGCTCGTTACGGCACCCATTCATTTAGGATAGGCGCCGCTTCTACTGCGGCTGCGTTTGGGTACTCTGAGGCTGATATATGCAGGATGGGTAGGTGGGGATCCATGCGCTTTGCATTGTACATACGCCCCCTCCATGCATGAGTACCAGTTATGTCATTATTCCTTTTTTCCTTCTTTTACAGACCCTGTGTGTCCCCGCACACCGGTGGCAGTATGGCTGGTGGGCCACAGTTACGTGCACTGGGCAGCGCAGTATGCTGCGGCGACAGAGTGGGGACCTCATCTCGGGCTACGTGCAACCGCACGTTTGCGATGGTACAGTAAGCACGGTATGAAATGGCGGGAACTGTTGCCATTCCTGTTTTCCATCAGGGATGCTGGACCGCCTGATGTCCTCATCCTGCATCTCGGTGGCAATGACCTTGCCCAGGTCACTGGCCTCTCTTTAAAGTTCATGATTTGCAGGGACCTAGCCTATTTGCATTACGTATGGCCGTCCACGCGGCTGCTATGGTCGGACATGGTGCCGCGACATACTTACATGGGAGGCGTTGACCTCCGTGCCCTTGACCGCACTCGCCGCTCGGTGAACAGGGCTGTTGCCCGGTTCGTGGCAGACAAGAGCTTGGGGACAGCCATCCGGCACCCTAGAATAGGCTTGCAGGATTATGATCTCTATGCAGGAGATGGGGTCCACTTGTCGGCCAGAGGTATGAACCTCTTTCTTGAGGATATGCAAGCAGGCCTGGTGACAGTCTGGGGGGGGCAGTGAGTCATCATGGACGCCTCCCCATGTGGCGGGTAGCACTGGTAAGGTAAAGATTTATGACCCATAGGTATCCGGCAGGTTCGCAATTGACTGGCCAACACGCAGACAGGTACAGGGGAAATAGGTTTGGCCGGTCAAGGGCGAACCAGGCAAGGGGTGATGGCAGGAGCTTCACAGCCTGCATCACCTGGATATTTAACGGATACACGTCATAGGGTGGGGTCAGTAGATAGTTTATTGACTCCGGTCAACAATTTGTTTGTGTCAACAAACAAATTGATACAAATAGTTACATGTAGCCAATTGCCATTGGCATTTTGGGAGGAACCTTACCAGTGTTACTGCGGCCTGCTTGCCTTAAAGAATTACAATTGGATGATTACACCAATTGAAAGTTATAATTCGGACTAGGGCATTATTCAATAAAAGTGGCCCGATGCCTTTATCCATATACCGGTGTCTATTCAATTCAATTCAATTTATTCAATTTATATCCCGCCCTACTCAACACATGGCCGACTCAGGATGGCTAACAACATATAAATGACCCCAGGGCAACTCAAGGGGTTTACATATAAGATACAAAATACAATGTTCAAAATACAATAATAAATACAATGTTTCAAGTAAATACAATAATACAAATTACAATATTAAGCAAAACAATCCACAAAATGCAAAATATCAGCACCACATCAAAATAGAAAACAATTCAACCGAAACCACCCACAAAAAAAACCCTGCCTCCAGAGTCTTATGAAGGGGAGGACAGGGCCCTGGAACACCAGCCGGTGGCATGGCTGGAAGGCCTCTTCGTCCCCATCGGGGCCGGGAGCGCTGCAGCGGTGTGTTCGCCCGGCAGACCCCCTTGCCTTTTAAGTCCTGGCGAGGGGCGGAGGGCGGGGCCCGGAACGCCAGCCGGTAGTGTGGCCGGGAGGCCTCTTTGCCCCCACCGAGGCCGGGAGCGCTGCGGCGGTGGGTTCGCCCGGCAGTCCCCCTCGCCTTTTAAGTCCTGGCGTGGGGTGGAGGGCGGGGCCCAGAACGCCGGCTGGTGGTGTGGCCGGGAGGCCTCTTCGCCCCTACCGGGGCCGGGAGCGCTGCAGCGGTGGGTTCGCCCGGCAGACCCCCTTGCCTTTTAAGTCCTGGCGAGGGGTGGAGGGCGGGGCCCGGAACGCCGGCCGGTGGTGTGGCCGGGAGGCCTCTTCGCCCCTACCGGGGCTGGGAGCGCTGCGGCGGCGGTCTTTCTTTGGGGGGTGCGCCTGCAAAGTATGTTGGACCCATAGAACTTTGATCCCCTCCACTGTGCCTGTTCTTCTTTTGTAATCGTTGCAGCTTTTCTCCTAATAACCTTGTGGGAAATGAGGGAGGGATGAAGAAAGCAAATGCAGTCCCAGGTGCCATCAGGGCTTGCTCCTTTGTGATTGTTTTTCCTGCCCCCACAGGAACAGCTGCTATCTTGGAACATCAAGGAGAGACAGTGTCACAGCCAGTTGTAGTTAGGCTGTCTTCTCCCTTTCCAAGGGCCAACGGACACCAAATCGCTCTGTGGAAACGAATAAAAAACACTGGTTTCTGCTTTTGTGGGTAGGCATGGAGTAGACAGAACATCCCTGCAGTCAAGATTTTTGACAAAAAGGATGTATTTTGTATCTCCTGAGACTCAATACAACATGAAGTGCAATCTTACCTCAGAAACCTGCATAAGCGAATATTGCAGTGAGTTTCTAAAGAAAGGAAATGCAAAGCCACACATCCTTTTAAAAGCAATGCAAGCAGCTTTAGATAGTGGGGAAAAGGTGTGCAAAATGTGTACATTTGGGAATTTGCATGCACTAACATTTACATTAGGGGAAATATGTGCAGAAAATTGAGTATGAATTTCTGCACCCCCAAAAAAAAGAAGTAAGCCTCACAACTTGTCATGAGCAAGGGAGAGGACAAAAATACAGGGTAGGGTCAAAGAAAAACAAAATCAAGATTCTGGGTTTTTCCACATCCTTATCACAGAGACTGGCCATGTTTTTCAGGATTATTCTTTAAGCATCTCCTTGCTTGATGCATTTCATTTTTTAAAAAATTGCAAAATTGGTTTTATAGGATAAATACTCTATATCAGTTATGTGCTCTAGTTAAAAAAGCAAAGTGTAAATCTGTATACTGCTTGTTAGATATAAAATGTGATCTCAAAACAATGGTAAATAAGTGAATACATGAATGCCAAGATAACTTGCTGAAAGTCCCCATTGCCATCCTGTTATCATTTATTTGACTCCAAATCTACTCTGCCTTTAGCAAATAAAAAGGCATCTTGCCATCAAGGGTACAGGCTGGATCACAAAGGCTCAGGTTGCTTAAGGGTGGGTGGAGGAGCTAGATGATGTTTATTCCACTCCCCAGCCACCGCTACCCATCCAAACAGCATAACCAACCAATTTGCTAATATAGTGAAGTGTCTAACAAGCCATTTTGCAATCCTGGCAAACTGAAGATTTTTCCTCACCATCAGTGGAATTTTTGTATTGTGGTCTAAACGATGCATTGATACAGCAATAATTAGCCTAAGATTTTTCTTTTTTTAAAAAAAAAAATCCCCTGAGCATCCCCAGATGGTCAATAGAAATTCTTGGTTAGTTGGGATAATAAAACAGCTTGTCAACGACTTCACCATACCGGCAATGCAAGAGGGAACCAGACATTGCTTATTTCCCTGTTTGTGTACAGCAGCAACACAGAGACAAGCAAAGAAACGTTTTTAAATATATTCACTTCCCCTGATGATTCTGGATACTGAAAGTTGACAACAGGAGCAGATTGGACAGCTGCTTTGCTCTCTTTTATCCCTTTCCCAACACCCACCATACACTGTGAATGAGATCCAAGAGAGCACCACGAAATAGTAGAACCCTCTGATGGAGGCTCATAAAGCATGGCATTAAGGCAAGTTGCTTCACTGCAGCATCCAGCATGCCAACAGAAAAAGCAGGCCAACTCAACACAAAAATGCCCTGAAAAATGGAATATACAACCATCTAAACTATTGCTAAGGGTACGCAGAAAGAACCTCCATGAAAAGATTGTGGTATTTTTGAACCACAACTGGGCGTAACTTGGTAACGCCAACCTTGTGTTACTGGCTAATCTTTCTCACACTAGGTCAGCCAAAAGGAACTGCAGAATAAACTCACCAAAAGGTGCCTTTCATTTTGGCAGTATCAGGTCTGGCATAGACACAGAAGAAGAAGAAGAAGAAGAAGAAGAAGAAGAAGAAGAAGAAGAAGAAGAAGAAGAAGAAGAAGAAGAACTGCTACTAAGTTAGGCTATTTCAATCTAAGTTCAAAATAGAAGTTAGAATATGAATAGACTCATCAACCTTTGCTAAAATCCTGTGGCAGTGACAATGTTTTATGGAAGAAATCATCTCTGTGGAATCACATCAATATAGATTTCAGAATTAATGTGGAAATGAGATTAGTTCCTGTATATATGTTCTCTAAAGTGACTCCTTATAGCAAATCCTTATGGGTTACTTTATATTTCTATGTATTTGTCACATAGTCCATATTTCACTATTGTTATTGTACAGCACAAAGATGGAAATGTATAAATATATTGCTAATCCTGTAAAAAAAATTGAGGAAGAAATAGATGCAATATACGTTGTAAAAGAATAAGTACTATTTTCTCCCTCTTCCCAAATTACTTTTCCCTGCCGAATGCATGCATGAGAAAGCACTTAAATATGCTACATTATTTATAAGCTCCCTTATTATTTTGTAAAATGTTACTTGTTTAGAGATTTCATTTTTGAGACAGTTGTAATTTGAGCACTATCTTAAATGCATTTTGAATCTATATCTCCATTTGTAGTATGCTAATATTCCCCAGCAGCTCTTTCCACATCTGATGAATTCCAGGATAATATGAAAAGCTTGGAACTGCTTTCCAGAAAGGCGCTATATATATATATATATATATATATATATATATATATATATATATATATATATATATATATATATATATATATATATATATATATATATATATATATATATATATAACAGATATCCTACCTAATGGTTGCAATTTAAAAATGTTTTTTAAAATTAAATATGGCCAGTTGCCTAATGATGTTGTAGCAAGCGTTTGTTTGTTTGTTTGTTTTGCCCACAGTTAACTGTAGAGTTTACAGCAGGCAATTCCATCATGTTGTGTGTTTGTTTTGCATTTTAACATGAAGATGGAAAGGGCCAGCATTTAACAAACACAGGCAACTAACAGGCTAAATGTTTCTTGCCTACAAAAGTAACTGCTTTCCACTCTTTATCTATGCTAAGCTCTCTGTGTGGATGCTGTGTAGTTCAGTCAGTCTGTTTATTCCATCTGAGTGGTTCAGTTGTTCAGCCTAGTTCAGTCTCTTTCTGACTCAAAATGTGTTAGTCTCAGGAAGTTAATGACTCAATACTCTTTTGCAACCACTATTTGCTTGAGATATGATGAAGTGAACTGCCTGAAAACTTTATTTGAACACAAGTCTTGTAAGTAAACATTTTCTTTTTTCCCTTCTGCTAAAGCTGTGCCTATTTGTTCAATAGTTGAGCTAAGAGAAAAGAAAAGGGAAATTGAGGAGGGAATAATGATCATTTGCTTGCATTTCAAATTGCAATCCCAATCTGATTTTTCAAAAAGGGATTCAGAGAATTGAAGGTATCCATCTAGAACAGGGGTTCTCATTTAATATATTGCGGATTCCGCATGCCCAATTGGCATAATCAGCCCCTGGCAGAGGTTACACCGGCGAAGGAGGTTCCTGGTCACTGGCCCTTGCCAGTACGGAAATTGGAGGGGCGGATTAATAGTATAAATCATAAGGGTTTATTCACCCACACCTGACCTGACCGACGGTTCTGCTGAGAGAGCAGATCGCTAACCTCCGTTACCCATTAGGCAATTACTGACTCGCGGATCAGCCTAATCCTTGGTGCAAATAGAAGCCATATTTACCCTAGTGTAAGCCCCAGACAATGCTTTTCCCCTGTCAGTGTTTGCCCAAGTTAATTAACTTCCCCAAGAGAGATTTCCCATTAACCCGAGTAAATGGGTGATGTGATTTTCTGTCAGATGACGGTTCTTTCCTGCATTGCCTTCTGATCTATATATGATGATGCTTTTCCTTCAATAAACCACTGATCTGATCTCGCTCCATATTGCCTCGTGTCGTTCCTTGATCAGTCTCCTACGGGACCCAACGGCGGTCCTAGCGGCCCCGATTCCTACAATATATTTTAATTAAATTTTTAACAAAATACAATACCAACAAAAAAACAACAACATAGAAAAACATCAAAATTACATATATAACAAAAACAACAACGAACCATGCCCACATCTTTAAAGAATATTTTGACTATGACTTAATATACATTTTCAAATACATTTTCATATCCACTATAATGTAATATGTCAACTAAGTCAAACATCCAAATCATGGTTTCAATACAAAATTTACCATACTTATTAATACAAAAAATAAAAAATAGCGACCTAGTGTTATTTACAATGCCCTGGAGAGCACGGAGTGGCTCAGTAAAGTTATTCCCAAAAACTCATGTGTCCAGGTACAGGTCTATACAGCTCTTCTCCCGTCAGTGAGTAATCCACAAAGGCTTGCCAGACATTCAAAAATCTATTTTCTTTAACCATACCCTTTTTAAAAATTTATCTCCCATGTTAACTTATCATTCAATGCTAAGTCCCACATTTCCTTATACCACTCATCTATATTCATATTCACCTCATTTTTCCATTTTCTGGCGATACACTGTCTACCCATTGTCAGCATTATTTCTAATAACTCCTTTTTATCCTTACTTAAATTTATACTTTCCATGTCTGTCAGCATAATAGTGTTTGCAGCCAGCTTAATTTCTATTCCCATAATTTCACCTATCTCAAACTCAATTTTCTTCCAAAAATCCTTTACCACATTGCAATTCCACCACATATGTTCATATGTTCCCAGTACATTTCTTACATCGTCAACACATTTTATCCTTCTTGTTATCTATTTGGTGCAACCTCACTGGAGTCAAATACCATTTCCATAACATTTTATAATTATGTTCCTTAACTCTGACAGACATGGTTCTCATAATTCTTTTCTTCCATTTGTTTTTTCCAATTCTGCTCCCAAATCTTTATTTTTAAATCTTGTTCCCAACTTAGAGCAAGGGTTCTCAACCTATGGCCCATGGCGCCAAATTATACGGGCCCTTCCCTCACTCCAGCTGCTGCAGCTGCCACAGGAATTGGTTGACTCATTTACAACCATCATAAACACATTTATGACAGCTGTAAATGAGTCTGTGGACTTTGTAAATGTGCTTATGACAGATGTAAATGAGTCCACAGCCTTTGTAAATGTGTTTACGACAGCTGTAAATGGTGGGGGGGACAACCAGTTCTGCCCCCTCAACATTTGAGGGAGCGTGACCTTGCCTCGGACTTGAAAAGGTTGGGAACCCCTGATCTAGAGTTAGATTCTAAACAATGGGCCATCCAGTTGGTCACAGTTTTTCATAAATATGTGAGAAGTATTATAATTACATATTGCAACTCTGAATATAAATTTGCTTATGCAATTTCTGGGGGTCTTCTTTTGTACTCTTTTTTCTTGATGCTAAGTGGCCACTCATTTCCCAAAGCACCTGGAGGGCTTGAGGTGTCTAACCTTGTTGTAAACCAAGGCCCAGCCTGCTCCCTTCTACCTGATTCCTTTAATAAAAGGAAGTAAAAAAAAGAATCTTTTTTATTTCTGTCCCCTGCCTTAAAATACTGGATACTAAAGGGAAATGCTGCTTCTTGTAGTATTGCCACAGACAACCCTCAGTCATGTTATCCCAATCACATTCAAAAATCAGGTTTAGGTTATCCCACCTCTCATAAAAAGAGGTAATCCTAAAAAGGCTACTAGAGACTTAGGGCACCAAAGGACTATATTAGTGGGACTGTTGGGAAGACAGATCTGGAACTTGTTGTGGTGTTCTTATAATATACTCAAAGGGGAATCTGTATGTACTTGTACTAGAGCTTCCGTCACTCCATTCCCATGAGAAACCTGGCAAATTTGCTGAGAGCCTGAAGTGAAATAAGAGCCAATGGGGTTGTCAGTGTTGCCATGTCTTTCAGTAGGCTGTTGTTTGTTTTACTGAACCAGCTAAACCCAATATTCAAATGCACATTAACAGCATGCATAGAGAGTGGAGATGCTTAGTGAGATAATGAGACATGGCTATAAAGAAACCCCCTTAGTGAAACCTCTTTCTGATGAGCCTAAAAGTGCTTTTCATTAATATGTTATAATGAGACATACTGGTAGAGGTTAACAACAGTGGCATGTGTTAATTAACTACCCATTCTCTGTTGTAGTGAGCATAAAGCATAGCAAAATTGGCAGGTGCCTTTTCCCCCCTGAAAAGGTTCCTTTGAATGAAAAGGAGGGGCCTTTATTCCTGTGTGGAGGCAGAACCCCGGGCCATTTTTCATCACAGAAATGCTCCGAGTCATTTTTTCATGTTTCTCAGGGAAAAGGCAGGAGTCCGCCATAAAATGCTTTCCTGATAGGTAGGTATGTTAGCAGTGCTTAAAGCTAAGGAACCAACAAAAATGTCAAATACAAAAATCACTGGTTTGACTTTGTATACAATATTTATTCCATATTTATTTCTACGTCAGAACAACACACGGTGTAATTTATTCTGCATGTGGTTCTGTGATAGAGTCTGTCTGAATTTGAGTAACTACTCCACTTACAAGGGAGCGGAGTGGTTGGTGGAAGGCCACTGAATTATATTGTTCCCAGGACAATCTTCATGGCTGATTGTCATGAGGATAGCTAATATTCAGATTTAGATATGGCACTTAAAGAAGGAGTGCCTGGAGGCTCAGTGTGACTGCCCTTGCCAAAAACCCAATACGTGTGGCAGTTGTCTCTCTCTCTCTCTCTCTCTGCCTTTAGTAACACCACTACTGAATTAAAAGCATCCTGTCTCTGCTTGCCAACCCAACTGAAATAAGATGGGATTTTCTAAAACCTGGCTTTACATAATTTCCTGGACTTTTCAATTACCTTTTGATTCTACTTTTCCTCTGTAAGTCCAAGAAAGCTAGCAATTCTAGATTTTTAGAAAATGCAATAAAAACAATCAAAATCCCTGTATTCCCAAAGTAAACCACACTGTTTCTAGTTCATTGGACTAGTTCACTGTGTTTTAGGTATAGGGGAATGAATGGCCGCAATCTGACTGGTAGGAGTGTATGTGTGTGAACATCCATGCACATATTCACCTATGCATAGGCACACAACAGACACTGTCATATATTTATGAATGTATGCTTATGTGGTTTTTTTCTCCTGTTCTTCAATCCTGCCCTAAATGCTTCATCCTGGACATGAAAATGATGTCATGTTTCTCAGTGATTGGCAGCCGGCCATGTAGTATTAGCCTCTTGTCAAGTGACAGCCAACAGAAGGCTGCTTTGGGGACTCCAGTTGTGTGAATAAATAATGACCCGCTGGTTAGAGGGCAGCAGCCCACGTCTGTTATGGATGCATTAGAGCTAGACAATAAGATGCAAGGGAATGAAGAGGCGCAGGAGAGATGGCACTGGAAACAAGCATCAAGCCCTTCCAGATTTTCCATCAATTAGATGGAATCACAAACCCATTGATAGCAGTCTTGCTATCAGGGATGTTTCACAGATGTTAGCTTTTGAAACAAGCAAGTCTGCTGAATTATGTGGTTAGATACTTTACCCCATGGCATTGTGGTCCTAAAAACGTTTCAGTGTTTCTCAACCTTCCATTTTTGGACTTCAATTCCCAGAAGCCTAAGTCAATTCTGCAAAGCACTGGTCAGCCAATGTACTGACTTAGGCTTCTGGGAATTGAATTCTCCCTGTGAGGCCTGGTCCCCACATTGGGAACATCTGGTTTAGATCTCACTGATTTAAATGGAATTAAATTCACACAAGGTGATAGAGCAACCTCAAGATCAAATATGACTCTAAAAGCATTTATGTCCAAATGTAGCATAGTCTTTCTCCCTCATCCCTGTAAAAGAGAAGGTGAGGGCAGGAAGGTCTGCCTTGAGTCTTGACTGCTATTTTTAATGCAGAGCACCCAGTTCCCCTCACTAGATCATGCTGGCAGTTTTCAATTTCTACTCTGAAGGAATCCGAGGTGACAAGTTCAACTCTGTTCTCTCAAACCTATTTTCCATGACCTACTTTTTTCACTCTGCAGTGCTGGAGAACAATGCCTTGCTACATTCATTGTTCAAATCTGGATTTCTGTAGAACACTAGCTGGTCGCTGGTACTGGACTGGGGGTTGTTGTTGTTGGGTTGTTTGTTTGTTTTTTGCATCTCTTAGCTGGGTTGTTTTATTTTGCAGTATACACCTTTTGCAAAAACTTGAAATCAATTTGTCAGGTTGAACATGGAGGCTGCATTTCATTTAGAAAGCAACCAGGGAGATAGATTATCATCCAAAGTGGACTTTCTTTTCTTAATACAGTACTAGACTTTTTTCCCTTTTGTATTTAGGCCTTTGCATTTCTTCTGGTGCTTGACTTAAAATATCACTTTATATTTCCAATACGGAGTAACAAAAATGAATTTATAAAATAAATAAAGAGAAAGTTACTACGTTCTGAACTGTACTATCCAGCTTGGTTCTTATTTATAAATATTTACAGATCACCTGATCACACAACTGAAAATTCATCAGGACATTGATCACAACAGATGAGAAGTAGTTAATGCTGTCCATGGTCGTAAAGACTGCGGAGGGGACAATCGGGCATACTCTTCCCACTCTAGATCAAATATATGGCACCAGGTGTTATAAGAAATCTGTAGAGATTGTGCAAGATAGTACGCACCCCGAAAATGATCTCTTTCAGCTTCTGCCTTCTAGAAGAAGGTATAGGATCATAAAGACCAGCTGCTTGAGAAATAGTTTCTACCCAAAATGGTTCTGGCTTTGAATGCAGTGCAATGCAGTCTATGAGGGAGCTTCTGTACATAGTTTTAGAGTTTTTAGAGCTTTAGAGTTTTAGAGCTTTTTAGGGGTTAAATGTGTATATGTGGGGTGGGAATATGTTGATAATTTTGTATAGTTGTATTTTGTTTAGGTTTTGTTGAGTTGATAAGTGTCCCCCCCCCCCATCTCGTTGTTCTGTGCAGGACAATGGCAATAAAGATTTGTCTATTCTATCTAATCACAGCCATTGTTCGATTTTTTAACTGGGAAATATAAAAATGTAATAAGTAAAATAAACAAGTGTGCTGCTTAAAATTAATTAATTACACTTTCTTGTTTACAATAATGATCATTTGCTGTCAAGTCAAATTCTGAATCATCCCAACCATTTCTAGGGTTTTCTAGGTAAAGAATACACAGAAGTAGTTTCCCATTTATTTCTACTGAGGAGCATCCTGGAACTGTGTTAGTTTATCCATGGTTGAACAGGCTGGCTCCTCCCCACCACCACCACCACCCAATCCACAGCAGGGGGAAAAAACTCTCCTAACTTCTGGTTCCACAGCCAGATACCCAAGTCAGCCAGCTATCCAGCCAGCTCTATTTGAGTATAAATTAATTTAAAAACACATGCAATCTAGTCAGAGTTGATCTCTTTTAAGCCCCACTGATTTTACTATGCTTAACTCTTTCAATGAAACAAGCAGGATATAAAATGACTAGCATAGTTTGTAGCGAATATCTGCCGCTAGGCGGCGCGAGGTCCCGGAGGAGACTGATCAATAAGCGATGCGAGGCAATGAGTCAGGATCAGATCAGTGTTTTATTGGAGGATACATACACCTTTTATAGGTCAGAAGGCAGATAGAAAAAACCGTCACCAGTGATTCAATCAAGATACCTGTTTACTCAGGTTAATTGGGAAAACTCTTAGGGGAAGTCAATTATGACAGGCAAACATTTGACAGGGGAAGCCCTATTGTTTCGGGCTTACCGGCTGGGCAAATATGGTCCCTGTTTGCGCCCGAGATTAGCGCCAAGCCAGGGGGAAGAATGTTTACCTAATTATACACAGGAGATGTGTGAGATAGCGTTCTGCCTGTCTGGCAGTTCCGCTGGTCAGGTCACGTTAATTGGGTGAATCAAACCCTATACTTTATTCACCCCCCTTGATATGGCTGCCCACAGAGGCCACCGCTAGGAGCCTTCTCACTCAAGTGGCCTCTACCCAGCCGTCCCATGCCCAACCGGGCACGGGGAAACCATATCTCCCCTTATTTATTTATATTAAGAACCTGACCAGCGACCTTGCGCAGAAGCGGCACCAGCTGTTGGTCTGGAGTGACGTCACGGGGTTTCCTTCTCCGGCGGCATCTTGAGATTAGCGAGGGAATACATTGAGCAAGACAGCAGACTGTTATGCTTAGTATAACTACCCCCACCACTACCTTGATTACCGTCTGAAGCCACCCCCATGGGATCCATGACCACATCCACTTCCATAGTGAGCTCCACCAAGCCCCCCATGCAGAGCCCTCGGTGATGCCAGCCACTATGGAGTGAAGATCTTCGATCTGTCTTTGAATCTTACGGGAGTTGTTCGTAAGATTAAAGCAGCACATACCATGAAAGGATTCGCAGCCCAAGTGGTGCAACAATAGGAGATAGTCGATAGCCGCTCGATTATCGAGAATGGCATGGCGAAGTTCCGCCTGCTCCTGATTGAGGAGCGCTATCGCTGAGGAGGTATGGTTGATGGCTTTTGCTAAACCGCAAGCCAAGTGACCAATCCTCTTTGCGTTGCCGACGGCTAAGCCTGGCATGCCAAAGATGCTGAGTGCCAAGGAGAGATACTCGGCAGGTCTCATTACCCTAAAGCTGCTTTCACATGAGCTGTCTAACGTGGTGGTGCGAGTGTGCCGTATGAGTGAGGGAACATTAGATACATTGGAAACATTAGGAACATTGGGGCTTGGGGCAATCATATCCTTAGTGGGGAGCAAGAGAGTCAACCGACTTATACAACATATAGAGTCTGTTATATTAGCAGGAATGTAGTTGAACGTATACTGGTTGCAGGTGAAAAACCAGCCAGATGGTAGGGTGATATGTGCATATGGTGTGCCGCGTGGCACTGGGTCGCTGCAAGTCCAATTGCCGCTGCCTACATCGAGGCATCGGCGCCGGGTTCAGCCGAGTCTGGAGCAACCGTAAATTCGGCCACAGGTAGAGTTCGGGCTGACCGCCACTCAAGGAGTGTGGAGAGTGGCCGCATCAGCCGGTAAAGTCATGGTTAGCCGCATCTCCCAACGAGCATATTCCGAGGCAGCTGTTGGGATGTACGGGCTGAAGAATCGCTTCACCAGCCAGTCCCCATCCCGGGGGTGTGCGCCTGGAGAATGGCACACCGGGATGAGGCAGGTGCTGAGGATTGAAGCAGAACCGACGTCCTGTCGGAGGCAAAAATCGGACTGGTTGACAAGGCCTGCCAACCTCTCCCAAATGTTGTACTGCATGCGGGCAGAAAGGTCTCCGCCCGGCATTAAATCGCTGGCCTCCAGTGAGGCGGCCTGAACGCCTCCCCCCAAAAGCAGGGAAAGGGTCAGGATGATGGTGACGGCCATGGAGTTGGCGTGGATCTGGGCGAAGACTGCAGCCACAAGATTCTCCGGTGTCAGCTCTTTCTCCTCGCGCTGGATGGCATGCTGGGCATCATGGCAGAGGGTCTTGATCATCCCCCAGGTTATCCTCGGTGATGTCGTCCGCGTCCGCCGCTTCTCCCGGTGGGTCTCTTCGGTCAGCGTGAGGTCCTCCATCTCCGGGATCGGGCTCTGGTCGGTCTGGGTCCACGCCATGCGGTTCCAAGTAGGGCTTGACACACCGAGCTGGGATCCAAACGACACCTGTAGGAGACATAACTGCAGCATACCCTCTCCCCCAGGTAATGAGCGGCACCGGGCCCCTCCAAGAAGAGTCTGGTGGCACTCGGTACCGGACCATAGGTCGCGGGAGAGCTTCCGAACGGCGGAAATGCCTCTCCTGCGGCGTACGGTCCGAGAAAACATTGAGGTGATTGTAGGTGAACAATACCTTGTTTAAGCAAAACTGTGCCTGTCCCTGTGATTTGGGGAGGGCTGGAGGTTCCCCCCTTTCTGTTTGTTTTTCAATGTAGGACTTTAACGTCCGATTGACCCGCTCTACAATCGCCTGCCCCTGCGGATTGTAGGGGATCCCAAATGTATGCTTGATGTCCCATGTGGCCATGAAGGCGGCCAACTGCCTGGAGCAGTAGGACGGGGCGTTATCTGTTTTCACGTGCCGCGGCTTGCCCATCGCCGCGATGCAGGAAAGGAGGTGCTGCTCCACGTGGGAGGCAGTTTCCCCTTTCTGCGCCGTGGCCCAAACGAACTGAGAAAAAGTATCAATACAGACATGCATGTATTGCCATCTGCCAAACTGCGGCACATGCGTGACATCCATCTGCCACACCTGATTGGCCTCTGTCCCCCGTGGGTTGACCCCCCACGAGGGCCCCCCCGGCGCCCCTGCGCAATGCTGGCAAGAGCGGACTATGCCTTGGGCCTGAGAAAGTGGCAGATTGAACTGTCTCGCGAGAGCTTTGGCATTTTGGTGGAAAAAGGCATGACTCTGGATCGGAGTGGTAAAAACTCCCAAAACTGAACATTGCTGAATTTCCTTTGCGGCCGCGTCCGCTCTGCTATTGCCCGCGGAAATCGGACCCGGTAGGTCTTGGTGACTTCGGATGTGGGCAATATAGAGCGGCTCCGTGCGGTTCCGCAAATGAAATTGAGCAGTGAGAAACAGGCTAAGCAAATTTTTGTCTATCGCGGGAGTGATGTAAGCTCCCGGTAGACTGTGCAGCAAATTCCTTACATACAGGCTGTCAGTTATGATATTTAAACGTTCCTGGGCGAAGGTGCGCAAGGCGAGGTTCACGGCTGCCAACTCTGCCCGCTGCGCGGACTTCTGTGGAAGAGTTAACAGCGTGCGCCAAGCTTCGCCCTCCTGCCAGGTCAGAACACCATATGTGCGTCCCCCATCTGTGAAAACTGTCCTGGCCCCCTGAAGCGGGACCAGCGAGAGTAATTCGAATAAGCTGACTGTTCCTGTCTGTAGTGAAACGAGCCTAGGATCTTTGGGCAAATGGTATGCTAAACTTCCAGTGAAGCCCTCCAAAGCTATTGGAAGCGAATCACCTAGCTGCATTAACTGATGAATTTGTTCCTTGGTGAACGGAACCACAATTTTGGCCAAATCATTTCCTAAAATGTCCCTAGCCCTCAGCCTGCCGCGGTAAATCACCGCGGAAACCAACTCTTGGGGCGGAACGATGTTCCGTGATGATGTGTTAGGCAAGTAGACCCACTCCACAATTTTCGCTCCCTTCTCTGAGTCTACGCCTAGCGCCCCCGTGAACATGGATCCTGACCGTACGATGTACAAATTCAGGATCGGGGCATACGGCCCCTGGGCGATTCTATCCACCCACCTTTGGCTGAGGACCTGGTTCACCTTCTCGATCGCCAAGCGCGCGTCTCGAGAGATTTTTATCCGGTCTGCCGGCTGCTTACCTAAAGTCAGCAGCGAGAAGAGCGGTTTCAGAAGATCCGTATCCAATCGGAAGTACGGTCTGGCCCAATTGATGTTTCCTAAAACCTGCTGTAACTCTACCAGGGTGACCGAGTCCTGTAAAGCTATCTGGGGCAAAACTGGTGCGGCAAAGGAACGGAGAAGCCGATGACCCAAGTATGAGAAGGGCTCGGTCTTCTGCACCTTTTCCGGGGCAATGAGTAGACCCTTGTCCCCCAGGCTGGCCTGGAGATCAGAAAACACTGCGCTGCCGAGTTGCGGCAACGCTACTAAAATATCGTCCATGAAGTGACACACAATAGCTCTAGGGTAAAGGCTTCGGAACTTTGCCAGCGCGTTGTGAACATAAATTTGGCACAGGGTGGGCGAATTGAGCATGCCCTGTGGCAAATACTTCCACGCGTAACGCTGCGTGGGCTCACCGTGGTTCACAACCGGCACTGTAAAGGCGAACCTTTCCCGATCCCTGGGGTCTAAGGGGATTGTATAAAAGCAATCCTTGAGATCTACGACTAGAATCTCCCACCCCTCGGGAATCATATTAGGATTCGGGATGCCGCATTGAAGCGGGCCCATCGGCTGAATACATTTATTGATCTCTCTGAGATCGTGGAGGAGTCGCCACTTCCCCGACTTCTTTTTAATCACAAAAACTGGCGAATTCCAGGGACTGGTGGACTGTTCTATATGTCCTGCGTCTAGCTGTTCTTTCACTAGCTGCTTGAGGGCAACCAATTTCTCTCCCACAACCGGCCATTGTTCTACCCAGACCGGAGTATCGGTGAGCCATTTAAGTGGCAACGCCATTACCCGAAGGTAAGGGTGGCACCGTACTGCTGTAGAATGTCTCGCCCCCAAAGATTGACGTGCACGTCAAGAATGTGCGGCCGAATCACCGCCGTGCCGTCAGCCCTTGGGATTGTGACTTCTACCCACTCTCGGCTCCTAAACGCTTCCTGAACTCCGCCTACCCCCCACACATCGGAGACCGGCTCAATGGCCCACTCCCTCGGCCACTGGCTTCTGCTTATCACGGTCACATCCGCTCCGGTATCGAGTAACCCTGAGAACACTCTTTTGTTCAAAAATACCTCGATAACGGGGCGCTGCTTCCACTCAATGTTGGTCTCCACTGTCGCTAAGACCTGGTATCCTTGCACTGCCTCAACCGCGCTCAAGCGGCCTGCTGAGCCGGGCTCTGAGCTGTCACTGAGCCTTCCCTGGCTGCCTGCTGGCGAGTGACAAGGAACCATGATCAGTTGCGCTAAGGTATCTCCCTTGTGGATGGTTTGGGGCAGGTGTGTCCAAAGCTGAACCTGGAGAACGCCTGAAAAATTCGAGTCAATGACTCCTGGAATTATAAAAATTCCGCATGCTCCAGCTACACTACGGGGCAAAACTAAGCCTAGAAAGCCTTTGGGCAGGGGACCCATGTACTGGGAATCGACTAGATAGACTGTGCCCGGCAGATCGCATGTAACGTCCGCCTGGCAAGCCAATTCTAGCCCTGTGCTACCCTTGGGGCTGGCCTGTGCCCTCGTAATGCCTGGAATGTGCCTGGAATCTAATCCAGCTCTAGGGAATCCTGGTTCTGGGTGATGGAAGCCTCTGTTTGGACTGGGGCCAGAGACATGCCCGGATTCCGGTTTCCCGAACTCGGACAAAACCTGGCCCAATGATAGCCCTTTTTGCATTTCGGACAGGGGGTGTTCGGAGCCTTGGGACGGCCGGACTTTTGTCCTCCTCCCTTGGATCGGCACTCCCTAGCGAAGTGACCGACCTTGCCACAAGCGTGACATGCTCCCTTGGTCTTGCTATGGCCCTGAGGCCTTTTTCCGCCCTGCACCGCTGCCGCTAGCAGACCCATCTTGTAAGAGTCTGTGCCAACATCAGAACATGCTCGGATCATGTCCGTTAAGGTTATATCAGGGCGATTGCCCAAGGACTGCAAGATTTTACGGCAGTCCAAGTTGGCGTTGTCCTTTGCTAGCTTAATCATGAGCTCTTCCTGGGCTTGCTCATTATCAATCTGCCTGCTAATTGCTTCCTCCAGGCGATTGATGAAGTCCATGTAGGGTTCCTGGGCTCCCTGCTTAATAGCGGTGTAATTTTTGGCCGCTTTTCCAGTCGCTGGGACTTTGAAGTATGCCCTATAGGCAGCCTCGGCGGACATTTCTAGGGTGGCGAGAGGCAAGTTGATCTGAGCGTTGATGGGCTCAAAGGCACCTGAACCATATAGCTGGTCAGGGATTACCGCGCCTCCCATCCTAGCAGCCCGAGTTTGAGCCTCTAGGCGAAACTCGCTGTCCCAGATCATGTACTGGCTAGGGGTTAGCATCATCCTCATGACGGCTTTCCAATCATGGGGAATACACATGGTGGTTTCGCACACCTGTTGAAGCGTGCCCCTGGTAAAACGACTCTGGAGCCCTGTTTCCGAAATTGCTTTCCGTAAAGCCATGAGAAGCTTGTACGGGACTGGGGAATGCACTACCTGCTGTGCGCCTGTGAGCGCGTCCATTTCTAACCGGATTGGACAAATCTGCCTAAGTTCAGCTAGCTGTTCTGCTGACAATTCCCCCTTCTTGAGCTCTATCTCGGCTGTGCGCTGAAGGGCACTCTTAACGACTAGGGAACCTGGAGCTGTCAGAGAAGTGCCAGCGCTTCTCATTCCTTGCATTCCTTCGGTGACGTCTGCAGCTGTCACCGCGGGAAGGCTCCCTACGCTGCTCTGCCGATAGCTAATTGACGGGTAGAGTGACGTGGGCGCAGTCGGTTCGACTGGCTTGTCTGATGGTTTCTCTAACGGGGGTTTTTCGGCCTCTACCCGGACTGGTTCGAGCTGCTCTAAGAGCCTCCTACACTTTCTCCATGTCCCAACTATCCCTCCTGGAGCTTTCGGGGGTTGCTGAATGCAGTCTCCTATCTGATCCCAGAGCTTCAGGGTTAACGTACCTACTTCTGGGTAAAGTAGGCAGTGTTCCCTGAGGTACGCCAAAAGTCTCGCTAGCTCCCTGCTGTGAAATCGTAACTTAAAAACCCTGGCCAGGATTATGAACTCTTCTTCCCGAGTTCTTTGGCTAGCGGACGGATTTGGTCTATGAGAACAAGTCCCCATATTACCTGCAGATGGTCCTCTGAAGTCTCCTTCTCGGGACGAATGCGACGCGTCTTGTCAGGCAACAGGTTCGGACGTCTAGTGTCTGGGGTAGACCTCGGAGCGTGGACCTTCCGCCACGGGCCCTTCTAACGGCCTCTGCGATGTCAGGGGATCACAGCCTGCCCTGAGCGGAACGCGTTTCCCTCTATGGCAACCTCCTCGAAAGCGGGAGCAAGCTGTAGGAATGTCTCTCTGGAATGCCTCGCCGCAGGCCACTTCTCTGATCGGCTGGCTGCCGGTCAGAGCGCCGCGCTGTCCTCCGGGGTGACGGGTCGCGGTTCAAGCGTAGAACCGGACCGCGTGGTTCGTTACTCACGAGTAGACCTCTCCGGGGTCCCTTACTCACGAGTAGAATCACGTCGCGGGTCACCAGATGTAGCGAATATCTCCCGCTAGGCGGCGCGAGGTCCCGGTGGAGACTGATCAATAAGCGATGCGAGGCAATGAGTCAGGATCAGATCAGTGTTTTATTGGAGGATACATACACCTTTTATAGGTCAGAAGGCAGATAGAAAAAACCGTCACCAGTGATTCAATCAAGATACCTGTTTACTCAGGTTAATTGGGAAAACTCTTAGGGGAAGTCAATTATGACAGGCAAACATTTGACAGGGGAAGCCCTATTGTTTCGGGCTTACCGGCTGGGCAAATATGGTCCCTGTTTGCGCCCGAGATTAGCGCCAAGCCAGGGGGAAGAATGTTTACCTAATTATACACAGGAGATGTGTGAGATAGCGTTCTGCCTGTCTGGCAGTTCCGCTGGTCAGGTCACGTTAATTGGGTGAATCAAACCCTATACTTTATTCACCCCCCTTGATATGGCTGCCCACAGAGGCCACCGCTAGGAGCCTTCTCACTCAAGTGGCCTCTACCCAGCCGTCCCATGCCCAACCGGGCACGGGGAAACCATATCAGTTGGACTGTGATTGCAAAAAGCAAACATTTTGAAGAGTTATCTGAAAATGGATGCTTCACATAGGCAAATTTTCTCTAAAGTAAATCTTGGATTATCTTGGAGTTGTTATTTATCAAGGAGTCCACACATTGGTAGACGTTCTGTGATGAAATTCTGCACATGCAAATGGACTTGAGAATCAAGTCCATCTGCGTGTAGTTTTTTTTAGCCACATCACCCGTTGGCTAAGCAGACCACGACATGTGCCCTCTGTTTTCACCTTGCCCAACGGATCCGACGGAGGACGCTTTGGTGAGTTTTAGTCCCAGCCTAACATCATTAACAAGAGCTAGGCAACACTGCCTAGTTAGGTTGCTCAATGTAAATACTAAAAGGGGTCAATTCCTCAGGACTTTAGCAGAAGAAGATTTTTATTTCTCCTCCTTGCCAGCCCTGATCCCATAACTAATCAGCTAATGCAGTTTGCCCTTTTAAAAAAAGAAATGTGTGATATAAAATACACTTGTTTGTGGAACTTTTCTGACTAAGAAAGATGGTCTTTGTTGGATTCCTCAGCCAGCTGGATAGTTCAGCGAGGTTGCAGCTAGACAGAGTGGCTGTTCTGGGTTGCATTGTGTTGCTTGAAAGCAGGAGTGCCCAAACATTCGGGCTGCAGGCCAGTCAGGTGGTTGAGTGGGCCAGTCACACAGTTCCTTCCACCAGAAACAGAAGTAAAACATGCCTGTGGATGCACAAAATGCTGTCATAAATGCACCCGCGGCTGTCGTAAATGCATTTATGACAACCACAACAGCAGTGAGGGCAGCAGGGGCTGGATTGTTAGGCGACATGGGTCAGTCTGTGGGCTGTAATTTGGGCACCCCTGCTTTAAAGTCTATGACAATTAAATCACTGTTGCCATTCAAACAGAACATTTAATTATCCCAGGGCAAGAAGGTATGACGAGGGATGTTCGACATTCAACACACCCTCTTGCAGGTTTTCCAACAGCCACTCTTTTCACCTTCCTTCTTAAGTGTGCCTATGGACCTGCTCATCACTGAACTAAACACCCGTGGTGGGCTCCAATTTTTTTTTTTACTACCACACTGTAGGTGTAGGTGGGCATGGCCAGGGGAAAGCCTTGTGTTGCACCCAAATTAGGACTATTTTATTTCAAAACGTGGATAGGTGGGGCCAGCCATAATGTCTGCTTCCGGTTCTGGTGAACTGGTGTGAACCTGCAGATGCCCACCACCACTGCTAAACACCCTCTGCAATGCCATTCAGGACAAGAGACCTACTCCGCATCTCAATTCATGGAAATTCTCACTGGGAATCATACATTGTTCACCTTCCTCATCACTCTCATCCCTGCATCTTTTCTAAAAAAAGAATTTTGGCAAGTGACAGTGCTGAATTGCAACAGTGCATGAAACGGCAGTGTTTCTCTCAGATAGTGCTAAATTGGCAAAGCATAATTTTAAAAATTGTTCCGAGAAGAGACAAGAAATGCTCCCTTGAGAAGAATGTTCCTGCTGTACTGGCCCTCCTCACAGTGAGGTGTGGTATTGGCAATATAACAGCAGCATCCTTCTCGAGTGAATGTTTCATGTCTCTCTTCTGAACTTTTTTTTTTTAATTATGCTTTTCTAGTGGAGCAAAAATGAGACCTGGAGCAGATGGTGGTTCAGATCATAATCTACTGATTGCAAAATTCAGCCTTAGACTAAAAATAATAATAGGGGAAACAATTTGGCCAGACAGGTATGACCTAGAAAACATCCCTAAGGAATACACGACGGAGGTGTGGAACAGATTTAATGGCTTAGACTCGATAAACAGAGTGCCAGAAGAATTATGGACAGAGGTGCAGGACATCATACAGGAAGCAGCAAGGAAAACCATACCAAAAGAAAAGTGTAGGAAAACAAAGTGGTTGTCTGATGAGGCTCTTAAAATAGCAGAGAAAAGAAGGAACACAAAAGGCAAAGGAGAAAGGAAAAAATTCAATCAATTGAATGCAGAATTTCAAAGAAAAGCAAGGAGAGCTAAGGAAACCTACCTAAATGAACAGTGCAAAGAAATAGAGGAAAACAACATAATGGGTAGGACTAGAGAGCATTTTTTAAAAAATGGGGAAATCAAGGGAACATTTAAAGCAAAAATGACCATGATAAGGGACAAAAATGGCAAGGAGTTAGCTGATGCAGAAGAGATTAAGAAAAGATGGCAAGAGAACACAGAGAAACTTTACAAAAAGGACCTCAACACCCCTGATAATGACAGTGATGAGAACATTGAACTTGAACCAGACATCCTAGAGAGTGAAGTCAGAAAGGCCCTAAAAAGCACTGCAAACAACAAAACTAGTGGAGATGATGGTATCCCGGTTGAATTTTTCAAAGCCCTAAAAAATAATTGAATCAAATTATTGCATTCTATATGTCAGCAGATTTGGAAAACAAAACAATGGCCACAGGATTGGAAAAGATCAGTATACGTTCCAATCCCAAAAAAGGATAATGCCAAAGAATGTTCAAATTATCGAACAATTGCGCTCATCCCACATGCTAGCAAGGTTATGCTCCAGATAACACAGGATAGACTTCAACAACATGTGGAGAGAGAACTACCAGAGGTGCAGGCCGGGTTCAGAAGAGGCGGGGGGACTAGAGACCACATTGCCAACATACATTGGATCATGGATAAAACAAAGGAATATGAGAAACAAGTCTACTTCTGTTTCATTGACTACACCAAGGTCTTTGACTGTGTGGACCACAATAAAATGTGGCAAGTAATTAAAGAGATGGGATTCCAGAACACCTTATATTCCTCATGAGAAATCTGTACATGAGTCAAGAAGCAACAGTTAGAACAGAATATCGAATGACGGAGTGGTTTGGAATAGGAAAAAGAGTAAGACAAGGCTGCTTATTCAACTTATACACAGAGCACATAATGCAAAATGCAGAGATAGAGGAATCACAATTTGGGATCAACATTGCTGGGAGAAACATCAACAATTTGAGATACGTAGATGATAACACCCTAATGGCAGAAAGTGAGGAAGACCTAAAGAAGCTTCTGATTAGGTTGAAAGAAGAGAGTGCAAAAGCTGGCTTGAGACTCAACATCAAGAAAACCAAGATAATGGCAACAGGCCCTATCAGTCCCTGGAAAATAGATGGGGAAGAAGTAGAAGCAGTGACAGATTTTACTTTCTTAAGATCAAAGATCACTGCAGATGGGGATTGCAGCCATGAAATAAAAAGGCGACTGATTCTTGGGAGACAAGCTATGAGAAACCTGGGGAACATAGTTAAAAGTAGAGACATCACCTTGCAAACAAAAATTTGCATAGTCAAATGGTATTCCCTGTCATAATGTATGGTTGTGGGAGCTGGACCATTAGGAAAGCTGAGCGCAGAAGAATAGATGCCTTTGAGATGTGATGTTGGAGGAGAGTTTTGAGAGTCCCCTGGACAGCGAGGAGAACAAATAGGTTGATCTTAGAAGAAATCAACCCTGACTGCTCCTTAGAAGGTCAAATAGTAAAGATGAAGCTGAAGTACTTTTGACATCAAATGAGAAGAGAGGATTCACTTGAGAAAGCCTTGATATTGGGAAAGGTGGAAGGCAAAAGAAGAAGGGGGCAGCCAAAAATGAGATGGCTAGATGGTATTGTAGATGCAATGGGCACAGAGCTGGATGAGTTGAGGAGGGAGGTGGAGGACAGAAGTGCCTGGAGGGTGGTGGTCCATTGACTGTGGGTCTGAACAACAAAAGTGGAATACCTTGTGTTGTGTCTTAATACTGTAACTTTCTTCATGTGATAACAATGTATCTTAACAATGTGACCTTTCCTACAAGTAACAATATAGCCTTCAGCTGTATCACCATAACCACTGTAATAGGACGCGAGCTAATGACCACCAGGGGCAGCAGCGAGCGTCCAAGCTCTCTTGGTCCATATCCATCAAAGGCCAGCGCGGAGTTTCCCGCCACTACCTACACCTGGACAAGAAGGGCGTGACCAACAATGACGTCATGCAATCAATAGCCAATGGGCTATCATGGAGCCACGTTCAAATGTTTACTACTGTATATATAGAGCTATGCATCCGCCATTACCGCATGTTCCCTCTGACCATTATGCAATAAAGATGAGCTAAACCAGTCCGTGGCTGTTTCCCGTGTCTTGGTCTCAATACTCAACATTGGCGACGAGGATGGTATTATGGATCCCCAAGGAGCCAGGACACAGAGCGGGTTCAACATTACCAAACCGCAAGACTGGAACATCTTTGAGATGGATTTCAAGGCGGCACTGGTGGAACTCAAAGTCAAAGACGACGAGGAAAGGAAGAGGGCCATCCTCACCCGAATGCTTGGGATAGAAACCAAGCGGATACTGGTGGGCATCATTGAACCAAAGACGATGGATGACTTCAAAACCGAAGACATCTTGAAGCTGCTGCGTGAGCGGTTCCGTCCATCGAGGGCAATGTTTCCCTCTCGGAGCGCGTTTTGGAGGCGAGTCCAGGCGCCGGACGAGTCAGTGGAGGCCTTCGTGGCGGCTCTGAGGGTAGCCGCCGCACCCTGCAGATGGAAGGACTTAGAGGAGGCCCTGAGGGACGGCGTTCTGTGTGGCCTGAAGGATAAGGAAGTGCAGCGCAGCCTGATGAACAGGGAGCCGCCACCCACACTGGCAGAGGTTGTAGAGGCCGCGGAAGCCGCAGAGTCCACGAAGGCTGGAGTAGACGAAATACACGAGTGGCGTGAGTGGCATTCTAAGGCCGGCAAGTCCGGACAGTCGGTGCACGCGACCCGACGAGCTTCGAAATCGTCTGCAGAGGGCAGCGACGGCGAGGAGGTCCAGAAAGTCCGAAAAGGAGGGCGCCGCTGTGATGGGTGCGGAGCGGCCCATGACCGCGCGAAGTGCCCATTCAGAAAAGCCGAGTGTTACAACTGTGGCCGGCGCGGCCACATCGCCAAGGCGTGCAGAAAGCGGCAAGAGGGCCGGAGGCAGTCGCAAGGCCGTTCGGCCAGACCGGACCGTCCAGCGAGACCCCAAGATGGCGCCCGGACCACGAGGAAGCAGGATGGCGTGAGTCGCGTCTCGGACGACAGTGAGGACGACACCCCTGTGTTCAGCGTGTCCGCGGGACAAACCCATTACTTCGTTGAGGTACTAGTACAAGGGGCCCCTATTAGGATGGAAATTGCAGTCTCCTCGGGACTCAGTGGTTTCAGCCTTTGGGCTTGTTCATAGGGGGGGTGCATGCCGTGGGAGCAGACCCAATTCAAGCAGTGTGTGACGCGCACCCCGCCGTTTTTAAAAAAGGACTGGGAAAGTTCAAGGGACCCCCTGTAGCCTTCGACCTAGGCCCGGAGGTCCGCCCGATAAGACTCAAACCGCGCAGGGTGCCGTTCGCACTCAAGGACAAAATAGAGGCGGAACTGGACAAACTGGTGGGCCAGGGGATTCTTGTTCCTGTTGATTCCGCGGAGTGGGAAACTCCAATTGTAACAGCTCTAAAGGCTAACGGGGAGGTGCGCATTTGCGCTGATTATAAGTGTACAATTAACAAGGCTATCCGCCCTAATGCATACCCGGTGCCGGTGGTCAGCCACCTTCTGGCCAGGCTAAATGGGGGAAAATGTTTCGCTAAGCTCGATCTGGCACAAGCCTATCAGCAACTCCCCGTAACTCCCGCCACGGCAGCGGCACAAACAATTGTTACACATAAAGGGGCGTTCCAGGTGTCGCGGTTACAGTTCGGCGTGAACTCGGCACCCAGCCTTTTTCAGTCGCTTGTGGAACGCCTCCTGAAGGGGCTGGAGGGGGTGTTGCCTTATTTTGATGACGTATTGATAACAGGGGGGAGTGAGGAGGAATTGGCCAAGAGAGTTGTAGAACAGACGGGGCCAGTGTCATATCGGGTAGAAACAAGTACTGGTCTACTCTGGAGGCGGCATGCAGATCAGCTCTGCAGCCGGGTTCCCAGGAGGCAATCCACGGACGAAACGGAAAATACCTCAGCGTTAGGGTTCTCCTCCACCCGCTTATCCCAAGGGGGAGACAACGAGGGGCATCAGTCCCAAACAGGGGGGGAAAACAGTCGGACTCATATCCTTTTGATACGCCAGTTCTGTCAGGGACCGGGGAAGAGGGAGATGAGTTTGCGACTGCTGCCCCCGATTTTGATTTTGAGTTACCGAGCCGGGGGGGGGGGGGTTTGGGAGTGTTCCCCCACCCATCCAAGCGAGAAGAGGGGTTTTTCGTTAGCCCGCAGTGCCCCCGGTTCTCCCCATATAAATCACACACCTCCACAAAAAGCCGCAGAACCGCGGCAAGTCACTAACAAGTCTCCCTCTCCAATTACAGGACAGGAAGCCAGGGGACAAAGAGAAGGTAGCAAACCCAGGGCAGAGCAGCCCACACCGAGACCCCAGCGCGTTCGAAATAAGCCATCTTGGCTGAGAGACTTCGTCTCATCCTAGGGGGGAGGAGTGTTGTGTCTTAATACTGTAACTTTCTTCATGTGATAACAATGTATCTTAACAATGTGACCTTTCCTACAAGTAACAATATAGCCTTCAGCTGTATCACCATAACCACTGTAATAGGACGCGAGCTAATGACCACCAGGGGCAGCAGCAAGCGTCCAAGCTCTCTTGGTCCATATCCATCAAAGGCCAGCGCGGAGTTTCCCGCCACTACCTACACCTGGACAAGAAGGGCGTGACCAACAATGACGTCACACAATCAATAGCCAATGGGCTATCATGGAGCCACGTTCAAATGTTTACTACTGTATATATAGAGCTATGCATCCGCCATTACCGCATGTTCCCTCTGACCATTATGCAATAAAGATGAGCTAAACCAGTCCGTGGCTGTTTCCCGTGTCTTGGTCTCAATACTCAACACCTTGTCAGACAAACAGTGCAAGTTCATGTATTGTTGTATCATTTCAGGACAATGACATTTGTCAAATATATATATAGTTTTGAAAGACACACCCTAGGGCAGGCGTGCCATGCCCATTTGGACCAATTAAGGGGATCACACCTGCTAGAAACCATGGGGAAAGTGATGCAAATGTATAGAATTATTATTTTCATGTGTGTGTATATTGTTTGCCTATGATTAGATAGACACTAGAGGTCCGTATGCATATTCTCACCCTTAAGGAATGTATTGCCAATTATCTTACACAGACTCCTTGATTACATTATATGGTTCATATCTTTATGGCTTAGCTTGTATAAACTCTAAGCCAGCCTTGTCCAACGCGAGGCCCCTAACGGTCACTTTTACCTCTCCGTTTGGTGAATGTTAGAGATGGTACACTCCCATTTCACTTTCTACTTCTGCTTGCAAGATGATGAAGAACCCTATTGGAATGCAAGAGGGAGTGAAAAGGTTGATACCAGAGTGGGAAGAACTTGGGCCCAGGTTTTTCAGGGTTAAAGGGCATATGTAAGATCTGGTTTTGCCTGTATTGTTTGAAAGCATTAAATCAGGTGGACCCAGGGAAGAATAGTGTAAATGGGATATAAGTATAACCTGATCTCTTTGCCCTGTGCGCCAATCCTAAGCCTCATTGAAGGTGTGTGTAGCCAGGTCTTTGATTCAGCTGAAATAAAGACCTGTTATAATTTCATTAGACCGGTCTCTCCTTGTCTTGATTCAATTGAGTATAAGGATCCAACAAGCAGCAGGACCAAATTAGATTTTGGTCCACAACAATAGCACATAAATATTGTAAGTCTTTACAAACAGCCAGAAGGTAAGCCAAACCTTTGCTGGAGTTTAAGTGGAGAGGTCCCAGTATATGTGATCTGTTTCAAATCTTCTTAGTATCATCTCTATCCATCCCCCACCTCCAAATGGTCAGATTGTGAGTGCTGTTGCTTATCCAGATATTCAAACTGTGAGTTACCGTTGATGAGAGGCTTGCTTCCATGTTGTCTCCTCCATATAAGAAAGTGATGGTTTATACTTAGTAAAGAATATGTAGCAATGGGCTGCAAATATGTTTTAAAATGTCATATCTAGCATGACATTTAAAAACATCACATTTGCAGTGATGTTGAGCAGTGGCTCAAGTGGTTAAGACACTGAACTTGAAGACTGGATGGTCAGATTTTGATACTCGAGTACTACACAACAGAGTGAGCTCCCATCTTTGTCCAATCTCCTGCCAACCTAGCAGTTCAAAAGCAAGAAATTGCAAGTAGATAAATAGGGACAACTTTGGTGGGAAGGTAAATAGCATTCCATGCTAGTCTCCTAGGCATGCCTGCCACAGGTCCACGGAAATGTCTGCAAACACAGACAGTGCTGGCTCTTTGGCTATAAACAGAGATGAGCACTGAACCCTAGAGTCGGATACGACTGGATTTCCAGCAAGGGTGGCCTTTACCTTTGCTATAAAGAAGTGTACTCCATTTCAGTCCTTCCACAGTTCTAATAATGCAGTATATAAACAATGTAGTAGCTTTGACATAATGTTTACTTGGGATAGGAGATACAAAAAGAGTGCACCAATGTACCCATGCTTTGAGTGAAGGAGTGTGTTTGAGGTTTAATTTTTATTTTGCCTTGAGGGGTATAGTTTCAACAATATACAAATTTACATCCAATCACAAAAGAAGCATACTGGTAGACCTAGAAGAACCTCAGGCTTTAAGGATCCATAAAAAGGGAGGAGGGTATCTGTTGTGTCCAAAGGTTTATTCCTTTCAAAAATCATACTGCACCAAAAATAAAGAGCAGGAAGCGTGCCATTCTAAAAGGCGCAAAATTCAAATACATGTCAGCGTGGTTATATGTTGAAGTTGAATTTTGTTTGTACCTCCCAAAGCTTGCCTAAATGTATCTTATTTTGTAACAGTCAAATCACTGTATATATAGAGGCCACCCCTGTACATAGTCCCCAGTCCGAAGTATGAGCTCAATAAAGAATCACTGAGTTTAACCCGATCCTGCTGATTAGAATACTTCTTGTCTCGGACTCAACAGTATCAAAAACAACCAAATGGACTAGGCATATTCAGTGAGATACACAATGCCAACAGATGTGGATGGCAGGGAAAGGGGTGGAAGATCGTAGTGTAGAAAGAAAGTTGTGAAATGTTGTGGAAGAGCTCACTGGACCAATGAACAGAAAACATACTTGTCAACCTTCCCGGGTTGGCCAGGATTTCCCATTTTTCGGTGCCGATTTGCGCCATTTCCCACCCGAAGCTGCCAAAACCCCAGGATGTGGCAGCAGGGGAAAAGAGGTACTGCACATCCCTTCTGCACAAGTCGCCTTCTACGCATTCTTTTCTCATGTGCACAAGAGAAAAGAATTAGGCCTTCCAAGAGTGGAGCATTTCTGTCATACCATGCGTAGAAGGCGACTTGTGCAGAACCGTTCTGCACAGGTCCCGGATTGTCTGGAGCCACGGTTGACAGGTATGACAGAAATGCTCCACTCTTGGAAGGCCTAATTCTTTTCTCTTGTGCACATGTTAGCTATGAGATACCAACTGAATAAAATTTGGCTGAAATTATCTCTGCATTATTAAAGCCTGTCCAAACAGTCACTGGACTGTGGGTAAAATGGTCTCAAGATGACAGCCTCATCTCCAGCACTACAGAGCCACTGACCTAATTAACCTATCCATATTCTTCCATAGCAGAAATCTTATAAAACTAAAGAGCACTGAAGCCAAACTTGGCCTCATTCTCTTTTTCAAAAAGGCTGTGTGCCAAGAATTAAATGGAGGGTAGTACATAAGCTTTAACACAGGTTTCACTCTGTTTAGTTCCACTTTGGAAGAAGCTGCTTTCCTTTGAGACTTGGCCACCATCATGTTGCCACTGCTGTCATTACCACTGAGTTGGGTTGAAGCTCTTTATTGTGAGATAGCAGTTCTTCACCACCACCAGCAATTCTTGCCCTGTTCTGAATCCCCAATGCCTTCTTCTCTACAAAATGATTTGGGCAGGGGAGGCTTACAGGGAGGTCTCTAGGAAATGTATTTGGCTTCCATATATTAAGAACTTCCCTATATGAAGAACATCATCAGGAGGGGAGGGAGACACAAACTCAGAAGCAAATATAGATGAAGGCTTATGCAAAATAAGAGCAAAAAAACAATTCTTCAGGTCTAATGGGACCCAATAATTATCTTTATAAAAATGTATGGCAGGCTAGAAAATCACACAATGTTCAGTGTCTGCATACCAGTTCAAGGAGTATGGAAAACAAGTAAAACTAGAAATCTTAATTCAGGAGGGTAAATTTGATGGGGATAACTGAAACTTGGTTGGGTGACTTCTATGACTGGAATTCAATTCAATTCAATTTTAATTTATACCCTGCCTTTCTCGGCCGAGGCCAACTCAAGGCGGCAACAGCACATCAATGCCATACAATATAACAACATCAGTATAAAGATACAACAATTCAAGATACAATAGATCCAGACACAGTTACAAAAAAGTCATCACAATTCACATTATACAATACAATATATAAAAATAGCACAGAAAAGCATAAGTACAATATAATATGACAAAATTCAATCACCCCTCACCGACTTCCCTGTGGCCAATGCCGGACTGGGAAAGGAGCTCTAGCAGGGTGGCAAAGGTGGCAGTTTTCGAGTCTGCAGTGGCGCCGCTCATCATCTTCAGCGAGGCCCCGGGAGAGGCAGGAAGGGTCCCTCTGAGGCATCCGTGCCTGCTCTGGCGTCCTTTTAAACTCCCCACCCGGACGGGGGAAGGGGAGGGGTGCTGGGAGAAGTGAAGGATATAAATTGTCCAAAATGAGAGAAAGAACAGAAAGAGACCTGGAGTTGTGTTATGTGTCAAACATACATATTTTTTGCACATAAAAATACAAAGGGATGAACTTAATTTCCCATTGAGATCATCAGGATTAAAATAACTTGGGCAAAAATTAAAAGGCTCATGGCAGTTTTAGTCTATACTGACTGCCCAATCAAGGAGAAGATGCAAATGAAACCTTAGAGCAAACAATTGCAAAAATTTCAAAGAGACACGATGTAGTAGTAATGGAAGACTTCAGTCACCATGATATCAGCTGGGATGCAAATTCTGTCACACATGGCCCTTCCAAGAAATTCTTGGTTTGTGATGCTAGTAATTTTCTCCTCCCAAAACTGTAGGAAGAAACTAAATGATTAGCAATCCTTGACTTGATTCTAACTAAAAGGAATGATTTAGAGGATGAAGTGACAAGAAAGGGATAGCAAAATGGAGAAGTGGCTTTAGGAAGGCAAAACTTGAGAGTGAGCAAGGGGGAAAGTATTCTTCAAGATTATATGTAGCAAAAGATGGAGAAAAGAAATAGTGGCTCAACCTACTCAGTGGAGATGGCAAAATAATAGCAGACGACAAAAACAAAAAGGCAGAAATTCTCAATTGCAATGTAAGATTGGAAAATAAATAGTCCAGGAATACTTCATTACTTTGAATGACTTCAAATCTGCTGGGCCCAGTGACCTGTGTCCAAGAATATTGAAGTACTAGAACAGGAGTTCTCAACCTTTTTAAATTGGGGGCCGGGTCACGCTCCCTCAGACTGCTTTGGGGACTGGGTGGCCATTTTGTCCTTCCTCCACCACATTGTACTTCCTTGTGTGGTGGAGGCGGTGGGGGGCCCACCTGAAATGGTTCTGTGGGCCACAGGTTGAGAATCCCTGTACTAGAAGAACTCTCAGAACTATCTTTTCATTTTCTTGAAATCATGGAGGATGAGTGAAGTGCCAGTAAAATGGAGAAGGGCTAATGTTGCCTATATCTTCAGAAAGGAGGAACCTGGGAACTACAGACTATTCAGCCTTGCATCAAGCCAGGGAAACATTCTGGAACAGATTATCATGGAGTTTGTAGGCACTTTGAAAACAACATAGTGATCACTAGAAACCAACACACACTTGTCCAGAACAAATTTATATTATGTAAATTGCTGTCCAGGACAATCTAGGAAATGTCAAGTTGACAAAGGTTGGTTTTCTTTTTTGAGTAAATAATACATTGATGCTATAGGACAGTGATGGCGAACCTTGGCACTCCATGTGTTATTGTACTTCAATTACCAGAAGCCCAAGTCAGCACTCCTGCTGATCAGGGCTTCTGGGAATTGAAGTTAAAGAACATCTAGAGTTCTAAGGTTCGCCATCACTGCTATAGGAATTGTGTCAACTATATTAACATGTGCCATTTTTCTTCTAGGTTTTCCTGTAGAGCTAACTGACAACTTAATGTTGATCTATATTAGATTTAGGTTTGTGTCCTCTAAGATTTTAAAAATGAGGTCTTAGCTTGCATATACTACCAAATAATAACCTTTATAAGCCACTTAATAAAGCTTTTCTTCAAAGAATTTACAACATATATGAAGAAATACTAGGAGACATGCATTTTGGATTCAGATGAAATCTTAGAACAAGGGAAGAACTATTCTTCTTACATGGGCTTGGGGAGAGAGACTGTGACATGAATGCAGATTTGTATGCTTGCTTCATTGGCTTTAGTGGGTGTTTACTGGTGTAGTTGTGCAAATCACAGTGGTGTGCTGCTGTTGATTAATGAGTTGTCACTTGCATTCTTGGATTAATTAATTACATGACTTGGTGTGCAGTCAAGAATATGAACAGCACCTTATTAATTGGTGACAATTCACCACTGACTTACACAATTGACACATATCAGTGTACATTCCTAACAGGATTCTGGTCAGTGGCTACAATAAAGCCTTTGATGAAGTACAAGCAAGCAATCTGGTAGAACTGTTAATATACAAAGATCTTGCTTCAAGATATATTTGTATCATTGGAAACCAGTACTGAAAACAAAACACTAGTGAAAACTGAAGATCAAATGGCAAAGGAGACAGGGATACAAGGAGGAGTACAACAAGAATGTCTACTAATGTCTACTAATGACTGCTTTCTAATTTGCACTCCAAAAACATTTTAAAGAGGTGCTTGATGAGTTAGTTAAGAACATATAAGAACAGCAATACAGGAACAGGCCACAGCCCATCCTGTCCAGCATTCTGTCTCACACAGTGGCTCACCATTTGCTTCAGGGTATTCTCAAGCTTGCCACTGTTTTGCCCACTCCCCCAGTGTCAAGAGATCCCTCTGGAGCTCCTCACAATCTCACAGTTTTCACTACCCTGTATAATTTAGTGCCGTCAGCAAATTTGGCTACCTTGCTATTTACTCCTACTTCTAGATCATTTATGAAGAGGTTGAAAAGCAGTGGTCCCAGTACTGAACCTTGGGGGACCCCACTCTTTACTTCCCTCCACTTGGAGAAGTGTCCATTTAGTGCTACCCTCTGTTTCCTGTCCCTTAGCCAGTTGCTGATCAGGACAAGACCTGTCCCTTTATTCCATGACTGGCAAGTTTATTCAAGAGCTTTTGGTACGGGACCTTGTCAAAAGCCTTCTGAAAGTCCAGATAAACAATGTCAACTGGATCCCCCTTATCCACATGCTTGTTGACACTCTTAAAAAATTCCAACAGATTAGTGAGGCATGATTTGCCCTTGCAAAAGCCATGTTGGCTCTCCTTTAGCAGCGCCTTCTCTTCTATGTGCCTATTAATTCTATCTTTTAGGATGGTTTCCATCACTTTACCTGGAACACATGTCAAACTGACTGGTCTGTAATTTCCTGGATCACACCTGGATTCTTTTTTGAAAATTGGTGTTACAATTGCTGCCTTCCAGTCATCAGGCACAAAGCCTGATTTGAGGGAAAGATCAGTCACATTAACATCTAGCACCAGATCCTGAGTATTACTCAGGATCAAGTCAAGGATTCTTGTACCTCTAGTTGGGTCTTCAACCATCTGTCCCAGGGAACAATAATTTAGCATATCTAGGAACTTTATCTCTTTATCATGTGCTGAACAACAGTTCACCCAGTCTATGTGAGGGTAATTGAAGTCCCCCATTATAACCAGGGCTCCTTTACAACATTCTACAACTGCCAGTCTCCCTCAGGGGTTTGGGTTGGAGGCCAATATAATATGCCTACTGTTAGACCATCCTTGTGGCCTGGTACTCTTACCCACAGAGTTTCTAATGGTGACTCCAAATCACCTAGATATTCCAATTCATATGATTTTATCACTTCTTTGACATACAAGGCTACACCACCTCCTGTTTACCCCTTCCTATCCTTCCTGCACAGTTTGTAGCCTGAGATAACTGTATCCCATTGGTTGTCATCCATCCACCAGCTTTCAGTGATGCCAATAATATCAATATTTTTATCTATTGCTAAGTATTCCAGCTCCCGTATTTTGTTCCGGAGGCTTCTGCCATTTGTATACAAGCATTTATATATGCTTTTCTGATACAGTCTTTTGAGTCCAGTTGCATTGTTAGACTGCCTCTTGCATCCTTCTGCTAGAGTGCTGGTGACTAGCTCCTTGCTCTGCTCAGTAATTTTTGCATCCTCCTCACTACTCAAGTACACACTTTCCCAAACCGGATGCTGCCCAGCTCCTGTCGGCTTTCCCCCAGTTATCAGTTTAAAAGCTGCTCTGCAGCCTTTTTGATGTTGAGTGCCAGCAATCTGATCCCGTCATGGTTCAAGTGCAACCCATCCCTCCTGAACAGATTTGGCTTGTCCCAAAATGTTCTCCAGTTCCTGACAAATCTGAAGCCCTCCTCTCAACACTACCGCCTCATCTACGCATTGAGGCTTCTTTTTTTAAAATTAATTTTTATTGGTTTTCAAACAAAATTACAACAAATAATATAACACACATATACATATAGGAAAATAGAAAATACATTTTGCCAATACATACACAATATATCATTTTACCTTCTGGCACCAATATCTTTTTAAACTAATACATTAGTGCATTATTAAACAATCTTTATAGCTGGTGATTTAAACTTTAAATCTCAAGTAATGTGCATGATATACCCTTTATTTCACAAATTTATTATTTATAATAAAACATTACAGTATGCATATATGTGCACCAGCGCATACATGCACCTGCGCACATATATGCACACATACAAACCTACATACATGCATACCCATATAAAATTATATGGGCTTGCTCACCCCGTGTTATTTACAATGTTCAGAGAAATCAGAGATTCTTAATACTTTCCATCCAGAAGGCAATTTGATCAGGTACAGGTTTGCTTACTTCTCCCCCTCTAAGAGAGTGATCCACAAAAGCACGCCAAATATTCCAAAATCTATTTTCTTTAGTAATACCCTTTTTCTTATTTATTTCCCAAGTTAATTTATCATTCAATGCTAAATTCCACATCTCCTTATACCCCTCTTCTATCTTTATATTTATGTCATTTTTCCAATTTCTAGCTATGCATTGTCTAGCCGTTGTAAGAATTATTTCCAATAATTCTTTTTCATCCTTGTTTAGGTTAAAACCTTCTAAATCTGTTAACGGTGGAACCCGTTAATGGTGGAACCCGACTCCAGTTTAATTCTCTTACCCATTATATCTTTAATCTCCTTCTCCACCTTTCTCCAAAATTCTTTGACCACAGTACAACTCCACCACATATGTTCGTATGTTCCAATTTCCTTTTTACATCTCCAACACAATTTATCTTTTTTATTATCCATTTGATGCAACCTCACCGGGGTCAGGTACTACCTACACAACATTTTAAAGTTATGCTCCTTAATTCTAACTGATAACGTTCTCATTATCCTCTTTTTCCATTTATGCTTCCATATATCTTTTTCAATCTTTATATTCAATTCCTGTTCCCAACTTGACATTAAGGCCTCATGTGGATCACCCTCGATATTCAGCATTTTATACAATTTACTAACTACACCCTTAATAGCTCCATCTCCTTTTCTTAATTTTGAAATCAACACCTCAAATTCTGTCATTTCTCTATACAATTCCGGTTTTCTCCAGTATTTCCATTCCATTTATTTACCATCACAGTCTGAAACCAGTTCAAGTTCATTTCAGCAAACAAATCATTTCTTCTATCATTATCTTTACAGGTCTGTATCCAATCTTTAAGAAGGGTTACACCACTTTTTACCAATATCTCTTTTATCCTTTTATTTATTTTTACAGGAAAGTCTGCTATATCTTCCAATTCTATGATTGGTGAGGTATTTGGAGCCAAAACCTTCTTTACTTTTTTCCAAGTGTTTACCAGTCCCTTCATCATAGTATTTTTAGTTATTAATTTTCCCAAACTAACCCCTAAAAAAAGGATTTTGCCTATGTGTTTATAATCTTTCATTTCAATGTCTTCCCATAGAGCTTTTCCCTCAGCCAAAATGTTTACCACATTCTTAATTTGAAACGCTCGATAGCAAGACAACAAATTCGGCATCCCTAGTCCACCTTCTTTCTGAGATAAATACCATATTTTTTTGACAATCTTGATCTCTTTCCACCATTACAAAAATCATTAAATAATTTTTGAAATTCCTTAATTTCCTTCTCTTTCATTTGAATTGCCAGAGCATCAAATAAAAAGTGTAACCTAGGCAAAAGCATCATTTTAGTGATAGCTATTCTTCCAAACCATGACATTTTTAGTTTTTGAAGATTCTTAATTCTAGCTTTAATTTCTACTTTCAAATTATTGTAATTCAATCTCTTCAAATCTTCAAAATTATATGAAATATTTACCCCTAAATATTTCAGTTTATCCTTAATTTGAATATTACCCATCCCTTTCATCCTCTTCTGATCTTCCTTATTTATATTACATAACATCATTTTCGATTTATCCCAGTTTATCCTCAAGCCTGTAATGTCTTCAAAATTTTTTAATTGAGTTTGAATCCTGTCTAAAGACCTCTCTGGATGCTTAGCAATTATCAGAGTGTCATCGGCATACAAACTTATCTTAGTTCCCATGACTCCTTCTATTCCTTTATCGTCCCTGATAGCCTTAGCTAACAACTCCATGGCCATAATAAACAAAATTGGAGATAACGGGCAGACCTGTCTCGTTCCTGCTTCTAATTTTACCTCGTCTGTAACCTCATCGTTCACTCTAACAGTAGCTATGCCTTTTTGATATAACTGATCAATTATTCTTCTAAATTTGTCGCCAAAACCATAACTTTTAATTATTTCCTTTATTGCCACAAACTGCAAAGAATCAAATGCTTTAAATATATCCAAGGATATCAAACCTACTTTTTCCTTTGTTTGCCTCACTATATCCAATAAATCTAATGTTCTTCTTGTCAGATCCGCCATATGTCTTCCTTTCAAGAAACCAACTTGGTCTACTTCTATATAATTGCCCATAAATTTATTTAACCTATTTGCCAATATTGCCATAAAAATTTTGGCGTCTTGGTTGATCAATGAAATAGGTCTATAAGATTCCACTTTTTCTAGATCTTTTCCAGGTTTTGGCAGCAATACAATCGTGGTCCTATACCATGAGGTCGGAATTTGTCCCCCATCCAGAATATAATTGTACAATTTTACCAACTTCAGAACCACTATATCCTTGAATTCCTTAAAAAGTCAGCCGGTAACTCATCTTCCCCTGGTGCTTTACCCATTTTCAATCCAGCTATTACCTCTTTTATCTTTTTTTCTGTTATTCGTTCTTCCATTTTTTCCTTATGTTCCTGTTTTATACTAGTATATTTTTGTCTCTCTAATTGAGTTTTGAGTTTGTCTATATCTATCTCTTTTTTTGCATATAAATCCTGATAAAATTCTTTCACAATTTTACACTTATCTCTAGTTTTATTACATCTCACCCTTGTTCATTTATCAAGACTCAAATTTCTCTCTTTTCCCTCTTTTCTTTAGCTGCTCTTGCTAATAACCTTGAATTTTTGTTACTAAATTCAAAATATTCTCTTTTTAAATACACCAAATCCCCCTTCACTTTTTCTATATCCTTACGAACCAATTCTGCCTTTAATCTTTGCAAATCCTCAAAAACCTTCCTATCCTTTGTCCTTGCGTGTTCCTCCTGCAATTTCTTTATATCCTTTTCATTTTTGTCTTGCAAAGTCTTAAACTTTTTGTATTTAATACTAGCTAATCTAATACTTTCACCTCTAAAAACCGACTTCATGGTATCCCAGACCACATTAAAGTTTACCTCATCATTATCATTCCACTGCCAGTTTTCTTCCCACCTCTCGCTAATTTGCTCCTTACATTTTTTATCCCTAAATAGTTTGTCATCATATCTCCACGCCCTTCTCATCCTCTTTTTACCGTCCATCCTAATTTCCATCACAACTTTCGAATGATCTGACTCCTTAAAAATCCCAACTTCTATTTCCTCCAGATTTCTAATTATATTCTCTGTTACAAATATATAGTCAATTCTGGAATATGAATTATGGACCTGTGAGAAATAAGTATAGACCCTTTCTGTTCCCTTAAGTTCCCTCCAAGTATCTTTCAGTCCCAAGGATGTCATCCAATTATCCAATGATTGTCCTTTAATTCCTTTTCCACATCTTAATATGTTTGTACAATCTAAATTAAATTTTATCAGATTAAAATCCCCAGCCACAATCATCCTCGTTGTTTTCTCTCTTACCAATATTTTACGAATTTTTTCTAAGATTTCAGTCTGATGATCGTTTGGGGCATATACATTCACCAATGTTATTTCCTCCTCATCTATCTTCCCTTTCACAATCAAATATCTACCCTCGGGGTCCAATATCCTATTAACTATCTCAAACCCCAGTCTAGTCACTATCAAAATTGCCACCCCTCTTGACTTTGATGTGCCGTATGAACTCTCATAATGCTGCATCCAGCCTAAAAAAAATTTATTTATATCCTGAGCTTTTTGATGAGTCTCCTGAAGAAAAACTATATCTGACCTATCCCTCTTCAATGCTGATTGAATTCTTCTCCTCTTAATCTGTGAGCCTGTACCTTTCACATGCCACGATAATATTTTAATAACCTCATAATATAATTACCCACCTTCTTCTACCATCTCTGATTTCTCCCTTGGACGTGATGCCATCTAACCCACAATAACTAAAAAAACCAAAAAACACAAGAAACATTCACTAATACCCTCCCCACTTCTTGAGCCAAAAAGAACGCCTCCGTCATCCGAAAAGGGGAGGGGGGAAACATGAAAGACAATGTTACAATGAAAGCTCAAGCGCTAATATACCTCTTATACAAAATCTGATTTAATTCACAATCTTACTTCAACTCATCTTCCCTACAAACATTCCACCTATTTTCCAGCCTGCTGACCCTCACTTCCCCCCATTTCAGTTACCATCAACACTTGCAACTCCGGCTCTTCTGTGTCTTCTCTTCCCGCTGCCCCCTCCTCCCTTGCTCCACCGAAATCCCTTTTTATCGCCCCAGATTCCAACAAGGCCTTCCTCAATGCCAACCATTCCCTTGAAGATGCCTTAACCAAGTCATTCATACACATATATTCCAACGCATCCATCTCTGCATCAATCACATGCAACCTCCTTTCATGAAAGAACCTCAACTGTTGTGGATATCGCCAGTTGTATTTTATCCCTTTTTCCGTCAGAAATCTTGTTACTCCAACCATGTTCCTTCATTGAAATATCATTGTATATTTCCACATCATTTCCATCCATTTTTAAAATGCCAGATCCAGCTTGTTTTAAAAAGGCCATCACCTTCAATTTGTCTCCCCAGTTTGCAAATTTAACCAACACATTCCTCTGTACCACCCTTCCCTTTCTCGGTCCCACTCTGTACACACTTGCAATATCCTCATGAACAAAAACTTTTCCCATATTCAAATTATTTAACCAAACAATTATTCTATCTTTTAGCTTATCTGGCATTTGTTCCACCATTTTACGTATCAAAATATTCTGTTTTCTCATCATCTATTCCATAACATCGATTCTTTTTTCCTGCACATCCACTTTCATCTTAATTTCCTTTTCCTCCTCATGTAACCCTTTAAAGTCCCCCTGCATCAATTTCATATCATTCTGCATTAATTTTACATTAGCATCCATTCTTTGAAAATTAAGATCCACTTTCTTTGAAAAATCTGTAAACATTGTAGCCAATTTGTCCTGTTTTCCCATAATTTCACTTTTGTCTTTTGCTCTTGACTCCTCCATCTTTTCCATTTTCTTGAATAACTTCCCAAATTCTACCATTATCTGTGTTTGATCAAGTGGTGGTGGTTCCGGAGATGATGTCGGAGGAGATGGGTCTTCTGATAAAAGGTTACCTTTTTTTTTGGCTTCACAACCTCTTCTTCCTTGCTCTTTCCCCTTGCAACTTTATCCATTGTAATATCAAATAGCAACTTCAACCCAGCAACTTTTCTTACGCCCTCTTGTCTCTCAACTTGATGCTGCTCCAGAGTTATAATCCAATTATGTTAAGTCACTCAACAAGCCAAGAATCAAACCATAAAAGAGTTAATATATCCACCACAGGCAAGGAAGTGTTTGTTGGTATTGTGTCTCCCGTGTGAAGGTCAAACAAAAAGCAAAAGCCAGACCAAGCAAGATAACGTGACTGTAATCCAGTAACAAAGAAGGGGTACTCCTACAGCCAAACTTTCAATACTGAGGCCAAATTATTCCAAGCCAATACAAACCAAAAATACAAAAGGGATCTTGCTGATATAAGCCAAATTTATATTCCACCTGGTAATCCAGTAGTTTGATTGAAGACTTTCTCCAAAAATTGGCAATGGTTTATTGTACTCCACCTTATAACAATGATCCAATAAGCAAATCCCCCAATGCTATCCAGGGACTAGTATCCAAACTCTTGCAAGGAAGAAGGAAGAAGATGGAGAAGGAGGGGCAAAACAGGGACTCAGGCAAAAGTCAAGAAAAAGGAATACTTAAATTGTATTTAAGAAAAGAAAAGAAAAAAAGGAGATCCAGCACATATCTATTTAGTCCTCTGGCACGAATGCCAGCCACATCTTCTGCACCTGCTGCAGCTTCGCGGGGTGTCCCTCCTCCCTTCTTCTCCAAAGCCTCCAAAATCTCCAATCGCCCCTTTAATCTCCGTCCCTTCAACAACACACACACTCCAAAATCTTCACCTTCTTGTCCCCCTTCCTTCTTTTCTCTCCCTTCCGACCGTAAAACTCCAAAAGCTTCTACCGTTGTTTCCCCTCTTTAAGTTTCACTTTCTGCCACCACCGCCGCCATTATCCCTCCTTTCCCACCATCTTACTTTGCAGGCGCACCCCCCCAATAATGGACTCAGACACAAATGAAAGTGGATAACGGCATTGGGCCACATTTATTGATTCATGTCCTAGTCCAAATTATAAATTTCTATTGGTAAAACGATCAATCATAATTCTTAAGGCAAGCAGGCCGAAGTAACACTGGTAAGGTACCACCCAAAATTGCCAACGGCAATTGTTACAATGTATCTATTTGTATCAATTTGTTTGTAGACAACAAACAAATTGTTGACCGTAGTCAATATCTAACTAATGACCCCACCCTCTGACGTGTATCCGTAAAATCAGGGGGTGATACCAGCTGTCTAGTTGTAACCATCACCCCTCGCCTGGTTCGTCGTTGACCGGACAACGTTTAAACAACTTATGCCTATCTAGTGTTGTCCAGTCAATTGCGAACCTGCCGGATACCTGTGGGTCATAAATGTTTACCTTACCAGTGCTACCCGCCCATGTGACCAAAGTCAACAGCAGCACAGAACAGAACCCCTATATCAAACCATAGCAACAGTGTGGGATGGGCAAAAAAGCCAGGATTCAAGGGCCAATTGCGAGTCCCAGCCAAAAATTCCCACCCGGCCCCGAAGCGACCAAGAAATCACACTGTTAACTAGGGAGGGGGTGGAGGGGAAAAACTTCTCCGCTCCGTCGCTTCGCCAAAATGGCAGCACGGCTGCCTCGTGGCCAGCCCTTTTATTAAGGGGCTGGCCACGCCCCTAACTACCCGGATGGTTTCGTCCGGTGGGGGGGGCGCAAAGGGCGCGGCGGCCATTTTGGCGCCACGCTTCCATTGCAGGCGCACCCCCCCAATAATGGACTCAGACACAAATGAAAGTGGATAACGGCATTGGGCCACATTTATTGATTCATGCCCTAGTCCGAATTATAAATTTCTATTGGTAAAATGACCAATCATAATTCTTAAGGCAAGCAGGCCGAAGTAACACTGGTAAGGTACCACCCAAAATTGCCAACGGCAATTGTTACAATGTATCTATTTGTATCAATTTGTTTGTTGACAACAAACAAATTGTGGACCGTAGTCAATATCTAACTAATGACCCCACCCTCTGACGTGTATCCGTAAAATCAGGGGGTGATACCAGCTGTCTAGTTGTAACCATCACCCCCTCGCCTGGTTCGTCGTTGACCGGACAACGTTTAAACAACTTATGCCTATCTAGTGTTGTCCAGTCAATTGCGAACCTGCCGGATACCTGTGGGTCATAAATGTTTACCTTACCAGTGCTACCTGCCACCCGGAGAGGCTTCAATAAAGGCTCGACGCCCCCCCCCCCCCAAGACCGTCAGCTCGGTCGACAGGCCTACTCGCCAATCACCCAGCAGGAGGTCCATACCTCCTCGCGACAGATGGACCCCATCCCCTGAATAAAGCCCATAATTTTGCAAACTGATGGCGGGATGATGACTGACCCGCCCCCAGCCCTTGGTCGAAAGGAATCGGGCCACAGCCCTGTTCACCATGCGCCGAGCGCGGTCCAGCGCTTGAAGGTCAAAGCCTCCCCTATAAGCGTGCCGTGGGACCATGTCTGACCAAACAAGGGTTGTGGCAGGCCATACGTAATGTAAGTAGGCGAGGTCACCGCAAATCGCATGCTTCAGCGATAAGCCAGTGACCTGTCCCAAGTCATTACCCCCAAGGTGTATGATCAGAATGTCGGGCGGGTCAGCGTTCCTTGCCGAAAAGAGAAATGGCAAAAGCTCCTGCCACAACATACCGGGCTTACCGTACCATGTGAGACATGCGTATGCACCCAGTCCCAGTCGGGGTCCCCAATCTGTCGCCGCAGCATAACGCGCTGCCCTGTGCACGTAGCTGTGGCCCACCAGCCATACTGTCACCGGTGTGATACGACACCCAGGGTCTGTCAAGGAAAAAACAGGGAAGGAATAGATATGCGGTGACTATAAACGGTACTCACGGTGGGAGTGGGCGAACATAAAACTGAAAACACTGAGATCCACACCTCCCCATGCTGCGTATGTCAGCCCCGGAGTACCCATAAGCCACCGCAGTAGAGGCCGCTCCAATTCTAAACGAGTGGGTGCCGTAACGGGCCCCAGGGAAGCCCACACTAGCCAGTGCCTTCCCAGTCACCTTCCAAAATTGAAATTTACTGAGGGGAGACCCATCTTGGTGACAGAAAAACGGGCCATGGTGCGTGCCACGCAGTGCAAGGAACTCTTGTAGGGCACCAACCGGACAGATGTCTGCCAAGGAACATCGTAGCAGTCTCACACCACTGCCTACGCCGTGCTGATCTGTTTTAGAGGAGCGTATCCTCAACTGAGCCCAATTATTGCAAACATAGACATCTTCGAGTTCCAGTGCCCTACGACTTGCATCCGCCTTAGTCAGCATCACAAGCTCGCTGATGCGGAGCGCTCCAAAAAAGGCCACCGTTGTAGCCGCATGAAACAGGGCTGCCTCATACCTATCGAAACATAGGTCATGCCAGCCCCGTGCCAGTTGGGTAAGGACCCCCGGGGAAACTGGGTGGCGGTCGTCCAGGCTACGCCCACGTTCCCGCACCCACCCCTCCAAAACGTGTCTCACACGGAAATCAGCGGTACTGTCCGCATGACCTCCCACCTTGGCCATAAAAGCCAGCGCTGACAGCCTAGATGCTATGGTGCGGGGTGCCAGGCCCTGGACGTGCAGGTAAACCATGAAACGAAGGAGGTGGGCCACTGGGATCGGCCAGGTATCTGGCAGTCGAGATTGGGTACAAAAAGTCTGAAAGGAAACCAACGCGTGGTGATACGCCTTACGCATGCGTGGTGCCAGCGACATGCCGATCGCCCGGTTCACCTCTCCTTGCCAAAGGTCCATATCTCCTCCGGGAGTGGCGAGGGAAATTCCTCCGCATCCGGGGCCAAGGCACGGAACCGGGAGATCTGCAGGCGGGACAAAGCGTCAGCAATATCATTATTGACCCCCGGGACATGCCTGGCCCTGAATAGTACATTGAGGCGCAGGCTGCGCAATACAAACTGGCGCACAAGGTCCATGACCCTGGGAGATTTAGAGGTCTGTGAGTTGACAATGTGGACAACGGCCGCATTGTCACACCAGAAATGCACTACAGAGTTGGCCCACTCCTCGCCCCATAGCATCAAAGCCCCCAGTATGGGGAAAAATTCCAAATATGTGAGATCTCTCAGGCAACCCGTGCCTGACCAGGCTCGTGGCCATCCACCATAGGCCCACTTCCCATTGAAGTACATCCCATAACCCAGGGATCCCGAGGCATCAGACTGAATCTGAAATTGAGGTGAAGCCAGGAGGTCGGACCTCCAAAATGAGACCCCATTGAACTCCCTCAGGAACTGGAGCCATATGTGCATATCTGCCCTGATGCCCCGTGTCAATCTCGCCCTATGATGGGGCCTGGATAAGCCTGCCATGGCGTCGCACAAGCGCCGAGCAAATGCCCTGCCAGGTGCGACCACCCTGCAAGCGAAATTAAGGTGTCCATGTAGCACCTGCAGTTCCCGAAGGGACGCCTTGCGCTTAGCCAGCAAGTCCGATATAAGGGCCACTATCCTTGACACCTTGTCTCCCGGCAACCTAGACGCCTGCGCTACTGTGTCAATCTCCACCCCCAGGAATACTAACTTGTTAGACGGGCCTTCGGTCTTTTCGGGCGCTAAAGGGACACCAAGTTCCTCCATTAGCTTCTGAAATGTGTTGAGGAGACGTGTGCACGTGTCCCAGCCCCGTTCACCCCCGAACAAAAAGCCATCCAGGTAATGGGCTACAGACCGAGACCCTGACCTACGGACAAATGCCCACTGCAGGAATGTACTGAAACGCTCGAAAGCCAAGCAGGATATGGAACAGCCGCATGGCATGGCTTTGTCAAAATAATATTCACCCCGGAATTTGAAACCCAGCAACTCAAAGTCACCCGGGTGCACCGGCAGGAGACGAAAAGCCGACTTAATGTCACACTTAGCTAACAGTGCACCCGGGCCACATGAGCGCACCATGCGCAATGCCTGGTCAAAGGATGTATACCTGACAGAACAAAGGTCATCAGGGATAGCATCATTGACTGAATGACCGGCTGGATAGGACAAGTGATGAATCAGGCGGAACTCGCCCGGTGACTTCTTGGGCACTAGTCCTAGAGGAGACACTTTGAGGTTGGGGAACGGGGTCGCGGGGAAAGGGCCAGCGACCCTGCCCGCGTCAATCTCCTTATTAATGCTGGCAGCAGCTACCTCCTCCCTTCCTCTAAGTGACAAAAGGTTGGGTGCATCTTGGGGTGACCTCTCCCCCGTGAAAGGAATACGAAAACCCATTTGAAAACCCCGAAGGAGGTATACAGCATCTGCCTTCCTTGGGTACAATGCGAGCCAACGCTCCAGCATGTCAACATTAATTGGGGAGGGGGCCTTTCGGTGAACCTGCTCCCTCCGTGGAAGTCCTACCTGCCCCATGTCCGCCCCTACCCCTGCCCCTGTATCCTCCAGGCCTGGGACAGGCGGAGGCAGCATGGGGGCCAGAACAAGAGGGGCACTCGTGCTTATACTTGCAATTTTTCCTGTTGCAAGAACCATTGGACGAGAAGGTCCAGCACAGCAGGCGGGCTGGAACCCCCTGCCCCGCCACTTGGCGGGGAGCCTGTACCGGGGCCGCTCGTTGGACCGCATGTCCACAATGGTATCTCTCCCCAGGCGCCGGGCGCGTGGGGGTCATATACAGAAGCCACAGCTTCTGGCAGGGCTGATCCCACCTCATCTCTGGGTGCAGTGGAATCCTCATACGGAATTCCTCGTCATAAGCCAGCCACGACGGACCCGGGAAGTCAACCATGGCCCGGTAAATGTTGTCCAGATACTGGACCATAGGGATGGCCAAATCCGGCCTAGCCCTGAGATACACGGCCATGTAAATCAGGTACGCTGGCAACCAATTTGCCCACGTGCGTGGCGGCTTACGACGACGTGCCTGCTCCTTATCCTTCTCGTCCAGCCCTTCCCTCTCTTCCTTGGTTGGCTCCCTATTAAGAAGGGAGAAGATATCTACATACTCGCCCCTCCAGATCTTTTCTTTGGTGGACTGGGCCAGATGGTCCCCCAGGGGCAAGGAATACCCTGCTGTCGGCAATGCCGACACTGGCACAGAGGGAACTGCGGGCAAAGCAAAGGGGACCTGAACCAGCCCGGGGATCCCCAACACATTCCCTACCACATAGGGGGCGCCACCCCGATCCGAGCCTTGGGTCAGGGATGAAGTCGCCGGGTGGGCCGGGGGCAATTGTACCGCCGGGCCACCCGTGCGAGGCCATGGCCATTGGAAAGCCCCCCAGGGAAGTCAGTTGTGTGGGTGCGCTAGCTTGAACTGCATACTCACCCAATGCACCCCCGCGGGCCGCCCCCACCGGGGGTTCCGGCCCGCTGGGGGCGTCGGAGCTCACGACCGAAGCTGAGCTCGTCGATGGGGCCAAACCAGCACCGGACTGCTGCACCTGTTGAGTGGGGAGCTGCGAGGAAGAGGCCGCAACCGGCCCGCGCGCCTCAGGCAGCTCGACCCGACCCATCGTCAGCCGCTGTTCGGCTGCCAAAGGGGCACCTGGAATCCTAGGGACGCCCCCATTTGATTTGCTCTCGCCAGGGATGCCTCAAGGGCCGCTACACGGGCCAGGACGGCCTCCACATCGACATAGGCCCCCGCCCCAACAGGGGGCAAATGGGTGGCCGGCCCATAAGTCACGGGTAGCTGTCCAGATCCCTGGGCCCCAGGAGCCAGAGAAGGCCAAGAGCCCATGCTCGGCCCTTGGGAAGCCGTGGGCACACCCTGCCAAGGCAGGGAACCCAACCATCCCCCGTGGCTCGCTCCCCCCATGGTGAACTGTGCGCCCGGGCAAGAGGGCCCAGCCGCACGAACCATAATGGGGGCAGTGGTCGTCGATTGCGGGCCAAGGGCCGAGGCCCCGTCCGGGGCAGCCTGCGCAGACCGCGCGTCGGGCCAAGGGGCCACTGATCCCATCCCACCGGTCCCGGTGGGCTCCGCTAAAGGTGGCTGCTGGGCGGGCGCAGTCGCGGTCCTCCGACCCGGCTGACGCCTCCGCGCCGATCGAGCCACGTTCGCAGCTGCCTTCTTCTTAGAGGGCATAGCTGAGTTAGCTAGGAAGCCTGAAGGAAAGAGAAAAAGCTGCCCGAAAAGGCTTCCCCTAGGAAGGACTCGAGCGACGGAGGTAAGTGGAAAAACTTCTCCGCTCCGTCGCTTCGCCAAAATGGCAGCACGGCTGCCTCGTGGCCAGCCCTTTTATTAAGGTGCTGGCCACGCCCCTAACTACCCGGATGGTTTCGTCCAGTGGGGGGGGCGCAAAGGGCGTGGCGGCCATTTTGGCGCCACGCTTCCATTCTTTCATCTCCTCAATCTTTCAATCACTTGCCTTCCTTCGTTCCATTTTCCAATCCACCCCCGTCCGTAACGCAGGCGGCAATCTTAGTTTCAGCCTTTATATTTTCAGTAAACTTACAGCTTCTTACTCCAATCTCCTCGATCCCGTTCGCTGCGGAACTGCTGGGAGATTCGCGGCTTTCGCCGCTTGCCTCCCCAGCCAAATCCGCTCTTGAACTTCGATCTTCAGTTCAGATTTTTACTTGCCAGATCTTTACACTTTCCTCATGTAGAATCTTTTGAAATTATTTGTATTCAGATTTAATTTCTCATTTAATTCCTCATTGAAAAGCGCGAGCCCACAATAAAAGTGTGTTAACTCGTCGTCATCTTAACCACACACCCGCATTGAGGCTTCTGAGCTCTGCTTGCCTGGTAGGTCCTGCATGAGGAACAGGCAGCACTTCTGAAAATGCTACCTTGGAAGTCCAGGATTTCAATCTTCTTCCTAACAACATGAATTTGGCTTCCAGGACAGACCGCTTGGCCTTTCCAACATCATTGGTACCAACGTGTACCATGACCACTGGCTCCTTCCCAGTTCTCTCTAACAAGCTATCTAGATTTCTCGTGATGTCTGCAACTTTTGCACCAGACAGGGAAGTCACCATATGGTTATCGTGTGCATCACAAATCCGTCTCTCTGTATTCTTAATTATTGAATCACCTAGTACAAGGAGCCTCTCTCCCGTAATCTGTTCATCTACATGCACCTCATCAACTATATTAAGGGAGAGGACTTCAGTTTGTTCCTGTTGTTTATCTTCCTGTATCTCATCAAGTATGATGAAGGAGATATTTTAATTTAATTAATTTAATAGATTTATATACCGCCCTATCCAAAGGACTCTGGGCTGTGTACACTAAGACCAATATACAGGTAAAACAATTTTAAAAACCCATAAAAACATAACAATATTACCCCCACCGTGACAGCTATTATCTAAAAACAAATATAAAATCTATAAAAGCCTTAAAAATTAATTACAGAAGGGGGAAAAGCCTCAGATGAACCAAAAAGGGGAGCTTGTTGACAATCCTGGCCCCCAGACCTATTTTGCCAACCACATATTCAATTCTTTCCTAAATGGTAGCAACTGGGCCTGGAGGCGTAGTTCTACTCGGAGGAGGTTCCATAGTGTGGGGGCTATGACCGAGAAGGCCCTTTTCCTTGTGCTGGAGAGGCGAGCCTCCCCAACAGATGGCACCTGAAGGGTGCCCTCTAGGTTTGCTCTTGTGGGACGGGTTGATGTCCTAGGGATGATACGGTCCCTGAGGTATCCTGGTCCATTACCATGAAGGGCTTTAAAGGTGACAACCAGCATCTTGAATTGCACCCGAAGACATATAGGCAGCCAGTGCAGCTCCCGCAGCAGTGGTGAGGCACAGGCGAAATGACTACACCCCACCACCATGTGGGCTGCCGCATTCTGGACCAACTGCAGTCTCTGGATGATCATCAAGGGCAGCCCCATGTAGAGCTCATTACAATAGTCCAAAGGGGAGGTGACCAGGGCATGGGTGACCATGAGCAGGGCCTCCCGGTCCAGGAGTGGGCACAATTGATTGATAACATGCACTTGCCCGAAGGCCCTCCTGGCCACGGCCGTAACCTGCTCCTGGAGCAGAAGCCGCAAGTCCAGGAGGACCCCCAGGTTGTGCACCGGGTTGGATTGGGGCAATGGTGCCCCATCCCAAACCAGCGGTATTAACTCCTTATCAGGACCGGGTCCCCTCACCCACAGCCACTCAGTCTTGCCAGGATTCAGCTGTAGTCTGTTGTCCCCCATCCAGACCCTAACCGCCTCTAGGCAACTGGTCAGAATCCTCAGGTGGAACCAGTTGTTGATGGCCTAGTTGTCAGTAGAGAGCTTATCAGCAATATCTGATATACAAATGATGCAATATTACAAGATGACAGCTTAGAAAATCTTCAAAGGTTACTCAATAAAGTCAATGAAGTAAATAATGAGCATGGACTAAAAACGAATGTTAAGAAAATGAAGTTCACAGGTGTTGGGGGGACACCAAGGAGCCCAAAAAGTGCAATTGAAAATATGAAAATGAAAGAGCAGGTCACGTGGACAAATGAAAGTACCTGTACAAACAGGGGCCATACAATCAAAATAAAGAAGGCCTAGCACCTTTTCCTTAAAACGAAGAGTGTAAAGTAGAACTAATGTTTAACTTTACTTTGGGAATAAAGGTGCTGTGGTGGCTCAGTGGTTAAGAAGCTCACCTTGTTAGCTGGAAGGCTGGCAAGTCATCAGTTTGAGACCCGGGTACTGCATGACAGATTGAGCACTCACCTCTCTCCCAGCTCTTGGGGACATGAAAGGAGCCTCATTTGGGTGTTAGAACATAAGAACAGCCTTGCTGGCACAGGCCACAGCCCATCCAGTCCAGCATTTTGTCTCACACAGTGGCTCACCATTTGCTTCACGGTATTCCCAAGCAGATGCCTTCACCAGCTTAGGATTCCCTGGAAATGGCATTGAGAGATATCCTGCCTATCTCTCTGTGTGGAGTTTCTTCTGCAAAAATCCTTTCAACCCAGAATAATTTCTGACATGAAATTATTATTACTTTGAGAATATGCATCATAAGATACTATATATTATTGGCTATTTAGTGTTATGGATTTTAATATAGAGCATGTCCAGATGAGCGCTTAGCCTACTCATTTGAGCTTCCAGGGATTGGTCTGGGCTCCATACATCTAGATTTCATAAAAGCAACCTTCCTTGGAGTGCTTCCTTTTGAACTCCTGTCAAGGGGATCTACTTTTTTTTTTACAGTGTGCTAATTGGAACTAGGGTACTGCAGTGGCTCAAGTCGCTAAGACGCTGACTGGGAAGCGGAAGGTCAGCAGTTCGATTCCCGAGTACTGCAGGACGGAAATGAGCTCCTGTCTTCATCCCAGCTCCTGCCAACTTAGCAGTTCGAAAGCAAGAAATTGCAAGTAGATAAATAGGGACCACTTCGGTGGGAAGGTAACAGTGTTCCATGCGCTCCGGTGTCTAGTCATGCATGCCACATGACCACGGAAATGTCTGCAGAAGCAGACAGAGCTGGCTCTTCGGCTTAGAAACAGAGATGAGCACTGCACCCTAGAGTCGGATACGACTGGCTTTCGAGCAAGGGAAACCTTTACCTTTACCTAATTGGAACTATATGCCATTCCTAGTATCTCTGGACACTGAGATTGGCATGTAAGGAAGATTTGCAGCCAAATGGCTGCTTCTGGGGTAAACATCTGGTATGCTGATGGGTCTAGTGAGGTATGTTAGCAGTGATGCACTGTAAAAAAAATACTACCCACTCGGTGGGCATGGCTAATTATGGGCATGGCTAATTGTGGATGTGGCCTTAACCCTCCCCCTCCAAAAAAAAGAAAAGCAACTTACTTGAAAGCGAGCCTGGCGGCGCTGCTGGGACGTGAGTGAGGCAGGGGGTGGGCTGTTGCCGGCCCCTCCCTCCCAGCACCACCAGAAACGCATCCCATTTGCCTCGCCCAGGGCCAAAGGCCCAAGGGTAGTGCGGAGATGAAAGTGCACCTTCAACCCTGGGCTAGGTGCATGGGACGTGTTGCCAGTGGTGCTGTTGGGAGGTTTAGTGGGGCTACTGGGAGCACTGCCAGCAATGCTGCTCAGAGGTGAGCGGGGCTGCTGAGAGTGCCACTGGCAATGCTTCTGGGAGGTGAGCGGTGCTGCTGGGTGGTGAGTGAGACAGGTTGGTGGCCTGCTGCCGGCCTCCCCTTCCCAGCGCCGCCAGAAAGGAGTCCCATTGCCTTGCCCAGGGCCGAAGGCACAAGGGAAGTGCAGAGATGAAAGTGTGCCCAGAGAGGTGGGTGTGGCCAGCCAAGTGGGCATGGCCTGGAATTTCCGCTACCGGTTTGCAAGAACTGTTGGGAACAGGCCACAGTACAACACTGTCTGTTAGCATATTTCGACTCTGCATGTGCTCTTAAGCAGAGCTGCTGCTGAGGAGAGCCAAACGAAGGAAGTGAGCACTGGTAAGTTTTGCAGTTGGAGTAGAGCTGCTTTATATTGGAAAGGAAGAATATAGTCTTACTAGGTAGAAAGGTAGTAAATGTGTACATTTTTGAGGCCCAGAATACTGCACTTGTTAAAATGGATTCTGAGGGAACAGCTGTAGTTACCTGCAACACTTGTGCCATGTTTGTGTTCTTGCCAAAGCATATGGAGAACTACACTTGCAGCAAGTGCAAGCTGGTTGCACTACTAGAAGAGAAGGTCCAGCAGCTAGAGGCCCGCATATCTAACCACCAACAAATTAAGCAGCTTGAGCTGTTCTTGGACAGAGCGGAGCAGACTATGCTGGACAAAGAAGAGACAGGGCACAGTTCTGCGGGAGAAGGCCCTTCACTAACTCAGGAGGGAGATGGTTGGAGGAATGTGACTCAAAGGAGGAGAAGAGTAGGGGATCACTCTGAGAGTCTGAAATTACAGAATAAATTTGAGGCTCTTTCCCTCATCACACCTGATGAGGAACACACAGAGGAACAACTGGTTCCACCTGATGATCTCTCCTTCATCACACTTGATGAGATCCAGGAAGATAAACAACAGGAACAAACTGAGGTTCTCTCCCTTAATATGGTTGATGAGGTGCATGTAGATGAACAGATTGCAGGAGAGAGGCTCCTTGTACTTGGCGATTCAATAATTAGAAATACAGAGAAATGGATTTGTGATGCACATGATAACCGTATGGTGACTTGCCGGCCAGGTGCAAAAGTTGCAGACATCACAAGAATGCAAGCGCGGCGCCAAAATGGCCGCTGCGCTCTTTGCGGGCCCCCCCCCCACCGGACGAAGGCATCCGGGTAGTTAGGGGCGTGGCCAGCACCCTAATAAAAGGGCTGGCCACGAGGCCGCCGAGCTGCCATTTTGCGAAGCGACGGAGCGGAGAAGTTTTTCCCTCTTACCTCCATCGCTCGTGTCCTTTCAAGGGAAGCCTTTTCGGTGCAGCTTTCCCTTCCTTTGGCTTCCCAGCGAGACCAGCTATGCCCTCCAAGAAGAAGGCAGCTGCGAACGTGGCTCGATCTGCACGGAGGCGTCAGCCGGGTCGGAGGACCGCGACTGCGCCCGCGCAGCAGCCACCTTTGTCGGAGCCCACCGGGACCGGTGGGATGGGATCAGTGGCCCCTTGGCCCGAGGCGCGGCCCCTTGGCCCGAGGCGCGGCCCCTTGGCCCGAGGCGTGGCCCCTTGGCCCGAGGCGCGGCGCACTCAGCCTGCCCCGGCTGGGGCCTCAGCCCTTGGCCCGCAAACGATGACCACTGCCCCCGGCATGGTCCATGCGGCGGGGCCTTCTCTCCTGGGTCCACAGTTCCCTGCGGGGGGGATCGAGGTGGTTGGGCTCCCTGCCTTGGCAGGGCATGCCCACGGCCCCTCAAGGGCCGAACATGGGCTCTTGGCCGTATCTGGCCCCTGGGGCCCAGGGACCTGGACAAGTGCCCGTTACTTGTGGGCCGGCTGGCCCTTTGACCACTCTCGGGGCCGGGGGCTATGTTAACGTGGAGGCCCTTTTGGCCCGCGTTGCGGCCCTCGAGGCATCCCTGGCAAGGGCCAACCAATCGGGGGTGCATTTTGGGTTGCAGGTTGACCCTTTGTCTGCCGGGCAGCGGCAGGTGACGGGTCGGGTTGAGCTGCTTGAGGCGCGCGGGCCGGTGGCGGCCACTGCCTCGCAGCTCCCCACTCAGCAGGCGCAGCAGACTTGTGCTGATCTGGCCCCGTCGACGAGCTCAGCTTCGTTCGTGAGCTCCGACGCCCCCAGCGGGCCGGAACCCCCGGTGGGGGCGGCCCATGGGGGTGCATCGGGTGAGTATGCAGTTCAAGCTAGTGCACCCACACAACTGACTTCCCTGGGGGGGGGCATTTCAGTGGCCATAGCCTCGCACGGGTGGTGCAGTGGTGCAGCTGCCTCCGGCCCACCCGGCTACTTCATCCCTGACCCAGGGCCCGGGTTGGGGTGGCGCCCCCTATGCGGTAGGGAATGTGTTGGGGGTGTCTGGGTTGGTACAGGCCCCCTTTGCTTTGCCCGCAGTTCCCTCTGTGCCGGTGTTGGCATTGCCGACAGCAGGGTATTCCTTGCCCCTAGGGGACCATCTGGCCCAGTCCACCAAGGAAAAGATATGGAGGGGCGAGTATGTGGACATCTTCTCCCTTCTTAACAGGGAGCCCACCAAGGAGGAGAGGGAAGGGCAGGACGAGAAGGATAAGTAGCAGGCACGTCGTCGTAAGCCGCCACGTACGTGGGCAAATTGGTTGCCAGCGTACCTAATTTACATGGCTGTTTACCTCAGGGCCAGGCCGGATCTGGCTATCCCGATGGTCCAGTATTTGGACAACATTTACCGGGCAATGGTCGACTTCCCGGGTCCGTCGTGGCTGGCTTACGACGAGGAATTCCGTATGAGGATTCCACTGCACCCAGAGATGAGGTGGGATGAGCCCTGCCAGAAGCTGTGGCTTCTGTATATGACCCCCACGCGCCCGGCGCCTGGGGAGAGATACCATTGTGGACATGCGGTCCAACGAGCGGCCCCAGTACAGGTACCCCACCAGGTGGCGGGGCAGGGGGTTCCAGCCCGCCTGCTGTGCTGGACTTTCTCGTCCAATGGTTCCTGCAACAGGAAAAATTGCAAGTACAGGCATGAGTGTCCCTCTTGTTCTGGCCCCCATGCTGCCTCCGCCTGTCCCAGGCCGGGAGGACTCCGGGGCAGGGGTAGGGGTGGACAGGGGGCAGGTAGGACTGCCGCTGAGGGAGCAGGTCCACCGAAAGGCCCCCTCCCCAATTAATGTGGACATGCTGGAGCGTTGGCTCGCATTGTACCCGAGGAGGGCAGACGCAGTTTACCTGCTTCATGGTTTTCAACTGGGGTTTCGTATTCCTTTCACGGGGGATAGGTCCCCTCAAGACGCACCCAACCTTTTGTCACTTAGAGGAAGGGAGAAGGTGGCTGCTGCCAGCATTAATAAGGAGGTTGATGCGGGCAGGGTCGCTGGCCCTTTCCCTCCACCCCCGTTTCCCAACCTTAAAGTATCCCCACTGGGATTAGTGCCCAAGAAGTCCCCGGGCAAGTTCCGCCTGATTCATCACTTGTCCTACCCAGCCGGTCAGTCGGTCAATGATGCTATCCCTGATGACCTTTGCTCGGTCAGATATACATCCTTTGACCAGGCATTGCGCATGGTGCGCTCATGTGGCCCGGGTGCACTGTTAGCTAAATGTGACATCAAGTCGGCTTTTCGTCTCCTGCCGGTGCACCCGGGTGACTTTGAGTTGCTGGGTTTCAAATTCCGGGGTGAATATTATTTTGACAAAGCCATGCCTTTCGGCTGTTCCATATCCTGCTCGGCCTTCGAGCGTTTCAGTACATTCCTACAGTGGGCATTTGTCCGCAGGTCAGGGTCTCGGTCTGTAGCCCATTACCTGGATGACTTTTTGTTCGGGGGTGAACGGGGCTGGGACACGTGCACACGTCTCCTCAACACATTTCAGACGCTAATGGAGGAACTCGGTGTCCCTTTGGCGCCCAAAAAGACCGAAGGCCCATCTACTAAGCTAGTATTCCTGGGGGTGGAGATTGACACAGTAGCGCAGGCGTCTAGGTTGCCAGGGGAAAAGGTGTCCAGGATAGTGGCCCTCATTTCGGGATTGCTGGCTAAGTGCAAGGCATCCCTTCGGGAATTGCAGGTGCTACATGGTCACCTTAACTTCGCTTGCAGGGTGGTCGCACCTGGCAGGGCATTTGCTCGGCGCTTGTGCGACGCCATGACAGGCTTATCCAGGCCCCATCACAGGGTGAGACTGACACGGGGCATCAGGGCAGATATGCACATATGGCTCCAGTTCCTGAGGGAGTTCAATGGGGTCTCATTTTGGAGGTCTGACCTCCTGGCTTCACCTCGCTTTCAGATACAGTCTGATGCCTCTGGATCCCTGGGTTATGGGATGTACTTCAATGGGAAGTGGGCCTATGGTGGGTGGCCACCAGCCTGGTCAGGCACAGGTCGCCTGAGAGATCTCACATATTTGGAATTTTTTCCCATACTGGGGGCTTTGATGCTATGGGGTGAGGAGTGGGCCAACTCGGTGGTGCATTTCTGGTGTGACAATGCGGCCGTTGTCCACATTGTCAACTCACAGACTTCTAAATCTCCCAGGGTCATGGACCTGGTGCGCCAGTTTGTATTGCGCAGCCTGCGCCTCAATGTACTGTTCAGGGCCAGGCATGTCCCGGGGGTCAATAACGATATTGCTGACGCTTTGTCCCACCTGCAGATCTCCCGGTTCCGCGCCTTGGCCCCGGATGCGGAGGAATTTCCCTCGCCACTCCCGGAGGAGATATGGACCTTTGGCAAGGAGAGGTGAACCGGGCGATCGGCATGTCGCTGGCGCCACGCACACGTAAGGCGTATCACCATGCATTCGTTTCTTTTCAGACATTTTGTACCCAATTTCGGCTGCCAGATACCTGGCCGGTCCCGGTGGCCACATCCTCCGTTTCATGGTTTACCTGCATGCCCAGGGCCTTGCACCCCACACCATAGCATCCAGGCTGTCAGCGTTGGCTTTTATGGCCAAGGTGGGAGGTCATGCGGACAGTACCGCTGATTTCCGTGTGAGACACGTTTTGGAGGGGTGGGTGCGGGAACATGGGTGTAGCCTGGACGACCGTCACCCAATTTCCCCTGGGGTTCTTACCCAACTGGCACGGGGCTGGCATGACCTATGTTTCAATAGGTATGAGGCAGCCCTGTTTCATGCGGCTACAACGGTGGCCTTTTTTGGAGCGCTCCGCATCAGCGAGCTTGTCTAAGGCGGATGCAAGTCGTAGGGCACTGGAACTCGAAGATGTCTATGTTTGCAATGATTGGGCTCAGTTGAGGATACGCTCCTCTAAAACAGATCAGCACGGCGTAGGCAGTGGAGTAAGACTGCTACGATGTTCCTTGGCAGACATCTGTCCGGTTGGTGCCCTACAGGAGTTCCTTGCACTGCGTGGCACGCACCATGGCCCGTTTTTCTGTCACCAAGATGGGTCTCCCCTCACTAAATTTCAATTTTGGAAGGTGACTGGGAAGGCACTGGCTAGTTTGGGCCTCCCTGGGGCCCGTTACGGCACCCATTCCTTTAGAATTGGGGCGGCCTCTACTGCGGCTGCTTATGGGTACTCTGGGGCTGACATACGCAGCATGGGGAGGTGGGGCTTGCAGTGTTTCCAGTTTTATGTACACCCTCTCCCGCCGTGAGTACCGGTTTAGTCACCGCACATTTCTTCCTTCCCTGTTTTTTCCTTGACAGACCCTGGGTGTCGTATCACACCGGTGACAGTATGGCTGGTGGGCCATAGCTACGTGCACAGGGCAGCGCGTTACGCTGCGGCGACAGAGTGGGGACCCCGACTGGGACTGGGTGCATACGCAAGTCTCACATGGTACGGTAAGCCCGGTATGTTGTGGCGGGAGCTGTTGCCATTCCTGTTTTCGGGGAGGAATGCTGACCCGCCTGACATTCTGATTATACACCTTGGGGGTAATGATTTGGGACAGGTCACTGGCTTATCGCTGAAGCATGCGATTTGCGGTGACCTCGCCTACTTACATTACGTATGGCCCGCCACAACCATTGTTTGGTCAGATATGGTCCCACAGCACACTTATAGGGGAGGCTTTGACCTCCAGGCCCTGGACCGCGCTAGGCGCATGGTGAACAGGGCTGTGGCCCGATTCCTTTTGAGCAAGGGCTGGGGGCGGGTCAGTCGTCACCCCGCCATTAGTTTGCAAAATCATGGGCTTTATGCAGGGGATGGGGTCCATCTGTCGCGAGGAGGTATGGACCTCCTGTTGGGTGATTGGCGAGTAGGCCTGTTGACCGAGCTGACGGTCTTGGGGCGGGGCGTCGAGCCTTTATTGAAGCCTCTCCGGGTGGCGGGTAGCACTGGTAAGGTAAACATTTATGACCCACAGGTATCCGGCAGGTTCGCAATTGACTGGACAACACTAGCTAGGCATAAGTTGTTTAAATGTTGTCCGGTCAACGACGAACCAGGCGATGGGGTGATGGCTACAGCTAGACAGCATGCATCACCTCGTGATTTTACGGATACACGTCAGAGGGTGGGGTCATTAGTTAGATATTGACTACGGTCAACAATTTGTTTGTTGTCAACAAACAAATTGATACAAATAGATACATTGTAACAATTGCCGTTGGCAATTTTGGGTGGTACCTTACCAGTGTTACTTCGGCCTGCTTGCCTTAAGAATTATGATTGGTCAATTACCAATAGAAATTTATAATTCAGACTAGGGCATGAATCAATAAATGTGGCCCAATGCCGTTATCCACTTTCATTTGTGTCTGAGTCCTTTATTGGGGGGTGCGCCTGCAATGCAAGCGCGGCACCAAAATGGCCGCCGCGCTCTTTGCGGGCCCCCCCCACCGGACGAAGGCATCCGGGTAGTTAGGGGCGTGGCCAGCACCCTAATAAAAGGGCTGGCCACGAGGCAGCCGAGCTGCCATTTTGCGAAGCGACGGAGCGGAGAAGTTTTTCCCCTCCACCCCCTCCCTAGTTAACAGTGTGATTTCTTGGTCGCTTCGGGGCCGGGTGGGAATTTTTGGCTGGGACTCGCAATTGGCTCTTGAGTCCTGGCTTTTTTTGCCCATCCCACACTGTTGCTATGGTTTGATATAGGGGTTTGTTCAGTCCTGCTGTTGACTTTGGTCACATGGGCGGGTAGCACTGGTAAGGTAAACATTTATGACCCACAGGTATCCGGCAGGTTCGCAATTGACTGGACAACACTAGATAGGCATAAGTTGTTTAAACGTTGTCCGGTCAACGACGAACCAGGCGATGGGGTGATGGCTACAGCTAGAAAGCATGCATCACCCCGTGATTTTACGGATACACGTCAGAGGGTGGGGTCATTAGTTATATATTGACTACGGTCAACAATTTGTTTGTTGTCAACAAACAAATTGATACAAATAGAAACATTGTAACAATTGCCGTTGGCAATTTTGGGTGGTACCTTACCAGTGTTACTTCGGCCTGCTTGCCTTAAGAATTATGATTGGTCAATTACCAATAGAAATTTATAATTCGGACTAGGGCATGAATCAATAAATGTGGCCCAATGCCGTTATCCACTTTCATTTGTGTCTGAGTCCTTTATTGGGGGGTGCGCCTGCAAATCTAGATAGATTGTTAGAGAGAACTGGGAACGAGCCAGTTGTCATGGTACACGTTGGTACCAATGATGTTGGGAAGGCCAAGCGGTCTGTTCTGGAAGCCAAATTTAGGTTGTTAGGAAGAAGATTGAAGTCCCGGACTTCCAAGGTAGCATTTTCAGAAGTGCTACCTGTCCCTCACGCAGGACCTACCAGGCAGGCAGAGCTCAGAAGCCTCAATGCGTGGATGAGGCGGTGGTGTCGAGAGGAGGGCATCAGATTTGTCAGGAACTGGAGAACATTTTGGGACAAGCCAAATCTGTTCAGGAGGGATGGGTTGCATTTGAACCATGATGGGACCAGATTGCTGGCACTCAACATCAAAAAGGCTGCAGAGCAGCTTTTAAACTGATAACTGGGGGAAAGCCGACAGGAGCTGGGCAGCATCCGGTTCGGGAAAGTGTGTACTTGAGTAGTGAGGAGGATGCAAAAATTATTGAGCAGAGCAAGGAGCTAGTCACCAGCACTCTAGCAGAAAGATGCAAGAGGCAGTCTAACAATGCAACTGGACACAAAAGACTGTATCAGGAAAGCATATATAAATGCTTGTATACAAATGCCAGAAGCCTCCGGAACAAAATAGGGGAGCTGGAATACTTAGCAATAGATAAGAATATTGATATTGTTGGGATCACTGAAACCTGGTGGACGGATGATAACCAATGGGATACAGTTATCCCAGGCTACAAACTGTACAGGAAGGATAGGAAGGGGCAAACAGGAGGTGGTGTAGCCTTGTATGTCAAAGAAGTGATAAAATCGTATGAATTGGAATATCTAGGTGATTTAGAGTCACCATTAGAAGCTCTGTGGGTAAGAGTACCAGGCCACAAGGATGGTCTAACAGTAGACATATACTATCAGCCTCCGACCCAAACTCTTGAGGGAGACTGGCAGTTGGAGAATGTTGTAAAGGAGTCATCCAAGAAGGGAAGCCTGGTTATAATGGGGGACTTCAATTACCCTCACATAGACTGGGTGAACTGTTGTTCAGCACATGATAAAGAGATAAAGTTCCTAGATATGCTAAATGATTGTTCCCTGGGAAAGATGGTTGAAGACCCAACTAGAGGTACAAGAATCCTTGACTTGATCCTGAGTAATACTCAGGATCTGGTGCAAGATGTTAATGTGACTGATCCAATAGGGAACAGTGACCACAACTGAATTATGTTTAACTTGATCATAGACTGCAAGTCACTGATAAAATCTAACACAGAGACCTTAAATTTTCAAAAAGGAAATTTCCCAAAGATGAGGAAACTAGTAAAAAGGAAACTGAAAGGGAAAATTGAGAGAGTCCAAACACTCCAAGAGGCATGGAGGTTGTTTACAAAAACAATAACAGAGGCCCAATTGGAATGCATACCCAAAAGGAAAAAGGGCACTGCAAGTTCCAAGAGGACTCCGATGTGGCTTACAGGAGCTGTTCGGGAAGTGATCAAGAGCAAGAAAAGCTCATTTAGAAGATGGAAGGCTTGTCCAAATGAGGACAGCAGGCAGAAACATAAATTCTGGCAGAACAAATGCAAGGCAACAATCAGGAAAGCAAAGCAAGACTTTGAGGAGCATATAGCTAAAAATACTCAGAGAAATAACAAAGACTTCTTTAAGTACATTAGAAGAAAGAACCCAACTAGGAAGGCCATTGGACCATTAGATGACAATGGAAGGCAAGGGGTTATTAAAGAGGAAACAGAGATTGCAGAGAGACTCAATAAATTCTTTGCCTCAGTATTCACTGAAGAAGACAGAGACCACATGCCCAAAACAGAACCTATCTTCATAGGGAGGGAAACCGAAGAATTAAGCCAGATAGAAATAACCAGGGAGGAGGTCCTTGCATGTCTTGTTAAACTAAACACTAACAAATCACCAGTACCAGATGGCATCCATCCACGAGTTCTCAGGGAACTTAAAGATGAAATTGCTGATCTCCTAGCCAAAATATATAATATTTCCCTCAAATCAGGCTTTGTGCCTGATGACTGGAAGGTAGCGAATGTAACACCAATTTTCAAGAAAGGATCTAGTGGTGATCCAGGAAATTACCGACCTGTCAGTTTGACATGTGTCCCAGGTAAAGTGATGGAAACCATCCTAAAAGATAGAATTAATAGGCACATAGAAGAGAAGGTGCTGCTAAAGGAGAGCCAACATGGCTTTTACAAGGGCAAATCATGCCTCACTAATCTGTTGGAATTTTTTGAGAGTGTCAACAAGCATGTGGATAAGGGGGATCCAGTTGACATTGTTTATCTGGACTTTCAGAAGGCTTTTGACAAGGTCCCACACCAAAGGCTCTTGAATAAACTTGCCAATCATGGAATAAAGGGACAGGTCTTGTCCTGATCAGCAACTGGCTAAGGGACAGGAAACAGAGGGTAGCACTAAATGGACACTTCTCCAAGTGGAGGGAAGTAAAGAGTGGGGTCCCCTAAGATTCAGTACTGGGACCCCTGCTTTTCAACCTCTTCATAAATGATCTAGAGGTAGGAGTAAAAAGCAAGGTAGCCAAATTTGCTCACGACACTAAATTATACAGGTTAGTGAAAACTGTGAGAGATTGTGAGGAGCTCCAGAGGGATCTCTTGACACTGGGGGAGTGGGCAAAACAGTGGCAAATGAGCTTCAACATTAGCAAGTGCAGAGTGATGCATGTTGGGGCAAAAAACCCCAATTACATTTATAAACTGATGGGGTCTGAACTCTCTGCGACAAACCAGGAAAAGGACCTTGGTGTCCTGGTGGACAGCTCAATGAAGATGTCAACCCAGTGTGCCTCAGCAGTGAAAAAAGCAAACTCAATGTTAGGGATCATTAGGAAGGGTATAGAAAATAAGTCAGCAAGTGTCATTTTGCCTCTTTATAAATCTATGGTGAGGCCCCATCTGGAATACTGTGTACAGTTCTGGTCGCCATACCTCCAGACGGATATTATGGAGTTGGAGAAAGTACAGAGGAGGGCAACCAGAATGATTAGGGGACTGGAACACCTTCCTTACCATCTGAGGCTGCAACGGTTGGGCCTTTTCACTCTTGAACGACGGCGTCTAAGAGGTGACCTGATTGAAGTTTATAAAATCATGCATGGTGTGGACAAAGTAGATAAGGAAAAACTGTTTTCCCTATCACACAACACTAGAACTAGGGGACACTCGATGAAACTTTTGGGTACTAGTTCTCAAACAAATAAGAGAAAGTACTTTTTCACCCAGAGGATTACTGGTCTATGGAACACCCTGCCAGAAGAAGTGGTGACAGCTGTCAGTCTTGACAGCTTTAAGAAAGGATTAGAGAAGTTCATGGAGGACAAGGGTATCAATGGCTATAATAATGGATACTTAAGGACAACCTCCGGGTTGGAGAGATAGGCAGGATATCTCTCAATGCCATTTCCAGGGAATCCTAAGCAGGTGAAGGCATCTCCTTGGGAATACCCTGAAGGAAATGGTGAGCCACTGTGTGAGAATGCTGGACTGGATGGGTTGTGGCCTGTTCCAGTGTCGGAGTCTGATTCATGTAAAGATCTCTTCTCAATCAGTCTCATGAAGAGGCAGTTTATTGCCCCAGATCTTTTAAGATAGAAACTTAAGAGTCCATGAAGTCCAGCTTCATTAGGCTGAGAGTATAGAAGAAACAGAGAGAGACAGAAAAAAACGACTGCTGTCTTTGGCTGAACAAAGGATACTAAAACTTCTCTTTATTCAAGCAGAGTATAACAGAAACGAAACTTAAGCTACATAATCAATCAGAATGTCAGAACCCAAAAAAGGGAGAGATAAGGAGAATACTATTCTACGCATGCCCAAAAACCAGCGTTCTCTCTCATGTAAGCAAAGAGGCCTTTGTTTATAAAATGTGTCAGAAGACAGCCTGACAGAATCCAGATACATTCCTACATGTCCTCCTTTTTCATTTAAATTTGAGAGAGGGACGGCTAATCATACCCCTGCATGTCATCATACTCCATAACTACTCCTCCACATACATCATCACTGTCCTCCTGGACATCGTACCCCTCCTGACTCCTGGTACCTTGTTCCGGAGGATGATACCTCATTGAGTACAATTGCCGTCGTGCAAAACCCGATGTCTCCCTTCTACGCAGTGGACATGTGTTACACATAGAAATAAGATTAGGAATACAATAAATGCAAAAACACAAAGGTATAAGGCAGATAATAATAATGAACCCATAAAAGAAAACTTGTCTAAGGACAGACAAATCAGGCAACCAAGAAGTCACCCAATCAAAGAGATTAACATCAGTGCGTACATTGTTAGTAATGCTCTCCTGTAAATTCTGAAGTTCTTTCTCAATAGTATTATTCAGATCCTGGAATTTTACCCGACATCCCTGGTTCCCGACCAGTTTACAAAATCCTCCGGATTTTACTAACAGGTAATCTATGGCCAGTCTGTAAGGTAAAATAACCCAATGCTGCACATTGATATTGTCCTGGATGGAAATTCGTGGCAACTCCATTAAAAAAGAACCACATGTTGGGATCCTTGATTTGCCATCCATTGCAAATTGAACCACTATCTATAGCAGAATAATCAGGAGTAAACATAGGAAACACATCATATATATCTTCAATAGTAGTGTTAAACAAGGTATAATTAAGCTTATAAGAACTGTTATAACTACCCCATAACCAAAAATAATCGTCACAACCCGTATAATTGCCTACATTCTGAAAAACCCTTTTTGCTTGAGTCCAGTACTTCCATTTACTATTCCAGACTCCAGAACTATGACAGCAGAAACAAAGTCCTTTAGTGTATTTCTTGAATGTCATGCTTCGCCAGCGGGTGTTGTTAAATTGTTCTGGAGGATTGGAGAAGAGTGTAGACCTTTCAACATGTTGCAAATGTCCAATAACCAACTCAGGCATGTTGAACAATGCCGGAAGAAAGACCATTTGAGACACTGCCAGTGGATGCTCATAGTATAACGTTGCATTCTTACCATGAACCTCAAACATATAGTTAGCATGACGAATCCAAAAGTTGGGGTTGCCCCCATGAGGTATTGTTCTTACAGCTGGAAGCACAGTAAGAAAGAAAAGAACAAATGTCAGCAAATTTAGTTTACTGGTGAACCACCATCCTGGAGCTGAATAACCTTTCTCCATGGGCGGATCGCTCGAGCAGGAATCCTTCCACTCAGGATCCCCTTGTTGCCAATAAATGACCAATGGCTTAGGAAGACACTCCCCTAAGAAACAGGAGCATGCCCTGTTATTACTAGTACCATGTAACTAAACATGAAACTTAAAGAAAGGAGTTCATGGAGGACAAGTGTATCAATGGCTATAATTATGGCTACCCAAGGACAACCTCCGGGTTGGAGAGATAGGCAGGACATCTCTCAATGCCATTTCCAGGGAATCCCAAGCAGGTGAAGGCATCTCCTTGGGAATACCCTGAAGGAAATGGTGAGCCACTGTGTGAGACAGAATGCTGGACTGGATGGGCTGTGGCCTGTTCCAGCAAGGCTGTTCTTATGTTCATATGTTCTTATGAAACATGCCTGACATATAACACAAATGCAATATCACAAACCCATTTACATGTGTAGGGTACTGAATGTGTAGGGTACTGAAAACTCTTCCATGTACTTCTGAAGGTACCTTGAGAAATGCAGTTTCATAAGGTGAAACATAACATAAGCAAAGACAGGTCTTTCCCCTGCAAGAGAATAAGCAAAACATTTAAGCATGAACAAAACATGAACATTTCTCTTCTTCCTTATATGAAGTAGGTCTCCATTGCATTCAATAACTTAAAACCAGCATAGCATGGTAAATCAATACAGTACAAATATCATTAGAGCATTTCACACTCATAGCATGAGCAGGTTGCTTAAAAAAGGTTTTCAGGTTTTAAAATGCAAACAAAGCCAATTCTTTGCTTAGAGTCCACACAAACTTTTTAGTCCAATTAAAATGTCCAAATTAAAAGTCCAAATGTTTCTTCTTAAACACTATCTTCTCTCCAGCACAGTTCTTGGCATGGCAAGCTGAAACTAAGCCATAAATTAACTCTCACTGAATTCACAAGACACCCAGCCCAACCCCCCTTTCTCAGCTTTTCAGGCAAACACACATTCCTTCATGCTCCGGCCATCCTGATGCTTGAAGCTTGGAACAGCCCATTCGGATCTCTTTGTTTGAGGGGTGGGCAGTTCAAAATCAGCCAAAAACTCCTTGTACTTTTGCAACAGCCTGCTGTCCATCGAGGAGGGATTCACTCCCCCTTGTTCTCTGGATTTCTTTCATTTGCAGCATCTGATTCTCAACCTTATGACAAACTGCATCTGTTAGTTTGTACTTGCACCCCTTTCTGGTCTTGGGTTTTGTGCATTCCTCCTCTGGGCCATCCTTCCACTTCTGTAGGATCTTCCTGCCCAAACGTGAGGTATCAAGTTTACTACTCAGCTTCTCCGGCTTTTGTGAAGAGGGTTGCTTCACGGGGGGGGGGGGGGCTGAGATCTCCTATGCTGCTCTTTGAAACACACTCCTTGCTTCCTGCCACTCTGCATGCATTAACAGCTTCAATCTGTGATGAGGTCCCCACCATTTGTTCCCCATCAGCTGGCACTAGTTGTTTTTTAGACTCAGCAGGCAGTATTGCAGCAGTGAACAGGTCTTTTGTAGGGCTAAAAGTGCTTGATTGCTGCAAGGCAGGATATAATGTCCCATCTCCATTTCCACCCCCACCTTCATCAGGAGGCTTAAGCTGTTGTTGCTCATATGATGGAGGGGCAGTTGGACTCCCTCCCTTGGCTGGAGGCAAAAGCTGTGGGAGGGGGCCATCAAGCCTCTGAGACAACAGAATATTCTTTGGAGTGAGTCTTTGAAGGCAGTCTCTAACTTCACTCCAAGTATATTGCACTGAAACAGAAATCCCATTACGCTTCTGCATTTCTCTCCCAATCTGATTCCACTGTTTTAAGTCCAAACATTCATCATATTTAACCCAAGGACTGATTTTTCCTATAGCTTTAACCAGCTGCTGTATCTTCTTCTCATCAGCCTTTCGCCCATTGTTATTCAAAAGATTTGAGATATCTTTACAAAGCCCCTTCTCTGTCGAAGCTTGCACGCAACCCATAATTAATCTTTTGTTTTTCCACTCACCCTTTTGTGATGTTTTCTCAAGCGCTTGATTTATGACCTTCCGGTCGGACCTTTTGCCTGGTCGTAGTGAGTGAAGACCTTGTCCCCGGTCGCCAATTATGAGGTGCTAATTAGATGCTAATTGCTGAAGCAGATCTCTTCAAAGCATTCCTTTGAATTTCATTCAATTGCCTCACCTCAGAGCACCACTTGTCGGAGTCTGATTCATGTAAAGATCTCTTCTCAATCAGTCTCATAAAGCAGCAGTTTATTGCCCCAGATCTTTTAAGATAGAAACTTAAGAGTCCATGAAGTCCAGCTTCATTAGGCTGAGAGTATAGAAGAAACAGAGAGAGACAGAAAAAAACGACTGCTGTCTTTGGCTGAACAAAGGATACTAAAACTTCTCTTTATTCAAGCAGAGTATAACAGAAACGAAACTTAAGCTACATAATCAATCAGAATGTCAGAACCCAAAAAAGGGAGAGATAAGGAGAATACTATTCTACGCATGCCCAAAAACCAGCGTTCTCTCTCATGTAAGCAAAGAGGCCTTTGTTTATAAAATGTGTCAGAAGACAGCCTGACAGAATCCAGATACATTCCTACATTCCAGCAAGGCTGTTCTTATGGATGTTGCAATAATACAATCCCCCTGCTTCTCTGTGAAGGAGTAAGGGAATGGTTTAATTATTTCTCCCCTCCTAGCTGATCATTGCAGCTCTGGATCAGGTCAGTAAAATGAGTACCCAGCATGTTGGGGGCAAAATGCTAATTAACTTGTGAACTGCCCAGAGAGTGCAATAAGCGCTACAGTGCGATATGTAAGTGTGATTGCTTCTAGTCCAAGAACTGAGAACATATACTATTTTCTTTTTCTTCTTCTTCTTCTTCTTCCATGTCTATGCCAGAAGTGAAACTGCCAAGACGAAGGCAGTTACACCTCTGATGAGATCATTCTGCAGTTCCTTTCACCTGACGTAGTGTGAAAAAGATTAGCTGGCAACACAAGGTTGCCATTACCAGGGTACACCCGATTGTGATTCAAAAATACCACAATCTTCGAGGAGGCATTTTCTCCATACACTATTATACAACACATATTCTTAGAGTAAATTTTAGATATGTGTTCCATGTTTCACTCTTTATCTAAAGGAAACTGTATTGTGCCTTCTCTCAGCCTGTGTAGCCTTGGGCAAGCTGCCCAGTCCAAGGGCACCCCCAGAAGCAAGGAATGGTAACCCAATTCTATGTATTCTGTACCTAGAAAATGACTTGATGGGACACAATTATTGTTATTTTAAAAAGAAAAGCTTTTTAATGTGGATTAATCAGAGGATTCTAAAACTTTCTTGGATCAAAAAGATGATAAATAAATTATAAAATGTAGAGAAAGCATAGCTCATTATGGGTGATCACTCAAGATAAAATCAATAGGAGCAGTAGCCTAGAAAAAAGGAGAATTCATATGCTGTAAAACTTACTACACCGGTTTTGATTCAACACATTGGCTGAAATCACGCTACACAGTTATGCAGACAGTGTAACTGTTGGAAGCAAACTGCCTTAAGGTAAGAAAGCTCCACCAAGATCATCTGTTGCACGCTGGATTGCACAACCCAGCATGTAACATGTAAAATCTAAGGAGATTTCTTAATAGCTATTTGCACCTAAAAGTTATACTTTTTGCATAAGTGTGAAACAGAATTTTGGCCACTGTCATGGTTTAGTTTTTCATCCACAGTCATTGTAGCCATTGAACCTCCAGGACGAGAACAAGATGTAATAATAGTCTTAAACTCTTGAGTCTAATATAGATGTATATTATTTTATAACAAGATAATGTTCCACACATATAGTGTTTTAGAACCAGAATGCCTAGAATTTCAATTCAGTAGATCAATCTTGCTTTTTATTCAGAAACACCCCCAAGACCTACCAGTCGAAGTCTGGCACAAGAGACAGAATCCTATTACTCTGGACAGTGGCACAAGTGCAAATATGTAAATCACAGTAGTGAACTGCTGCTGTTTAAAGAGTTGCCCCTTGTATTCCTTGTTACACACAAGTTATATGACTTAGCATACAACAAATAACAACAACAACAACAACAACAACAACAACAACAACAACAACAACAACAACAACAACAACAACAACAACAACAACAACAACAACAACAAAAACCCTGGAGAGTGAGAAGGGAAAGTAAATTAAACTTCTGGATAGAACTGAATGTTTTAGCACAAACTTGGGGAAACAAAGTTTAGACTTTGTGGCCGTTACTTCAGTTAATGTAATTAAAGTAAAATATCTGTTAAGTAAAATAAAAGAAAGAGTGTTGTTTAAGAGAGTTATGTTTTCCAAAGTGCAATTCCTTGAAAGGCTAGGATAAATGTTCCTCTGGATAGCTCAGTGGTTTAAAAGGTTGGGAGTTAGATACGGGCTGGATTTGATGATCCATAGGGTCCCTTCCAGCTCATCACCACCATGACCACGACCTCCTCCTCCTCCTCTTCTGTTAAATAAGCTTCTGGTGGTCATCTGCAGTGATGAAAGAAAGGCATGTTAGGGCACAGACTAACTGTTCAAAAGAACTTATTGTCCAAATAAAGTAGTCCTGTAAAGCAAAATGAAAAAGGAACGGCATACAGGTATTACTTTTGCTCCAGACTTCAGAGAGGTGTTTTGATCTTAAAGGAAGCAACAAGGTGTAACAGTAAGTGTCATCTAAATTAAACACAGACTACTCCAGAAACAGTGGATGGATTTCAATTTTCAAAACAAAGGAGCCACCTGGTTATGGAGAGCAGAGCCAACTCAACCTTTCAGGGGGAGGAACTGACTGTATTGATAGTGTCTCTGAAATTAGGCCCTTTGCTTTGCTTGAGGTTATTGTGAGATGAAACACACATCAGAAACATGTACATTTCTCACATATGAAACCATACATACACATGAAAAATACCAACACTTAAAAAATGTGTCCAAACGCTACAGCCGAGGGGCGAATATATGAACAGAATTAGAAAAACATGACAATAAATTCTGTTACATCAAATGCACATGGAAAATAAATATTAACTGTTCTTCATTCATTTCATTTCATTTCATTTATCTATACCTATAAAATGGTGCGTTAACCGTTGGAATGTGACAAAGGATGTTGCACCAGGCCTCACTAGCCCCGTCCGAGCCTCCGTGCACTCGCCCGAACGGGGTTCGCAGGTAACTGTCGGGTTGAAATTTTCGCCCGGAGGGGGCAGGAGCCCCCTGGACGCAAACACAAAAAAGGAACTTCAGTTCCCAACATTCCTGGTGCCATTCGGAAACACGCCGTGGCCAATCAAAAAAAAGCCGCAGGGAAAAAACCGCTGCTGTAACCAAACACGCGCAGCCAAAACTACAAGCCCCACCGTCCTGCGTGCCATTAGCGTGGAGAATGCTGAGGCAGCCGGCGCGTAAAAAAATAAAATAAAATAAACCCCGCCACCGCTGCCATGCCTTCCCGCAAAAAAATTCAACTGTGGGTTGGCGAGAGGCAGACATGGAACTTCGTGTCCCAGCGTCCTTGGTGCCTCTCTACTATGTCAGCTAAGGGAGCTGAACGGAACGATCGCATATAATGGGAAATCAACCCTTAGAAAAAAAGAACGTTCCTTCGCCGCACCACACAAAACCTTAAAAACAATGAAAACACGAAACCATAAATAAGGCATTTGTGCAAATTAACTGACCTGTACTCCGCATTCGTGACGTTATAAAAAAACACAGGGAAAAGAACACAAAAAATTACACTACAAAACCAAGCAGCCAACGCGAGGGGAGAAAACACAGCCAATCATGGCGAACGGTGAGAACGAGTCAAAAATTGAGAGTTAGAACCTGAAGATCCACAATAAAAGAAAAATGAGGCTATAGCCAAAACAAGCAGCCAACACTAACAGAGAAAACAAACGGTAGAAAACTCACGGGAAAACGAAATAATCACATAAAGAATTAAACATTGCCGCTCTTTATTATTACTCAAAAAATGAGTACAATTAACAACAAACATTAAAACTTACCCCAAAACCAGAAATGGAGAGTAACAAACTTGGATGCACGAGGCAGATATAGTTCCAAAAATAAAGAACAGCAGGACAATCCCCAAAAAACCCCAAGTAAACGATAATCTAGGTCTAGGCGCACAAACGGAAAGCACAAAGAGACACAACCCAACTCACGCGAGAACACAATGTTAAAAAAACACACTATAAAAGGGATAAAGAAGGAACAAGAAGAACAGACGGCAGCGTGGAAAATAGAAGGAGAGCACCAAAACCAAGATCATTAGGAGAACCAATTAATACAAACTAAAACAAATAGAAAATAACAATACTAACATAGAAAAAATAAACAAAACACATAGCGAAAGAGGATAGAAAATAATAAAGCAGATAAAAGAGACACTGCCAGAAGCACTCAGTCAACCAAATATAACAGACCACAGCAACCAAGGTACCATTTACTGTATACATCCATCACCATCTAACCATTGGCAAAATCTTAAACAATCCAAAAAAGAAATATTACCCTGGAAACAGAACACAATAGACACAAATACAATTATTCAGCCACAAAAAAGTAAGGGCAATGAGACAAAACAAAATGAAAAACAAAATAACAATATGCAAGAAATTATTGGGGGGGGGAGAGAGAATACAAATCTACTTATAGACCCAAAGTACACAAAAGCAGAAAAAATTGACAATGACAACAAATTTGGAAAAGAACATCAGGAAGAAGAGAAAGAAATAACAAACCCAAGCATAGAAAACAATCCAGTTGTAAGAAGAAAAATTACACAAACCCGAAAAATAGGAGACCCACAAAAAAAAAGCTAATTACCAAAAGGAAGAATTGCAACAAGCAATTGATAAAATAAACAACAAAAAAATCCAAGACAAAGAATATGAGAAACAAAATAAAGAATTGGAAGAAATAATTCAAAAAATAAATAACAAAACAAATAAATATATGGCCAACACAATCCAAATCTCAAAGGAACAACTGGAAGAAGACAAAGAAATAACCAAACCAACCTTGCAAGACAAGCCAAATGAAAGAGAACAAATAACACAAACTAAGAGCCACAATGAAAAATTACAACAAATAATAGAAACAACAAAGTCCAGAAAATGAAAAAGAAGAAGAATACAACAAAACCAAACAACAAGAAATTCCAATCATCCCAATGGACTTCATTATACAAAGACAGATCCATATTATGATGAATCCACCACCACAATACAACATGCAACTAGCCTTAGAAATGTTACATTTCCTCCAACTAAAGAACAACCAGACACAACAAATAACAGGTAAATAAAAATTATTATTCAAAACAATTAGCAAATAATGTAACACAAAAATACAAAAAACGATTTATATTTTACAGATTCAAGAAGTTCAACAAAGGAAAATGAAACCAACCAACAACCAGAAACATACCACAAAAAACAATATTAAAGGTAAAAAACAATTATTATCTATTAATACACATTAAAATCCATCAGAAATATAAACAAAAACATTCATTATAAACAAATATATAAAATACATTTCTAACATTTTCTCAACAGAATAAACACCCATGCAATGGAAGATGACTGAAGCATGAGTAAATTTAACAAGAAAGCCTCAAAAATGTATATATTTATATCTACAACTATATTTTTTTTCCAGGACCCCAAAAAACGGACAAGACAACAAGCAACATGGACAACTTGGTTTAAAAATGTAGATAGTTTAAATTTTAAAACCTTGAAGCACAATTTTGAATACTGTGAAAAAAAAGTTTATATCTAAGTTTAAAAAAAATATACATGGATAAGAAAAAATGTTTACAAATTAAAAAATTTATCCAAAATTGTTTCTAAAAAATTTAATGAATGAAAATGTTTTTTAAAATTACTTTGTTAAAATTTTTTAAAAAGTTTATTTTTCTAACAATACAAATATATGTAACACAACAATAAAACATTTTGGAAAAGTTTTTAAAAATTACCTTCTTTAAAAAGTTTATTAATGTGTTATTCCAAAAAAATATTTTCAAATAAAATTTTTATTATGAGAATCCTCGTGTAAGCTACTTTTTATTATACCATAAAACAAAAAAACCATAACAATATACACAAGCTTCTCTTTAAAAAAAACAAAATAAAAAAACCCGTGAAAAACGGCATAGCACCATTTGTCAAAAAAACAACAACAACCCTTTACTATCCAACACAATTTTAAAAAGACCGGCACTGCCGGGCAAACTATGCTAGTCTATACCTATAAATCAGTGCGTTAACCGTTGGAATGTGACAAAGGATGTTTAGCCAGGCCCCACTCGCCCGACCAGGGTTCGCAGGTAACTGTCGGGTTGAATTTGGTGCCAGTAGGGCAGGAGCCCCCTGGCTGCAAACAAAAAGAAAGGACTCCATTTCCCAATGTTCCTTGGGCCACGCCATGCCACAGCCAATCAGGCTGAGAGACGCGAGCAAAAGGAAAGTTTGGAAACGCACCACGGCCAATCAAAATGAAGCCGCAGAAAAAAACCCGCTGCACCAATGGTAAACACAAACCCAAAACTACAAGCCCCAGCATCCTGCACGCCATGAGCTTGCAGAACGCTGAGGAAGCCGGCGCACGAAAAATAAAAATAAAAAACACACTGGGAGCGCAAGTCTGCCGCAGGCGGACGCAGTGCCTCAAAGCGATGCAAACACCTGCCGGCCTTCTTGCACAGAGCAACGGGGAGGAGAGGAACTCCCTCTCCTCCATGCTACCCCGCCGAAGACACGGCAAGACCACCACCGGCCTCAACAAAAGTTGAGCCAGGGTAGAAAAAAACCACAACAACAGAGGAAGTTCAAGGGGGGAGGTATTGATGCCTTTCCCCCCCCCCCCTGAAAGCAAAACAATTCCTCTGGAAAGGAAAGGCACTGGACGGCTCTCTGCCCGGTACCTTTACTTTCCGAGTAAGTGTTTCGCTTTCAAGGCATCATTGCCTCCCCCCCTTGAAAGTGAAACAATTCCTCCTCTGTAGCATGGGGGGTGGGGAAAGAGAATACCCCTCTCTCCCCCCATGCTTCGGCAAGGCAACGGGGAAAACTATGTTTTCCCCCGCAGCCTCGGAGGCCTGCCCAAGCCAGCCCATAGCTTGGGGGGAGGGGATACCCCCTCTTTTCCCCCCCAAACCCAGGCTACGGCAAGGCACTGGCCAGTCCCCATGTAAAAAAAACTTACATATAAATAAAAGAATCCCCACCCCCACCCCAACGCAAGGATTTAATGTGGCCTGGCCAGCAAGGCAAGGTCACGTTAAACCTCCCAACTCCCCCCCCCACACACACACACACATTGAACCCATTCCCAGGTAAGCAAAGCCAGTGGACGGCACTCCGGCCGCTGACTTTACTTACCCCGAAAATAAAACACAAAAATCAGAATCAAAAACATTCAAAAATAATCAAAATCAAACCCAAAAATAAGAACAAGACAGAACATACAGACCCCCCCCAAAAAAAAAAACACCAAAGAAATTAAACAAGAGAACTCACCCCCACGTCCTCACTCCACGACGTCCGGAAATGAAATGAGGAAAGAAAGAGAATACTTACTGGAAGAAGCAACAATGAGAGGCCAGTAGAGAAAAACAGTCAAAGCAAAAGAAAACCTGAACAGGACCACCCAGAGGCCACAGGAGAAAAAACAGTCAAAAATATTCACAGAAATGATTCACACATTTCTAAAATCCCGTGTTCAGTTTTCACTCAAAAATAAAAACACAACATTTTAAAACATTTTTAAAATATTAAATTTGAAAAAACATATACTTACACATTTTTAAATTTTTTATCCAAAGTACAACTATTAAAAAAATAATTCACATAGTAAAACATTATTTGGTTTAAAAAATAATTGTAAAAAATTATATCATCCTTTCCTACTTTTTTTAATCCAAAAACAAACAAAGCAAAAAAAGCTGATCACAGTTTATAACAGCCCGTGCACATAAATAAACATTTTAAAAATCACAAAACCTTTCAACACCATTTAAAACAGCCCGGCACCATTTGTTCAAGAAAAAAATAAAACCTTTACTATCAACACAATTTAAAACTGCCCGGCACCGCCGGGCAAAATCTGCTAGTTATTTATATTCCGCTTTCCTCGACCCAGTGGGCGACCCAAAGCAGCAATTACAACATAGAAAAAGCATACAAAATACAGTGTATCAAAATACAATACAATAAAGAAAACAGTTACTCAATCACAGTACAGGAATGCAAAATATATCATGCAAAGTTACATGATAACAAATAAATCTAGGGGGTTGGAGCCCAAGGCTCAACAACCTTAACAAAGCTTAACATAATGCAAACAAAAGATGGGTATCCACTTGGAATCAGGAGGAACACAATGGAACTCTCCATTCTTCACCCAACAGTTGAGGATTCAATTCTCCACTTTGCCTTTTGGGACTTGGAGAAGAGCCAACTTGTTGTTGCCATGGGCAGTCTACATAGTCCCAGAGTACCCATAGAAGTAAAACACTTTAAACCCCCAAAGCCTGCAAAAAAGTTGCCATAAGTCAGAACTAAATGAGAGCACATATTATTATTGTCTTTCAAACTATTTTCCTGGGGTACACTGAAAGAGCCTCCTCAAAGATTATGGTATTTTTGAACCACAATCAGGCGTGCTCTGGTAACAGCAACCTTGTGTTTCTGGCTAATCTTTCTCACGCTAGGTCATATGAAAGGAACTGCAGAATGAACTCATCAATAGTTGCCTTCATTTTGGCAGTTTGACATCTGACCTAGACAGGGAAGAAGAAAAAGACGCCTATTTTGCTACAGCTTCTTCTCTGAATGTTTTTCTGCTGAACTGGAACACCAGTATAGGAAGCAACTTTGTTTAAACACAATAAATGGGTGTTATCAGGTCCAGGTTCACTACAAGCAGTGGTGGGCATCAGCAGTTTCGTACCAGTTTGCCAGAACCGGTAGCAAAAATTCTGGCTGGCTGCACCCAACCAAGTTTTGAATAAAATTAGTCTTAATTCAGGTGCAACCAAGGGCTTTCCCCCTGGCCACGCCCACCATACCACACCCACAGTGTGGTAGTAAATTTTTTTGTAGCCCACCATTGACTATAAGTAAAGGTAAAGGTTTCCCCTTGCTCGAAAGCCAGTCGTATCCGACTCTAGGGTGCAGTGCTCATCTCTGTTTCTAAGCCGAAGAGCCAGCGCTGTCTGCTTCTGCAGACGTTTCCGTGGTCATGTCAGGAAGGTAGTGATGGAGGAGAATTAGAAAGAATTAAATGTGAAGAGGTATGAAAGAAGCATTATACTTGAAAACAGCTGGCTGTTGAGTGTAAAAAGAGAGAGAAAAAAAAAACACTTCTCAGTGCCTCCAAATCCCTCTGCACCATCCCCAAGGAGACATCAGGAAATATTTTGATCATTTTTAAAGAGCCAGTTTTCAACAGGTACTGACAAACTGGATGTGTGGTTTGGTTTTGGTTTATTACATATTTTTAAAGCATAGTACTCGCACATGGCAGTAAGTCACATAAGAGTAAGTCTGTTGATTCAACGGGAATTTGATGAGTCAATTCCTCCATACAGTCTACTGATTCAAATAGGCCTACACTGGTTGTACTTACTACACTTAAATAAATCACAGATAGGTAGGTCCCTTTGAATCAGTGGAACATATAGAGGAGTTGATTTAACAAATTTCCACTGATTCAGTAGGCCTACTCTAGTGAGATTTACTGTGCTAAGCAACAGGATTTCAGTCCATTACTTAGCCAAGGTTAGTAAGTGATATCTGTTGATGAAGAAGGCTTCACACCAGCCAAGAGAGGTTTGGTTTCTCCCTTTCCTGCTATCCTTCCAGCAGGAACAGTTCTTTTCATTTGAGCAGTACTTTGGCAGTTTATTTTATTTATTTATTTATTTATTTATTTATTTATTTATTTAATACATTTATACCCCTCCCTCCTGGTGAGAACACCACTCAGGGTGGCAAACAACAGATAAAAATACCCTGTAAGACAACATAGACATTTACAACCCTTGAACAACCTCCATTTAAAAATAAGATTAAAAACAAATAAAAACTGACATTTCCATAAAAAATTACCCTTATCCTCCCTCCACCTGCGTAAGACCAAACCAGAAAAGAAAAAGAGAAAAATCATCATCGAATTTAAACAAGCCAGCGGGGCTGGGAGGTGGAGCCTGTAGGGCCCCACATCCGCTGACAAAGCCAGGTCTTCAGGTTTTTTCTAAAGGAGAGAAGTTCCGTCTGAAGGTGCACCTCCGGAGGTAAGAGGTTCCAAAGGGTTGGGGCAGACACGGAGAAGGCTCTGTTCCTGGTTCCAGATAGATGTGCTTCTTTCATTGAGGGGACCAGTACTGAGCCCCTCCTGTCTGCCCTGGTAGGATGGGCTGACTGTCTTGGGGTGATGTGGTCTCTTAGATATCCTGGTCCACCATCATGAAGGGCTTTAAAGGTCAAAACCAGCACCGTGAATTGCACCCGGAGACAAACTGGCAGCCAGTGAAGCTCACGAAGCAGCAGCGAGACATGGGCATAACGCCCGCGCTCCACCACTACTCAGGCAGCCGCATTATGGACCAGCTGCAGCCTCCAAATGGTCAACAAGGGCAGCCCCATGTAGAGCGTGTTACAATAATCTAATCTGGAGGTGACCAGGGCATGAGTGACCATGAGCAGAGAGTCCCGGTCCAGGAGCAGACGCAGTTGGTAAATAACACGAAGTTGTGCAAAGGCCCTCCTGGCCACGGCTGCCACCTGCTCCTCGAGCAGTAGCTGTGAGTCCAGGAGGACCTCCAAGTTGCGTACCGGATCTGTCTGAGGGAGCAATGCCCCATCCAGAGCCAAAGATGGCAGCTCCTGGGATATCACAGGGCCCCGAACCCATAGCTACTCAGTCTTGCCGTGATTCAGCTGAAGCCCGTTGTCCCCCATCCAGACCCGCACAGCCTCCAGGCACCTGGTTAGGACTTTGACTGCATCACCCGGGACCCCACGGGCCGAGATGTATAGCTGGGCATCATCAGCATACTGATGGTACCTCACCTCGTGGGAACAAATGATCTCACCCAGAGGTTTCATGTAGATAACAGCCTACTTACCACAAATTTCAGTTAGTGTCGCTTTTCTCTCTTTTCTTAAAGTGCTATTACCAGTACAGTGGAACCTCATACAACAATCACCCCATATAGCAATGAAATCGCATAACAATTAGGTTTTGTGGGGAAATGGCATCTCACTTAACAATTTTCCCTATGGAAAATTCCCATTGATTTTTCAATGGGAAAAAATCACTTATCGAAAAAAAATTGTTGTACGATGCATCCCATAGGAAAAATTGCTATACAATGCATGCAGCTCCCTGTCCCGCCCGGAGCCCACGCCATCGGCCCCGGGAGTGGAGACAGGTGGGAGCCGCCGCTGGAGCCGCTGCAGCTGCCTTCGCTCTCCGGGCCCGCCCGCCCGGAGAGCAGAAAAGGACGCCGCCGGCCCGCGAGGAGCTCCCTGTCGCGCCCGGAGCCCACGCCATCGGCCCCGGGAGTGGAGACAGGTGGGAGCCGCCGCCGAAGCCGCCGCAGCTGCCTTCGCTCTCCGGGCCCGCCCGCCCAGAGAGCAGAAAAGGACGCCGCCGACGCCGGCCCGCGAGGAGCTCCCTGTCCCGCCCGGAGCCCACGCCATCGGCCCCGGGAGTGGAGACAGGTGGGAGCCGCCGCTGGAGCCGCTGCAGCTGCCTTCGCTCTCCGGGCCCGCCTGTAAGGGTAGCCTGTAAGTCCCTATTAAATCTTTCTCTAAATTTGCTACTTATTGTATCCAGGGTATCACCTGTATTCTTGCACTCATGTACCCATGTACTTGTCACAATACACTCTTCAAGCGTAAATGGGCTTATCTCTGAAGAAAAAAAAATAAATTATAATACATATGGACGGGTAGGGACTTACGGGCTACCCTGTACGAGTAATACCTCGCATAACGAACACTTTGTATAACAAAAAAATTACATAATGAAGTGTTCTTTAGGCAATGGCGATACCCCACATAATGAAAAAAATTGTTCGTCATGCAGGGTTTTCATAATGCTTGGCAAAGTTATTCAGAACAGGGAAGCCTAACTTCAGGCCTCACCTATGAACTACCTTTTGAGGCAGGAGGAGGAAGAGAAGGAAGATCTCACCCCAAAAGGCATTGCTGCCATGAAGTAGTATGTGTAATGTCACATGCCCTGAATGTATGGAGTATCTTATGTGGCACTGGTAGGGTCACCACAGTTTTGGGAATAGCAGAGACTTGGGGAGCCAGATACCGTTGGGTGGAAGAAAGAACATAGCAACCACCTTTGTTATTCCCACACTGGCCAAACTGGTGGTACTGCAGCCAAAACTTTGCTAGCGATCTGAGTTCAATCTGGACATGCTTAATGTTTACCCACCCCTCCTTCTTCTGAGGTCATTAAAATGAGTTACTGTACTTTGTGAACTGCCAGAAGGTTGTCCTAATTGCTATGGGGTGGGTAAATAAATGCTATTGTGTAAATGCTATTGCCATATTGCTATCTGAAGCAACATGTTATAAAGCAAAGAAGATGGATCTGTGGTCTAGAACTGGATTTAGCTTGGGATCAATGGCATGAAATTGATTTTCAAGGTGGGGATGCTTAGCCTGCAAGGCGCCTATTTTCCTAACAATTCCCTTTGCTCTTGAACCTGGTGCATTATTTTCTCTCATTAACATTTATCTCCTGAGATTTAAATAGATCTCTATACCTACCCAATGCACAAAAAAATTAAACTATAGTAGCTGTAAAATTGCCCACTTTGGCAAAATTCTAATTGTATTGTCCTTTATTCTGCCACATAGAAATGAGTCCTCTGTTTAAAAATACCAAAAACAACCACTTGGCTTCCTAAGCAATTACTAATTTTACATCTCTTTCCCACATCATGAAGAGTTTTATTCAGCTCTCTTCTTCTGTTTCTCTCCTCATCTCTGATATGATTAATCCTTTTCTGTGGTTAAGACGCTCACCTTGTTAGCTGGAAGGCTGGCAAGTTGGCACTTCAAGACCCGGGTACTGCATGATGGATTGAGCATCCATCTCTGTCCCAGCTCTTGCAGACACGAAAGGAGCCTCATTTGGGCATTCCCTGAGCAGAGTTTCTTCCACAAAAATCCTTTCAACCCAGAATAATTTCTGACACAAAATTATTATTATAGTGTTCATTCACTTCTGGGACAGGGATGGGGGGGAAATCTTTCTAAGAAAGTTGCTTGCTGTTTTTCCAAATCTTATTTTTATTAACACCGTATTTTCCGGCGTATAAGACGACTGGGCGTATAAGACGACCCCCAACTTTTCCAGTTAAAATACAGAGTTTGGAATATACTTGCCGTATAAGACTACCTCTCTTCCAATGCACACCAAATAAAAATTAACCCACACTCAACCCGAAGACACGCAGCCCTCCGAGTCGAATGGGCAGGTTCTGGTGGAGAGCCAATCCACGCTCACGTTTTCCTCCTCGAGGTACAGGAAGATGTGTTCAGCTTGCTTCCCCTTGCTTCGTACTCCCCGCACAGAGCATATATATATAATTTTTATTAATTTTTATATAATTTTTATTAATTTTGTATTAATTTTTTCAAACATATACAAAAATACAAAGCAATACATCATAGAACATATAATACACAAAAATAACTAACATACCAGATAATCGATCTAATACATTTTTATATCTTTATATTTCAAATGCATTAAAACCTCCCTTAAAAAAATAATCATTTAATTGTGACTTAGTAGTTAATTTCTAACCTTATTCAGGAACTCTTCCTAAGATTCTTTATTTATTAATACCACTAAATCCATTTCCCATTAAGCAATTCAATAATATTTTGAATTAGAAACAACTATCAAAAACAAAATTGCACATACATTACACCCAGTGTTTATTTACATTGCCCTGGAGAACTCAGAATATCTCATTATTTTACTTCCAAAAACTACTTTGATCCAGTACAGGTCTATTTCTTTCAGGACCCATAAGTGAGTGCTCCACAAAGGGCTTCCAAATATTCCAAAATCTATTCTCTTTCAAATTACCCTTTTTTTCTTTTATCTCCCATGTCAATTTATCATTCAATGCTAAATTCCACATTTCTTTATACCATTCTTCAATCTGTATAATTACATCTTTTTTCCAATTTCTAGCAATACATTGTCTACCTGTTGTTAGCATTATTTCTAATAACTCTTTCTCATCCTTGTTTAAATTAATACCATCCACATCTTTTAGCATAGTGGTACCTGACCCCAGTTTAATTCTCTTACCCATTATTTCACCAATCTCTTTTTCAACTCTTTTCCAAAAATCTTTTACCACAGTACAACTCTACCACATGTGTTCATACGTTCCTAGTGTATCTTTACATCTCCAACACAATTTATCCTTCTTATTATCAATTTGATGTAACCTCACTGGGGTCAGATACCACCTCCACAACATTTTATAGTTATGTTCCTTTATTCTGACTGACATAGTCCTCATTATCCTCTTTTTCTATTTTCTTCTCCATATGTCATGGTCTATCTTTACATTCAAATCTTGCTCCCAACTTAATTTCAAATCCTCCTGTGGGTCACCCTCTTTATTTAATAATGTATATAATTTACTAACTATCCCTTTAATATTTTTATCCCTTTAATATTTTTATCAGGTCCTCAAATTCCGTCCTTTCTCTTTCCAATTCACATTCTCTCAAATATTTGCTATTCCAGTTATTAATCCTCATTATCTGAAACCAATTCATTTTTAATTGCTCATACAAAGTTGTCCTTCTGACAGTATCTCTACAAATCTGTATCCAGTCTTTCAACAGGAAAATTTCATTCTTATCCAATACTTCTTTTACTTCATTATCCATCTTTATAGGGAAACTCACCATATCTGACAATTCCAAAATCGGAGAGATGTTCGGGGCCTGTGGTATCCGCGAGCACAATTGGCATAACTGTCCCTGACAGAGGTTACACCGGTCGAGGAAGGATCCTGGTCACTGGCCTCTGCGGGAACAGAAATTGGGGAGCGGATTAATAGTCATAAGATTGAGTCACCCATATCTGACCTGACAGGCAGCTTGGCAAGAGGAAGTTGAATATCTAACTTGCGTTAGGAATTAGGTAATTCTGCAGTTGCAGATTAGCCCAAGCCCTAGCGCAAATAGTGGCCATATTTACTCTTGTGCAAGCCATGAACAATGGATTTCCCCTGTCAGTATTTGCCTTAGTTAATTAACTTCTCCAAGAGAGATTCCCAATTAACCCGGGTAAACAGGTGATGTGATTTTCTGTCAGATGACGATTCTATCACACGCTGCCTTGAATTCCTATATATGATGATGATTTTCCCTCAATAAACCACTGGTCTTCGCTCCATCTTGTCTCATGTCGTTCCTTGACCAGTCTCCTCCGGGACCTCACGGCCGCCCCGCGGCCCCGATCCAACATCTGGTGACCCCAATGTGATCCTACTCGTGAGTAAGCGATCTACGCGGTCCGGTTCTATGCTAGAACCGTGTCCGATCACCCTGGAGGACAGCGCGGCAGCCCGTTCGGAAAGCCAGCCGATCGGGAAGACAGCTCCGCGGCGAGGCATCTCAGAGAGGCTATCTACAGCTTCCTCCGGCTATCGCGGCGGCTTGCAGCACAGAAAAACGCGTTCCGCTCAGGGTCGGCTGTGAACCCCTGACAGCGCAGAGGCCACCGAGGGCCCGTGGCAGCAGCCCATGCTCCGAGCTCTACCCAGAGATTCATCACGCAAAACCTATTGCCTGAACTTCAGACGCGTCGACTCATCCTGAGAAGGAGACTTCAAAGGACCGGCAGGTAATATGGGGACTTGTCCTCAGCGGCAACGTCCATCCGCTAGTCAAAGAATTCATGAGGAAGAATTCAAGACCCTGGCCAGGGTATATCAGATAAGCTTTCACAGCAGAGAACTAGCGCGGCTTTTGGTGTTCTTGAGGGAATACTGCCTGCTTTACCCAGAAGTAGGTACGTTATCCCTTCAGCTCTGGGATCAGATAGGAGTCTGCATTCAGCAACCTCCGAAAGCTCCAGATGGCGTAATTCGCACATGGAGCAAATGTAGGAAACTCTTAGCAGAGATGGACCCAGTCCGGGTAGAGGCCAAAGAACCCCCAGCGCCAGGAGAGCCCTCGGCACCCACGGCGCTCTATCCGTCATTTCAGTTTAAGCAGAGTAGTGTAGGAAGCTTTCCCTCGGTGACAGCTGCAGACGTCACCGGTGGAATGCATGGAATGGGGAGCGCTGGCGCTTCTCTGATAGCTACAGGTTCCCGAACCACCAAGAGTGCCCTTCAGCGCACAGTTGAGGAAGAGATCAGGAGGGGGAATTGCCAGCAGAAGAACTAGCTGAGCTTAGTCAGATTTGTCCAATTCGCTTGGAGGTAGATGCCCTCGCAGGGCAGCAGCAGATAGTTCATTCACCAGTCCCGTATAAGCTCCTCATGGCTATACGGAAGGCCATTTCAGAGACAGGACTACAGAGTCGCTTCACTAGGGGCACGCTTCAGCAAGTGTGCGAGAACACGATGTTCATCCCACACGACTGGAAAGCCGTCATGCGGATGATGCTCAACCCCAGCTAGTATTTGTTATGGGACAGCGAGTATCGCCTCGAGGCTCAGGCAAGGGCTGCCAGGATGGGTGGGGCAATAATTCCTGACCAACTATATGGTTCAGGTGCCTTCGAATCCATCGATGCGCAGACCGCCTTGCCGCTCGCCACCCTTCAGTTGTCAGCTGAGACGGCCTTCAGGGCTTTTCTCAAGGTCCCAGCAACTGGCAAAGCGGCCAAAAATTACACCGCAGTCAAACAGGGCGCCCAGGAGTCCTACATGGACTTTATCAATCGCTTAGAGGAAGCAATCAGTAGACAGATCAATAACGAGTAAGCCCAACAAGAGCTCATGATGAAATTGGCTAAAGACAACGCCAATCTCGACTGCCGTAAGATCTTGCAGTCACTGGGCAATCGTCCTGACTTGACTCTCACGGACATGATTAGGGCTTGTGCCGACGTTGGCAGGGACTCCTACAAAATGGGTCTGCTGGCAGCGGCGGTGCAGGGGGGTAGGAAACCCAAAAACAAAAACCTAGGGCCATGTCACAATTGTGGCAAGGTCGGCCACTTCGCTAGGGAGTGCCGATCCAAGGGCGGTGGACAACATTCCGGCCGTTCCAAGGCTCCAACCACCCCATGTCCGAAGTGTAACAAAGGCTTCCATTGGTCCAAATTCTGTCCGAATTTGGGAAACCGGAATGTGGGCACATCTCTGGCCCCGGTCCAAACAGAGGGAACCGATATATATGAAAAATGTTTGGGAACCTCAAATTCTAGAGGTATAGCTACCATAATAGCGAATAAACTGGGGTTTATAATGTCCAAGAATATATGTGATAAAGAGGGAAGGTTTCAGCTAATTAAGGGTAAGATCGAAGATGATGAATATACCTTGGTAAACATTTATGCTCCAAACAAAAATCAAGGTTTCTTTTTAGATAAGATTTTACCAATTATAAAAAAAAGAAAGATCACCAAATTTGATAGTAGGTGGAGACTTTAATTTAACAAGAGCTGTGACTGATGTTTCCAATTATTCCAACTATCGGAAAGGTCAATTCAATATACTTGACAGGTGGATGAAGAAGTTAAATCTTACAGATACTTGGAGATATATGAAAGGAAAAGAAAAGGGATTTACCTTCTTTTCCTCAGTGTCAAGAACATATTCCAGACTGGATTATTTTATGGTATCAGAGAACCTTTCACATAATTTGGAAGAATTTAAAATAGGCACGTTTAAGTTGTCAGATCATACCCCAATCACTTTGGAAATTAATTTAGGAAAGGATGTTTCAAAAAGTAATATATGGAGGTTTGACACAAAACTCCTAAATAATGAAGTGATAAAGAAAAGATTGATGGACAAATGGGTAGAAAAATGGGAGATCAATGATACGGGTGAAGTGGCACCACATATTTTATGGGATGCCATGAAAGCGGTATTAAGGGGAGACTGCATTCAGGAAAAAATTATTATTGATAGAGAATTAAATAGGAAAATAGTTAAAAGAGATCAAGAATTAAAAGAATTAGAAAGAAGACATGCAGAGGATGGTAATGAGAGGAATTGGAATAAACTTCAGTCTTTAAGAAAAGAGGTAATAGGTTTAGAAATTGACAAAGCAAGAAAGGATTTGGTATATCTAAAGAGAAATGACTTTGAATTTAATAGTAAGGATATGAAAACTTTAGCAAAAAGAGCAAAAAATAAGAAGATCAAGAGACAAATAGAAGCTCTGTCAGATGAGGATGGTCTCATAGTACATAAACTAGAGGGGAAACTCCATATTGCAGAAAAGTTCTTTGCGGATTTATACAAAGAAAAGTCGGTTAATATGACAAATTTAGGAACTTTTTTAGATCAAAATTTAAATATAAAATTAAAAAAAGAACATTCAGATTATATGGAGCAAGAAATTCAAGATAAAGAAATTGAAATAGTGATTAAAAACTTAAAAAATGACAAAGCACCAGGTGAAGATGGTTTTCCATCGGAAATATATAAACAATGTCAGGATGTAATGATTCCCAAATTAAAGAAATTGTATAATTATATATTAGAGGGGGGAAATATGCCAAAATCCTGGAGTCGTTCAATTATGGTATTGATCCCAAAACCAGGTAAAGATAGGGAAAAAATTGATGCCTACCGCCCTATCTCCTTATTAAATCAGGATGCTAAGATATTCACCTCTTTATTGAATAATAGACTTAGTAGCTTTTTAAGCTTTTATATAGGAGAGGATCAAGCTGGTTTTTTGAAGGGCAGACAGATGGAGGGATTGATAAGTAGGTTAGTTAATATTATAGATTTGGTTAAAAAGAGTAAGGAAAAAGTTTGTATTTTGGCACTAGATATCTACAAAGCATTTGACTCTATTCAGTGGTCTACTATTAAAGAAATATGTTGCAGATTAGAGTTTGGTTCTAAATTTAAACATGCAATTGATCAGTTATATAATGACTCAGTGACAAGAATAAAAATGAATAATAGATTAAGTGGAGAAATCGAGATCAAGGCCGGTACTCGACAAGGCTGCCCGCTCTCCCCATCACTTTTCATTCTAGCAATGGAGTTGTTAGCAAGAAGTATTCGACAAGATGAAGGTTTGACAGGTGTTAAAAATAAAAAAATTAGTCTATTTGCAGATGACACCTTGCTAGTGGTCAAGGACCCTCTTCTAAATATTAATAAAATTCAACATCATTTGAAGTTATTCGAGCAAGTTACAGGATTAAAAATAAATTGGAATAAAACAGAAGCTATTACTTGCAATCTATCGGAGGGGGAAAAGAAGAAAGTAATGGAGAAATATAAATTTAAAATAAGAGATAGAATGAGATATTTGGGAATAATGGTGTCAGATGAAGTTAAGGATTTGTATAAGATCAACTTTAATAAGTTAAAAGAGGAAATAAAAAAAATTAAGGATCAATGGAAATCATTGAAAATATCATGGTTTGGGATGATAAATTTGTGCAGGATGAAAATTATGCCAAAACTAAACTTTTTATTTGAAAATTTACCAATACAAATAAAAGAAACAGAGCTTAAAATCTGGCAGAAATTGATAAATGAAATCTGTAACAACGGAAAAAAGCCAAGAATTAATAAAAGTTTATGGTATTTTAAAAACAAGTTGGGAGGGCTAAATATCCCGAATGTTAAACTCTATTACAGAGCTTTCAATTTAAAGAGAATTATTAAATTATTAAGTCAAAATTGTGCGCAAAAGTATGAATTAGATTATATAGAGTTTAGAAATTGGAAGGGCGAATTATTTTTAGGTGAGATAAGAACTAATCCCCAATTTTGTAATTTTTCTTTAAAGAATATATTTAGAATATGGAAAGGATTAAAACCAATACTATCTCCAAATTCTTCGCCCATAATGGAAATTTTAGACCAACAAAATTGCCCTTTAGAGGTAACAATAAGTACAAGAGAAATTTTAACACGCAAAAAAGCTCTGTTAATCACGGATTGGATTGATAATTGTAATACCATCTTCCAAAGAAAAAGTATTTATGCGGAGTTAGGCTTAAACTGGTTGCAAGAACTACAGATGGAGGTGTGGAATAGAAAGATGAGGGAAAACAATACAATAAATCGGGCATCAACCCCCTTTGAAAATCTGACTCTTGAAGTAAGGAATGGTAAAAAGAATTTAAAAGGTTTAGTGGGTAAGATTTATCAGTTGCTAAATTCTAATGAAGATACTCAACACTGGCTTAAAAAAACTTGGGAGGAGGATTTGGGAATCGTAATAAAAGATGAGAACTGGAAAAAGAAATGGACTCATAGAAGTATGAAATCACTTTCAATAAAGGAAAAAGAACATAATTGTAAAGTACTTTGGAGGTGGTATCTCACTCCAGCCAAATTACATTTAATAAATAATAAAAATTCTGATTTATGCTGGAGATGTAATAAAGGAAAAGGGACTTACATTCATATGTGGTGGCTGTGTGATAAAATGAGGAATTTCTGGGATGTTATAGAAGAAGAATTGAATAAAATATTAAAAATAACAATAGTGCTAAGTCCAAAGATAGTATTACTAGGTGAAGTGGATGATTTACATCTGGAAAATAATAAAAAAGAATTATTGTTATCTTTATTGATGGTTGCCAGACAGCTAATTGCCAAGGAATGGAAGAGTGGAAATAATATTAATAAAGTTAGATGGTACGCAGATGTTTGGCAATTGGCTCTCAATGAGAAATTAACTATCCAAGTTCACCAGAAAAAGGGGTTACCAATAAAGACACCATTTTGGGAGATTTGGGGTCCCTTTGTCAACTTTGCTTTATTAGGTGATAACAAGTTTAACCCAAGCCCTGACATGATCCAATTTTGGAAACAGAATTGAAGGTAAATGGTCAAGAAACCCCTGCCGACATCCCCCGACAGAGCACAGGTGGTCGGGTTATATTGTTTTATTGCTTTAGATATATTTTATAATGTATAGATTTGTTACTGTATTATTTTTTGTATTATTTTCATTATTTGTTTTTGTATTATTTCAGTTCTTAATAAAAGCAAAAAATAAAAAAAAATAAAAAAAAACAGAGGCTTCCCTCGCTCTGGGCGAGCCAGAGCTGGATTAGATTCCAATCACATTCCAGACATTGCGAAGGCGCAGGCCAGCCCCAAGGTAGCACAGGGCTAGAATTGACTTGCCAGGCAGACGTCACATGCGACTTGCCAGGCACAGTCTATCTGGTGGATTCCCAGTACATGGGACCCCTGCCCAAAGGCTTCATAGGCTTAGTTTTGCCTTGTAGTGTCGCAGGAGCACGCGGAATTCTTGTAATTCCGGGAGTCATTGACTCCAATTTTTCGGGTGTTCTCCAAGTCCAACTCTGGACGCACCTACCCCAGACCATTCACAAGGGAGACACGCTAGCGCAACTGATTATGGTTCCTTGTAACTCGCCAGCAGATAGCCAGGGAAGGCTCAGGGACAGCTCAGAGTCCAGGTCGGAAGACCACTCAAGCGCAAGGGAGGCAGTGCAAGGATACCAGGTCTTAGCGACAGTGGAGACCAACATAGAATGGAAACGGCGGCCAGTTATTGAGTTATTTTTGAAGAAAAAATCATTCTCAGGGCTGCTAGATACCGGAGCTGACGTCAGCGTGGTCAGCCGAAGTCAGTGGCCGCAGGAGTGGGCCATTGAACCGGTCTCCGATGTGTGGGGGGTAGGCGCCATCCAAGAAGCGTTTAGGAGCCGGGAGTGGGTGGAAGTCACGATCCCTAGGGCTGACAGCACAGCGGTCATTCAGCCGCACATTCTGGACGTGCACGTCAACCTTTGGGGGCGAGACATTTTGCAGCAATACCGTGCCACTCTTACCTTCGGGTAATGGCTCTGCCACTTAAATGGCTTACCAACACGCCAGTCTGGGTGGAGCAATGGCCGGTAGTGGGGGAGAAATTAGTCGCCCTAAAGCAACTGGTTAAGGAACAGCTAGATGCAGGACACATAGAGCAGTCCACCAGTCCTTGGAATTCGCCCATTTTTGTCATTAAGAAAAAGTCGGGGAAGTGGCGACTCCTCCACGATCTCAGAGAGATCAACAAATGTATCCAGCCAATGGGTCCGCTTCAATGCGGCATTCCGAATCCAAATTGGGGGCCGAGGGTTGGGAGATCCTGGTCGTAGACCTTAAGGATTGTTTTTATACCATTCCCCTAGATCCGAGGGATCGGGAAAGGTTCGCCTTTACGGTGCCAGTTGTGAACCACAGCGAGCCCACGCAGCATTACGTGTGGAAGTATTTGCCACAGGGGATGCTCAATTCGCCCACACTGTGCCAAATTTATGTTCACAACGCACTGGCAAAGTTTCGAAACCTTCACCCCACAGCCTTAGTATGTCATTTCATGGACGACATCTTGGTCGCAGCGCCGCAACTTGGCAGCGAAATGTTTAAAGACCTCCAGGCCACCCTGGGGGAGAAAGGGTTACTCATTGCCCCAGAGAAAGTGCAGAGAACCGAGCCATTCTCATACTTGGGTCATCGGCTTCTCCATTCTTCACAGCACCCGTTTTGCCCCAGATCAACTTAAAAGACTCAGTCACCTTGGTAGAATTGCAGCAGGTTTTAGGTAACATTAATTGGGCCAGACCGTATTTCAGATTGGATATGGATCTTTTGAAGCCGCTCTTCTCGCTGCTAACGTTAGGTAAGCAGCGGCAGACCGGATACAAATTCCTCGAGAGGCACGCTTGACTCTTGAGAAGGTCAACCAAATTCTCAGCCAAAGGTGGGTGGACAGGATTGCTCAGGGGCCATATGCCCCGATCCTGAACTTGTACATCGTTCAGGCCGGATCCATGTTCACCGGAGCCCTAGGAGTGGACTCCGAGCGAGGAGCGAATATCGTGGAATGGAACACCTCTTCCCTAAACATCGTTCCCCCCCAAGAATTGGTCTCCGCGGTGGTCTACTGTGGAAGGCTGAGAGCAAGGGACATTTCAGGGCACGACTTAGCAAAAATCGTGATCCCATTCACCAAGGAGCAAGTTCAGCAGCTGATGCAGCTCGGTGACTCGCTTCCAATTGCCTTGGAGGGATTCACCGGATGTTTGGCATACCACTTGCCAAAGGACCCCAGACTTGTCTCGCTTCAAACGCAGACAGTCAGCTTGTATGAATTGATATCGCTGGTTCCACTTCAGGGGGCCAGGACAGTCTTCACGGATGGGGGTCGCACATATGGTGTCTTAACTTGGCAGGAGGGCCAGGCTTGGCGCACGCTTCTAACTCGTCCACAGAAGTCCATGCAGCGGGCAGAGTTGGCAGCGGTGAACCTCGCTTTGCGCACCTTCGCCAAAGAACGCCTCAACATTATTACTGACAGTCAATACATTAGGAACTTGCTTCACAGTCTACTGGGAGCATACATCACTCCCGCGATAGACAAAATTTGCTCAGTTTGTTCCTCACAGCTCAATTTCACTTGCGGAACCGCACAGAAGCGCTCTATATCGCCCACATCCGAAGTCACCAGGACCTACCTGGTCCAATCTCCACGGGCAATAGCAGAGCGGATGCGGCCGCAAGGGAAATTCAGCAGCGATCAGTTTTGGGTGTATTCACAACTCCAATTCAGAGTCATGCATTCTTTCATCAGAATGCCAAAGCGCTCGCCAGACAGTTTAACCTGCCACTCTCTCAAGCCCAAGGCATAGTTTGCTCCTGTCAGCATTGTGCAGGGGCACTGGGAGGGCCCTCGTGGGGGGGTCAACCCACGAGGGACAGAGGCCAACCAGGTGTGGCAAATGGACGTCACACATGTCCCGCAATTTGGCAGATGGCAGTACATGCACGTTTGCATTGATACTTTTTCACAATTCGTTTGGGCAACGGCACAAAAAGGGGAGACAGCTTCCCACGTGGAGCAGCATCTCCTTTCCTGCTCTGCGGCGATGGGCAAATCTCAGCACGTGAAAACCGATAACGGCCCAGCCTACAGCTCCAGGCAGCTGGCCGACTTCATGGCCACCTGGGACATCAAGCATACCTTCGGCGTTCCATACAATCCGCAGGGGCAAGCGATTGTGGAACGAGTCAATCGGACACTCAAGTCCTACATTGACAAACAAACAGAAAGGGGGGAGCCACCAGCCCTCCCCAAGTCTCAGGGTCAGGCACAGCATTGTCTGAACAAGGTGTTGTTCATGTACAATCACCTTAATGTTTTTTCGGATTGCACGCCACAGGAGAAGCACTTCCGCGGCCGATGGTGCGTTACCGAGTGCCACCGGATCCTTCTTGGAGGGGCCCAGCGCCACTTGTAACCTGGGGAAGAGGGTATGCTGCAATTATGTCTCCTACAGGTGTCATCTGGATTCCAGCCCGGTGCGTCAAGCCCCACTTGGAGCCACATGGCGTGGACCCAGACCGACCCGAGTCCGATCCCGGAGATGGAGGACCTCACCCTGACCGAGGGGACCCTGCGGAGGAAGCGGCGACAGCAGATGACAGCGCCGAAGGTCACCTGGGGGATGGTCAAGACCCTTTGCCATGAGGCCTAGGACGTCGTCCAACGCGAGGACTGGAAACCGACGCCGGAGAACGTCATGTCTTCAGTCTTTGCCCTGATTACCGCCAACACCATGGCGGTCACCATCATCCTGACCCTCTCCCTACTTGCCGGGGGAGGCGTTCAGGCAGCTTTGCTGAAGGCCAGCGACCTGATGCCAGGCGGAGACCTCTCTGCCCGGATGCACTACAACTTATGTGAAAGGTTGGCGACTCTCGTCAACCAGTCCGATTTTTGCCTAAAGCAGAACACCGGTTCTGCCTCAATCTTGAGCACCTGCCTCATCCCGCTGTGCCATACTCCGGAGGCGCACACCAGGAACGGCGACTGGCTGGTGAAGCGGATTTTCGGCCCGCTTTACCCAATGGGTTTCTCCACGTACGCTCGCTGGGGAGCCCAGCTGACCATGATTTTGCCGGCTGATGCAGCCACTCTCTACACCCCTCGAGTGGCGGTCAGCCCGAACGCTACATGTGCTCGAATGACCGGCTGCTCCGCAGTCGGCCGGACTCAGCGTCGCTGCCTCAACACTGGCAGCGGCAATTGGACTTGTGATAACCCAGAGACAATTGGTTCAATGTATGCTCATGTTACCCTGCCTTCAGGTTGGTTCTTTACATGCAATCAGTACACTTGGAATTACATTCCCGCTAATGTATCAGATTCCACATGTTGTATCAGTCGCTTGACATTGTTGCTCCCCACTAGGGATATGATTGTTCCAAGCACGAATGTTTCCTCACCCATATGGCGCGCTCGCGCCACCCAGCTAGACAGCTCATGCGATAGCAACATTAGGGTTCTGAGTCAAGCTGAGTACGTCTCGTTGGCAGTCAGCATACTTGGCGTGCCAGGCTTAGCCGTTGGCAACGCTCGGAGAATTGGTCAATTGGCTTGCAGGTTAGCAAAAGCCATTAACCACACCTCCTCGGCGATAGCGCTGCTCAACCAGGAGCAGGCAGAACTTCGCCATGCCATACTAGACAATCGAGCAGCTATCGATTACCTTCTGTTGTTACATCATTTGGGCTGTGAGTCTGTCCACGGCATGTGTTGCTTTAATCCTACAGACAACACACGCAAGGTACAGAGCCAGCTCACGGACCACCACACCCTGGTCAAGAACATCAAGGAGGATGCTTCATGGGGGTATTGGGATTCGTTGTGGTCCCATGGGGTTGGCTCCAGACGACACTCAAAGTGATTGTGGGGGTGGTAATACTGGGCACAACAGTGTATTGTTTCGTGCAATGTATTCCCTCACTGCTATCGAGATGTCCCCCATGGAAGGAACCCCGAAACGTCATCCCCCCACACCAGCTGATGCCCCTCCTACTCAGGGCCGTCTGTCAGGTCCACAACAAATAAAGGGGGAGTGTGGTATCCGCGAGCACAATTGGCATAACTGTCCCTGACAGAGGTTACACCGGTCGAGGAAGGCTCCTGGTCACTGGCCTCTGCGGGAACAGAAATTGGGGAGCGGATTAATAGTCATAAGATTGATTCACCCATATCTGACCTGACAGGCAGCTCGGCAAGAGGAAGTTGAATATCTAACTTGCAGATTAGCCCAAGCCCTAGCGCAAATAGTGGCCATATTTACTCTTGTGCAAGCCATGAACAATGGATTTCCCCTGTCAGTATTTGCCTTAGTTAATTAACTTCCCCAAGAGAGATTCCCAATTAACCAGGGTAAACAGGTGATGTGATTTTCTGTCAGATGACGATTCTAACACACGCTGCCTTGAATTCCTATATATGATGATGATTTTCCCTCAATAAACCACTGGTCTTCGCTCCATCTTGTCTCGTGTCGTTCCTTGACCAGTCTCCTCCGGGACCTCACGGCCGCCCCACGGCCCCGATCCAACAGGGGCCAAATCCTTCTTTTCTTTTTTCCATACACTCATTAATCCTTTCATCAAAGTATTTTTAGTTGCTACCTTTCCCACATTGCCTCCTATAAAGACAATATTACCTATATGTCTATAGTCCTTCATCTCAATTTCTTCCCAAATTGTTTTTTCCTTTGCCAAGATCTTCACAACATTCTTAATTTGAAATGCTCGATAATATGCCACCAAATCTGACATTCCCAATCCACCTTCTTTCGAGGTAAATACCATATTTTATTTTTTATTTTTTTGGTAATCTGGACTTCTTTCCACCGTTACAAAAATCATTAAAAAGTTTTTGAAACTCCTTAATTTCCTTGTCTTTCGATTGAATTGCTAATGCATCAAATAAAAAATTAATTCTAGGCAACAGCATCATTTTGATAAGTGCAATTCTCCCAAACCATGACAATTTCAACTTTTGGAAACTTTGTATTCTACTTTTAATTTCCGTTTTCAAAGTGATTGACTGGGCATCTTATTTTTTTAAAAAATGATTCTTAGGAATTAAAGCACAAAATCAGCAAATGGAAACAAATGGAAACAATCAACTTCCATGGAAAAGAAAAAGAGAAGAAATCCTATCAAACCTATAAGCTGTATTTTGGGGCATTAGAGCCTCAGAGAAGATGATGAGGAAACAGCAAAGCTCCTTTGGTATCGAGAGACCAACCAATCACAATAAATAAAGAGCTACTAAGGAACGTTAAAAACATAGTGGCGATATATTGCTATCTGTCACTGGGCTGTTGGGAAAATCTGGGGGTGTTGTAAAAATAATGGAAGCAAATTGCCCTATGGAGCAGGCAGCATTCTCAAGGGGCTATGAAATCCTGCAATCTCTTTCTCCTCAGAATGACAGCTATTAGTGTGGGAAGGAGGCCTCCCTTTGCAGCTACAAGCTATTGTTAGATGCTGTGTGCATGTGTGCTGGTCTTAAAAACAGAATCATTCTCTGGATATAATTCATATTCAATGGCTGCTAGCACATGTGTACAGAAAAGAAAGCAGCATGCACACATTTCTAATTGTAGTCCTACAAATGTCTGAGAGTAAGTTACGGAGACTTTGAGTGCCAGTTAATGAGAAAGAGATAGAGGCTGGAAAACTTGTAGCTATTTTCCTCTGTGAATCACTGAACTCTGCTACACACTTAAAGGGAATTTTACCAGGAAATCAAAACTCTGCAACACATACCAATGCTGCTTTGTGTTTTCAGTGGAAGAAAAAACGTTGGAGGGCAGAGCTATGTAGACATTACATAAGCTGCCCAATATCTTTTAAGCCAAAGTTTGGAGAAGGCACTGTTTTTAATTGCAATTCCCAGAATGCTACCATAACTTTTCTTGCTGCCATCAAGTACTATGGGGGAAGTCAGTATTGAAATAACTGCCAGTTTGGTCAATATCTCTAAGCTTGGAGCAGGTGCAGAGGTTTGGTGTTCAGTAGTCAAGACAATGGAAATAGCCTTTAGTAGGTTAACACATCTTTATTATATGGTATACAGAATGAACATGAGGTAATGGCAGTGATACAGCTCCTTTTATACAGTGACTAAACATTTTAATGTGGAACCATGGTAACCTATTGGTTACGGTCGGCTTGACGTCATTTGGGGTCACGCCTTCTTCACCAAATGTATGTGTGGCGGGAATGGTTCCCGCGGCTGGAGGTAGTTGGGGAATGTGTACCATGTGAGCCAAATGCTCGCTGCTGCCATCTCTGGTAGCAAGCTCGCATTCATATGCAGCTGAGATACATTGTGTTCTATTACTGGTTGCTTAAGGATACATTCTTTCCAGAAGTAGTTACATTCATCTTAAAGGTGTAGTGCAGCAGTTACATTCCATACACAACACCCCTCCCCCCTAGGATGGAACAAAGTCCTTCATCCAATATGGTTTCCCGCAAGTGCGCTTGGGACGTGCGGCTGCTGGGCTTGGTTCATGGGCACTAGGGGTTCTCTGTCCGCTCGGTTCTTGCCCTGCAATGGGAGAGTTAGACTCGTTAGCGGTCTGCCACATTTGCGCAGCCCCTGACTGGGAACGTGGGGAAGTGGGGGTGAATTCTAACCCTGAGAAACCAGGGGCACCTGGGACTAACTCAAAACCCCTCTTCTCACTTGGATGGGTGGGGGACCACTCCGCAAAAAAAACCCTGGTTTCGCAAATCAAAATCAAACTCTTCCTCGAACTCATCTCTCTCTTCCCAAGTATCTGGATCCAAACAGTACAGATTTGTATCAACCTCCTCCTCCCCTGGTGAGGATCGTGGATCTGCATTTGTACCTATGGAGGTTCTTGTGTCTCCCTCTTGGGATAAGTGGGTGGGGGAGGACCCTAACATTGAATTTCCTGACTGGGTGTCTATGCCCTGTCCGTCGGTGGCCCGTCGCATGAGCTGGTCGGCATGCCTCCTCCAGAGTAGGCCCATGCTGGTTTTTACAGTGTATGAGACCGGCCCCGTTTGCCCAAGTACTACTCCTGGGACACAAGTTGGCCCTGTGGCCGCGTAATTCCTGCAATGTACGGGCTCTCCTATTTCAAAACTTTTGGTGCTCCTAATTGCTATGTTTCTCCCTTTATCCTCCACCCTGGTTGGATCCAACCGGTCAAGAAGTGTTATGGGCTTCCTGCGCATGAGAAGCTCTGCAGGCGAGAGCCCTGACGCCAACGGCATCAACCTATAACACAACAGGAACTGGCACAGTTGCAAGTTAAAATCTCCGGGGCCCATTCACCACATGGCGTCTTTTGTGGTCAGCACCTGGCGCTCTACTTGGCCATTTGTCACGGGGTGAAAAGGGGTAGAGGTAACGTGACGAATGGCGTTTCTCTCTATGAATGCCTGAAATTCTGCTGATGTGAAGGTACTGGCGTTATCACTCACAAGCATGTCTGGTATGCCGAAACAGCTTAACACCTTGCGCAATTGCTTAACTGTTGCGGCTGACGAGGTGTTGGACATCAGAATAACCTCCAACCATTTGGAGTATGCATCCACTATCAAAAGGAAAAGGGAGCCCCTGAAAGGACCCGAGAAATCAATGTGTACCCTGGACCATGGCCCGCGGGCTGTGTCCCATTCTCTGTGTGGGAGTCAGGACTCCTCGGGGTCGAGAACCCTGGCAACTCTCGCAAGTGCCGACCATGTGCTCTATATCTGTGTCCATACAGGGCCACCAGAAGTAGCTTCTGGCCAGCGCCTTCGAGCGCACAATCCCCGGGTGGCTAATATGCAGGAGCTTGAGTACCTTTGACCTCAACGACTCGGGAATGACCACCCGCTGGCCCCAGAGGAGACACCCCCTTTCCGTGGAAAGCTCAGCCCTTTTCCTGAAATATGCCATGAATTCCTCTGCAGGGGAGCCGGTGGCCACCCTTTCCTTTCCCAGGAGCTAACTAGGGAGAGGATTTTGTCCCACTCAGTGGCTTTGGCGAGGACAGCTGGTACTATCGGGGGTGAGTCGAGAGCTTCGATCAGGAGCACCTGGTGGTCCTGTTCGACCTCGCACTCGGGGTTTCCCAGCTGGGGCAGGGGGGACCGGGAGAGTGCATCCACATGGCCAATGTCTTTTCCGGGCCAGTGTACCAACGTGTGCTGGTAGGAGTTGAGAAAAATGGCCCATTGGAGCATCCTGGGGGACAGAATCTGTGGTGTGGGCTTACCTGTGGTGAAGATGCATAGCAGGGGTTTGTGGTCAGTCACAATGGTGAAGGGCCACCCATACAGGAAGTTGTGGAATTTCTTTGTTCCCACAACTATCGCAAGGGCCTCCCTGTCTGTTTGCATGTAATTGGGCTCTGCCTTCGAAAGGGATCTAGAGTAGAAGGCCACTGGGGCTTCCCGCCCGCACTCCAACACATGGCACAGTACTGCCCCCACCCCCACCGATGAGGCATCACAGACCAGGACCACAGGCTTCCTTGGGTCGAAATGGATCAATATGGCCTCTGAGGACAGAAGCCGCTTCAACTCTTGAACGCCTTTTCCTGGCATTCCCCCCACCGCCAAACTACATCTTTTTTGAGCAGAAGTTGAAGTGGCTCTGCCGCTGATGCCTTCCTGGGCATGAAGAAATGATAGAAGTTAAGCAGACCCAGGAAGGCCTGCAATTCGGGCTTGGCGGCAGGGCGAGGGGTGATTTGAATGGCTGAGACCTTCGACTCGGAGGGCTTTAACCATCAGGGGTTATTTGGAAACCCAGGAACTCCACCTCCCTCACAAAAAACACACATTTGTCCTTTCTCAGCCTCAGCCCCGCTTTCTCGAATTTGCACAGAACCCTGTCTAACCTTTTGGCTAAGTCCGACTCGCTCCCCGCAGATATTAACACGTCATCAAAATATGGGAGAACTCCGGGAAGCCCCTTTAACAGGCATTCCACAAGGGACTGAAAGATCCCGGGGGCTGAATTAACGCCGAACTGTAGGTGCGTGACCTTAAAAGCCCCCTTGTGTGTGACTATCATCTGTGCAGCGGCTGCAGCTGGAGTTACCATCAGCTGTTGGTACACTTGTGCCAAATCCAATTTGGCGAAACACCTCCCCCCATGCAGTGTGGCTAATAGATGGCTAACTACCAGCACCGGGTACGCATTTGGGCGAATTGCCTTATTGATCATGCATTTGTAATCAGCACAAATCCTAACCTCCCCGTTAGCTTTGAGCGCTGTTACAATAGGGGTCTCCCACTCCACAGAGTCCACTGGGACCAAAATTCCATAGCCCACCAGTTTGTCCAGTTCCGCCTCTATTTTGTCTTTGAGGGTGAAGGGTACTCTCCTTGGCTTTAGATGCACGGACCGGACCTCCAGGTCCAGGTCGAATGAAACTGGGGGCCCCTTGTATTTCCCAAGCCCCTTCTCGAACACTGCCAGGTGTGCGTTACACATGTCCTGTATTGGGTCAGCCCCAATGGCATGAATACCTTCTATCACAATTCCCAGTGGCTGGAACCATTGTGTCCCCAGCAGGCAGCAGGTCCCCTCCTTAAGGACTACTAGGGTCAGCTTCTCAGTGTACTTTTTGAATTTAACTGTAAACTCCCCCACCCCTAATATTGGGATTGCATAGCCTTGAACGTCCCGCAAGTTAGTCTTTAAGGCTCTTAGCTTGGGTCGCGCATTGGGGGAATGTGCAGGAACTCTCGCTGGGAGATAATGGAGTAGGATGACCCCAAGTCTAACTCCATTCTAACTGGGACCCCTTGCAACAGTACCTCAACATAAAAACGGGGGTGCCCCAAAGACACGCTGTACACGCCTGTGTCATCGCTGTCGATGGATCTTCAAGACACACGGTGCACTTCTGAGACACCGTTGTCAACAATCCTGCCGATGCCGTCCGATCTCCACGGGGGCCGCTCTGGTAGACCTTTGTTCTCCTCTCTGTGTCACCTGCACACGTTGGCGATGTGGCCCCGCCGTCCACAGCTGTGACACTCGGCCTTCCAGAACGGACACTTACTCCGGTCGTGGGATGCTCCGCAGCCGTCACCTCCCTTGCTTCGCTTCTCCGCCAACTCCTTCCTGACCTTCCGGATGCCTTCATCCTCACTGGAGCCTGAGCCCGCATTTGCTGAGGCCTCCGAGGACGAGGGAGGTGAGATCGGGAAGACTAAACATTTGAATGTGGAACCACAGTAGCCTATTGGTTATGGTCGGCGTGACATCATTTGGGGTCATGCCTTCTTCACCAGGTGTATGTGTGGCGGGAATAGTTCCCACGGCTGGAGGTAGTTGGGGAATGTGTACCGTGTGAGCCGAATGCTCGCTGCTGCCATCTCTGGTAGCAAGCTTGCATTCTTATGCAGCTGAGATACATTGTGTTCTATTACTGATTGCTTAAGGATACATTCTTTCCTGAAGAAGTTACATTCATCTTAAAGGTGTAGTGCAGCAGTTCCATTCCATACACAACAAGGGGTTTGACCTGTACTTCAGGCAGCAAAACATCCTGGGCTGGCCAGATCCCAGGTTGTTCACCCTGAGCCCTACATTCTGGCAGTTGTGCCAAAAGGATTAATTGTGCAAAGTCACTTGCCATAACAGTGTTGTTACATGAGGGGATGAGCAGTGGCAGTTTTGTCTGTGCATTCTTATGTAATGATGACTTTGGGCAGGCCATTCAGATTACTTGGAATGAGATCAAAGGTTTTGCTTGCTAGGGAATGTGCCTGGCTGCCGCAGAGATTGACTTCAGCATGGATCTGCTCTGTCTCTTTAAAGGCAGGGTCTTCTGCTGCTCGTATCTTATCATATGGGCAGAGAGTAGCCTATGGAGTGCCAGAGCATAAATTATCCAAAACCCCAGAATAAAAGGGTTCTTTCTCCCCGTTTGTACCACCCCACGCCATGCTACGCCACTACCACCTTATCCTTGCCTTATAGCAAATGTTAATATAATCAATTGGCAGTAAATCCAGTTCAGTGCTGACTCATGCCAGACACTGCCTCTTGGGGACGGTAACACAGTGTTTGTTGTCTCATTTAGAAATGAACACCACAGAGGCCAGAGTTCCACCTTTGCCTTTTCTTTTTAAAGCGCTTTTGTGTTGTGGGGTGGGGAGACTGCCAAGCACATGCAGGCTTTTAATACTCAGAAACACACACAGAGCACAAAATGGGGGCTAGGGTGGGAAAGGATTTGAATGCAAGGTGTAGCCTTTGCTACTTCTGCTAACAATGAATGATAATGAAATGGAGATACAAAGAAAGAGGTGAAGTGCCATTTGATGTTCAGATCTGTAGGTAGCTTGAGAGGCAAAATGGAAGGGATCCCTCTGCCTGCTTGTTTCTTTCCTGGCTGTGTTATTCCAGAATGCACATTAATATGCACATCCTTCCACACTGTCACAGTGTGCCACACAGATGGCCCAACACCACAAAGTATGGCTGAAGAGCAGCATGCATGAACAGATCTGGCCTAAGATTGTGGATTCTGTACATTAAAGTCAGGCCATTGCATCAACAGAATACCACAAAGATCTATCGTGCTGGATGAGTCTTGACACAACCGGAAATGAATCAACAAGGGGAATTTTCCACATGTCAGTTGTTGCCTTTCAGGTGCTGGGCTGCGTTCTCCTTACCCCTTTGTTACTTAAAATTATGTGGCTGGAGATATCAGCTGATGAGCCCCTTCTCTACTGAGCTCATGCCCACAGAACTCCTCCCTCCCTCAGTTGTACGCTTAGCCAATTTTGGATTATTGACTTAATGGTCTTCCATTCCACTCTTCCACTGAGTTTAGAAAGTTACTTTCTAGAAGCAATTTGCTGTGCTCACACACTGCAGTCTTTGAAAGCAATCTATCATTTGTCATTACTCAGTGATTTTAAAAACCTCATTGCGTTGTGTATTGCAGTGATTTTAAAAACCTAATTTCATTGCTTCTTTTCTCTTCGTTAATTAAAAAAAACTTTGAAGAAGAATATGAAGTAGTATAGAACATCAAAATTTCTGTCCAAATTTCTCTAAAAATCTCTTAAAATACCCCTCACTACACTCTCATTACCACCACCACCAAGTTAACAGGTAACAATGTACTTGCAACTCATTACTTCCAAGCCCTGGTCTCTACACAGTAAAGTGTATACCTAGTCCCAAATGTGGTTAGTTAGTCCTGCTGTGGTGGAGGTCCTTCTTGCCCATGCTCAATAGATTTTACTCCCTGAGAGGAAGAAGATGGAATGTCCTCCCATTTTATATACCAGGGGTGCCCAAACTTTTCGGGCCATGGGCCAGTCACTATGGCTCGGGGGCCGGATACAGCCACAGGGCTGTAGTTTGGGCACCCCTGTTATATACCAAAGCTGATGATGATACTGATCTGCTCCTGATGTTGGGAACTCTACTAGACCTGAGGGCAGCAGGCTAGAATAAGGGGTGCGTGTGTGCATGCATGCGCCAAGCAATGAGACACATACTGTAGTTCTGTTGTGTTTGGAATATTGTGCCTTTAAGTAATGTAACACTCGAATGAGTGGATATAACAATCACCAGCTGTAACACTGTAACCTTCTGTATTAGGACGCGAGCTAGTGACCACTAGGGGCAATAGCGAGCGCCTAGCTCACATGGTTCCAATTCCCCAAATACCTACAGTGTGGGAAGATTCCCGCCACTACCTCACCTGGACAAGAAGGGCGTGACGGGGAGTGACGTCACACAGACAGTAGCCAATGGGCTATCGAGGAGCCACATTCAAATGCATAGCCACAGTATATATTGAGCTGTTCATCTGCCATTACCACATGTTCCCCCTGACCATCATGCAATAAAGATGTGTTAAGCCAAGCCTTCGGCTGTTTCTATTGTCTTGGTTCTCAAACACCAAATTGGCGACAAGGATGGGATTAATGGATCCCCACGGAATCAAGACAACTCAGGCGGGTTTCAACATCAACAAACCGGAAGAATGGGAACTGTTCGAGATGAACTTCCAAAGCGCACTGATGGTGTCCGACATCTCAGACGAGGGGAAGAAGAGGGCCATCCTCATCAGGATGCTCGGGTTCCCTGCCATGAAGGTATTGGTGGACCTGGTGTCTCCAAAGAAGGTGAACGAAGTGCCGGTCAAGCAGCTCCTGAAAGCGATGCAGGACCATTTCCAGCCCTCGGTCTCAATGTTTTCGGCTCGGGACGCATTCTGGAAGAGAGTCCAAGCGCCGGGTGAGTCCGTGGCTGCCTTTGCAGCAGCCCTCCGTTTGGCCGCCAGCCCATGCAAGTGGGAGAACCTGGAAATCGCCCTCAGGGACCGCATGTTGTCCGGCCTGTGGGACGAGGAGGTCCAGCAAAAGCTGATTAACAAGGAGCCGCCCCCGACTTTGCAAGAGGTCGTGAAGGAGGCGCAGGCGGCGGAAGCCACGAGGGCCGGGGTTAATGGGTTCAGATCAAGGCCCCCACAACCCGACAAGGCAGCGGGCTCAGTGCAAGTGGCCAGGCGAGCACCACACTCCTCCACGGAGAGCAGCGAGGGCGAGGACATCCGGAAGGTGCGGAAGGATGGCCGGCATTGCGATGGCTGCGGGGCGTCCCATGACCGCAGCAACTGTCCGTTCAGGAAGGCCGAGTGCCACAACTGCGGGCGCCGAGGCCACATAGCCAAGGTTTGCAGACGGCGGTGCAGAGACCGGAAAGGCTCAACAGACCACTCACGGAAGAACCAGGAAGGCATCCGGCCCTCAAGGAAGCAGGACGGCGTGGGCCGCATCTCCGACGACAGCGATGATGACACGGCGGTCCACAGCGTGTCCTTAGGACACCCACGTTATTTTGTAGAGGTGCTGGTGCAAGGGGTCCCCGTTAAGATGGAGATAGACTCGGGTTCCTCATATTCCATCATTTCCCAGAGGGAGTTTTTGGGAATTTCCCCCAACGTGTGGCCCAAGCTCAAAGCACTGAGGTCTACGCTGTGGGACGTGCAGGGAAATAGCATTCCGGTGTTGGGGGTTGGAAAATTCAAGGTCCAATACAAGCAACATGCCGCGGAACTTCCCCTGGTTGTTCTCAAAGGGGGGAGCTGTTGCCTCCTCGGGACACAATGGTTTAAGCCCCTGGATTTGTTCATTGGGGGGGTGCATGCCGTTGGGACTGATCCAATACAGGAGGTGTGTAACGCGCATCCCGAAGTGTTCAAGAAGGGACTCGGAAAATTCAAGGGGCCCCCAGTTGCGTTCGACCTGGACCCGGAGGTCCGCCCAATAAGACTCAAACCGCGAAGGGTGCCTGTTGTGTCTTAATACTGTAACTTTCTTTATGTGATAACAATGTATCTTAACAATGTGACCTTTCCTACAAGTAACAGTATAGCCTTCAGCTGTATCACCATAACCACTGTAATAGGATGCGAGCTAATGACCACCAGGGGCAGCAGCAAGCGTCCAAGCTCTCTTGGTCCATATCCATCAAAGGCCAGCGCGGAGTTTCCCGCCACTACCTACACCTGGACAAGAAGGGCGTGACCAACAATGACGTCACGCGATCAATAGCCAATGGGCTATCCTGGAGCCACGTTCAAATGTTTTACTACTGTATATATAGAGCTATGCATCCGCCATTACCTCATGTTCCCTCTGACCATTATGCAATAAAGATGAGTTAAACCAGTCCGTGGCTGTTTCCCGTGTCTTGGTCTCAATACTCAATAGTGCCTTTTGCACTTAAGGACAAAATAGAGGCGGAACTGGACAAATTGGTGGGCCAGGGGATCCTTGTTCCTGTTGATTCTGCACAGTGGGAAACTCCGATTGTAACAGCGCTTAAGGCCAACAGGGAGGTTCGAATATGCGCTGATTACAAATGTACCAGTGGTCTTAGTTTGTGATGCATCCCCGGTGGGGGTGGGGGCGGTGCTTTGCCACGTGTTAGAAGACGGCAGGGAGGCCCCGATAGCGTTTTATTCAAGGTCCTTGTCCCAAGCAGAGCGGAATTACGCACAGACCGACAGGGAGGCATTAGCAATTGTAGCTGGAACCAAAAAGTTTCACGATTTTTTGTATGGTCGCCCGTTTACGATCGTGACCGATCATAAGCCCCTGTTAGGAATTTTTACTGCTAACAAGCCCACGCCACAGATCCTGTCCCCGAGGATGCTGCGGTGGGCTATCTTCCTCAACGCCTACCAGCATGAGTTAGTATACCGGCCCGGAAAGGAGATTAGCCATGCAGACGCACTCTCGAGGTCACCTCTGCCTTTGTCGGACGGCCAAAAGGCAGGGGCAGAGAGGGACCGTCAGGTACTGTTAATAGAGGTCCTAGATTCTCCCCCGATATTACCGGCCGATATCGCCAGGGCAACAGGAAAGGATAGAACGCTGGAGAAAGTGAGCTCATGGGTACAGAAGGGGTGGCCCGCGTCCTCCCCAGCTACAGAATTCGACCCATTTTTTCGAAAGAAGCTAGAGTTATCCCTAGAGAGGGGGTGTCTGTTGTGGGGCCAACGGGTGGTGGTCCCTGCATCCCTGCGACCGAGGGTGCTTCAACTGCTGCACGTCAGCCACCCCGGCATCGTCCGTTCAAAGGCACTAGCCCGGAGCTACTTCTGGTGGCCTCAGCTGGACGCAGACATAGAGCACATGGTAGGCACTTGTGAGGCCTGCCAGGGCTCCCGACCGGAGGCGCCTCGCCTCCCTCATAGGGAGTGGGACGCAGCGAGGGGGCCATGGTCCAGAGTGCACATAGATTTCGTTGGTCCGTTCCGAGGGACTCTTTTTCTCCTGGCAGTGGATTCGTATTCGAAGTGGCTGGAGGTGATTCCGGTAAAGAGCACGTCCTCCGCCGCTACAATTAGCCACCTAAGGAGACTTTTTTCCACGTTCGGTTTACCCGACACTCTTGTTAGCGATAACGCTAGTTGTTTCACGTCCGCAGAGTTCAGGGCATTCACGGAGGCAAATGCCATTCGGCACGTTACGGCCGCGCCGTTTCACCCGGCCACGAATGGCCAGGTGGAGCGGCTGGTGCGTACAACAAAGGATGCGTTGCGGCGCATGGGCTCGGGGGACCTGAATCACCAAGTCTGTCAGTTTCTGTTAGCGTATAGGGTGACTCCCTTAGCGTCAGGGTTCTCACCAGCTGAGCTGCTGATGCGGAGAAAACTGACCACAATTCTGTCCAGGTTAGACCCAACGAGGATTGAGGACAAAGGGAAGAACGTAGGGTTGGAGGTACAAAAGGGTTTCGCCGCCGGCGATCCGGTGCATTGCAGGAACTACGCCAGCGCAGGCCCCGCCTGGGTACCAGGGAGAGTTGTAGAACAGACGGGGCCAGTGTCGTATCGGGTAGAAACAAGTACTGGTCTACTCTGGAGGCGGCATGCAGATCAGCTCCGCAGCCGGGTTCCCAGGAGGCAATCCACGGACGAAACGGAAAATACCTCAGCGTTAGGGTTCTCCTCCACCCGCTTATCCCAAGGGGGAGACAACGAGGGGCATCAGTCCCAAACAGGGGGGGGGAACAGTCGGACTCATATCCTTTTGATACGCCAGTTCTGTCAGGGACCGGGGAAGAGGGAGATGAGTTTGCGACTGCTGCCCCCGATTTTGATTTTGAGTTACCGAGCCGGGGGGGGGTTTGGGAGTGTTCCCCCACCCATCCAAGCGAGAAGAGGGGTTTTTCGTTAGCCCCCAGTGCCCCCGGTTCTCCCCATATAAATCACACACCTCCACATAAAGCCGCAGAACCGCGGCAAGTCACTAACAAGTCTCCCTCTCCAATTACAGGACAGGAAGCCAGGGGACAAAGAGAAGGTAGCAAACCCAGGGCAGAGCAGCCCACACCGAGACCCCAGCGCGTTCGAAATAAGCCATCTTGGCTGAGAGACTTCGTCTCATCCTAGGGGGGAGGAGTGTTGTGTCTTAATACTGTAACTTTCTTTATGTGATAACAATGTATCTTAACAATGTGACCTTTCCTACAAGTAACAATATAGCCTTCAGCTGTATCACCATAACCACTGTAATAGGACGCGAGCTAATGACCACCAGGGGCAGCAGCGAGCGTCCAAGCTCTCTTGGTCCATATCCATCAAAGGCCAGCGCGGAGTTTCCCGCCACTACCTACACCTGGACAAGAAGGGCGTGACCAACAATGACGTCACGCGATCAATAGCCAATGGGCTATCCTGGAGCCACGTTCAAATGTTTTACTACTGTATATATAGAGCTATGCATCCGCCATTACCTCATGTTCCCTCTGACCATTATGCAATAAAGATGAGTTAAACCAGTCCGTGGCTGTTTCCCGTGTCTTGGTCTCAATACTCAATAGTGCCTTTTGCACTTAAGGACAAAATAGAGGCGGAACTGGACAAATTGGTGGGCCAGGGGATCCTTGTTCCTGTTGATTCTGCACAGTGGGAAACTCCGATTGTAACAGCGCTTAAGGCCAACAGGGAGGTTCGAATATGCGCTGATTACAAATGTACCATTAATAAGGCGATACGCCCAAATGCGTATCCGGTGCCGGTAGTCAGCCACCTGTTGGCCAGGTTACATGGGGGAAAGTGTTTTGCAAAGCTTGACCTGGCACAGGCTTATCAGCAGCTCTCGGTAACCCCAGCTGCAGCTGCTGCGCAGACGATAGTCACTCATAAGGAGGCGTTTCAGGTGACGCGCCTACAGTTTGGCGTGAACTCGGCACCAGGCATCTTCCAATCACTAGTGGAACGTCTCTTGAAGGGTCTGGAGGGGGTCTTGCCATATTTTGATGACGTATTGATAACAGGGGGGAGTGAGTCAGAATTGGCTGAGAGGCTAGACAAAGTACTGACGGTATTTGAAAAGGCGGGGTTGAGGTTGCGGAAAGACAAATGCGTCTTCTTCGCAAAAGAGGTTGAGTTCCTGGGTTTCCGGGTAACCCCTGTAGGCATTAAACCCTCCGAATCAAAGGTGGCCGCCGTTCAAAACGCTCCTCGCCCCACCTCCAAGCCCAAATTGCAGTCGTTCCTGGGGCTCTTAAACTTCTACCATTCCTTCCTGCCTAGGAAGGCGTCAGTAGCGGAGCCGCTTCATAAGTTGCTAAAAAAGGACGAGGCGTGGCGATGGGGCGAGAATCAGGAGAGGGCATTCAATGAGCTGAAACAACTCTTATCCTCAGACGCCATATTAACCCATTTTGACCCCAACAAACCAGTGGTTCTGGTATGGGATGCATCTCCAGTGGGGGTGGGGGCGGTCCTGTGCCACGTGTTGGAAAACGGGCGGGAAGCTCCGGTGGCTTTCTACTCCAGGTACCTGTCTAAGGCAGAGCGTAACTACGCGCAGACAGACAGGGAGGCATTAGCAATAATTGCTGGGATGAAGAAGTTTCACGACTTCCTCTATGGCCGCCCCTTTACCATCATAACTGACCACAAGCCCCTGCTAGGCATTTTCACCGCAGACAAGCCCACTCCACAGATTCTGTCCCCGAGGATGCTCAGGTGGGCCATTTTTTTAAACGCGTACTAGAACGCGCTGGTGTATCGCCCTGGAAAGGACATAAGCCATGCAGACGCCCTGTCGAGGTCACCTCTCCCCCACATGGGCAGCCACGTGGGCGAGGTGGAACAAGACCACCAAGTGCTCATGATAGATTCACCCCCCATAGTGCCCGCAGAGATCGCCAAGGCGACGGGCAGGGACAAGACGTTGGCCCTGGTTAGTTCATGGGTGCAGAAAGGGTGGCCAACGTCCTCCCCGGTGGCAGAATTTGCTCCATTTTTTAGGGAAAAGTTAGAACTGTCCATGGAGAGGGGTTGCCTCCTGTGGGGCCAACTGGTAGTCGTCCCTGAGTCCCTGAGAGCAAGGGTGCTCAAGCTGCTGCACGTCAGCCACCCAGAGATTGTCCGCTCCAAGGCACTGGCCAGGAGCTACTTCTGGTGGCCGCAGTTGGACGCTGATATCGAGCACATGGTGGGCATTTGCGAGAGTTGCCAAAGCTCCCGGCCCGAAGAGGCCCAACTTCCACACAGGGAATGGGATGCGGCAAAGGGGCCGTGGTCCCTCGTGCACATTGATTTCGCGGGCCCTTTCAGAGGATCGCTTTTTCTCCTTATAGTGGATGCTTATTCCAAGTGGTTAGAGGTTATCCCAGTTGCGAACACCTCCTCAGCCGCAACCATTAAACAATTGTGCAAGGTGTTCAGCTCGTTCGGTATACCCGATACTCTTGTTAGCGATAATGCTAGTTGCTTCACGTCTGCCGTATTCAGGGCATTCATTGACATCAACGCCATCCGGCACATCACCTCCGCGCCTTTCCACCCGGCGATGAATGGCCAGGTAGAACGCCTCGTGCGTACCACCAAAGACGCGCTGAGGCGCTTGGGCCCCAGGGACTTGAACCTGCAGTTGTGCCAGTTTTTGCTGGGGTATAGGGTAACCCCCCTAGCATCAGAATACTCGCCCGCGGAGCTCCTAATGCACAGGAAACTGACTACGGTACTGACCAGGCTAGACCCTACGAGGATGGAAGACACTGGGAGGAACATCAGGTTAGCGGGCACGAAGAGTTTCGAAATAGGCGCCCCAGTCCATTGCAGAAACTACGCTAGCGCAGGGCCAGCCTGGGTTCCGGGAGTAGTCATTGGGCAAACGGGTCCCATGTCGTACTGCGTAGAGACCAGCACAGGTCTACTCTGGAGGCGGCACGCGGACCAACTCTGACACCGGGTCTCCAGCAACCAGAGCGCAGACAGCGCAGAACAGGATTCAGCGTTAGGGTTCTCCCCCACCCGTTCAGCCCAAGGGGGAGGAGAGGGGGGCCAGTGGTCCCCACCAAGGGGGGAAGGGAATAAGTTTGTCCCCATAGATACCCTGCAGGATACCCCCACAGATATCCCAGAAGATGAGTTTGAGTTTGAGTTACAAAACCGGGGGGGTTTCGGAGTGGTCCCCCACCCATCCAGGCAAGAAGCGGGGGTTTTCGTTAGCCTCCAATGCCCCCGGTTTTCCCACAATGGAGTTTACCCCTACCCCGAAAACCGCAGAACCTCGGCAAGTCGCCAACGAGTCTCCCTCTCCCATTGCAGGACAAGAGACCAGGGAACACAGAAGTGATAGCGCTCCCGGGACAAGCCAGCCAGCCTTGCGCCCAAAACGCGCTTGCAATAAACCATATTGGATGAAAGACTTCGTCTCATCCTAGGAGGGAGGGATGTTGTGTTTGGAATATTGTGCCTTTAAGTAATGTAACACTCGAATGAGTGGATATAACAATCACCAGCTGTAACACTGTAACCTTCTGTATTAGGACGCGAGCTAGTGACCACTAGGGGCAATAGCGAGCGCCTAGCTCACATGGTTCCAATTCCCCAAATACCTACACTACCTCACCTGGACAAGAAGGGTGTGACGAGGAGTGACGTCACGCAGACAGTAGCCAATGGGCTATCGAGGAGCCACATTCAAATGCATAGCCACAGTATATATTGAGCTGTTCATCCGCCATTACCACATGTTCCCCCTGACCATCATGCAATAAAGATTTGTTAAGCCAAGCCTTCGGCTGTTTCTATTGTCTTGGTTCTCAAACACTAAAAGTTCTTTCCCTCAAAGCCCAACTCCTGGCTATGCTCTTTGAGATAGCCATTCTCACGCTGCCTAATAACCAAGTCATCCCTGCATATTCTCCCTGGTCAGGCCATAAGACTACTGCCCCCAAAAATGCACTGCTGTGTTCAATATTAGACAAGACTCATGCAGATCCCCTTCTTAACTGGGGAGCCTATTATAGGCTAGGTCTCCGGGGCGACGCCAGAGAGCCTATTATTACTCTCTTTTCAGCTTGCTCCTAAGGCCAACTTGTTGGAGCTACCAAGACTATTGGAGGAAAGGCTGCTCGCTGGTTTTGTGTTAGCTTATCCTTCTCATACAGTGGCTGTACAGAGACTGCACAAGAGTACATTTACATTGTTAGGCCCAAGCAGTGGTGTATTAGATGTCAGGATAGTGGGAAAGCAGGATTGGCCTGCCCAGTTTCCTTCTGCAAATGAGAAGAGTGGTGTGCTTTATTCTGCACCATCAACTGTCGGGGAACTCTGATGGGGTTTGACAAGGAACAGAGCCAATTATTAAATAACCCTACCCTACTTTCCAACCCTGTTTCCATCATGTACACAAACCATCTGCCTCCTGCCTGCTCATCCCCAGAAAATAAGGATCATTCATCTTTATTTCAGTTATATCTGTTCCTGGAATCTCTCTCTAAAGTGACAGGTCCAGAAGGACTGGAGTAAATGTGCATGAAAATTTGCTTACCACAGATAATTACAGTAAGAAGGATCGTACAGGGAGCTTAAAGGACCATATACCATACACTAAATCAAAATGTACAGTAGAATCTAAGAAGAAATGGGAATGCAGCATGTGAAAATTTGATAGGCAGATGACAGGGAGAGTGCCACAGTTGTGTATTTGAGCATGGGCTCTGCATATGGAAGGATCCAGGTTCTATTCCTCACATTTCCAGAAAGGACTCATAAATACCTCCATCTGAAATAATGGTTTGCTACCAGTCTAGATGGGCCAATGGTCTAACCTGGTACCAGTAGCTCTTTACATGATATATACACAACCATATTTTAGGAGGTGAGGATTAAAGGATTGTTTATTGCAGTCAAACCTTCCTTCCCTTGAACATAAGAACAGCCTTGCTGGAACAGGCCATTGCCCATCCAGTCCAGCATTCTGTCTCACACAGTGGCTCACTATTTGCTTCAGGGTATTATTCCCAAGCAGATGCCTTCACCTGCTTAGGATGCCCTGGAAATGGCATTGAGAGATATCCTGCCTATCTCTCCAACCCGGAGGTTGTCCTTAGGTATCCATAATTATAGCCATTGATACCCTTGTCCTCCATGAACTTGTCTAATCCTTTCTTAAAGCTATCAAGACTGACAGCTGTCACCACTTCTTCTGGCAGGGAGTTCCATAGACCAGTGATCCTCTGGGTGAAAAAGTACTTTCTCTTATTTGTTTCGCAACTAGTACCCAAAAGTTTCATGGAGTGCCCCCTAGTTCTAGTGTTATGCGATAGGGAAAACAGTTTTTCCTTATCTACTTTGTCCAAAGGTAGGCAAAACATTCTTGTACTCTGTGCTTCAAAGATATTACATTAAAGGTGTTCTCAAAAATGTTTCTCACATTGGAACTTAATGTAATGCTTTCACCCATGTGAGTCTAACAATGGGCTATATGTTAAGTGTAAAGTGAGTGTCTTGATTTGACTGTCCTCTTGGTCAAGCATCCTATCTGAGGAAATAGCACACCACAAATGATTGTAACCAATGGGCCTGGAACAACACGTGCACCTGTATCCCTGGACAATCTGCAGGTAAAAGCTGGTTTGGATGGCTTTCAAAGGGGACTGGGCAAATTCTAGGAGGATAGAGTTAGCAGAGGCTAGTATTCATTATGGGTATATATCACCTTCTATACATGAAAGAGGTTTTTTTTATCCATTGCTAAGGAATATAAGTGGAGAATGCTGTTGTATGGACATTCTGCTTGTTGACATCCCTGGGCTTCCCACTCTGAAACAAAATGTTGGGCTGGATAGTATTTGGCCATATGTAGCAAGGTTCCTTTTATGGTCCTTTGAGTATCTGTTGTTGCTGGAAATTTCAGACACTGAGAGGAGGGTGGTATTTAAAGGGGTTTTTTTATTTTTCCTTAGGAAACCATGGTTCTGTTAAGCTGTAGCCCTTAAAGAAAGAGTCTAGGAACATAGATGTAATACAGAATTATTCCCCTCTGCCAGTGAGTCATAAAGCTCTCAGCTGACTGACTTCAAAGAATGATGATGAGAAAGGACAGCAACCAGGGTAACCAGGAGTGCCTGCACATCTCTGTCTTCTTGTGCAGACCTCTAGCTCATTCCATTCTTTATGGGGGAAGGACATGGAATAAGTGAGAGTGATAGATCACCCACTAAAGTCTGGCTTATTGATCAAGGGAAAATACTAAAAGAAAAGACACCATGCTGAGGCTTACAGCACTTCATTAACAATTAGAACAAAGGGGGAAGATACCTTTAAAAATGTGCTCTAAGATCAGTTGATGTGAATCATTAAGGTCCCTCCAAAAATTTGCACCTTTTAGTTATAAATCATTCTTATAGCTTTTAATTGCAAAATTATTATGAGATTGTCTTGATTTGTTTGTCCTCATGGCCAAATAATTCACCCGTTGAAACAGAGCTGTGACGTGCAGCTTGAGAATAATTGTTTTGTTTACATTGATTTCTAATCCTTTGATTTTGTTTGTCCATATTGCTTATGTCTAGGAGGAAAGGGCTGAGTCCCATAAAGCAATTGAAATTTGGAACCCAATAAAGCATTAACTCAAAGCATATTTCTTTTTCCATGTGTGATGTCTGGGGAGGTATTTATTCAAACCAAAGTGCTCCTAAATTCAGGAGATCATCTTTAGTGCCATTTGTCTCATTAGAGGAAACCAAAGTGACAATAGATTAGATCTATACAATGAATTATTCTGAGGCAGATGCTGATGCTTACAGGAGGGAGATGTGGTAAATAATTTAAGAAGAGCCTGTCCACCAGTTAGTCGGTGATTGGAGAGGGAAACCAATCAGTACAAAACAAAACATCCAAGCTGTTCATGTAAAACCAGCAAGAGCCCTAAGGAACATCTCAATATAAGGGTGCCGTTTCAGTTTTTATTGTCAGGAAAAAGATTCCATACGTAGAAGTGATGCATGTAGTATACTTACTATGCACACAAACCAAAGACATATCATAGTCTAGCATTCTGTTTCCTACACTGACCAGCTACAAAGTTAGGGAAAGCTCCTAGCAGGACATCACAATAACATCCAGTTTGTGCTTCCTAGTAATTGGTATTCATTGGCATATTGCCCCTGCTATGGGAGGTAGTATGTTGCTTTCATGACCTTATCATAATCTCAGTTGCCTAATCTTCCAAGTGCTTGCCTTAGCTCTTATTCATAGCTGTCTTCAGCCTCATTGTATAACTGCACTGTGGCATTATAAAAAAAGAAAAAAGTCTCCCTAACTTTTTAGCTGTTCTTTTCAGCATTTTTCTATTTCTACAGCATCCTGCATGAGGACCAAAACTGTATGAAGTTCTCCAAGGGTGATTAGAGAGATCAATCTCATTTTCTTGCAGAATAGCTGAATGTATGTCTCTCTGCTGCACACCCTTCTTCAAAGTCAAAGATGTCCATTTTAACTCCATCTGTGTGAAGAAAAATGAAATAGTCCTTTACCAAAACTCCTTGTCCTTTGGACACCTCTCTAATTTCAGTTTCCATTTCAAGTCCATCTTGAACCTTTCAGATTGGGGTGAAGGGAAAGAGGGACAAGGGCTTGCTGGTGATGTTAAAAGGGCAGTGGACAGGGGAGGGGCAGAGCCTATGGAGTTGGGTACTGAGTGACGAGGCCATGGCACGGGGGCAGGGCTGGTGCATTGTTGTGCACCAACCAGCCATGGGGGGGGGGGCTGGTTGGTGCACAGCAATACCTGCCCCACTGAAACAGCACCCTGCTACCTCAAAGGTTCTGGCTTGGGCGGAAATTGACTTGCGCCATTGTGTAGCTGCCCAGTGTCATACTTCTGCCTGCCTCTGTGGGGCACCAGACCCTGTGGTGCACCGGGACTTGTCCAGGTGTCCAAAATAGCCACCATGGGCCTGGAGGAGGATAGCATGTCCCTTGCATTAAATTACAGTAGTTTGGGACATCCAGTACAATCACTCATTGTGAACCCAGAAGCTCCTGCCATCAGCCCTGGGATGGGAGGCAGCTGAACCCGGTGCCCTTCCCCCCTGGCCCCATCCAGGCAGGGGGTAGAAGAGGTGGCGGTGCTCAGATGCCGCAAACGCAGGACCCACCACACCTCTCCCAGGGCTCTCACCATCAGCCCTGGGATGGGAGGCAGCTGAGCCCGGCGCTTCTCCCCCCTGGCCCCATCCAGGCAGGGGGTAGAAGAGGCGGTGATGCCGCAGATGCCGGACCCGCTGCGCCTCTCCCGGGGCTCCCGCCATCAACCCTGGGATGGGAGGCAGCTGAGCCTGGCACCCCTCCCCCTGGCCCCATCCAGGCAGGGTGTAGAAGAGGCGGCGACACCGCAGACTCTGGACCCACCGTGCCTCTTCCGAGGCTCCCACCATCTGCCCTGGGATGGGAGGCAGCTGAACCCGGTGCCCCTCTCCCTGGCCCCATCCAGGGAGGGGGTAGAAGAGGCAGCGACGCCGCAGATGCCGCACCTCTCATGGGGCTCCCGCCATCAGCCCTGGGATGGGAGGCAGCTTGCCACTCGGTCCAGGAATGAGAGGCAGGTGTGTTGCCTCCCTCGCCCCCAAACCTCGCCCACTCAGAGGGCTCAAGAGAGACGTTGCTGGAGCCCCGCTGCGGCCACGCTGCCTCTTCCCAGAGCCCTTACCATTTGGCCCAGGAATGAGAGGCAGGTGCTCGCTTGGAGGACCTCATAAGGGATGACGTTGCTGCCTCCCGTGGACACTTTGGGCGTAGAGCCCGGGACCCGCTTGTGGCGCCGAGTCTTGGACTTTGTGGGGTTCATGAGCTGGGCACTGTATTTGTGCCTTTATTCTTATTACACTGTGCATTGTGGGATTTTGTATTCTGTATTATTGTATTGGATTTATTTTTGTATTACTGTATTGCCATGCTTTATGATCTATGCCGTATTTATTCTTGTTTTGCTCTGTTGTTACTGTTCTTTGTATTTCATTGTATATTTTGCCTGTTGTCTGGCTGCCTTGAGTCACCCATTGGGTAGAGAAAGGCGGAATACAAATTAAATTTGAATTGGGGAAAAAATGAATCAAAGCAGAACAAGACTGGAACAACACCTCTCTCTTTCCTAATAATATCAGGGTGATATAACATGATTTTGTGCCAGGTTTTTCCATATGATTTTAGTGGTTGAGTCTTGTGGGGGCAGAGATAAATTCTGAGTGTTAAGACATCAGAATTGCTGCTCCAACCTTACAGCCATGATTCAAACTTTAGTAGCAATAGTGCTGACTAACTGGGAAAGCAACCAGGCTGAATGGATAACAGATGTTGACAGAGCTCTTCAGAAATTGTTTGATCTGCAGACTTCCCTTCAAAAGTATTTGCTTCAAAAGTAGCTCTTCTTTCTTGAGTGCTGTTTCCGCCAGACAACTCCCATTCCCAAAAGCTTAAAAAAATCCTTTGAAATGAATTCAACTGAGCTGAATCAAACTGAAATTCAATCTGAGTTGTTTACTTAATTGACATCACTATAACTGCTGTTTTCAACAGCAATCATTTGTTTAAAACAATTGGCTTGTTTTTCAGTAACTAGGAATTTGGCATGACTTTGTTCAAACTGTTTGCTTGCTTGCCACAGGCAGTAGTCTGAATTAATCCATGGTTTGCACTAGGGCAGGGATTTCCAACCTAAGGCCCTGGTGCCATTTCATGCCCCCCCACCCCCACCCCTCCAAGGGTATTTGAGAAACAAAATGGTCACCCCTTTGAAGCTGTTGGGACAAAATAGTCACCCCCATCATGCAGGCAGGGTGAAATGACTGTCCGGCCCTCAAAGCTGACTGAGAGAGAGTGACCCGGCCCCTGGCTTGAAAAGTTTGGGAACTCCAGTAATGGGAGATCAGACTCAAAAGGTGAAGATCAAAAGAAAAAAAAGAAAAAAAGCACCCAAACAATATAGATAAATTTAGCCCTTTCGATCAAGGATTGGCCAGTAACTAGCATACAAAGGATACACATATTCAGAGAGAACCACTTGCTCCTATGTGGGAGGACAAGAATAGAAAACTTTAGCCCTTCTTGTCTTCTTTGACCTTTTTATCTTTAGCAAAATAAGCACTTTGTCTCAATTTTCTATTTTCTCTCAACTTTTTGGGTGGGTAGAGTCAGTCCAGGGGCCGGAAATATTAAGTGAATGTTGCAAGCTGTCATTTGATACATCACTGCATGGGGTGCTACATACACAGTATAAGCCAGGGGTTCCCAACCTAAGGCCCATGGGCCAGATCCAGACCATGACACCATTTCATGTGGCCCTCCCACTGCTCCAAGGGCATTTGAGAAACACAATGGCCACCCCTTTGAACCTATTGGGACAAAATGCCCACCCTAATTGTGCAGGCAGAGCAAAATGGCCATCGGGCCCTCAAAGCTGACTGAGAGAGTGTGACCTGGTCCCTGGCTTGAAAAGGTTGGGAGCCCCTGGTATAAGCAGTCCCTATCCATGGCATAGCTGTCAAGTATCCCATTTTGGCTGGGAAATTACTGTATTTTAATATGGTAATATCCTCTTTATGTTGTATGCAAATATACTTCAAGCCAATTGCCTCATTGTCTCTTCCCTTTAACACCCTCTTTCCCAGGAGAGAAGAGGCAATGAGCCAATCAGCTTGAAGTATATTTGCATACAACATAAAGAGGATATTTCCGTGGTCCTGTCTTAAACACAGATTTTTTAAAAATGGAATTGAGGTACATAAGTCTAAGACAGTAGACAATTAACTGATATAAGTGTAAAAAACAGTTCCATAAAAAAAAATCACCATATCATGAAATGATGTGGGAGCGAGTGGAGAGAGGGACAAAATTACAATACTCATCTCTTCCACTGCAGCTGAGGCTTGCCTATGGGGGTGGCTTGCTGCATTGTTCCCTGTGAGGGGCAGCAGTGGTGCTAAGGGGAATGTCTAGGGGGTGCTTCCTCTTCCCCCTGGGGGAGTCCAACACCCCTCCTCCCTGGCTCTGGTGGTTCCTCCTCTTCTAGGCTCCTGGATGTGCCTGAAATGTGGGGAAGAGGGGCGTGGCCTGGTGGGGAGGAGCGTGGCCCAAAATTTTCCTTATTTTCAAATCCAAAACTTGACACGTATGATCCATGGCTTCCTTCACCAATACTGTCTTTCTGTTCTGAGAGGAAACATGTGTCTCCTCCCCACTTTTTTGGAAGCAGTGTGCTCCACTGGTGAACAACTCTAGTATGAGTAGTTAGCTATTTGTGATGTGTCTAAGAGCTACATAATTAATTTCCACAGCCTAAACATCTTGAGAGCCATTTATTTCTTAGGCTAAATCAGAACTTCATACAGGCACGATGGGGGGCAAGTCGAGAGACTCGATGAGCAGCACCTGGTGATCTTGCTCAACCTCACACTCAGGTTCCCCCAGCTCCGGTAGGGGAGACCTGGAAAGCGCATCAGCGTGAGCAATGTCTTTCCCTGGGCGATGTACCAGTGTGAACTAGTACGCATTTAAGAAAATCGCCCATCGTAACATTTGTGGGGATAGAATCTGGGGAGTGGGCTAGGCTGTGACAAAGATTCCCAGGAGGGGCTTGTGGTCTATGACAATAGTGAACTCCCTCCCATACAAGATATCATAGAATTTCTTCGTCCCTGCGATGATTGCGAGGGCGTCTCTATCCGTCTGTGCATAGTTGAGCTCTGCTTTTGAGAGGGATCTCGAGTAGAATGCAATCGGTGCCTCCCTCCCATTCTTGAGCGCATGGCAGATGACAGCCCCAACCCCCACTGGTGAGGCATCGCACACAAGCACTATGGGCTTTCTGGGGTCAAAATGAGTTAATATCACCTCAGAAGAGAGGAGCCGCTTTAACTCATTGATCCACACTTGATCCTCCCCCCACCGCCAGACTGCATCCTTCTTCAGTAAGCAATGCAGAGGCTCCACCATGGATGCCTTCCGTGGGAGGAAGGAGTGGTAGAAGTTCAGGAGCCCTAGGAAAAACTGTAGCTCTGGTTTGGCGGCTAGTCTGGGGGCGTCCTGTACTGCCGCAACTTTGGATTTTGATGGTTTTACCCCATCGGGGGTGATATGAAACCCCAGAAACTCAACCTCATTTGCAAGGAACACACATTTGTCCCTTCTCAGGCGTAACCTAGCCCTCTCAAACACAGATAGTACCTGGTCTAACCTCTGGGCTAGTTCTGACTCATCCCCAGCTGTTATCAATACGTCATCAAAATATGGCAAGACCCCGAGGAGACCCTTAAGGAGGCGTTCCACAAGCGCCTGAAATATCCCAGGGCCTGAGTTCATGCTAAACTGGAGGTGAGTCACCTTAAACGCACCCTTGTGCGTAACTATCGCTTGGGCAGCTGCGGCCGCAGGTGTAACTGTTAACTGTTGGTAAGCCTGTGCTAGGTCCAACTTCATAAAGCATTTACCCCCATATAACTTGGCCAGCAAGTGGCTAACCACCGGCACTGGGTAGGCATTGGGGTGAATTGCCTTATTGATAGTACACTTGTAATCAGCACAAATCCTAACCTCCCCGTTAGATTTCATGGCAGTTACAATCGGTGTCTCCCAATCTGCGGAGTCCACCGGAACCAAAATCCCCTGGCCCACCAGTTTGTCCAGTTCCGCTTCGATTTTGTCCTTTAGTGCAAAAGGCACTCTTTGCGGCTTGAGCCGTACAGGGTGAACGGAAGGGTCAATATCAAAGTCCACTGGAAGCCCCCTGTACTCCCCAAGTCCCTTCTCGAAGACCACGGGATGTGCATTGCACACATCCTGAATGGGGTCACCTCGGACGGCATTGATGCCAGCCAGTGCAATGCCCAGCGATTCGAATCACTGGGTCCCTAGAAGGCAACTGGACCCCCACCCTTAAGAACCACCAAGGACAGCTTCCTTGTGAAGTTTTTGAAACAAACAGTGAAATCTCCCACCCCCAGGATCGGAATGTAGTTTCCCTGATCGTCCTGCAAGTTCATCCTGAGGGCTATCAGTTTGGGGCGCTTCCTAGGGGGTATTCACAGAAACTCCATCTGTGAGACTATGGAATAGGCGGTCCCTGAATCCACCTCCATCTTTACTTGGACCCCCTGCAACAGTACCTTCACAAAAAAATGGGTGTGTCGCTCCGACACACGTCTCACCATGGTATCCCCCGCATGCACTTTCCGGACGTCCTCGTCCTTTCGGCCGAAGCAGCTGGTCTGGTCAGGGTCTTGGCTTCTGCGTTGTCTGCACACCTTCACTATGTGTCCCAAACGTCTGCAGTTGTGGCACTCTGCCTTCTTGAAAGGGCATTTCTTCCGGTCGTGTGAGCCCCGGTACCCCTCGCAGTGTCGGCTTGCTTCGGTGGTGTCTTTCTTTTTGGGTGGCCTTTTTCTCACTTTCTGGACCTCTGGTTCACTCTCGCTGGATCCCAAACAGGACGTGGCGGCGGCTGCGGTGGCTCTTGACTCTCGTGCATGGTGTGATGAACAGCTGTGGGCTTGCACCATGGACACCGATCTTCCTGGGGCTGCGGACCTCGTCCTGCATGCCCGTACTCTGTCCTTTACCACCTCAGCAGGTTGTGCGACCCGCAAGACCTGCTCGAACGTGATGTCCTCATCTCGGGCTAACAGTTTCCGCTGAGCATCTTCATCCCGCAGGCCGAGTAGGAGACAGTCTCACAACGCCTCGGCCAGGAAAGCTCCCCACCGGCATGGAACGGCCACCAGCCTCAGCGCGGCTACGTACTCCGCCACAGTTTCTCCAGGCCATTGGTCTTACTGGCTAAACGCCAATCTTGCCGGGAACACGGACACCTTTGGGCAGAAATGTGCCCACAGGGCAGGGAGGATTTCGGCCAGTGGTACCGTCTTGAGTACCCTCGGCATCAGAAGGTTCCTTGCCAGTTCCAGGGTTGGCAACCCACACTGAGCCAGTAGGCAGGCTCGCCTTTGCGCTTCGCCCTCGATCTTCTCTGCGTCCACCACGTACAGAAACTGTTACTCGTAGAGGTCCCATGACTCCGGCTGGGAGGTATCGAACGGAGAGAGGGTGACCCTGTGGGACACCATTATCCCACCTTCATCGCCAATTTGATGTAGGCAGATTGATTGCACACGAGCCGGCAGATGGGCTAAACACCACTTTATTGTAACATGGTCAATCTGTACATGAGGCAATGGTGGAGCCTTGCCTCCTTATATATGGTACATAATACATTTGAATCTCGCCCGAAGGCGCCTATTGGTTGCAGTATCAGTGCCGTCTTTCTGACATACTGCATACCTGACATAGTTCACCTGTGGCGAGAAGGTTTCCTGCACTAGTTACTCATTGGGTAAATTGGGGCCATGTGAGCTCCATCAGCTGCGCTAATGGCGAGCAGCTGAACTGCATGCATACACAACACTGCCCAATTGGTGAAAGCACTACTTTGGGCAGTTCATAACCTTAAATAAACAAAGAACATGAAAGAAAATCAAATATGTATTCATACTGTTTTGATATATGCTGGGTTATACGGATGAACTGGGAACTACATTTGTTTCTTGCCTCCCTTTTCTTAAGATTAATATAAAGAGGGTGGAGGGGGCGGGGGTGGTTGCTGCCTCAAGCTTTTAAAAATCCCATGGCAGAGTCTGAACAAAATATTTACTGTACAGGAAAATGTTTCTCTCAGCAAGAGTTCCATGCAAGATCACATTTAAAGAGAAAGTGTGTACACTTGGAACTGGCATTTCAGACAGATGGAGTACAAATCCTAGAAGGCCAATTCCTCAAACATAAAATGTCCACTGCTGTCGCAAAATTATTAGCAACAGGAAAAGGGCTGGTTTGTAAATTGCTTTAAATTGTTCTCCAGGGAGATGGGCAACAGAGGCATTAGGGTCCCGGCCATAAGAGTGAACACAAAATTTGATCAAACAAGCTGCTAAACCAATTTGTCTTAAATTCCAGCTATCAGGCTTTTATGCTGCAACATGCCTGGATCCAGGGACAGGTGCTGTTAACAGGATAAAGACAAGGAGCAGCAGGCTAGAAGGAAGATGGGAGTGGGACCCAGTTAGATAATATATCCATGTGCTACCAAACCCATCACAATGGACAATCTCTTATCTAGAAATAAGCCTCGGTGAACTAAGTGGGGCTTATTTCTGAGTGTGCCATAGGATTGCACTGCTAGTGAGTTGCAACACCACACTCGACATCTCCAAGCTAGATAAAGTCCCAATAAGTACAGTGGGCAGTTGAGCCCCAGGGCAGAAGGGATGAGAATGCAGTCTGTGTCACTGTCTCATTTTGTATGAGAATGTACAAAAGCATCTGATGTACTATGGCAAAGTCAGGGGTGATAGGGGGAGGGGAGCAAGGGAGAGTGCCCCCCAATGCTATACTTGGTGTTTCTTTAAACGTTCACAGATAAAATCTATAGTCAAGCCTACAATCCATAGGTATCATGAATAAAATCCCTCACCACCACTACAAATTCTTTCTAGACCTTTGAGCAATATGTCATATCAATGTATAGCATGAGTATATGAAGAACTTGCAAGATTTCAGGATGTCCATATTCCAGGCAGATGGTGTTCTGCTACAGGTAGAACCATGTGCCAGACATGTGTTCCTGCCATCTCTACTCAGGTGAATTTTGTACTATAGATTACGGCCTTGCAGCATTCTTATTTTTTCCAAATGCGTAACTAAAAGTTAGTGTTTCTTTTTATTAATGAGAAAATAAGGACCACTTTAAAACTTGGTATAGCAGCAAATAACTTGTTTCTTGCAAGTCTTGTTACTTTAATAAATTTCCAAATTCTGACTCCTTCTCCGAGAAAGCAGAAATGGGCAAGTAAGAGGTCATTTAGCTGGGCAATACTGCCCACTCTTTGAGGTAGGTTGATCTGATCATGTCCACACATTGATCAGGCCAATCCATTGCAACCTGCCCCCAACCCAACCCACTGTCCTATTGGCTTGATTATCTGCTGGCTGGAAAAGAGCTGACCCAGTACTATATAAGTAACAAAAAGCATAGTTCTAGGTATACCACAAAAAAACCGCCCTGAGTCGGGTTCTGCCTGAGTGGGCGGCATATACAAATATGACTATTAAATTAAATTTAAATTAAATTATTAAAACAGTGAAAACCTCTTTCATCACATTATAACCATAATCTGATTCAGTTGTGTCTTCATTGCTGCCAGAAATGGGAAAGGGGTTTTTTTGTATTATTATTATTATTATTATTATTATTATTATTATTATTATTATTATTATTATTATTATTATTATTATTATTATTATTATTATTATTATTATTATTATTATTATTATTATTATTATTATTAACTGGCAGAAAATCTCAGGCATATGGCCTCGGGATATTCTTGGTAGTTGTTGTGTATGAAGCTGTATTACTTTAAGAATGAATGTAGCCACTGCAATGTCTGAATGTAACCTAACAATGATCACAATGTATCTCAGCTGTTTAATGGAATGCGAGCTAGCTACCCATAGTGGGCAGCTGCGAGCATTCAGCTCACATGGTACAAATTCCCCAATTACCGGCAGCCGCGGGAACCTTCCCACGCGAGGAACATCTGGAGAAGAAGGGCGTGACTCAGAATGATGTCACACAGGTAGCAGCCAATACGCTACCATGTAACCAGGTTCAAATGTATTGTTGCATTATAAAAGGAGCTGTACTCCGTGCAAGACACTAAATTGGCGACGAGGATGGGATCGATGGCGCAAACAGATAGAGAGGCTCTGGTCATAATCACGGAAACAAAGAAGTTCCATGATATCCTGTATGGCCGCAAGTTCACAATTATGACCGATCACAAACCACTTTTGGGAAATTTTACTACAGGCAAGCCCACCCCACGAATCCTGTCCCCCAGAATGCTGCGTTGGGCGATTTTCCTCAATGCCTACCAGTACGAACTGGTTCATCGCCCAGGGAAGGAGATCTCCCATGCAGATGCGCTGTCCCGATCTCCCCTCCTTCAATTAGGAGACCCCAAATGCAAGGTGGAGCAGGATCACCAAGTCCTGTTGATCGAGTCTCTCGACTCACCCCCCATTGTTCCTGCGGACCTCGCCAAAGCTATGGCGGTCGACAAAGTCCTGTCCCAAGTCAGTTTCTGGGTTAGGAAAGGGTGGCCCACAACTCCCCCCGAGGAGGAATTCAAACCGTTTTTCAGACGCAGGATAGAGCTTTCCCTTGAAAGTGGCTGCCTCTTCTGGGGCCAATGGGTGGTCATTCCAGAGAAGTTACGCACAAAGCCACCAGGGAATAGTGCGCTACAGAGCCCTGGCCAGGAGCTACTGGTGGCCCCAGATAGACGCAGATATCGAGCATCTGGTGGGCACGTGCAAGAGCTGCCAGAGCTCTCGGCCCGAGGAGTCCCGGCTGCCCCACAGGGAATGGGACATGGCCCGCGGGCCATGGTCCCGGGTGCACGTCGACTTTGATGGTCCTTTCCAGGGTTCCCTATTTCTGCTGATAGTAGACTCGTATTCCAAATGGCTAGAAGTCATTCCCATGTCCAACACCTCATCTGCCGCAACCATTAATCAATTGCGCAAGGCGTTCAGTTGTTTCGGCCTGCCGGACGTGCTTGTGAGCGATAACGCCAGTACTTTCAGGTCTGCGGAATTCAAGGCGTTCATCGGGAGGAATGCCATCTGGCACATTACCTCTGCCCCGTTTCACCCCGCCACAAACGGTCAGGTAGAGCGCTAAGTGCACACTACGAAAGATGCACTGCGGCACATGGGTCCCGGTGAATTGAACCTCCAGCTGTGTCAATTCCTCATTTGTTATAGGGCAACTCCCCTGACTTCTGGACTTTCACCGGCTGAGCTCCTCACGCGGAGGAAGCCGGTAACGCTTTTTGATCGGTTGGATCCGACCAGGGTGGAGGATGGGGGAAGAAATATAGAGATAGAGAGCTCCAAAAGTTTTGCGGAAGGGGACCCGGTTCATTGTAGGAATTACGCAACCAATGTGGGTTCCAGGAGTGGTTATTGAACAAACGGGGCCAGTGTCATACAGGGTTGAAACCAGTACAGGGCTGCTGTGGAGAAGGCACGCTGACCAACTCAGACGGCGAGTTACCAGTGAAAGAGAATCAATGTTAGGGTTCTCCCCCACCCGTTTAGCCCAAGGGGGAGACACGGGGACGTCCCCAATTACAAATGCATACCCAGGATTCTCACACGGGGAGGAGGATACTTTGAAAGAGTGGGATGAGGAGTTACCTGATGAGTTTAATTTTATGTTGCCATACTAGGGGGGTGTTGCGGAGTGGTTCCCCCACCCGTCCGAGCGAGAAGAGGGGTTTTAGTTCTGCCCCTGGTATTTCCAGTCCTCCCAGTCCTTTTGTTCTAGAGTTCACCCCATCACCAAGACCCCTGACCCAGGCAGCAGGGGGGAAGTATGTTCATTGCATCACCAAGACCCCCAACTCAGGCAGCAGGGGGTAGCACAAATACGCCAGTTGCAGGCGCAAGAAATCGGGGCAAGACAGCAAGAGTCTCCTCATCGGTTCCTAGATTTGTGCTGGGGGTTCGCCAGGTGCCACGAGCGATAGGCAGGGGTTCACATCCCATTTACATCTCCCGTTTCCCTCTCCAAACGCAAGGTTGCCACAGAGTCCCCACCAGGTGACTAATGAGTCCCCCCTTTCCATTGCAGGATGAGAGTCTGTGGAACTCGGAGCCCCTAGTTCCCCTGACCTCAGCCAAGCAGTCGTTTGCCCCAAGCGCACATGCGGGAAGCCACAATGGTTGAGGGACTTCGTCCCATCCTAGGGGGGAGGAGTGTTGTGTATGAAGCTGTATTACTTTAAGAATGAATGTAGCCACTGCAATGTCCAAATGTAACCTAACAATAATCACAATGTATCTCAGCTGTTTAATGGAATGCAAGCTAGCTACCCATAGAGGGCAGCTGCGAGCGTTCAGCTCACATGGTACAAATTCCCCAATTACCGGCAGCCGCGGGAACCTTCCCGCGCAAGGAACATCTGGAGAAGAAGGGCGTGACTCAGAATGATGTCACGCAGGTAGCAGCCAATATGCTACTGTGTAACCAGGTTCAAATGTATTGTTGCATTATAAAAGGAGCTGTACCTCCGCCATTACCACATGTTCATCCTGACCATCATGCAATAAAGTTGTGTTTTAGCCCTTACTGTGGCTCCTTCATTGTCTTCCGTACAAGACACTAAAGTAGTCTAAAAAAGCGATGCTTCCTATCAATAATGCTTGCAAAAAGAAGCACAGAATTCATTACAAATTGTTCACCATTTTTAAAAATTAATTACTTCCCAAGTTCCAAGTGAACAGCAAGGTTGGAAATGTTGGTATCCTTGGAAAATGCGGGCAGGATCTGATGTGAGGTTTTCTGTGCCTGGCTTTTTGAACTTTTAACATCTAGTCAGGGGTGCTGGGAGCATTTTGTAGGAAACAGGGAGGAGGAGGTGCCTCAGGCAGTCCAATATTAAATGAAACATTAAATTCAGGAGAGATTGTGACTGCACTGGAAAGATACTGGCCATAAATATTACAGAAGGCACTCATCTCTAAGGTGCCCCCAGAGACTCTTAAATTGTTCCTGCCTCCACTGGCATGGTGCAGGTTTTGCAGGGAGAGATGGGGCAGTGTTCAGTCAAGGAAACACTCAACCTTTCAAATACCTCTGAGCAGCCATTGCCCAGGCCCTCCATTCCTGCCCTTCCCGGGCATTGTGAGCAGAGTCCTTGCCTCACCCGTCCAAGGCGTGAGAAAGAAAAAGTGGGAAGGCTCGACCTGCCCCAGGAGGATATCTGGGTCTGGTGTATACTTGGTGTGAAAGTGGCATGTACACCCATGAAGGGAGCTGATTTCCTTGCATTGGTGACCCACCACCACAGCCATGCCCTGCTCCCTTCCTCGCAAGCAGTGGGGAGCACCCAGTCTCTCTGTCAGGCTGGGGTGGGGTGGGAGAGGACTCTGTGGTCCTTCGATGGAGCCCAGGGTGGGAAGGAGAGCATTGGGTTTGAGCCTGGAAAGCAGCTGCAGGAGAGGCAGGTGGGTAAAGGCATGACTGCCTGGGGGCTGGAGCTGAGGCATCCCTTGTTGGTGGGAGCAGAGCTGTCCATCACAGCTGTGCTCCAGGGGAAGCAGCTTGGCTGAGCCTGGTTTGCCACTTCCTGTGCAGGGTGTGTGTTTGCCTGCCTAGCTCTCTGGCCCAACTTTTTCCTGACTAGTTTATTCAGTGAGAAAGCCCTGGCATCCTATGCAGGTGCCCTGCCAATGTCCAAGAGCACTCGGGAGCTGCAAGCCTAACTCCACCCCCATCTCACCCCCATGGCCTTTTGGGGAATGGTGAGAAAAAAGGGGCCACCGCCCCTACTCCCCAGCCACAGGGCAGAAAGGACACTCCTGACAACAATGGCTTTGTTTGCAGCATCAGAAATTGGGGACAGGGATCAGTGGGAATCCTTTCACATCTTACATGTGCATTCTCTAGCTGCTGCAGTGACACTATTCACATGCAAACATTGGTAGAATATAATACTGTGAGAATCTCAGTTTTTAAAGTTTCTAGCCAATTCAGTCTCATTGAGTCAGGTGTGTACAAGTAGTTTCTCTGGTCAGGGCTCAGGGGAACTTTTGGGTTCAAGCGTGGGGGCCTCTCACTGCTAAAAAATTTACTACCTCCTCTGTGGGCTGGCGAAATCTGTGGGTGTTGCCAAACATCCTGCATTATGAGCTATGGAGGTGGAGTGGCCAACCAAGTGCGTGTGGCCTGGAGGAATTTCCACTTCTGGTTCTGCAGAACCTGACAGAACCTGCTGCAGTGCATCACTGCCTCTCACCAGTGGTGGGCTCCCAAAAAAATTACTACGACACTGTGGGCATGGTAAGGTGGGCATGGCCAGGGGGAAAGCCCTGCATAGCATCCAAATTAGGTCTACTTTATTTCAAAACTTGGATGGGTGAGGCCAGCCAGAATTTCTGCTACCGGTTCTTGCAAACTGGTGCGAACCTGCTGATGCCCACCACTGTGTCTTTAATATATATGGACCAAGACACGAGGAACAGCCAAGGGCTGGTTTAACTCAGGTTTATTGCATCGTGGACAGAGGGAACATGAGGTAATGGCGGACGAGTAGCTCTTTATATACAGTGGTAATACATTTGAATGTGGCTCCACGATAGCCCATTTGCTAGGGTCTGCGTGACGTCATGGCTGGTCACGCCCTTCTTGTCCAGGTGTGGGTCGTGGCGGGAAACTTCCGCGCTGCTGTACTTTGGTGGGTTTAGACCAATGAGCATGGCCGCTCGCTATTGCCAGCCGGTGGTCATTAGCTCGCGTCCTGATACAGGGTTTATAGTGATACAGCTGCTGGCTATATTGTTGCCAGTATGGAAGGTTACATTGGTTAAGATACATTGTTAACACGTGTAGAACTGGTTACAACATTAGAACACAACACTCCTCCCCCCTAGGATGAGACGAAGTCTCTCAGCCAAGATGGCTTATTTCGAACACGCTGGGGCCTCGCTTCGGGCTGCCCTGTCTCGGGTTTGCTACCTCCTCTTTGGACCCTGGTTCAGGCTGGACCCCCACTAGCGTAGTTCCTGCAATGCACCGGGTCGCCGATGGCAAACCCTTTCGTGGCCGCTAACCCTACATTCTTTCCTTTGTCCTCCACCCTCGTGGGATCTAATCTAGTCAGAATCGTGGTCAGCTTCCGCCGCATCAGCAGCTCCGCCGGCGAGTATCCGGACGCTAAGGGGGTTACTCTATATGCCAATAAGAACTGGCAGATTTGGTGATCCAGGTCCCCTGGGCCCATGCGCCGCAGCGCATCCTTTGTTGTGCGCACCAGTCGCTCCACCTGGCCGTTCGTGGCCGGATGAAACGGTGCGGAGGTGATGTGCCGGATGGAATTTATCTCTGTAAACGCCCTAAACTCTGCGGAAGTGAAACAACTAGCGTTATCGCTAATCAGAGTGTCGGGTAAACCGAACGTGGAAAAAATTCTTCTGAGGTGTTTAAGTGTCGTAGCGGAGGACGTGCTCCTCACCGGGATCACCTCCAGCCATTTGGAGAACGCGTCCACCACTAGGAGGAAAAGTGTCCCTCGGAATGGGCCAGCGAAATCTATGTGTACTCGGGACCACGGACCCCGTGCCGCTTCCCATTCCCTATGCGGGAGGCGGGCCTCTTCTGGCCTGGAGCCCTGGCACGCCTCACAAATACCCACCATGTGCTCTATGTCTGCGTCTAACTGGGGCCACCAAAAATAGCTCCGTGCCAATGCCTTGGAGCGGACGATCCCCGGGTGGCTGACGTGCAGCAGCTTTAGTACCCTCGGTCGCAGGGATGCGGGAACCACCACCCGCTGGCCCCACAAAAGGCACCCCCTCTCTATTGACATCTCTAATTTCTTTCGAAAAAACGGGTCGAATTCCTTGGCCGGGGATGACGCCGGCCACCCTTTCTGCACCCATGAGCTCACTTTTTCTAAAGTCTTATCTTTGCCTGTCGCTCTGGCGATTTCGGCTGGGACGATTGGGGGAGAGTCCAGGACTTCTATTAACAACACTGGCCGATTCCTTTCGACCCCCACCTTTTGGACGCTCGTTAAGGGTAGAGGGGACCTTGAGAGTGCGTCTGCATGGCAAATGTCTCTCCCGGGCCGATATTCCAAGTCATGCTGGTAAGCGTTGAGGAAGATAGCCCACCGCAGCATTCTCGGAGACAGTATTTGCGGCGTGGGCTTCCCAGCAGTAAAAATTCCCAACAGGGGCTTGTGGTCGGTCACAATGGTAAAAGGGCGACCGTACAGGAAATCGTGAAATTTCTTGGTGCCCGCTACTATCGCTAATGCCTCCCTGTCGGTTTGTGCGTAATTTCGCTCCGCCTGGGACAGGGACCTTGAGTAAAACGCTATCGGGGCCTCCCTTCCGTCTTCCAATACGTGGCAAAGCACCGCCCCCACCCCCACCGGGGATGCATCGCAAATTAAGACTACTGGCCGTTTGGGATCGAAATGGGTCAGGATTGCCTCGGATGTTAGGAGTTGCTTTAACTCTTTAAAAGCCCTCTCCTGCTCGTCACCCCACAGCCACGTCTCCTCTTTCTTAAGTAACCGATGGAGCGGGTCGGCCACAGACGCCTTCCGAGGAAGGAAGGTGTGATAAAAATTTAGGAGTCCCAAGAATGACTGTAATTCCGCTTTGGATGTGGGGCGGGGAGCATTCTTGATGGCAGCTACTTTGGATTGGGAAGGCTTAATTCCCTCGGGTGTGACACGGAACCCTAGAAACTCAACCTCCGTTTCGAAAAAAACACATTTGTCTTTCCTCAGCCGCAGGCCCGCCTTTTCGAACACCGTCAGCACCTTATCCAATCTCTGGGCCAGTTCGGCCTCACTCCCCCCTGTTATCAATACGTCATCAAAATAAGGCAACACCCCCTCCAACCCCTTCAGGAGGCGTTCCACAAGCGACTGAAAAAGGCCGGGTGCCGAGTTCACGCCGAACTGTAAACGCGACACCTGGAACGCCCCTTTATGTGTAACTATGGTTTGGGCCGCTGCCGTGGCGGGAGTTACGGGGAGTTGTTGGTAGGCTTGTGCTAAGTCGAGCTTAGCGAAACATTTACCCCCATTCAGCCTGGCTAAGAGGTGGCTGACCACCGGCACCGGGTATGCATTAGGGCGGATAGCCTTGTTAATTGTACACTTATAATCAGCGCAAATGCGCACCTCCCCGTTGGCCTTAAGTGCAGTCACAATAGGAGTTTCCCATTCCGCTGAGTCAACAGGAACAAGGATCCCCTGTCCCACCAACTTGTCCAGTTCCGCCTCTATTTTGTCCTTTAGTGCGAAAGGCACCCTGCGCGGCTTGAGTCTTATCGGGCGGACCTCCGGATCCAGGTCAAAAGCCACGGGGGGTCCCTTGAATTTTCCAAGCCCCTTCTTAAAAACTTCGGGGTGCGCATCACATACGGCTTGTATCGGGTCTGCTCTAACGGCATGCACCCCCCCTATAAACACCCCCAACGGCTGAAACCACTGAGTCCCGAGAAGGCTACAGCTTCCCCCCTTGAGAACGACTAATGGAAGTTCCGCAGAATGACCCTTAAAACGGACCTGGAATTTCCCGACCCCCAACACCGGAATGCTGTACCCTTGTACATCTCGTAATGTGGACCTCAGTGTCTTAAGTTTGGGTCGCCTGCGGGGGTCAATTTTCAAAAATTCTTTTTGGGGAATGATGGAATAGTAGGACCCAGAGTCAATTTCCATCCTAATAGGGGCCCCTTGTACTGATACCTCAACGAAGTAGCGGGGCTGCGCCGTGGCCACACTGAACACGGGAGTGTCGTCCTCGCTGTTGTCCGAGATGCGGCCCACGCCATCCTGCTGCCTCGTGGGCCGGGCGCCATCTTTGGACCTCGCTTGACGAGCCGGCTTGGACGAACGGTCCGGTGAACTCCTACGGGCTTCTTGTCTCTTCCTGCACACTTTGGCGATGTGCCCGCGACGGCCGCAGATGTAGCATTCGGCTTTTCGGAATGGGCACTTCGTACGGTCGTGGGCCGCCCCACAGCCATCGCAACGGCGCCCCCCCTTTCGTACCTTCTGGACCTCATCGTCGTCGCTGCCCTCGGCCGACGACTTTGATGTTCGCCGGGTCGCGTGCACCGCCTGTCCAGACTTCCCCTGCACCGAATTTTCCGCCCTGCCGGTCTTCGGTCGCCACTCACGCCACCCATGCATCTCCTCCACGCCAGCATTCGTGGCCTCCGCCGCTTCCGCGGTCTCTATAACCTCGGCCAGCGTGGGTGGCGGCTCCCTGTTCATCAGGTGGCGCTGCACTTCCTTATCTTTCAGGCCACACAGGACGACGTCCCTCATAATCATCTCTAGGTTGTCCCACTTGCAGGGGACGGCGGCTACCCCCAGAGCTTCCACATAGGCTTCCACTGACTCGTCCGGTGCTTGAACTCGCCTCCAAAACGCCCCCCGAGCGGGAAACATTGCCTTCGACGGCTGGTAACGCTCTCGCAGTAGTTTCAGTATGTCCTCGGTTTTGAGGTCATCCACCGTCTTCGGTGCAATCATGCTCACCAGCGTCCCCTTGGTTTCCGCCCCAAGCATTCTGGTGAGGATGGCCCTCTTCCTTTCCTCATCGTCTTTGACTTTGAGTTCCACCAATGCCGCCTTGAAATCCATCTCAAAGACGATCCAGTCCCGTGGCTTGGTGATGTTGAACCCGCTCTGTGTCCTGGCTCCTTGGGGATCCATCATCCCACCTTCGTCGCCAATTTAATATATATGGACCAAGACACGAGGAACAGCCAAGGGCTGGTTTAACTCAGGTTTATTGCATCGTGGACAGAGGGAACATGAGGTAATGGCGGACGAGTAGCTCTTTATATACAGTGGTAATACATTTGAATGTGGCTCCACGATAGCCCATTTGCTAGGGTCTGCGTGACGTCATGGCTGGTCACGCCCTTCTTGTCCAGGTGTGGGTCGTGGCGGGAAACTTCCGCGCTGCTGTACTTTGGTGGGTTTAGACCAATGAGCATGGCCACTCGCTATTGCCAGCCGGTGGTCATTAGCTCGCGTCCTGATACAGGGTTTATAGTGATACAGCTGCTGGCTATATTGTTGCCAGTATGGAAGGTTACATTGGTTAAGATACATTGTTAACACGTGTAGAACTGGTTACAACATTAGAACACAACAGTGTCTCACCCCAAAATCAGGGTGAGGAATCCCTCTTGGACCACAGCCTAAATCAGGTGTTCTCAACCTATGGCCCGCAGGCCAGCCCCAGCCCATGGCGCCATTCCATCAGGCCCATTGCCTTCTCCCCCACACCCGGAAGCGGAAGTGGATGTGTTTACACATGCGGGGGCATGTGTCCACGCGATGACAAACACACCCGCAACTGTCATAAACGTAGAAGTGGGCATATTTACAACAGCCATAAATATGCCTGTTTCCACTTCCAGGGGCATGGCATGGCCCAACCTGCTCAGCTGACCAGGGGCATTGACCCATGGTGCAAAAAGGTGAGCCACCTCAGTCTAAATGAAATCCTCAAAGCACAGCTGTAGTGGAGCCAAGGGCTCAGTGTTCCTCATCACTGTTTACTAGAGGGCCAGAATCCAATTGATGTCACCGAGTGCAGAAAGAGATCTGAGGAAGTGGCATGTATTGTTTGCACATAATGGATAGCCACCAAAATGCAAGGGGAAATGTGCCATTGCCTTTACATGGACAGTACAATCCAACAGGATTCTGACCAAAGTGTTTAATCCCTAATTGTATGTTAGCTGCTTCCGCAATAGAGGCAATTGTCATGGTTGCCCTGACGGTGAAGATGAAGTGAAATAGTAAAACTTGTGTGTTTCCACCAACGTTTTCAGCCCATGAGGAGTGCCAATTGTCCCAGTTACAAACTGAGCAGTGAGATAAAAGCAAGGGGAAAATCGCATTTAGTTTGAATGCTATATATTTATTTCATATTAATTTTATTCCTTTGTCTTTTATCTGGGAATCGAAGGTGCTTGTCAGATTAGAAACAAAGTGACATAAAAACTGTAGTTTGTGATACTCCATTATAATTAAACAGACTATGATATGACAATGTTACTGGGGTTAGGTGGGCTCCCATTTTGCATGTCTATCCTGTGTAATTTCCCCAGTAATTTGGTCAGTTGCCCATGATCTTGAATAATCATTGTAACAGGTTATGCTTTTTCTTTTACAGTATTTGGTTGTTTTATTCTTCTTAGCTATTTGTTTGGAACCAAGAGAAGATCTTCTACAAAAGATCTCAAAACCCAAGTGAGAGAGAGAGAGAGAGAGAGAATTTCTATATCTTCAGATACCAGGTCTAGAATGATATGTTTGGTGATTTTTGCCTTTAGAAATCCTTACTAACAAAGAGCCTGAAGATAAATTTTATTTATTTATTTATTGGATTTCTATACCGCCCATTGGGTGTTATCCCACTCTGGGCGGTGAACAAACAGAAAATTAATAACAAAATGATTGAATTGGACTATCCAGGAAGTGCTAATATTTATAATGGAATCTCTAAGAAATGCTTTCATTCTTTGAAGATTGCTAATCCATATCTCTAAATGGAAACAGGAGAGGTCATGCCCCAGACCATATTCACAATATAACAGTGTAGGCCAGGAGTTCTCAGCCTTTTTAAACTGGGGCGGGGGGCTGGTCACGCTTCCTCAGACAGCTTCTAAGGCCAGACAGCCATTTTGCCCTTCCTCCACCACATGGCACTTCCTGGTGTGGTGGAGGCAGTGGGGGGGGCACACGAAATGGTGCCGCAGGCCACATCCAGCCCACAGACTGCAGGTTGAGAATCCCTGATGTAGACAAGCTAAGTTACTAAAGGCTACTTGTCCCAGTCTGTGCCCCTCCTCAATCTTGTGGCATTGGGGCCTGGTGGGAGACTGCTGGCTGATTTACACATCTTTTGGACTCCATCTCATATTGTTCAGAAGCCTCCAATCCTAGAAGATGATTTTTTTCCTGGAGTTAAAAAAGGATAGGAAATTTTACTTCAGAGAAAATTCTTTAGTTAACTTCTTAGGTTTAAAGAATGAATTTCTAAAGAATAAAAGACAGAAATTATTTACCTTAAAGAAAGGGTTGATAAAAGCTGGGATGAAAAACAAAAGATGAACTTCTGGCCTTGCATAATATATAACACTAGCTGATTGCCTGGCTGCGCCGGGGGGGGATGTTTGGGGGCCTGGCCGCATCTCTTGGTGGTAGTTCTGTTCTCCTAAGGTGGTTACTCCCAGTGCCACATGGCCGGGGGTGGGCCCACTGGGGGAGGTCCACTGTCGTAGCCTCACAGGGTTTTTTTGCTGTGTGGTGGTGGTGGTTGGTGTAATGTTTGATGCCCTTGTGTGTGGGTGTGCACGGCCCCAATGCTGTTCGCGAAGGCACCGTGGGCTTCCACCCCCTGCCACGCACCCTGCCCAGTGGCCACCCTACCTGGCCAGGCACGGTCTTCCACATCTGGTTCCTCGGCTTCTGAGAAGCCCCACTTCAGAGTGCATCAGCTCTGCAGAAGTCGGCTGGCCTGGCCCTTCTGTGGGTCAGGCGGAGGTGCTGGCAGCATCCGCAGGGCATGCCTGGCCATGATGGAGGCAGCCAGGCCTGCCCTGCGGCTGCCGTCCGTGCCTCCACCTGAGCCAAGGAAGGGCAAGACCAGGCCGAGTCCGCAGATTCACCACGCCCTGTAGTGGTGCTTCGCAGCCACCCATGCTTCTCCATCATGGCTGGTGGAGCGGCTTGGGCATCCAGAAAGGCCCATTGTGGGTTGTGATGGCTCAGCAGTCGCGGCCTGGTCTGGCTCTTCCATGGCTCAGGCAGAGGCACTGGCGGCTGCAGCAGTGCGGGCCTGGCCACGATGCAGGCGGCCATGTCCACCCTGCATCCTCTGGCTGAGCGACGGAAGGGCTGGGTCAGGCCAAGTTCACGGAGTCACTGCGCCCCATAGTGGGGCTTCCTGGACACCCATGCCACTCTGTCATGGCTTGGTGGGGTCCTCTCTCCCCGCCAAGGACAACGCTGATGGGCCTCTTGCCACAGCCCTGCACTCTCCTGCTTGGGGCGCAGGAACTCTTCATGGCCGCATTCTTACCATGTGGTGGCCATTGGTTCAATGGCCGCACAGTTGTTGCCCCGCCTCTTCCTCGCTTGTTCTGGCTCCCGTGATTGGCTGCGGTGTGCTGCAGTGGCTTCTGGCAGTTGAAGTTTTTTGTTTTGGTCCCATTTTGTGGGGCGCAGGGGGGCCTATTGCGGTCTGGACCCTGATGTTGACCTTCTCCGATGCGCCAGGTAAGTATGTATGAAGTTTGGATGGGAACAGTTAAAGGTGTGGATTTGTATTCAGGACCCACAATGGGACATCTCTGCTTTATAGATATAGATTTTGTTTTCCTGCTTTCTCTGTTACCTACTACAAGATGCCATTTCAGGCTTTTTTCCTGGCTGGCTTCCTTTTGCAGGAAGGAGAATCCTGTATGTGGTGAATATTATTATTGAGATCAACAATAACCCTGTTCTTAGTTCTGGATGAAAAAGATGTTTACATAGTCAAAAGCAAGGCAAGCGACACAGAGGATGGGATTTGTCCTCCTAGAGGACACCAAATCTATTCATTATTGAGTAACTTAACAGTCATTCTTCAGCACATCAAAAGCTAGCAATTTATCAAGTAAATCAATTAGCACTGTACCAAAAAGGCAATAGCTTCTTCTAGATGGAAATCTTTCAAGTTTCAGGCAGACTGATTCAGTATGCTGCACATCTCTAGGCCATGCAAGAAGTGTGACAGGTTCAAGAAGCAGTACAAACAGAAGTGCTAGTGGCAGAGTAGCAATGGAGACCTCTTGCCAGGCTCATTGACAGTACTAGTAGGATCACCAGAAGTGGTGATCTGTGCATTACTTGTCTGTACCTGTCATTTGTAGATTTTTTTAAAAGGAGAAGGTAGGAAAAAACTTTTAGCTGGAAGGTTAGTGTGCAAAGGATTTGCCTCTAGCACTATTATTTGCAGAAATGCTCCTGAATACAGTAATACCTTGGATAATGAATGTATCGGAAAACACTAAAATCGGATGACATTGGGGAATTTGAGGAACACTTTTGCACCGCACAACGTTAAAATAACGTTGTGTGATGCAAAAGTTTCCCTCAAATTCACTGACATTGATCTCTGCCCCAAAACCCGCTGGGCTGGAGACCAGCCCTGTCAGCTTTGGGGCAGAGATCTCTGGAGGCCCCCTTGCTGAGGGACAAGGGGGCCACCGTACAGCCAAGCATCAGACCACCGGTTTCCTTAGGCTGAGAGCACGTGCGGCCCCTCTCACCCCAAGGAAACAGGCGGTCTGAGCATCATGCCACCAGTTTCCTTAGGGTGAGAGCCCGCGCGCACACTCTCACCCCAAGGAAATAGGCGATCTGAGCATTGGGACACCAGTTTCCTTGGGGTGAGAGCCCCAGTGTGCACTCTCAACCCAAAGAAATGGGCAGTCTGAGTGTCGGGCCACTGGTTTCCTTGGGGTGAGAGCTTGGGGTGAGTGCGCACGGGCTCTCATCCCAAGGAAACCAGCAGTCTGAGCATCGGGCTGCCAGGTTCCTTGGGGTGAGAGTCTGCACGCATGCTCTCACCCCAAGGAAACAGGCAGTCTGAGCATCTGGCATGCGTGCGTGCTCTCACCCCAAGGAAACCAGCGGCCTGACACTCAGACCGCCCATTTCCTTGGGGTGAGAGCATTGGGCATCTGGTTTTCTTGGGGTAAGAGCATGCGCGCATGAGCTCACCCCAAGGAAATGGGCAGTCTGAACATCGGGCGGCTGGTTTCCTTGGGGTGAGGGCCCACACGCATGCTCTCACCCCAAGGAAACGGGCATGCTGTGTGGTTTCCCCAAACCAAGCTGGGAATCACAGCGTCTGATCCCTAGCTTGGTTTGGGGGAATGCCCATGGGCGCGTCCGTGCGGTTTCCCCTAAACCTTGCCGGGGATCACATCATCTGATCCCTGGCTTGGTTTGGTGGAATGCGTACGGGCGCGCTCATGCGCATTCCCCCAAACCAAGCCAGGAGTCGCAGCATCTGATCCCCTGCTTGGTTTGGGGGAATGCGCATGGGCACCAATGCGCATTCCCCCAAACCAAGCCAGGAATCACAGTGTCTGATCCCTGGCTTGGTTTGGGGAAAGCGGGCAGGCACACTCGTCCCCGGTTTCCCCCAAAGGAAGTCGTTTTTTTTTTTTTTTAAACGGTGTGTGATGAATGTATCGCATAAAGTTAAAATCGGATAACGCTAAGACTCATGGAACCAAGTTTTATTATTGTTCTATGTTAGAGATAAAACTGCTGTGGCCTGATAGAGGGCTGCAGTTTGGCCAGATTGAGAGCATCTGGAATGCTAAATGTAGTGGCAGGAGACATTCAACTGCTTTGCCTAATGGAGAGCATAATAAATGTTTTGCCAGTATTCTGTCTGTGTTCCCTCTGGAATTGTCATGTTTTTTTTAAATGGGATTAGTGAGATGAAAGAGCACCACCAGTTTCTCAAATATGAGATAGGTATTATGTTGTTCTTTGTTGAAGTAAATAACAGTTTGACTTTTGGGATCCCAGAATCCACCTCTGCACCATAGTTCATTTCTTGATCAATTTAATAATTTTGAATGAGATACCAGACAAGTTGCTAAACTCATAATTAGAAGCTGATAGCCTAGTTTTCCCTTCATCTAAACAATGTGTGTTTAAGTAATAAAACTTGCAAACATGCCTGTGTTTATCCCCAAGTGATCAATCATAAAACACAAGCAAACTAATTTTCAAAGTGAAGATGAAATGAAATAGGTACAGTGGTTATAGGTACAGTGGTACCTCGCTTAAAGAGCATAATGCATTCCACGGGATTGCTCTTTAAGCAAGTAGCTCTTTAAGTAGGGTTGCCATACGTCACAGAAACCTAGGAATTTCACGGGTTGTAACTGTCCCGCTCGGTCCTATAAAAAACATTAATAATTCCCGCTTTTGAAACCATGCTTGGTTTCAAAAGAAAAAAATTGCACCTTTTTCTTACCTTAGAGCGGCAATTCTATTGAATCACCAGCAGGTGGCATCTGTCCCAGCTCCTGCCAACCTAGCAGTTTGAAAGCAAGAAACTGCAAGTAGACAAATAGGGACCGCTTGTGGGGGGAGGTAAACAGTGTTCCATGCGCTCCGGTGTCTAGTCATGCCTATTGCATGAACACGGTGAGGCGCAAACTCCTGTCAACTCTTTCTCTCTCTCCCGCCTCTCTCCCGGAGTTCAGGGGTGGAGGAGCCTCTTTCCCAGCCAGCAGGCTTTCCTTTCCCCAGAGTAAAGCTGAGGGAAAGTGCCTTCCAGCAACATGAGCGAAACCCACCGCGTGGCTGTGGGGCTTTCGCCTGGTCGGAGACAAAGAGTTCGACCTGCCGCTGACCATCTCCAGGGAGGTGGGGCTCCATTTGGTTGTGTACTGTAGATAAATAGGGACTACTTCAGGGGGAAGGACAGCATTCTGTGTGCTCCGGTGTCTAGTCATGCCTGCCACATGACCACGGAATACATCTGCAGAAGCAGACAGTGCTGGCTCTTCGGCTTTGAAACAGAGATGAGCACTGAACCCTAGAGTCAGATACGACTGGCTTTTGAGCAAGGGCAACCTTTACTCCTGTCCCGTTTTTGTGGGAGGGGAAAATGGCATCCCTATCTTTAAGCGAAACACTTGGAAAAAGCGCCATTGCTGCCATTGTAAGTGACCAATTGTGACTTCTGGTGGGAGGGTATTGCGAACCCTGAATTAGTTGTTAAGCAAGTTTTTGGTTGGTTTTAGTTGTTAAGTGAGGCGACCATTCAGAGAAAATTCTGCTCTTTAAGCGAGTTGGTCTCTAAGCGAGGCGCTCTTTATGCGAGGTTTTACTGTAATATAAATTGCTAGGACAATTAAATGTCTTCTGTCATTTCAGTGGAGCACTGCTGTTAAAAGGCAAAGTTGTCTGCTGTTTGGACATTGATCCTCAGCCTTGTCAATTCATCTTCAGTGAAATGGGTAGTATAGCAGAAAACAGCAAAAGAAAGTGTATGTGTCTTCTGAAATTCAACCTCATGTTTAGGCTCTGGCAAAGTGATATTTTATTCTTTGGTGGAGTTTTGTAACTAATCTTCTTTTGTGAATTGGCAAGCCCCCTTTCACCCCCAGGTGGCCATTTTGTGAGAGAACCCACCAAACTTTCAAAACACCAGATGTGGCCATAGGACCAAAAAGGATGGAGAATCAATTGTGAAAGAGGTATAATAGTTACCAAGTTTTTTAAAAGTTGCTAAAGAACTTTGTAGAATATGTCTTAAATACAGTACAGTACTTGAATGTCCACATTTAGAACCAAACTACTGTATGTAGGTTTTTCCACTTCTTTTTCCTCACGTGAGGTCTAAAATACTAAAAAGATTTGAGAAGCATGAATGGATTCCGTGGCAACTGTTGTGTCTTAATACTGTAACTTTCTTCATGTGATAACAATGTATCTTAACAATGTGACCTTTCCTACAAGTAACAATATAGCCTTCAGCTGTATCACCATAACCACTGTAATAGGACGCGAGCTAATGACCACCAGGGGCAGCAGCGAGCGTCCAAGCTCTCTTGGTCCATATCCATCAAAGGCCAGCGCGGAGTTTCCCGCCACTACCTACACCTGGACAAGAAGGGCGTGACCAACAATGACGTCACGCGATCAATAGCCAATGGGCTATCCTGGAGCCACGTTCAAATGTTTACTACTGTATATATAGAGCTATGCATCCGCCATTACCTCATGTTCCCTCTGACCATTATGCAATAAAGATGAGTTAAACCAGTCCGTGGCTGTTTCCCGTGTCTTGGTCTCAATACTCAATATTGGCGACGAAGGTGGGATTATGGATCCCCAAGGAGCCAGGACACAGAGCGGGTTCAACATTACCAAACCGCAAGACTGGAACATCTTTGAGATGGATTTCAAGGCGGCACTGGTGGAACTCAAAGTCAAAGACGACGAGGAAAGGAAGAGGGCCATCCTCACCCGAATGCTTGGGATAGAAACCAAGCGGATACTGGTGGGCATTATTGAACCAAAGACGATGGATGACTTCAAAACCGAAGACATCTTGAAGCTGCTGCGTGAGCGGTTCCGTCCATCGAGGGCAATGTTTCCCTCTCGGAGCGCGTTTTGGAGGTGAGTCCAGGCGCCGGACGAGTCAGTGGAGGCCTTCGTGGCGGCTCTGAGGGTAGCCGCCGCACCCTGCAGATGGAAGGACTTAGAGGAGGCCCTGAGGGACGGCGTTCTGTGTGGCCTGAAGGATAAGGAAGTGCAGCGCAGCCTGATGAACAGGGAGCCGCCACCCACACTGGCAGAGGTTGTAGAGGCCGCGGAAGCCGCAGAGTCCACGAAGGCTGGAGTAGACGAAATACACGAGTGGCGTGAGTGGCGTTCTAAGGCCGGCAAGTCCAGACAGTCGGTGCACGCGACCCGACGAGCTTCGAAATCGTCTGCAGAGGGCAGCGACGGCGAGGAGGTCCAGAAAGTCCGAAAAGGAGGGCGCCGCTGCAATGGGTGCGGAGCGGCCCATGACCGCGCGAAGTGCCCATTCAGAAAAGCCGAGTGTTACAACTGTGGCCGGCGCGGCCACATCGCCAAGGCGTGCAGAAAGCGGCAAGAGGGCCGGAGGCAGTCGCAAGACCGTTCGGCCAGACCGGACCGTCCAGCGAGACCCCAAGATGGCGCCCAGACCACGAGGAAGCAGGATGGCGTGAGTCGCGTCTCGGACGACAGTGAGGACGACACCCCTGTGTTCAGCGTGTCCGCGGGACAAACCCATTACTTCGTTGAGGTACTAGTACAAGGGGCCCTATTAGGATGGAAATTGACTCGGGGTCCTCCTATTCTATAATTCCCCAGAAAGAGTTCCTGAAAATCGACCCCCACGCGCGGCCCAAACTTAAAACGTTGAGGTCCACGCTACGAGATGTGCAGGGAAACAAGATTCCAGTGTTGGGGGTCGGGAAATTTCGGGTTCGTTATAAGAGACACTCTGCGGAACTCCCTCTAGTCGTTCTAAAAGGGGGAAATTGCAGTCTCCTCGGGACTCAGTGGTTTCAGCCTTTGGGTTTGTTCATAGGGGGGGTGCATGCCGTGGGAGCAGACCCAATTCAAGCAGTGTGTGACGCGCACCCCGCCGTTTTTAAAAAAGGACTGGGAAAGTTCAAGGGACCCCCTGTAGCCTTCGACCTAGACCCGGAGGTCCGCCCGATAAGACTCAAACCGCGCAGGGTGCCGTTCGCACTCAAGGACAAAATAGAGGCGGAACTGGACAAACTGGTGGGCCAGGGGATTCTTGTTCCTGTTGATTCCGCGGAGTGGGAAACTCCAATTGTAACAGCTCTAAAGGCTAACGGGGAGGTGCGCATTTGCGCTGATTATAAGTGTACAATTAACAAGGCTATCCGCCCTAATGCATACCCGGTGCCGGTGGTCAGCCACCTTCTGGCCAGGCTAAATGGGGGAAAATGTTTCGCTAAGCTCGATCTGGCACAAGCCTATCAGCAACTCCCCGTAACTCCCGCCACGGCAGCGGCACAAACAATTGTTACACATAAAGGGGCGTTCCAGGTGTCGCGGTTGCAGTTCGGCGTGAACTCGGCACCCGGGCTTTTTCAGTCGCTTGTGGAACGCCTCCTGAAGGGGCTGGAGGGGGTGTTGCCTTATTTTGATGACGTATTGATAACAGGGGGGAGTGAGGAGGAATTGGCCAAGAGATTGGATAAAGTGCTGACGGTGTTCGAGAAAGCAGGACTGCGATTGAGAAAAGACAAATGTGTTTTTTTCGAAACAGAGGTTGAGTTTCTAGGGTTCCGTGTCACACCCGAGGGAATTAAGCCTTCCAAAGCCAAAGTAGCCGCAATCAAGAAGGCTCCTCGCCCCACATCCAAAGCCGAACTTCAGTCATTCCTGGGGCTCCTCAATTTCTACCACACGTTCCTTCCACGGAAGGCGTCCGTGGCCGACCCGCTCCATCGGTTGCTTAAAAAAGAGGAAACTTGGCTGTGGGGTGATGAGCAAGAGAGGGCTTTTAACGAGTTAAAGCAACTCCTAACTTCCGAGGCAATCCTGACTCATTTCGACCCCAAACGGCCAGTGGTCTTAGTATGTGATGCATCCCCGGTGGGGGTGGGGGCGGTGCTTTGCCACGTGTTAGAAGACGGCAGGGAGGCCCCGATAGCGTTTTATTCAAGGTCCTTGTCCCAAGCAGAGCGGAATTACGCACAGACCGACAGGGAGGCATTAGCAATTGTAGCTGGAACCAAAAAGTTTCACGATTTTTTGTATGGTCGCCCGTTTACGATCGTGACCGATCATAAGCCCCTGTTAGGAATTTTTACTGCTAACAAGCCCACGCCACAGATCCTGTCCCCGAGGATGCTGCGGTGGGCTATCTTCCTCAACGCCTACCAGCATGAGTTAGTATACCGGCCCGGAAAGGAGATTAGCCATGCAGACGCACTCTCGAGGTCACCTCTGCCCTTGTCGGACGGCCAAAAGGCAGGGGCAGAGAGGGACCGTCAGGTACTGTTAATAGAGGTCCTAGATTCTCCCCCGATATTACCGGCCGATATTGCCAGGGCAACAGGAAAGGATAGAACGCTGGAGAAAGTGAGCTCATGGGTACAGAAGGGGTGGCCCGCGTCCTCCCCAGCTACAGAATTCGACCCATTTTTTCGAAAGAAGCTAGAGTTATCCCTAGAGAGGGGGTGTCTGTTGTGGGGCCAACGGGTGGTGGTCCCTGCATCCCTGCGACCGAGGGTGCTTCAACTGCTGCACGTCAGCCACCCCGGCATCGTCCGTTCAAAGGCGCTAGCCCGGAGCTACTTCTGGTGGCCTCAGCTGGACGCAGACATAGAGCACATGGTAGGCACTTGTGAGGCCTGCCAGGGCTCCCGACCGGAGGCACCTCGCCTCCCTCATAGGGAGTGGGACGCAGCGAGGGGGCCATGGTCCAGAGTGCACATAGATTTCGCTGGTCCGTTCCGAGGGACTCTTTTTCTCCTGGCAGTGGATTCGTATTCAAAGTGGCTGGAGGTGATTCCGGTAAAGAGCACGTCCTCCGCCGCTACAATTAGCCACCTAAGGAGACTTTTTTCCACGTTCGGTTTACCCGACACTCTTGTTAGCGATAACGCTAGTTGTTTCACGTCCGCAGAGTTCAGGGCATTCACGGAGGCAAATGCCATTCGGCACGTTACGGCCGCGCCGTTTCACCCGGCCACGAATGGCCAGGTGGAGCGGCTGGTGCGTACAACAAAGGATGCGTTGCGGCGCATGGGCTCGGGGGACCTGAATCACCAAGTCTGTCAGTTTCTGTTAGCGTATAGGGTAACTCCCTTAGCGTCAGGGTTCTCACCAGCTGAGCTGCTGATGCGGAGAAAACTGACCACAATTCTGTCCAGGTTAGACCCAACGAGGATTGAGGACAAAGGGAAGAACGTAGGATTGGAGGTACAAAAGGGTTTCGCCGCCGGCGATCCGGTGCATTGCAGGAACTACGCCAGCGCAGGCCCCGCCTGGGTACCAGGGAGAGTTGTAGAACAGACGGGGCCAGTGTCATATCGGGTAGAAACAAGTACTGGTCTACTCTGGAGGCGGCATGCAGATCAGCTCCGCAGCCGGGTTCCCAGGAGGCAATCCACGGACGAAACGGAAAATACCTCAGCGTTAGGGTTCTCCTCCACCCGCTTATCCCAAGGGGGAGACAACGAGGGGCATCAGTCCCAAACAGGGGGGGGGGGAAACAGTCGGACTCATATCCTTTTGATACGCCAGTTCTGTCAGGGACCGGGGAAGAGGGAGATGAGTTTGCGACTGCTGCCCCCGATTTTGATTTTGAGTTACCGAGCCGGGGGGGGGGGGTTTGGGAGTGTTCCCCCACCCATCCAAGCGAGAAGAGGGGTTTTTCGTTAGCCCCCAGTGCCCCCGGTTCTCCCCATATAAATCACACACCTCCACAAAAAGCCGCAGAACCGCGGCAAGTCACTAACAAGTCTCCCTCTCCAATTACAGGACAGGAAGCCAGGGGACAAAGAGAAGGTAGCAAACCCAGGGCAGAGCAGCCCACACCGAGACCCCAGCGCGTTCGAAATAAGCCATCTTGGCTGAGAGACTTCGTCTCATCCTAGGGGGGAGGAGTGTTGTGTCTTAATACTGTAACTTTCTTCATGTGATAACAATGTATCTTAACAATGTGACCTTTCCTACAAGTAACAATATAGCCTTCAGCTGTATCACCATAACCACTGTAATAGGACGCGAGCTAATGACCACCAGGGGCAGCAGCGAGCGTCCAAGCTCTCTTGGTCCATATCCATCAAAGGCCAGCGCGGAGTTTCCCGCCACTACCTACACCTGGACAAGAAGGGCGTGACCAACAATGACGTCACGCGATCAATAGCCAATGGGCTATCCTGGAGCCACGTTCAAATGTTTACTACTGTATATATAGAGCTATGCATCCGCCATTACCTCATGTTCCCTCTGACCATTATGCAATAAAGATGAGTTAAACCAGTCCGTGGCTGTTTCCCGTGTCTTGGTCTCAATACTCAATAGCAACCAAGAGATTTTGTCTTGTTTATAGCCTGTTCTTGGTGACACAGAAAGTGGGGAGGGAAAAGAAAGGCCATGGCTAACTGAACCCCCCTGGGAGGATTTGTTGTAGGTCTCATTTTATCCCTCCTATTTGTAGTCTCAGTGGTTACATGTTGTAGGACAATCCCTTAGTCAGTTTGGTTGTGGTGGGATCTGAAACATGCCTCCATCGTCCCATTCTCCTCATCTTGTTGATTTATCTCTCATCATTGCTACCAGTTAGACTACTTCACTGGGGTTGAGTACAAAACTCTACCTTCCTTATGTATGAGCCTTCCCACTGCTCACCTTTAACAAATACATGATGCAATCAGAGTTGTAAATGAGGTAAGTGTCCCTAAGGGAAATGCTTTTGAAGACTTTTGTCTCCATCAATCTCTTAAGGGGTTTAGAATGAATGATGCTCTTGTTTGTACATGGGGGAACAACATCAAATTTTGATAAGTGGTACCTTTGCCTTTTGCCCTACCCTCCACCCCCCCTGCCATTCAGAGGCTTAGGAAGAAGGCTTTCCTCCACTATATTTTCCCGAGGATTCAGTTACAGCTTGTTTATTGTTACAAATTTAAGATGAGACTCAAAAACTATCCAGGTTGGCAGCTATTTAATGACACGGAATTCCACTGTTTTTAAGTATGTACAGTGTAAAGAAATAATTACCTTTATATGTCCTTGGTCACCCAATCTTCAATTTCTGTGTATTACTCCAAGTTCTAGTTTTGGGATTGTGGAAGTTCTTTCTATCCACTTTGTTCCCAGCATGACCAATGACTGTGATGTCTTCTCTTTTTTCCTAAAATAAACAGTCCCAAACTGTTACATGTGCCTCAGTAATTAGCAAATGGCAGCTGAACTATTCAAATGTATCCAGCAACCACTCTTTATTGTGCAAATCAGCCATTGACATGCTATCCACATAAAATCAAAGGTGTCTGTTTGAATAATAAACTAATTCACTACAAATGCACCTTTATGAATAGGTTCCAAAGGACTGAGAACTAGGTTGGCTACATGTTCTTTTATATGGACAGTCCTTTATTTGAAGGGCTACCAAACCTTTTTTGGCTTGAAAAATGTAACCGACATACCCACATTTTTTGCATGCTGTGCATGTCCCACAAATATGCTTTCGATGAGGTAGGATTCCCTGAAAGTATCACAAGGGAAGAGAGAGTTGATCCCTGAGAATACAGATTTTCCTCTTGTTTTATTTTATGCATTTCTTAGCCATCTTTCAAGACTGCAGGCTTCCCAAGGCAGTGTTGTTATGGGTTGACAAGTCACCTGACTCAATAAATAATAATTACATGCCATCAAGTCAATTCTAACTTGGGGCAACCCTTTCCGTGGTTCTCTAGATTCTCTTCTTCTGGAGGCACTCTAGGACCATGTAGCTTGTCCAAGGCCTACACAGACCGGCTCTTTTCTCAGGAGCCATAGAGTGGAACTGCAGCCAAGTGCCAGAGCATATCCAAGCAGGGCATATAGCTCGGTAGTTGGAGCTTTTGGGGTTTGATCAAACTTGCAGCAACCACATGTTTTCACTCAGAGCACTCCACTTGCCCTTTAAAGCTTTTTTTTTTTGTATATCACTTTCTTTTTCCAGGGCTACCAATGATTCTGCTGTGTAGCCCATATAGATGTTTAGTATACATACACAGAGGAACTCTACAAAAAGGACCTCAACACTCCTGACAATCACAGTGATGAAGAAGTAGAACTTGAGCCAGACATCCTGGAGAGCGAAGTCATAAAGGCCCTAAAGAGCACTGCAAACAACAAAGCTAGTGGAGATGATGGTATCCCAGTTGAATTTTTCAAAGCGCTAAAAGATGATGGCGTCAAATTACTGCATTCAATATGCCAGCAGATTTGGAAAACAAAACAATGGCCACAGGATTGGAAAAGATCAGTATACGTCCCAATCCCAAAAACGGGCAATGCCAAAGAATGTTCAAATTATCGAACAATAGCGCTCATCCCACACGCCAGTAAGGTGATGCTCAAGATAATACAGGATAGACTTCAGCAGCATGTGGAAAGAGAATTACCAGAGGTGCAGGCAGGTTTCAGAAGAGGCAGGGGGACTAGAGACCACATTGCCAACATACGCTGGATCATGGAGAAAACAAAGGAATACCAGAAACAAGTTTACTTTTGTTTTATTGACTACACTAAGGCATTTGACTGTGTGGACCACAACAAGATGTGGCAAGTAATTAAAGAGATGGGAGTACCAGAGCACCTCATATGCCTCCTGAGAAATCTGTACATGAACCAAGAAGCAACAGTTAGGACAGAACACGGAATGACAGAGTGGTTTGGAATAGGAAAAGGAGTAAGACAAGGCTGCATTTTGTCACCATGCCTATTCAACCTATACACAGAGCACATAATGCGCAGTGCAGGGATGGAGGAATCACAATATGGGATTAAAATCGCTGGGAGAAACATCAATAATCTGAGATATGCAGACGATACCACCCTAATGGCAGAAAGTGAGGAAGATCTAAAGAATCTCTTGATTGGGCTGAAGGAGGAGAGTGCAAAAGCTGGCTTGAGACTCAATATCCAGAAAACCAAGATAATGGCAACAGGCCCAATCAGTTCATGGAAAATAGATGGGGAAGAAGTAGAAGCAGTGACAGATTTTACTTTCTTAGGATCAAAGATCACTGCAGATGGGTATTGTAGCCATGAAATAAAAAGGAGACTGATTCTTGGGAGACAAGCAATGAGAAACCTGGGGAACATAGTGAAAAACAGAGACATCACATTGAAAACAAAAATTAGAATAGTCAAAGCAATGGTATTCCCAGTAGTAATGTACGGATGTGAGAGCTGGACCATTAGGAAGGCTGAACGCAGAAGAATAGATGCCTTTGAAATGTGGTGTTGGAGGAGGGTCTTGAGAGTGCCCTGGACAGCGAGGAGAACAAATAGGTCAATCTTAGAAGAAATTAACCCTGACTGCTCATTGGAAGGTCAAATAGTAAAGATGAAGCTAAAATACTTTGGACATCAAATGAGAAGGGAGGATTCACTTGAGAAGGCATTGATGTTGGGAAAGGTGGAGGGCAAAAGAAGAAGGGGGAGGCCAAGGATGAGATGGCTAGATGGCATTGTAGACACAATGGGCACAGAGCTGGGAGGGCTGAGGGGGATGGTGGAGGACAGAGGCGCCTGGAGAACAATGGTCCACAGGGTCGCAAAGGGTCGGAACCGACTGTGCGACTGAACAACAACAATACATCCCAAGTGGATTTGTGGCAGTATTGTCTGAAGTGACAATCCTGTGATGTAAGCAGTAGGTTGTGATATTAAAATGGATGACAGAGAAACCCTAGCCCAGAAATGGCGAACCATGGCACTCCAGCTGTTCTTGAACTTCAATTCCCAGAAACCCTGATCAGCAGGAGTGCTGACTTGGATTCTGGTAATTGAAGTCCAAGAACACCTGGAGTGCCAAGGTTGGCCACCACAGCCGTAGCCTCTCTTTTCTTTTCTACCTTAGCTCACTCCACCCCAACTTTGAAATTCTTCTGTATGGTTTTCTGTAAGGAAGGGAGGAGGGGAATGATTTATCAAAGGAAAGCCTCAACAACCATTACACAGAAATGGTTATTCTTAAGTATTTCCTAAGCAGCCATTTAATTAGGAAGTTGCCTGTCCCATTTCCTTTTTCTCCAGATTTCTACAGTACATAATGCCCCCCACTCACCCTTTCCCCATCCTTTATCCCCATCCGCCTTGTGGGGAAAACATCTGCATTCATCTCAGTGCATCCCCAGCTGTGCTTCTGTCTTCCAAAGAGCAACTGCAAAAAAAAAAAAAATTAAAGTGTAACCATAGTCTTTTTTTAGCTGAAAGGGAGGATGTTCAAATTTCCTTGTTTGCTTCTCGCTGTGGTTTAGTCAGTCTGCGAACAGTTAAGCCACTGTCACAACCCACCCACCCCCTCAGCATTGTAGCTTCAGAGACATTCTCCATTCCTTCCCCTTCTCTCACCAGTAACCACAGCTATTTCCCGGCATTCTCTGAGAGCTGGAAGGATCAAAATCCACACGAATGTCCACAGCACTGGGAGATCAATGGGTATGGTCCATAGATGACAAGGAAAGTACAGTTCAGTGGGATGATATGTAGTCTTTTAAAGAAGATAGACCCTGTTTCAGGAGTGAGGCATCTCTGCTCCTGTTGGCAAGATGTGACCCCTGGAGTTTTTCCTTCAGTCTGAAAACTTCTTCCCTTCCTACCTCTGATCAGCAATCAGAGATAAAACCAAAGCAGGCAAGGTAAAGCCTAACAAACTGCTGCATTGAGCTGAGTTCTTGTTTGCAGACTAGGAATCTGTGGTGCACTGGGCCTTACTCCGTTATTATACACAGGATGCTAAAATGTATTGACATTTTGAGAGATGTTATCTATGTCTTGTCATGATCCTAGGGTCACCATAGCTACTTGCTTTGCTAGAGCTGGTCAAACTATGACACAGCTGTCTGATTCTTTCTTTTGTTTATACTTATCTCAGATTCCATAGAGATAGGGTCAACACCAGGTGTCTGTCAAGCCAGACATGACATCAGAGGACAGAGGGAAGAGGTAAACACATTCCATTCTCATGGGAGCATAGGTGCTTTTCCATGATGTCATGAATTCTTAAGGGGAGAAGGAAACACCTGTAGAGTCTGGAATGCCCCATGAGGCCAATGAATTCCAAATGGAGGAGGGAATACCTGTGGAGTGGGACTTTCCCATAATGAAATCATGTGTAATCCCATTATGTAACCACATTACCTAATGCATTACTAGGGGTGGGTAACCACTCATTTTGCCTATATAAACCAGAGGTTTTCAGACTCTAAATTGGTTCTCTAATTGACTCCTGAAAAGGCTGTCTTATTGGCTGAACTCTATCCATGGCAGGATGAGCCCAACTTGGCTGGGTTCTATCTTGGAGATGTACCCTGCTCAACACATCTGATTGATGGCTGAGAGACTTGGACTTTGCTGGATTAACCTAAGATGTTGCCATTCTATGGATATTGGACTTTGCTGATATTTGGCCATTTCATGGACTGATGGACTTTGGGTGGGGTTTTTTTTTTTTTGCTCCACAGGCTTATGGCATCCAGATGGATTTATTGGCTCTTTGAAATATTGCATGTACATTTCTGGATCTAAAAGAGCCCCAAGGACTTTGGGATCTGGAATTTTATTCTCTACAGGTACATGGATTGCTTATTCTTTACAGCTTTGCTTCTTCATCTTATGGAATAGAAAATAAAGTTCTGTTTCGGGACTTTACCTTGTTGGCTTCCACTTGGGCATAGCAACTGGCACCTAGCTCTCTGCTTCTACTACACACTGCTACTGCTACAACCACACTACTATGGAAAAACCACACTCCCTGTGATTGGGCAAGATCAGGGTGTCTGGATCCTTGTGGGAGAGGCTAGCAGTTGCTGAAAGGAGGGGGTTGTGGTGAACTACATCATATACAGCACTCTGTCACCATCAAAGCCTCTTAGGACCCCAGAACCCCCTGACATGTCTTACTTTTTGAAATTGAATTAGGGTAGCAATGTGTGATGTGATGTTCTCTCAAATAATGAATGATAGCCTCATCATGTGACAGGCAGGACATTCAAAGAAAATAGCAGAAGTACGGTTGTTGTTCAAGGAACACAAGACCATTTGAAGAGGTGCAGTTGAAATTTCCCCATGTTCTCTTGACTTAGCTTCTACCTATGGTCGACCTTAAAGGATGTGGTGTACAGTAGAAAACTGGCTGTGCTAGCGGTTCTTCAAGAAGTAATTGAAATGACATGCACAGCAATGCAAGTGGAGACTGGTCAACGTTACTCAAGCAGTAGTTCACTGTACTCAGAGATGTCTGGATGCTGATGGTAACCACTTTGAGCTCCTCTTGTAATTTCAGAAGTCAAACATGACTTGCATTCATCTTTAGTTATCAGCATATATAGAGTATTACAATTTTAATACAGTTTTTTAAAAAAAATGTGTACATGTTTTGGCACCCTCTGTATTTATGGTTATTTGGCAGGTAGGGGAACATGGTCTTCTCCTCATTGAGAATGACTATCATCGTCGTCAGCTGCTACTCATATCCGAGTATACATTTTCTTTTCCTGGAAATTATTTTAACTAAAGAAGGATGACAAACAAGGAAAATGTCATTGGTGTGAATTTGTTTATGGTGGATCCCAGCTTGCCATCCCAGTGCAGAGAGGCTGCCCAGGGCCAGAGGCAGCCGAGAGCCCACCCCAACCGGGGGTGAGGAGGACCAGGCGGGCGGCAGGAAAAGCCGCCATCCACCACCACCGCCACAGAAAGGCTGCCTGGGGCCAGAGGCAGCCAAGAGCCCACCCCAGCCGGGGGTGAGGAGGACCAGGCGGGCAGTGGGAAAAATCACCATCAGCCGCCACAGAGAGGCTGCCCGGGGCCAGAGCAGCCGAGAGCCCACCCCAGCCGGGAGTGAGGAGGACCAGGCAGGTGGCGGGAAAAGCCGCCTCCAGTGCCGCCGCCACAGAGAGGCTGCCCGGCGCCAGAGGCAGAGGAGGAGGACCAGCTGAGCAGCGGGGAAAAACATATACCGCCACCGCCGCGAGGCCTCCGGAGCAAGTGGCCACCCAGAGACCACCACCCCCAGCCGGGGGGGTGAGGATGCAAGGATAAGTAGCTGATGTGCAAAAAAATGTAGCTGACTTAATATAGCAACTGACATAGAGACTTTATACTGACTTAATATAGCAACTGACATAGAGACTTTACACTGACTTAATATAGTAACTGACATAGAGACTGTTTTAAAGTGTGATAATATGCATGATAATATGTTGTTTAAACTGTTTTAAACTTTTAAAACTGTGATAAGATGTGTGATGGGAGAAAAATGGCGTAGAAACCGGCAAACCACGCCACAAAACTTGCCAAGAGAACCCTATTGACCAAAACAAAAGGCAAAATAAAGGAGAAGTCTAGATGATACAGGATGCTTAGCACAACAGAGTGGAGGAAGGGGAGGGACAGGAAAGGGGGAAGAGAAATACAGTGTTGCAAGGAACAATACTGCATAGGGACATGGAATGTGAGATCAATGAACCAAGGTAAACTGGAAGTGGTAAAAAAATGAGATGGAAAGAATAAGCATTGACATCTTGGGCATCAGTAAGCTAAAATGGACAGGGGTGGGCGAATTCAGCTCTGGAAAACATCATATCTACTACTGTGGACAAGAAAACCTTAGAAGAAATGGAGTAGCCATAATTGTCAATAAAAGAGTGAGAAAAGCAGTAATGGGATACAATCTCAAAAATGACAGAATGATGTCAGTAAGAATTCAAGGCAAACCTTTCAATGTCACTGTGATCCAAATATACGCACCAACCACTGGTGCAGATGAAGCCACAGTGGACCAGTTCTATGAGGACCTAGAACACCTCATAGAACAGACACCAAGAAATGATATCCACATTATATTAGGAGATTGGAATGCCAAAGTAGGAAATCAAAAAGTGGAAGGAATAACAGGCAAGTTTGGTCTTGGAACACAGAATGAAGCAGGGCAAAGATTGATAGAGTTCTGCCAAGAGAACGCACTGGTCATAGCAAACATTCTCTTCCAGCAACACAAGAGGCGACTTTACACATGGACATCACCAGATGGCCAACACCGAAACCAGATTGACTGCATACTCTGCAGCCAAAGATGGAGAACCTCCATACAATCAGCAAAAACAAGACCTGGAGCAGACTGTGGCTCAGATCACAACCTACTGATCGCAAAATTTAGGCTTAGACTAAAGAAAATAGGGGAAACAAGGAGACCAGACAGATATCACCTAGACAGCATCCCTAAAGAATACACAGTGGTAATGAACAGATTCAATGGCTTAGACTCGATAGACAGAGTGCCAGAAGAATTATGGACAGAGATGAGGGACATCATGCAGGAAGCAGCAAAGAAAACCATACCAAAAGAAAAGAAGAGTAAGAAAGCAAAGTGGTTGTCTGATTAGGCTCTTAATATAGCAGAGGAAAGAAGGAACGCAAAAGTCAAAGGAGAAAGGAAAAAATACAATCATTTGAACACAGAATTTCAAAGAAAAGCAAGGAGAGATAAGGAAAACTACCTAAAAGAACAGTGCAAAGAAATGGGGGAAACCACAAAAGAGGCAGGACTAGAGATCTTTTCAAAAAAAATCCGGGAAATCAAGGGAACTTTTAAAGCAAAAATGACCATGATAAGAGACAAAAAAGGAAAGGAGCTAGCTGATGCAGAAGAGATTAAGAAAACATGGAAAGAGTACACAGAGGAACTCTACAAAAAGGACCTCAACATTACTGATAATCACAACGATGAAAAAATTGAACTTGAGCCAGACATCCTGGAGAGCAAAGTCATAAAGGCCCTAAAGAGCACGGCAAACAACAAAGCTAGTGGAAATGATGGTATCCCAGTTGAATTTTTCAAAGCTCTAAAAGATGATGGCATCGAATTACTGCATTCAATATGCCAGCAGATTTGGAAAACAAAAGAGTGACCACAGGATGGGAAAAGATCAGTATACGTTCCAATCCCCAAAAAGGGCAATGCCAAAGAATGTTCAAATTATCGAACAATTGCACTCATCCCACACGCCAGCAAGGTGATGCTCAAGATAATACAGGATAGACTTCAGCAGCATGTGGGGAGAGAATTACCAGAGGTGCAGGCTGGTTTCAGAAGAGGCAGGGGAACTAGAGACCACATTGCCAATATATGTTGGATTATGGAGAAAACAAAGGAATACCAGAAACAAGTTTACTTTTGTTTTATTGACTACACTAAGGCATTTGACTGTGTGGACCACAATAAGATGTGGCAAGTAATTAAAGAGATGGGAATACCAGAGCACCTCATATGCCTCCTGAGAAATCTGTACATGAATCAAGAAGCAACAGTTAGGACAGAACAGGGAATGACAGAGTGGTTTGGAATAGGAAAAGGAGTAAGACAAGGCTACATTTTGTCACCCTGCTTATTCAACTTATATACAGAGCACATAATGTGCAATGCAGGGTTGGACCAATCACAGGTTGGGATCAAAATTGCTGGGAGAAACATCAACAATTTGAGATATGCAGATGATACCACCCTCATGGCAGAAAGTGAGTAAGACCTAAAGCTGTTGTTGCTTAGGTTGAAAGAAGAGAGTGCAAAAGCTGGCTTGACACTCAACATCAAGAAAACCAAGATAATGCAAGCGCGGCGCCAAAATGGCCGCCGCGCTCTTTGCGGGGGCCCCCCACCGAACGAAGGCATCCGGGTAGTTAGGGGGCGTGGCCAGCACCCTTATATAAGGGGCGGCCACGAGGCAGCCGAGCTACCATTTTGCGAAGCGACGGAGCGGAGAAGTTTTTCCCTCTTACCTCCGTCGCTCTTGCCTTTCACCGGGAAGCCTCTTGGCTGCTCATTTTCTTGACTTTTTCCGGGTTCCCATCGGATAGCTGCTATGCCCTCTAAGAAGAAGGCGACTGCGAACGCGGCTCGTTCTGCGCGGAGGCGCCAGCCGGGTCGGAGGACCGCGGCTGCACCTCCCCAGCAGCCTCCTTTGCCTGAGCCCACCGGGACCGGTGGGATGGGGCTGATTGCCCCTTGGCCCGAGGCGGGGTGTCCGCGTACCGGCCCAGCAGGGGCCGCGGCCCCCGGCCCGCAAGCAGTGGCCACTGCCCCTGGCATGGCCCATTCTGCGCGGCCTTCTTCCATGGGTGCGCAGCTTCCTGCGGGGGGTTTCAGCCATGGGGGTCGCTGGGTTCCCTCCCCTGGCAGGGTACCCCCCCGGCCCTGCAGGGGCCTGGCCTGGGGTCGTGGCCGTATATGGGCCCCGGGGTCCAGGGACCTGGGCCGGCGCCTGCAGCTGGTGGGCCGGCCGGCCCTTTGCCCCCACTTGGCTTAGGGGGCTACGTTAATGTGGAGGCCCTTCTGGCCCGCGTTGCGGCCCTCGAGGCATCCCTCGCGAGGGTTAACCACCCGGGGGTGCCTTTTGGGGTGCAGGTTGATGCTTCGTCTGCCGGTCAGCGGCAGGCGGCAGAATGGGTCGAGCTGCCCGAGGCGCGTGGGCCGGCATCGGCCACTGCCTCGCAGCTCCCCAATCAACAGGCTGGTGCTGGTCAGGCCCCGTCGATGAGCTCAACTGTGGTCGTGAGCTCCGACGCCCCCAGTGGGCCGGAACCCCTGGTGGGGGAGGCCCATGGGGGTGCAGCATGTGAGTATGCGGTTCAATCTAGTGCACCCACACACCTAGCCACATTGGGGGGGCATTTCAGTGGCTGTGGCCTCGCACGGGTGGTGCGACGGTTCAGTTGCCGATGTCCCACCCGGTGACTTCACCTCTCACCCAGGGCCCCGTTTTGGGTGGTGCCTCTTACTCAGTCGGGAATGTGTTAGAGTTGACCGGGTTGGTCCAGGCTCCTTTTCAGATGCCCGCAGTTCCCACCATGCCGGTGTCGGCATTGCCGACAGCGGGGTATTCCTTGCCCCTGGGGGACCATTTGGCCCAGGCCACCAAAGAGAAGATCTGGCGTGGGGAGTATGTGGACATCTTCTCCCTTCTTAACAGAGAGCCCACCAAGGAGGAGAGGGAGGGGCAGGATGAGAAGGATAAGGAACAGGCACGTCGTCGTAAGCCGCCACGTACGTGGGCCAACTGGTTGCCGGCGTACCTCATATACATGGCGGTCTACCTCAGGGCCCGGCCGGATTTGGCAATTCCGATGGTCCAGTATTTGGACAACATTTACCGGGCGATGGTCGACTTCCCGGGCCCGTCGTGGTTGGCTTACGACGAGGAATTCCGTATGCGGATTCCCCTGCACCCGGAGATGAGGTGGGACGAGCCCTGCCAGAAGCTGTGGCTTCTGTACATGACTCCCACGCGCCCTGCGCCTGGGGAAAGATACCATTGTGGACATGCGGTCCAGCGAGCGGCCCCAGCACAGACACCCCGCCAGGTGGCGGGGCGGGTGGTTCCAGCCAGCCTGCTGTGCTGGACTTTCTCGTCCAATGGTTCCTGCAATAGGAAGAATTGCCGGTACAGGCATGAGTGTCCCTCTTGCGCTGGCCCCCATGCGGCCTCCGCCTGCCCCAGGCCTGGAGGGATGCGGGGCAGAGGTAGGGGCGGACAAGGGGCTGGCAAGACTGCCGCAGAGGGAGCTGGTCCACCGAAAGGCCCCCTCCCCAATTAATGTGGACATGTTGGAGCGTTGGCTCGCATTATACCCGAGGGAGGCGGATGCGGTTTACCTGCTTCAGGGTTTTCGACTGGGGTTCCGTATTCCTTTCCTGGGTGATAGGTCCCCCCAAGATGCCCCCAAGCTTTTATCCCTTAGGGGGAGGGAGGAGGTGGTTGCTGCCAGTATTACTAAGGAGGTTGATGCGGGCAGGGTCGCCGGCCCTTTCCCTGCACCCCCGTTCCCCAACCTTAAAGTGTCGCCCTTGGGCTTAGTGCCCAAGAAGTCACCGGGCGAGTTCCGCCTGATCCATCACTTGTCCTACCCAGCCGGCCGATCGGTCAATGATGCTATCCCTGATGACCTTTGCTCAGTCAGGTATACATCTTTTGACCAAGCGCTGCGCATGGTGCGCTCATGTGGCCTGGGTGCGCTGTTAGCTAAGTGCGACATTAAGTCTGCCTTTCGCCTCCTGCCGGTTCACCCGGGTGACTTTGAGTTGCTGGGTTTCAAGTTCCGGGGTGAATATTATTTCGATAAGGCCATGCCTTTTGGCTGTTCCATATCATGCTCGGCCTTCGAGTGTTTCAGCACCTTCCTACAGTGGGCTTTTGTCCGCAGGTCTGGGTCCCGGTCTGTAGCCCATTACCTGGATGATTTTTTATTCGGGGATGAACGGGGCTGGGACACGTGCACACGTCTCCTCAACACATTTCAGACGCTAATGGAGGAACTTGGTGTCCCTTTAGCGCCCGAAAAGACCGAGGGCCCATCTACACAGCTAGTCTTCCTGGGGGTGGAGATTGACACGGTAGCGCAGGCTTCTAGGTTACCGGGGGATAAGGTGTCCAGGATAGTGGCCCTCATCTCGGATTTGCTTGCTAAATGCAAGGCGTCATTGCGGGAACTGCAGGTGCTACATGGTCACCTCAATTTCGCTTGCAGGGTGGTTGCACCGGGCAGGGCATTTGCTCGGCGCTTGTGCGATGCCATGACAGGCCTATCCAGGCCCCACCATAGGGTGAGACTGACCCTGGGTATCAGTGCAGATATGCTTATCTGCCTCCAGTTCCTGAGGGAGTTCAATGGGGTGTCATTTTGGAGGTCTGACCTTCTGGCTTCCCCTCGTTTCCAGATACAGTCCGATGCCTCTGGGTCCCTGGGTTATGGGATGTACTTCAATGGGAAGTGGGCCTATGGTGGGTGGCCACCAGCCTGGTCAGGCACGGGTCGCCTGCGTGATCTTACGTATCTGGAATTTTTTCCCATCCTGGGGGCCTTGATGCTGTGGGGTGAGGAGTGGGCCAACTCGGTCGTTCATTTCTGGTGTGACAATGCGGCCGTTGTCCACATTATCAACTCACAGACTTCCAAATCACCCAGGGTCATGGACCTGGTGCGCCAGTTTGTATTGCGCAGCCTGCGCCTTAATGTGCTGTTCAGGGCCAGGCATGTCCCGGGGGTCAATAATGATATCGCTGACGCTTTGTCCCGCCTGCAGATCTCCCGGTTCCGCGCCTTGGCCCCGGATGCGGAGGAATTTCCCTCGCCACTCCCGGACGAGATATGGACCATTGGCAAGGAGAGGTGAACCGGGCGATCGGCATGTCACTCGCGCCACGCACGCGTAAGGCGTATCACCACGCATTCAATTCTTTCAGAGCATTCTGTGCCCAATTCCGGCTGCCAGATACCTGGCCGATCCCGGTGGCCCATATACGTCAATTTATGGTTTACCTGCATTCCCAGGGCCTTGCACCTCGCACCATAGCATCCAGGCTGTCAGCGCTGGCTTTTATGGCCAAAGTAGGCGGTCATGCGGACAGTACCGCTGACTTCCGTGTGAGACACGTTTTGGAGGGGTGGGTGCGGGAGCGTGGGCGTAGCCCGGACGACCGCCACCCAATTTCCCCAGGGGTTCTTACCCAACTGGCACGGGGCTGGCAGGACCTATGTTTTGATAGGTATGAGGCAGCCCTGTTTCATGCGGCTACAACGGTGGCCTTTTTTGGAGCGCTCCGCATCAGCGAGCTTGTGATGCTGTCTAAGGCAGATGCAAGTCATAGGGCACTGGAACTCGAAGATGTCTATGTGGCCAAAGACTGGGCTCAGTTGAGGATACGCTCCTCTAAGACGGATCAGCATGGCGTAGGCAGTGGAGTGAGACTGCTACGGTGTTCTTTGGCAGACATCTGTCCGGTTGGTGCCCTACAGGAGTTCCTTGCACTGCGTGGCACGCACCATGGCCCCTTTTTCTGTCACCAAGATGGGTCTCCCCTTACTAAATTTCAATTTTGGAAGGTGACCGGCAAAGCGCTGGCCGGTGTTGGCCTCCCAGGGGCCCGTTACGGCACCCATTCATTCAGAATAGGGGCGGCTTCCACGGCGGCTGCTTTTGGGTAATCCGGGGCTAAAATACGCCGTATGGGGAGGTGGGGATTGCAATGTTTTCAGTTTTATGTCTGCCCTCTTTCACCGTGAGTACCAGTCGAGTCACCGCACCTTTTCTCTCCCCTCGTTTTTTCCTTGACAGACCCTGGGTGTCGTATTACGCCGGTGACAGTATGGCTGGTGGGCCATAGCTATGTGCACAGGGCAGCGCGTTATGCTGCGGCGACAGAGTGGGGACCCCGACTGGGACTGGGTGCATACGCAAGTCTCACATGGTATGGTAAGCCCGGGATGTTATGGCGGGAGCTGTTGCCATTCCTTTTCTCAGGCCGGAATGCTGACCCGCCTGACATTCTGATCATACACCTTGGGGGCAATGATTTAGGTCAGGTCACCGGCCTATCGCTGAAGCATGCGATTTGCAGCGACCTCGCCTACCTGCATTACGTGTGGCCCGCCACAACCCTCGTTTGGTCTGACATGGTGCCGCGGCACACTTATAGGGGAGGGTTCGACCTCCAGGCCCTTGACCGTGCTAGACGCATGGTAAACAGGGCTGTTGCCCGGTTCATTGTCGACAGGGGTTGGGGGCGGGTCAGTCATCACCCCGCCATTAGTTTGCAAAATTATGACCTTTACGCAGGGGATGGGGTCCATCTGTCACGAGGAGGTATGGACCTCCTGTTGGGTGATTGGCGAGCAGGCCTGTTGACCGAGCTGACGGTCTGGGGGGGGCGTCGAGCCTTCTTTGAAGCCTCTCCGTGTGGCGGGTAGCACTGGTAAGGTAAACATTTATGACCCACAGGTATCCGGCAGGTTCGCAATTGACTGGACAACACTGGACAGGCATAAGTTGGTTAAACGTTGTCCGGTCAACGACAAACCAGGCGACGGGGTGATGGCTACAGCTAGACAGCATGCATCACCCCGTGATTTTACGGATACGCGTCAGAGGGTGGGGTCATTAGTTAGATATTGACTACGGTCAACAATTTGTTTGTTGTCAACAAACAAATTGATACAAATAGATACATTGTAACAATTGCCGTCGGCAATTTTGGGTGGTACCTTACCAGTGTTACTTCGGCCTGCTTGCCTTAAGAATTATAATTGGTCAATTACCAATAGAAATTTATAATTCGGACTAGGGCATGAATCAATAAATGTGGCCCAATGCTGTTATCCACTTTCATCAGTGTCTGAGTCCTTTATTGGGGGGTGCGCCTGCAATGGCAACAGGTCCTATCGCTCCCTGGAAAATAGATGGGGAAGAAGTAGAAGCAGTGACAGATTTTACTTTCTTAGGATCCAAGATCACTGCAGATGGGGATTGCAGCCATGAAATAAAAAGGCGACTGATTCTTGGAAGACAAGCTATGAGAAACCTGGGGAACATAGTGAAAAGCAGAGACATCACATTGAAAACAAAAAATTTGAATAGTCAAAGCAATGGTATTCCCAGTGGTAATGTACGGATGCAAGAGCTGGACCATTAGGAAAGCTGAACGCAGAAGAATAGATGCCTCTGAAATGTGGTATTGGAGGAGAGTTTTGAGAGTCCCCTGGACAGCGAGGAAAACAAATAGGTCAATCTTAGAAGAAACCAACCCCGACTGCTCATTGAAAGGTTAAATAGTAAAGATGAAGCTGAAGTACTTTGGACATCAAATGAGAAGGGAGGATTCACTTGAGAAGGCCTTGATATTGGGAAAGGTGGAGGGCAAAAGAAGAAGGGGGAGGCCAAAGATGAGATGGCTAGATGGTATTGTAGACACAATGGGCACAGAACTGGGAGGGCTGAGGGGGATGGTAGAGGACAGAGGCGCCTGGAGAACAATGGTCCATAGAATCGCAAAGGGTCGGAATCGACTATGCAACTGAACAACAACAAAGAAGAAACTAAGTATTCTTTGTTTATTTATTTATTTCAATTCCTATATCCCTAATCTGATTTATTCGCTGTGCTTTTATTTAAAACTGCTGTGGGTTCAGGGAAGAACAAAGAGGCAGAATGAACATAATTCAAACTAAATACTGTTGGAGTGGAGCCAGCACTCATAGGTCACAACCTCAAGGCCTTACCAGAGACCGTAGCATTAGCTTCTACCTTCCTCAGGCTTCCTTCTCCCCTCTGAGCCAAGGTCAAATCCTCACAGCAGTAATTATTTTCCCAAGATAAGGTGTATTGTAAGCAATCTCTATGGGTATATAAAGTTTTTGAGGGCACTTTGGTTTGAAATACACAATTTTTTTATTAAAAAAATACCTGTCCTCATTTGTCAATATGGACTGATACAGTTGCTTGTATTGTTGCATTCTGCAGTTGTTTGTACATTTGGATTATGGGGACTGTCATGAGGAACCATTTGCAGGTATATCACTAGAACTTCATGCACATGTGAGTGTATGGCTCCAGGAAGCGAATGAATGAAGTAACACAATCATCCTATGTGCAGTTCCAACTAGCATAAACCCATCTAATCACAGGGATTTACTCTCTATTCAGCAATTGATTGAATGAGTTGGGATTACCAGCTAGGTCTAGGCCTACAAAAAACCAGTAAACAATGAGGAAAATGAGAATGGATAAATTGATGTTTGCTTTTTCCCCTGAACATTAATTATGAAACTAAGTGCTGTGGCTAAAATATATAATGAATTCCAAAACAATCCAGTGAACAGTGAGCAAGAGTGTCCAGAATAGGTCATGATTTTCTCATCAATCAGACCAATCCTATAACTTCTGTTCACTCAGTCCACATTATCTTGCTATTAAGCTGTTATTAGGGTGAGCCAGAGAGCTGAAGACAGGGGTTAATATTAGCAGGCCTAGGAAAGCTTTAACAAGCTCCAATCCTTCACTAGCTTTTTAAAAGGCCTTGCATGTCCCTTAAAATCCCGCCAAGACTGAAGCCAATACAGCTTTGAAACCTTGACCTATTGCTTTACTACCGCAGGTGCTTTTGGTCCAAAATTAATCACAGCAGGGTCTCAATCAATCTACTAGATCAATAGAAGCCATTTATGCTGTTCCTTCCTGGGGACCATTCCTGGGGAATAGGGATGGACCTTTGACCTATGCTTTGGAGCCCACTGTGATGGAGAGAATGAGAGAATTCAATAAGTATATTTTGGCTAGAAACTGATTGCTTACAACAGGCACAGCATCTTCCCATCATTACTTGTTTAGTGCTCAGTTTATCTCCGAAAACATACCTCTGGCACCTGGAAGATTCGTTTGCCATTAGCCTGGTTTGATGTTTGTTGTTTCTTAAGATTTTGCGACTCAGTGAAGATATTCAGCATGGGTTCGTGACTGGTGAAAGATGTGCACACGGCACACCAGAAAACCAGTGAAACAAAGGGGTTGGTTGCCCATTTGGTTCCGGGAGCTGACATTGTTTTTCATGCAGCCAAACTAATGTGATGTATGCAGAGATGGACACACAAGGAAGCAGATTTGTTGTTGTTTTAATGTGCAGTAACCAAACGAAGTGAGACATGAAACATGTATTAGACAGATAGTCATTCCATTTTTCTTAATTCAAAAATATGCAAGCTCAACTGCGATTGAGACTAAGACCAGTAAACAAGGTTGGGAGATGTTTAAACTTTCACCTTATCTAATTCTTTTATCTTCCAAATCCTCTCCCCATGGATGTTTTTTTTTAAAAAAAGCTGGAGAAATATTGGTGCCATTTTCTTTCCTTCTTTCTTTTAAAAAAATAAACATCAATAATTTTTGGGCAGGAGGGTGGGGAGAGGAAATATTTAGTTAAAAATAGATGATGAGAAGCTTCATCCACCCCTATTCACTGGTCCTGATTTGGAACAAAGTTGCACACATTTACTCCAGAGTTTTAGACAGTGATCTAGTATAGCTTGCACATGTTTAACACAGTGTTTGACATGAATCCTTAGAACAAGCCATGTTCCAACACTATGAGGCTGTAATTATCCACAGGTTCACATGCTTTTCTAATAAATGGAGACTGAATTGTGAACAAGCCCAGGGTTAGTATGTGGCATTTATATTGGTACCCTGAGACTACAAATGCAAGCGCGGCGCCAAAATGGCCGCCGCGCCCTTTGCGGGCCCCCCCCCCACAGGACAGAGAATCCGGGTAGTTAGGGGCGTGGCCACCTCTCCTATAAAAAAGGTGGCCACGAGGCAGCCGAGCTGCCATTTTTACTCAGCGACGGAGCGGAGAAATTTTTCCCTGTGTCTCCGTCGCTGGTTAGCCTACCGGGAAGCCTTTTGGTGGCGATTCTGCCTTGCCGGCTTCCCTTTTTTGCGGCTAGGAAATGCCTTCGAAAAAGAAGGCAGCTTCGAGTTCAGCTCGAGCTGTTAGGAGGCGCAACCCAGGTCGGAGGACCGCGGTGCCGCCTCCTCAGCAGCCTTCCTTGCCAGCCCCGGCCGGGGCCGGCGGAATGGGGTCTATTGCCCCTTGGCCCGGAATGGGCGATCGAAGCGCGGGCGCGGAAGGGGTTCCGGCCCGCGGCCCGCGGGCGGTGGACACCGCTCCTGCGACTGCCCAATCTGTCGGGCCTACTCCTCTTGGGCCGCAGCCTCTCCCTGGGCCCTCTAGCCTTGGGGGGTGGTGCGGCCCCCTGCCTTGGCAGGTTTCTTCACCAGCCCTGCCGGGCTTTGGCGCTGCCCAATGGCCATATGGGGGTCCCGGGGTACAGGGACATGTACCCATGCCCGGACCGGGCGGGCCGGCCGGCCCTTTGCCCACGGTCAGCGTGGACACCTTGCTGGCCCGTATTGCGGCACTTGAGGCGTCGTTGGCTCGGGCCAGCCAGGTGGGTGCCCCCTTCGGGGTTCCTTTTGAGGCAATGTCGGCAGGAGGACAGCAACTGGCGGAGAGGGTTGAGCTGCTGCAGGCGCGTGGTGCGGCTTCTGCCACTGCCTCGCAGCTCCCCAGCCAGCAACCAGGTTCGGGTCAAGCCCCGGTGTTGAGCTCTACGTCGGTCGTGAGCTCCGACGCCCCCAGCGGGCCGGAACCCCCGGTGGGGGCGGCCCGCGGGGGTGCAGCATGTGAGTATACGGTGCAAGCAAGTACATCCACCCACATTCCCAATCTAAGGGGGGCCTTTCAATGGCCTTGGCCTCGCGCGGGTGGGGCGGGGGCCGCGCTGTCGGCTACCCACCCGGCGACGACGACTGCCACCTTGAGCACTGGGGTGGGCATGGGTACTTACACTGCAGGGAATGTTCTGGGGGTGGCTGGGTTAACTCAGGCCCCTTTCACCAGGCCGGCCGTTCCCTTTTCGGCTTTGCCGACGGCAGGGTATTCCTTGCCATTGGGTGATCACCTGGCACAGGCTACTAGAGAAAAGATTTGGCGAGGAGAGTACGTTGATATTTTCTCACTCCTGAACAGAGAGCCCACTAAAGAGGAAAGGGAGGGCCAGGATGAGAAGGACAAGGAGCAGGCACGCCGCCGTAAGCCGCCGCGTACCTGGGCCAATTGGCTCCCCGCTTACTTAATATACATGGCGGTATATTTGAGGGCGCGGCCAGATTTAGCTATTCCCATGGTCCAATATTTGGACAACATATATCGGGCAATGGTCGATTTCCCGGGCCCCTCATGGCTAGCATATGATGAGGAATTCCGTATGAGGATTCCCCTCCACCCAGAGATGAGATGGGACGAGCCGTGCCAGAGGCTTTGGCTTTTGTATATGACACCCACACGCCCTGCCCCGGGGGATAGATACCATTGCGGACATGCGGTCCAGCGAGCGGCTCCAGCTCAGGTTACCCGCCAGGCGGCGGGGCAGGGGGTTCCAGCCCGCCTGCTGTGCTGGACTTTCTCGTCAAATGGTTCCTGCAATCGAAAGAACTGCAGGTATAAGCACGAGTGTCCCACATGTTCTGGCCCCCACGCAGCCTCTGCTTGTCCCAGGCCTGGGGGGGCGCGAGGCAGGGGGAGGGGTGGACAGTGGGCTGGCAAGGCTGCCACGGATGGAGCTAGTTCTCCAAAAGGCCCCCTCCCCAATTAAGGTGGACATGCTGGAGCGCTGGCTCGCATCGTACCCGAAGGGGGAGGACGGCGAGTATCTCCTTCAAGGTTTTAAGCAGGGATTTCGTATCCCTTTTATGGGTGATAGGTCCCCTCAGGATGCTCCCAACCTTTTATCCCTCAGGGGTAGGGAGGAGGTGGCTGCGGCCAGCATTAAAAAGGAGTTAGACGCGGGCAGGGTCGCTGGACCTTTCCCCGCACCCCCGTTTCCCAATTTTAAGGTCTCGCCACTGGGTTTGGTCCCCAAGAAGTCCCTAGGAGATTTTCGCCTTATTCACCATTTGTCCTACCCAGCCGGCCGATCGGTCAACGATGCTATCCCTGATGACCTTTGTACAGTCAGGTATACATCATTTGACTTTGCGCTGCGCATGGTGCGCTCGTGCGGCCCGGGTGCCTTACTGGCTAAATGTGACATTAAGTCAGCTTTTCGACTCTTGCCAGTGCATCCGGGCGACTTTGAGTTGCTGGGTTTTAAATTTAAGGGGGAATATTATTTTGATAAGGCCATGCCCTTCGGCTGCTCCATATCATGCTCGGCTTTCGAGCGTTTTAGTACCTTCCTTGAGTGGGCATTCGTCCGCAGGTCAGGGTCCCGGTCTGTAGCCCATTACCTGGATGACTTTTTATTCGGGGGTGAACGGGGCTGGGACACGTGTGCACGTCTCCTTAACACATTTCAGACGCTAATGAAGGAACTTGGTGTCCCTTTAGCGCCCGAAAAGACCGAGGGCCCAGCGACCAAGTTAGTATTCCTGGGGGTTGAGATTGACACAGTAGTGCAGGCTTCTAGGCTACCAGGTGATAAGGTATCCAGGATAGTGGCCCTTATCTCGGAATTGCTGGCCAAGCGTAAGGCATCCCTGAGGGAACTCCAGGTGCTACATGGGCACCTTAATTTCGCTTGTGGGGTGGTCGCACCGGGCAGGGCTTTTGCCCGGCGCTTATGCGACGCCATGGCAGGCTTATCCAGGCCCCACCACAGAGTCAGGCTCACCCAGGGTATCAGGGCAGACATGTTCGTCTGGTTGCAATTCCTGAGGGAGTTTAATGGGGTCTCATTTTGGAGGTCTGACCTCTTGGCGTCCCCCAATTTCCAGATCCAGTCTGATGCCTCAGGATCCCTGGGTTATGGGATGTACTTCAATGGGAAGTGGGCCTATGGTGGGTGGCCACCGGCATGGGCAGGCACGGGTCGCCTGCGGGATCTCACATACCTGGAATTTTTTCCCATTCTGGGGGCTTTTATGCTATGGGGCGAACAGTGGGCTAATTCGGTGGTGCATTTTTGGTGCGACAATGCGGCTGTGGTTCACATTGTCAATGCACAAACTTCCAAATCGCCCAGGGTCATGGATCTAGTGCGCCATTTTGTGCTGCGCTGCCTGCGCCTCAACGTCTTGTTCAGGGCCAGGCATGTCCCAGGGGTTAATAATGATATTGCTGACGCTTTGTCCCGCCTGCAGATCTCCCGGTTCCGCGCCTTGGCCCCGGATGCGGAGGAATTTCCCTCGCCACTCCCGGACGAGATGTGGACTATTGGCAAGGAGAGGTGAACCGGGCGATTGGCCTGTCACTAGCGCCACGCACGCGTAAGGCGTACCAACAAGCATTTGATTCTTACAGGGCATTTTCTGCTCAATATCACCTGCCAGAGACCTGGCCTATCCCGGTGGACCATGTTCTGCGGTTCATGGTTCACCTGCATGCACAGGGCCTCGCACCTCGCACCATAGCATCCAAGCTCTCGGCGTTGGCTTTTATGGCCAAAGTGGGAGGTCATGTGGATACCACATCGGACTTCCGTGTGAGACATGTTTTGGAGGGGTGGGTGCGCGAGCGCGGGCGTTGCCTGGACGACCGGCACCCTATTTCCCCAGGGGTTCTTACCCAGTTGGCCCGGGGCTGGCCAGGCCTCTGTTTTGATCACTATGAGGCAGCCCTTTTTCATGCAGCCACAACGGTGGCATTTTTTGGAGCGCTCCGCATCAGCGAACTCGTGATGCTGTCTAAGGCGGATGCAAGTGGTAGGGCACTGGAACTCGAAGATGTCTATGTAGCCAAAGACTGGGCCCAGTTGAGGATACGCTCCTCTAAAACAGATCAGCATGGCGTAGGCAGCGGTGTAAGACTGCTACGTTGTTCTTTGGTAGACATCTGTCCGGTTGGTGCCCTACAGGAATTCCTGGCACTGCGTGGCATGCACCACGGCCCGTTTTTCTGTCACCAAGATGGGTCTCCCCTTACTAAATTTCAGTTTTGGAAGGTGACAGCCAAAGCCCTCACCAGGGTGGGACTACCAGGTGCCCGTTATGGCACACATTCATTCCGTATTGGCGCGGCCTCTACGGCAGCTGCTTTTGGGTACTCTGGGGCTGACATCCGCAGCATGGGGAGGTGGGGCTCACAATGTTTTCAGTTTTATGTGCGCCCACTCCCGCCATGAGTACCAATCCAGTCACCTTACCGCCTTTTTCTCAATTTTCTTACAGACCCTGGGTGTCGTATCACAGTATGGCTGGTGGGCCACAGCTATGTGCACAGGGCAGCGCGTTACGCTGCGGCGACAGAGTGGGGACCCCGACTGGGACTGGGTGACCACGCCAGTCTCGCATGGCATGGTAAGCCTGGGATGTTATGGCAGGAGCTGCGGCCTTTCCTTTTTTCTGGCCTGGGTGCTGACCCGCCTGACATTCTGATTATCCACTTGGGGGGCAATGATTTGGGCCAGGTCACTGGCTTATCGCTCAGGCATGCGATTTGCGAGGAACTCGCCTACTTGCATTATGTCTGGCCTGCCACAACCCTGGTTTGGTCGGATATTGTCCCGCGCCATTCTTACAGAGGGGGTGTTAACCTCCTGGCCCTTGACCGCGCTAGGCGCGCGGTCAATAAGGCAGTGGCGCGGTTTCTTGCCGCCAGGGCTTGGGGACGGGTTAGTCATCACCCCGATATTAGTCTACGAAATTATGACTTGTATGCAGGGGATGGGGTCCACCTGTCGCGAGGAGGTATGGACCTCCTGTTGGGTGATTGGCGAGCAGGCCTGTTGACCGAGCTGACGGTCTGGGGGGGGGCGTCAGGTCTTCTTTGAAGCCCCTCCGTGTGGCGGGTAGCACTGGTAAGGTAAACAGTATGACCCACAAGTATCCGGCAGGTTCGCATTGACTGGACAACACTAGATAGGAATAAATTAGTTAAACGTTGTCCGGTCAACGACAAACCAGGCGATGGGGTGATGACGATTGCTAACCAGCATGCATCACCCCTGTGATTTCACGGATACACGTCAGAGGGTGGGGTCATAAGTTAGTTATTGACTACGGTCAACAATTTGTTTGTTGTCAACAAACAAATTAATACAAATGGATACATTGTAACCAATTGCCGTTGGCAATTTTGGGGTGGTACCTTACCAGTGTTACTTCGGCCTGCTTGCCTTAGGAATTATGATTGGTCGTTTTACCAATACAAATTTATAATTCGGACTAGGGCATTGAATCAATAAATGTGGCCCTTTGCTGTTATCCACTTTCAATGTTGTCTGTGTCCGTTATTGGGGGGGTGCGCCTGCAATGAAAATTGCCCTTTGTACCGTCTGTAAATATTTTCCCTAGTGTTTCAATAGCAGACACATGCCACCATGATACTGTGGTCATGTGGAAGGCATGTATAGACGCTGAAGCACACTCAATGCTGTTACCTTCCCCACAAAAGCTGTTCCTATTTATCTACTTGCAATTTCTTGTTTTTGAACAGCTTGGCTGACAGGAGCTGGGACAGGTGAACACTCGGGTCCCAAACTGCTGACCTGACAACTGTCAAACTCAGCATCTCAACTACTAAGCCATTACTGCTCCTCAAATCAGATTCAGTGTTGACTGGAGGGCTGCTACTTAGGCTGACAGGTCTGCAATATCTCATTCCCTGAGATTTAAGGGCCAATACCTGAGTCCTTTTGGTGTCACAAAGCCATGGTGAGCAGGGGGATTTATTTCCAAAAGGCAACGGCTAGATGGAAAACTACCAGCCAAGTCAACAGACTGTTGCCTGGCAGAAACTAGCTACATCCCATTTCAGCTGGTTCTTATCCCAGTGAACTTTCCCTTCTTGCATATTTGCTGTTGTGTATGTAATTCTATGTTAATGTATTTAAACGTAGGTGATCCTCCATTTTGAGTTCTCCTCAGAAAGGAACTCTCGAGAGACTTGGGTTCGCACCAGATTCAGCAACCAATTAGATTGTTCCACGCATCAATGTTTGACGCCCCCAAGGTGTATATAAGGCATAGCTGCGCCCTTGTTCTGTGTGTCAGTACCCGAATAAAAGTTGAGTTTGGCCCCATTATGTTGGCTGCTACTTCTTATTACTGAACACCAAATTTGCCAAGAACACATTAGTCACTACCAAGTATTAACTTATCTCCTTGTTCCTTACTATGTACTGATTGTTCTCTGCCATACTGCAGCAAATGTACACTAATCAGAATTGTACAAATCTAGTTTGCTACACCCCATAATTGCCACAGGGCACATGGGGTGAGGCTTTTTGAGTAGGAATAAAAGGGGTTTGGGGCATTCCATCTGGATTGCCTCCTCCCAACTTGATCCAGTGACTGGGGGTCGTTAACTTCAGAGATAAATTTTTTTAAAAAAACAAGAAGACAATGCTCCTTTCACCCACATTTCATGTAGAGAAGCAAGCAGCCCTTCTCCTTATTCTGTCCACTGACCGGCTATGCTATTACTGCCAACAGTTGTCACACCTTCATGTAAGCCTGCCAAAGGGTGGCCCACCAGGGAAGAGTGAAGTCTATTTTGTTCATGAGTTTGGAAAGAGTAGAGGCAACTTGTTTCACCACATGTTGAACTCAACCTTTTAGCCGTTATATTGATATAGTTGATAGGAAAGGTCAGAAGAGACATTTCCATTTTGCAACATCAATTCCTGTGAAGAATTTAGCCAAGGACTTTTAAAAGGGGAAAATAATTCTTGGATTTTCTCCTACTTTGGGACCATAGCTTTGTTTGAGTTCTTCCTTAGCTCACACAACTGGTCAGGCATTAGGGAGGCCAAACAACCTCTTTTAGGTAGCTGAGTACTTCATTTGAAGATCTGACAGATGACACTCCTTCATTTGAAGGTCTCCTAAGTGTGGTGGACTTCCTCTCCAAGTCTAATTTAAATATAATTAATCATAAGAAAGGGTATCAAGGACACTGAAGTTGCCCATTCACTGTTAACACCTGGACATTGATTCAGCAGACATGTAAGTCACCTGACCCGGTTGCTGTCTTCCCCACCTAGAGAAGATGGATTGTTTGGGGGGGAAATTCTAATTTTTCCATCTGTACAGTGATACCTCGTACAACGTCCAAACTTGGTTCCACAAGTTTGGACTTTATACGGATTTGGACTTTGTATGAGGCATGCAAAATCCTAGCCGTGATGCCTCATACAACGTCCAAATCCTTGCCGCGATGCCTCGTACAACGTCGTTTCCATAGAGATACATTGTACTGTAACAGCACAGACTTCAGGACAAAGTCAAGGAAACAGACAGAAAACTGACAGAACTTTAAGAAATCATTTTCTAAAAGCTAAATAAATTATAAAAACATGTCAAACAACCCTGATTGTCTAAGAACCTGAAGAATGCTGCAAAAATCCTAGGAATGCTTCTAAAAATTCTGATGAAAAAATTTAAAATAATCCAAAATCGCACTCAAAACCATTCCTAAACACTGTTTGCCTCATGCAAAACCCACAAGAGCAATGCACGCATGTGTCCTGCCTTTTATACTGCCCAGGCACAATGCAGCCTGGGAGAAACCCCAATGCCTCATACAAAGTTGTAGCGACTTTGTACGAGGCAACTTTTTTCAAGGAATTAGGCGATGTTGTATGAATTCGATGTTGTACAAAGTGGACTTTGTATGAGGTATTACTTGTACTTGTAAATTAGAATATACAATTTGATGACAATCAGTGTCCTCTTTTGCTCTGCATTTTGGTGATGCACACCTTCCCTTTTGGTGATGTGTTAGTAGTCAGTCTCATATGCCATTTAATTCAGAACCTTCTTCCTTGTGCAAGACTTTTATTTTGCCTTGGGTGATCCTGCACTGATAAACTCTTGACAGCCCTGGGACTAAGGACCTTTATCTCACAGTAGGAGAGGCTACACTACTGGAATTTGTAGTTGACCTACAGCAGGGGTCGGCAACCTTTCAAAGTTGTGGGCCAGGTCACGCTCCCTCAGACAGTTGAGGGGGCCAGACCGGTAGCCCCCTCACTGTAAACACTGCTGTAGATGTGCCCACAGCTATCGTAAATACGTTTACGGAAGCCGTAAATGCGTCTGTGGCTGTTGTAAACATGTCCACTGCTGTTGTAAATGCAGCCACTTCCAACAGTGGCAGCAGCGGCAGTTGGAGCAAGGGCAGGGGCCTGATGATTTGGTGCTGCTGTCAGGATTTGGCCTGTGGGCCATAGGTTGCTGACCCCTGACCTACAGTCAAGCCATACCTGACCAAACCCCTTAGGATACTTAGCATTCCAATTTAAGAGGTTTTCAGAGCCTCCCGCCCACTTTCAATATTTATTAAAAAAATAAACAGAAATACTAGCTAAAGGGGATCTACAATTCAATCTATCAATTCAGAATAAATAATGGCACATGAAATAGTCTTTTCCAAAGGAAATGTAAGAGAAGAGGAACTGGTGGGCATATGATTTATCTAGATAATTCCACTGTAAATCTGAACCAGAAGCAAAGAGGTTATTGTAGAAAGTTATGGAAGGAGTAGAATTAGATGCTGTAAATCTGGTGGCAGGGGAAAACATGTGTGAAAGTAATGAGCATCAGTACTCCAAATCTTGGAATTTAGTAAACAAACATTGCCATTTTATTATGTTTCATTTTTTCTTGTTTAGGGGGGGGACTTGTTTCTGCTGCTAAGAAGCAGAAGAGCTAAAGAGAATAAGATATATTCATTGCATTTTCGCCATTTACTGCTAGAAGTAGAATTTGGATACAGGTGGAACTTGGTGGTGTTAATTTATGTTATTTTATTCTGACACTGTATTTTCTACTAGTGATAATGATGTTCATTTATTGCAGAACTGTCAGTTGGGTTCTCCCCCACCCCCCCATGCTCTTAAAATATAGTTCAGCATATTAGATGCTGGTCTGTTCCCAGCGGGGTGTGTTTTTTTAAAGCTGTACATACAGAGTAAATAATTGATACCTGCCATATGTTACTTATCTTCTCTCCCTCTCCCCCTCCCCGGCTTTTTCTGGTTCCCCTTGGATGTCCTTTTCTTTCATTTCTGCATCACCTCAATCATCATTTCTTTCTTTTTTAAAAAACCAAACACATTTCATGCCTGCTTCTTACTGGTTTAGTCCTCCATTTAATCTTGGTTCCTTTGTCCTCACGGACTGGATGCAGACTATATTAACTCCAGAACTCTGTAGGGTTGCAGCAGATATTATCTCAGAAGAAATGGGATTAAAATATCTCTTCCCCACCCCTCTATTTCTCTCTCTCTCTACAGGCAAGGGGGCCTTGTGGCTTTAAAGGTGCAATCCTGACACTTATTTTTAATAAAATAGGATTTTACCTCAATCTTTCTCTTGGTTTCTTTCTATGTTTTTTTTCTCCATTAGGACTGCTTCACACCCGGCAATCTTCCCTGACAGATAATATTTTTAAGTAGATACAGTAAACGTTGCACAACCCGTGAGCTTTCACCTTAGAAAACAAAGAGGTCAATAATGCTGCGTCAATATGCACACCCACTCTTGTGCCTAGTAGCATGTTATGTATGTACAATGTTGCTTTAAGAAATGTATGAATGTAACCTGACCAGAATTACAATGTAGCTCAGCTGTTAAGGAACGCGAGTAAGCTGCCCGTAGAGGGCAGCTGCGAGCGTTCAACTCACATGGTTCACATTCCTCAAATCACCGGCAGCCGCGGGAACTCTCCCGCACTATCACTAACTACAGAAGAGGGGCGTGACTTGGAATGACGTCACGCCGGTAGCAGCCAATGAGCTACCGTGCAACAAGATTCAAATGTATTGTACTGCTGTATATAATGTGATGTACCTCCGCCATTACCACATGTTCATCCTGATCATCACCCAATAAACCTGTGTTAGTCCTCACTGCGACTCCTTCTTGGTCTTCCGTGCAAGACACCAAATTGGCGACGAAGGTGGGATCGATGGCGAATCCCAAGGTCAAGCCTTACCAGTTCGATATCAGCGACCCGGAACAATGGGAGCTGTACGAGTGCCAGTTTCGGCACGCGATGGAAGCTGCGGGTGTCGACGACGATGCGAAGATGCGCTCCCACTTTCTGGCCCAGGTGGGGCCGGCCACGCTGCGTATCCTGATGAACCTGGTGGCCCCCCGGAAGGTTGACGTGGTGCCACTCAGCCGCATCCTGGAGTTACTGGGCGAACATTTCCAGCCCCCTGTGTCGATTTTCCCGGCCAGGGTCGCGTTCCACAGGCGAGACCAGCGCCCGGGAGAGTCCGTGTCCGCCTACGCGGCGGCCCTCAGGCTTGCAGCGGTGCACTGCCAGTGGGAAGACCTGGACACAGCCCTCCGAGACCGCATGCTGTGTGGCCTGAGGGATGAGGAGGTCCAGCGGAAGTTGATGACCCGCGACTATCGCCTCACGTTCAATGAGGTACTGCGGGAGGCCCAAGCAGCCGAGGCAGCCAGGAGCGGGGTCAGAGTGTTCAAATCCTGAGGGGCCACGTCCGAAAGGGCCAAGTCACCAGTGCAGGCGGCCCGGCGGACGTCGGCGAAGACGGCCTGGCGGGCCCCCAAGTCGCCCGCCGGCACACCAGCGACGTCCGAGGAGTCGTCCACGACGGTAGACTCCTGCTCCAGCGAGGACGACGACGTCCAGAGAGTAAAGAAACGCGGGGAGAAGCAACAGACCCACGAGCGGCAAGACCGCCGCTGCGACGGTTGCGGGGCATCCCACGACCGCACGAGGTGTCCCTTCCGAAAGGCCGAGTGCCACAACTGCGGCCGAAAGGGACACATCGCCAGAGTATGCAGACGCAGGCGAGCCGAGGACAAGGGTGTTTCGAGCCATCCCCAGATACACCAACGGAAGGCGGCCGGCACCAGGAAGGTCTCAGCCAACTACAGCGAGGAAGGCGTTAACCGCGTGGGCCTGGAGCACCGGCGTTTTTTTGTAGAGGTACTGTTACAGGGGCTCCCAGTGAGGATGGAGATAGACTCGGGGTCATTCTATTCCATCCTGTCCCAAAAAGAGTTTATGCGAATTCCCCCAGACGCGCGGCCCAAACTGCGGGCCATGAAGTCACACTAACGGGACATGCAGGGAAATGGGATCCCAGTGTTGGGGGTGGGGAACTTCAAGGTGAAGTTCAAGAATTACTCCAAGAAACTGCCCCTAGTGGTCCTCAAGGGGGGAGATGCTGCCTTTTGGGAACGCAGTGGTTTGCTCCCCTGGGAATCGAGCTGTCCGGCATTAACGCCATCGAGACTGACCCAATGCGGGACGTGTGCAATGCACACCCGGATGTTTTCAAGAAGGGGCTTGGGACGTACAAGGGCTCCCCAGTTTCCTTTGAGCTGGACCCAGAAATCCGGCCCATCCGCCTCAAGCCAAGGAGAGTGCCCTTCGCCCTCAAGGACAAGATCAAGGCAGAACTGGACAAATTGGTGGGGCAGGGGATTTTGGCTCCAGTTGATTCGGCGGAGTGGGAAACGCCGATTGTTACAGCCCTTAAGTCAAACGGGGAGGTCAGGATTTGTGCAGACTATAAATGTACGATCAATAAGGCCATTTGGCTAAATGCATATCCGGTGCTCGTGGTCAGCCACTTGCTGGCCACGTTACATGGGGGGAGGTGTTTTGCCAAGCTAGATCTGGCGCAGGCATATCAGCAGCTCTCTGTAACCCCGGCTGCTGCCACTGCGCAAACGATCGTGACGCACAAGGGGGCGTTTAAGGTAACGCGCCTTTAGTTTGGCATGAATTCGGCCCCCGGAATTTTCCAGTCCCTCGTGGAACGCTTTTTAAAGGGGCTTCCAGGCGTTCTCCCATATTTTGACGATGTGTTGATAATGGCGGGGAGCGAATTAGAATTAGCAAAGAGGCTAGACGGGGTCCTCTCAGTGTTCAAGAGGTCGGGACTTCAACTGAGGAGGAACAAATGTGTATTCTTTGTGAGGGAGGTCGAGTTTCTCGGTTTTAAGATAACCCCAGACGGAATCAAACCCTCTGAATCCAAGGTTGCGGCTGTGAAAAACGCCCCTCGTCCCACCGCGAAACCGGAGCTGCAGTCATTTCTAGGGCTCCTAAATTTCTATCTCTCCTTCCTGCCTAGGAAGGCATTGGTCGCGGAGCCACTGCACGCGCTACTAAAAAAAGACGCGGTTTGGCGGTGGGGGGACAGGCAGGAGAAAGCGTTCAAGGAGCTTAAGACGCTCCTATCCTCGGATGCTGTCCTGACCCACTTTGACCCGAGGAAGCCAGTGGTTTTAGTCTGTGATGTGTCCCCAGTGGGGGTGGGGGCGGTCCTGTGCCACGTGTTGGAGAGCGGGCGGGAAGCCCCGGTAGCGTACTACTCAAGGTCCCTCTCGAAGGCCGAACGCAATTACACGCAAACAGATAGGGAGACCCTGGCCATAGTCGCGGGAACGAATAAGTTCCACGATTTTTTATACGGCTGCGAGTTTAAGGTAGTGACGGATCACAAGCCACTTCTGGGGATCTCCACTACCGGCAAACCCACCCCGCAAATTCTATCCCCCAGGATGATGCGTTGGGCCATCTTCCTCAATGCTTACCAGTATTAGCTGGTCTATCGCCCAGGGAAGGAGATCTCTCATGCGGACGCACTGTCCCGGTCTCCCCTCCCTGGTTTAGGGGATCCCGCATGCGAGATAGAGCAGGACCACCGAGTCCTGCTGATCGAGTCCCTCGACTCACCCCCCATTGTCCCGGCCGACTTCGCCAAGGCCACGGCGGCCGACAAGATGCTGGCCCTCTACTCCCCCCGAGGAACATTTCAAGCCATTTTTCAGGCGTAGAGTAGAGCTTTCTCTGGAAAGGGGCTGCTTACTCTGGGGCCAGCGGGTAGTTATCCCAGAGAGGCTAAGGGCTAAGGTACTGAAGCTGCTTCATACCAGTCACCCGGGAATAGTACGCTCCAAGGCTCTGGCCAGGAGTTTCTTTTGGTGGCCCCAGATAGACGCAGACATAGAACGCTTAGTGGGCACGTGCGAGAGCTGCCAGAGCTCTCGGCCCGAGGAGTCCTGGCTACCCCATAGGGAATGGGACACGGCCCGCGGGCCATGGTCCCGAATACATGTCGACTTTGCTGGCCCCTTCTGCGGGTCCATGTTTCTGCTGGTAGTCGACTCCTATTCCAAGTGGTTGGAAGTAATTCCCATGAACAGCACCTCCTCCGCGGCAACCATTAAACAGTTGTGCAAGCTTTTTGCCTGCTTCGGCCTGCCAGAAGTCCTTGTTAGCGATAACGCTAGTACCTTCACGTCTGCGGAGTTCAAGATGTTTATTGAGAGAAACGCCATCAGGCACATTACCGCTGCCCCATTTCACCCTGCCACAAACGGTCAGGTAGAGCGCCAAGTGCGCACTACGAAAGACGCACTGCGGTGCATGGGTCCCGGCGAGTTGAACCTTCATCTGTGTCAGTTCCTCATCTGCTACAGGACAACCCCCCTAGCTTCAGGATTTTCCCCAGCCGAACTCCTCATGAGGAGGCATCCGGTAACACTTTTTGACCGGATGGATCCGTCCAGGGTGGAGGATGAAGGGAGAAATATAAATATAGGGGGAGAGAGCTCCAAAAGTTTTTCAGTAGGGGACCTGGTTCACTGCAGGAACTACGCGGCCTCGGGGCCAGCGTGGGTACCAGGGACGATCATTGAGCAGACGGGGCCAGTATCCTACAGGGTCGAGACTAGCTCAGGTCTACTCTGGAGAAGGCACGCCGACCAACTCAGAAGGCGAGTCACCAGTGAAGGGGAATCAGCGTTAGGGTCCTCCCCCACCCGCGTTACCCAAGGGGGAGACACGGCGGCATCCGTGGGTACAAATGCATACCCTGGGTTCTCAGCCACAGAGGAGGATACTTTGGAAGAGAGGGATGAGTTTGATTATGATTTGCAGTACCAGGGGGGTGTCGCGGAGTGGTCCCCCACCTGTCCTAGCGAGAAGAGGGGTTTCAGTTCAGCCCCTGGTACCTCCAGTCCCCCTAGTCCTTTTGTTTTAGAATATACCATAGCTCCAGCTCCCCAGAGACAGACACCCCCGAGACAGGCAGCAGGGGGGAGTCCGCCCACCTCAGCCTCTAGAACTCCCGGACAGGCAACAGGGGGTGGCGAGACCACGAGGGCTTCCTCGTCGGTCCCGAGATTCGTACTGGGGGGGACCCCAAGCTCCTCAAGTGGCAGGCAGGGGTTCACGTCCCAACTGTTCATTCCATTCCCGTCCCCCAATGCAAGGTTGTCGCAGAGTCCCCACCGAACCACTAATGAGTCCCCCCTTTCCGTTGCAGGAAGGGACTCCGCAGAACCAGGAGCCCCCGGCTCCCCTATGTTAAGTCAAGCGGCCGCACGCCCCAGACGCACGTGTGGCAAACCGCAATGGTTGAGGGACTTCGTCCCATCCTAGGGGGGGAGGGGTGTTATGTATGTACAATTTTGCTTTAAGAAATGTATGAATGTAACCTGACCAGAATTACAATGTAGCTCAGCTGTTAAGGAACGTGAGTAAGCTGCCCATAGAGGGCAGCTGCGAGCGTTCAACTCACATGGTTCACATTCCTCAAATCACCGGCAGCCGCGGGAACTCTCCCGCACTATCACTAACTACAGAAGAGGGGCGTGACTTGGAATGATGTCACACCGGTAGCAGCCAATGAGCTACCGTGCAACAAGATTCAAATGTATTGTACTGCTGTATATAATGTGATGTACCTCCGCCATTACCACATGTTCATCCTGATCATCACCCAATAAACCTGTGTTAGTCCTCACTGCGACTCCTTCTTGGTCTTCCGTGCAAGACACCAAAAAGCACACTCTTTCCCTTCTCACCTTTCCTTCCTCCAACTCATAAATGCTCAAGGAAGGGAAAAGTGAAATGACCCAAGGAATAAAAAGAACAAGAGTTTTCCCATCTCATCGGAAAACTGGTTAAATATTGGTGGCATCTGCTACAAGGCCTCCCAGCTACAGAAAATAATGGTCAAGATCATCTTGGAGGTTTAAATATGTGTGAATGGAATTGTGTAAATTACTGTGAATAATTGTCATTAATTGATTAATGGAGTCCTGGTCATAGGCTCCTGGCTGCATATTCAGTTGCACAATGGCCATACATCTAACCAGCACCTTGTTAATTAGTGGCAATTTGCCATTGTGGCTTAACACAATTTCACTTAAGTAGGCATAAATCATCTCTGTGATGTGGGCCAATACTACTACTGTATTAGTAATAGGAGTCTTACGGAGTACCACTAGTCCAGTTTAAGACACTGAAGCTGAACATCTCTTCTGACAGGGCTGAAAATGACAGACAGGATATGTTTTTCCTGTTGTTCAGCTGCATCACATGTTTGAAGAATCCCTTTTGAGGAAGAATGCCTAAGCAAGCATGCTTGGCACTGAAATGTCATTCTCTCTCTCTCTCTCTCTCTCTCTCTCTCTCTCTCTCTCTCTCTCTCTCTCTCCAGTTAGTTCTGGTCTTGAGTGGCTTGATACCCTAGTGAAGACTGGCAGGGAACTTACAGGCAGCACCATTCTGAGTAACTCTCTTACAGATTATACATTTTCTTAACATCAATCTACAAACACAGTTCTTCCAGGGTTTTATGCACAAATGAACCCAAACAAAGGAGAGTTCTTGGATCAGCATGGAAAACAAAGAAACACAAGGCTAGCCTATAGTAATCAGCATCACTGGGCCTGAATTTTATCAATGGCTCAGCTACTGCTTATCACCAGGAGAATGGTGACATAATCATGAAAATTAATTTACTAACTAATTCCACACTGGACAGAATTCTATGGCTTATGTCCACTGCCATAACTGCAGTGGTATAAATCATCACCTTGAATTGTTGCTTGTTATAAGGAGTCACTGTTTATATTCCTTAGGGGCCATTCAACAATTACTTGATCCATTGGGGGGGGGGGGAATTGACACCCCTCCCATGTAATCCTACCGTAATTTTCGCTTCGAACCCCCCACCTTTAAAATTACATAATCCAGAGTTTTTGTATCAAAACTCTATTTTTTTAGAGCTTTTCACTATTGGTGCCTAATGCAGAACGTATCGGCGAGGATTCTCGATGCATCACACCCTTTGTGAAGATTTATTTTGCAGGGAGGAATGAGGATGTCACGTAAATTTTGATACTGTTCTTCTACTATCTTCTTTATAAGTGTTAAGGGTTGTTGTTGTCTCCTGCTGGGGGTACATCAAGATCATCTTCCCAAATCGGATCAAAATTCCCAGAGATCATTTTTAATGCCATGTTTCGAAACCACAACAGCTCCAAATGGATTACGTAATCTTTGACCTGACCCTCACCACCACCACCACCACGTAATTTTCTGTAATTCAGATGGCAGACCCACTCCCCACTTCGAGGATCACATAATTGTTGAATGGTCCCTTATGACACGCCAAATTGTGCAAGTGGCGTATAGTGAAAAATAATAGGAAGAAATCCTTAACTAGCAGCAGTTACTGCTACATTTGCTTCAAAAATGTTAGCACAGCAGAAGTAACTGTGCTGTTTTCTCCTACAGGAAAACTGCTTTTCTCTTCTAACTAAATCCAGTTTCTAGCCCGAGTTAGAGTGCATCACTGTATCAATTGCTGTACGGTAAATCAACACTAAAGTAAACTCCATCAGTTTAATCTGACTACATTGGGATTAGCTATTGGTATGACATTTTAATGTTAAGTCATTCTGTGCAGATAATGGAGTTCATGAAGGCCAGCAGTGTTCAAATATGGGATCAGTTAGAGTACCCACTGTATTCTAGTGGATAGAGTGATGAACTAGAACTCAATTAATCTGGACTCAAATCTTCACTTTGCCAGTGAAAATCACTGGGAGACTGGAACTAGTCAAACTACTCCTTTATCCAGGGGTGCTCAAACTACGGTCCATGGGCTGGATCCAGCCCCTGATGCCAATTCATCGCTCCGGAAAGCAGAAGTAAAATGTGCTGCTTCCAGGAGTGACGAGGGCTTCGTGGGCCAGATGAATTGGCCTCAGGGGCCGAATCCAGCCCACGGGCCATATTGACCTGCCCCCTGAATGATGTGACTGGCCCACGGCCCAAAAAGTTTGGGCACCCCTGCCTTAAACAGCCCTTTATTTACCTATGAGTATCACTGTATGTCAGTTCCAACTGGAGGCACATAACACAAACAACATAACAATTTAGTTTCCTTTCCAAACATAGTATCAAATCTACAGAAGTGTTCTCATTTCTTTTTCAAAACCAGAAGTGAGTAAAAGTTTGTTTCTGGATTTTAGAAAAATGCAGACATTCACTCTTAATTATCAGCAATCACACTTATATACTGCCCCATAGCACTTGGTGAACTCTCTGGGTGATTCACAATTTAATTAGCATTTTGCCCTCCCGAACATCCTGGGGACTCATTTGGCTGACCTTGGAAGGATGAAAGGCTGAGTCAACATTGTTCCTGGTCACGATTGAACTCACAACCTTGTGGTTGCAGGACAGTAGTTTAACCATGGCGCCACCAGGGCTCCTTATGAGATTCGCAGGCGTTCTTTGGAGCCAGGCCGATTCCAGAGGTGTCAAACTACACAACCCCATTGTTCAGCTGGCAATGGGAATTGTAGTCAAGGGGAGGCAGAGCCCAGCCATCCAACTCCTCTAGAACAAGTATTGTGCTCTGGAGAAGAATTGCTATTCTTGGAGGTTTCCAGGAGTTACAGTTGAGCATATACCTACCTGTGTTGGGGAGTGGGCATTACCAGGAGCTACAAAAATGAGCCATAATTATATGCAGCCCATCAACAGTTGTCTTGACCACCCCAAAGCAGAGGAAATATGTTTCCAAAATTTCAAAACAGCCAGGGAGCCTGTGATCCAGGTTTTGCTTTTTTCCAGGTCTCACAACAGATTGAATTTAGTTACAGATGCTCCAGGGTAACAAGGCATTGAAGCTGAAGAAGTCATTTTGATTTTCTCCTACCTCCCAACTCTTCCTCCCTGCCAGAAGTACACAGATTACTGCAGCCCCAAGAAATCATAGGTATTATGGTTTTTATGGTTTAGACCAGGGGGTAGGCAACCTATGGCCGGCGGGCTGAATCTGGCCCATGGAGCCAAATCATCCAGCCCATGACCTTGCTCCAGCCGCCGCAGCCATCACTGGAATCAGCCATGGACTCATTTATGACAGCTGCAGACGCCGGGTGGGGACCACCAGTCCAGCTGCCTCAATTGTCTGAGGGAGTGTGGACCCAGCCTCTGATTTAAAAAGGTTGGTGACCCCTGGTGTAGACAGAGACACTAAACCAGGGGTGGAGAACCTGAGGCCTTCTAGCCTTTTGACTAACTCCAAATTTTACAGAGCCAATCTCTTTATTAGCATTAATACATTTTTATTTGTCTTTTATTTATTTGTTTCATTTTTACGCCACCCACCTCGGCTACAGTAATACCTCATACAAAGTCCGCTTCGTACAACATCGAATTCATACAACATCGCCGAATTCCTTGAAAAAAGTTGCCTCATACAAAGTCGCTGCGACTTTGTATGAGGCTTTGGAGTTTTTCCCAGGTTGCATTTTGCCTGGGCAGTATAAAAGGAAGGACACATGCGTGCATTGCTCTTGTGGGTTTTGCACGAGGTGAAGAGTGTTTAGGAGTGGTTTTGAGCGCAATTTTGGGGGGTTTGGATTTTTTTTGTCATAATTTTTAGAAGCATTCCTGGGATTTTTGCAGCATTCTTCAGGTTCTTGGACAATCAGGGTTGTTTGACATGTTTTTGTAATGTATTTAGCCTTTAGAAAATGATTTCTTAAAGTTCTGTCAGTTTCCTGTCTGTTTCCTTGACTTTGCCCTGAAGTCTGTGCTGTTACAGTACAATGTATCTCTATGGAAACGACGTTGTACGAGGCATCGCGGCAAGGATTTGGACGTTGTATGAGGCACCATGGCTAGGATTTTGCATGCCTCATACAAAGTCCAAATCCGTATAAAGTCCAAACTTGTGGAACCAAGTTTGGACGTTGTATGAGGTATCACTGTATTTCCTACTCTGGGCAGTGTACAACAATTAAAACAAAAAAACAACAGTACTATTCAACACAATAATAATTAATCAATAATTATAATAATTTATCTTTTATATTTTTATTTTGTCACTTTAAAATGAATAGAAAGATTTCATTTTTTAAATTATCAAGTATGTAGTAGTTAGACTTTTACAAAATAATGTACATTTTTAGATACTGTATATCTAATCGAAGTTTCTTGAATGCATCCTTATTACAGATAAATTAATGCAGCCTTCCAACAGGAAAAGGTTCCCCACCCCTGCACTAAACTCTTGGAGCCTATAGTTTCTTGACTCTTCGTCTACTTCATAGAGGTGTTCTGCTGTAACATATTGTGGGGCACACCGACTCCATTGTGTGTTCCTGTGTTAGTTTCCACAGGACTGTTGTATCATCTCTTTTCTTAATGAACAAACAAGATACTGGAGATAAGGAAATGGGATTCTACCACTCTACTATGTGGGAATAAACAATTGTATCTATAACAAAGAAACATGTTGTTTTGTGTCTTTGGAAATCTCTACAGGAGGCATTCAGAAAAAACAATAAGAGAATTAGACAGGTTCCCCTTGAGCTGACCTTTTGCAGATCCCCCTCTCCCTAATACGAAACCATCGGTCATCCTTGGTTAGTGAAGTGTCCATAATTGAATAACAGTGTGACAGGCAAGGGAGATCTCTCCGATAAACATTTGCCTTCCCGCATTGTGCACTGCAGTGTATACGCCTGCTGCAGCACTTCACCTCTAAAGAGCTGGGTTCAGAGAATGCATTCAGTCAGAAATGGAAGACAATTTCTTTCTCCTGGGTCTTGACTCTATCCCTCAGAGGCCACTGGTTCAACTCAGAGGGCTTGTCTCTCAATATGATGGATAGCTGTTCCTTAGCACAAAACACCACATAGAATCTGAAAAAATGTCAGGAACACGTAACCATATACCCAGGGAAAACGAGTTTTTTGTGCTCATTGGGAATATTGAGAAGACACTGATCTTCACTAGATATTGAATGGGTCCCCATCATTAATACAACTCCTAAAATATTCCATTGACCATGCAGGCTGAGGGATTCAAGAAGCTGTGTTTCAAGTGGTGCGGGGGAACTTTTCCAGGCTAAAGACTCTTTCAGTCTGATATAGCAGACGTAAGCATCTGCAACAGCACTGTGGATCTTGTTGCTTAGAACAGATGAATACCTCTGGATAACTCAGATACTGATGCTAAATTAGGTACTAAATGTTAGTGCCCTAAACACAGTAGGGCACCAGTGGTGGATGTTGGCATCATATAATGCAATCCCCACACATAGAATGTAATGGCTGGAATCCTGTTGCTTAGCATAATAAATTCCACTGAGTAAACCCAGTTAATTAGTGGAGATTTAGTGCATCGATTCTTCCTAAATTCTATTGGTTCAAACAACCTTACTGTAGTTGCAACTTACTTAGAATCCCCACTGATTCAATGGGCGTAATCTAGTGCATCTTCCTGCATTAAGCAATGGGACTTCAGACAATAGGTGGCTCATTCAAATTCATGTGTGCATACCAATGTATATATGATCCCTATAATTTCAGCTTTCTTTCCATCACAAATCTCATTTGTATTTTGTATATGTGGATTAAATGTTAACTGCTCATAACTTAATTCTAGGTGAACAAAATCCTTCAAAGTTGAGACTCTCATTTCCATTTACTCCTTCTTCATGAGTAGATTGGATGTTTTTGTGAGCATTAATGTAGGCAAAGGAGCTGCCACTTTTAGCAGATACATCCAATTGTTCAATAACCAAAGACAAACTGTGTGATCCATACATAAAATCAAATAAATGCAGGAGGAAGCCAATACCCTTTCTAGGATTGGCCGTGATTTCCCGGTTTTCGGCGTTGATTTTTGCCCTTTCCCGCTCCGCGCTGCCGAAACCCCAGATTTTGGCAGTGGGGGGAAAGGAGGCACTGCGCAGCCCATCTGCGCAGGTCACATTGCACGCATGCGTGGAAGTGTTCTACACTTCCGTAGCTCCCTTCCACGCATGCGCAGAAGGCTACGCCGTGTACGTAGAAGGCTATGCAAACGGCGTAGCCCTCCATGCGCATGCGTACAATGCGACCTGTGCAAACCCGGTCCGCGCAGGTCCTGGATTCGCCGGAGCCGTGGTTGATAGGTATGTTTCTAGTAAAGGTAAAGGTCACCCTTGCATTCCAGAATTGAGTCCATTTTACCATCTGGATCTAGACAAGGAATGGAGCTCCACCCATAGGCCTTCCTGCTACACACACCATGGCAGTAGCAGTGCAAAGCTACCCTACCTAGCAAGCTTTGTGCTGCCTTGGTCTCCCTTGCTCGAAAGCCAGTCGTATCTGACTCTAGGGTTCAGTACTCATCTCTGTTTACAACCAAAGAGCCAGCATTGTCTGCATCTGCAGATGTTTCCATAGTCATGTGGCAGGCATGCCACCGGAGTGCATGGAACTCTGTTTATCTTCCCACCAAAGTGGTCCCTATTTATCTATTTCCAATTTCTTACTTTTGAACTGCTAGGTTGGCAGGAACTGGGACAGAGACTGGAGCTCACTCCATCATGCAATACCTGAGAATTAAACTTCTTTTGCAATCCCAAAACAGGAAGCAGGTATTTACATATTACTTTTCCAGATGGCCCTCTTTGAAGCTAAAGAGCTTTCCTTGTGGTGGAGGGTGGGTGAGTGAGGAGAGGCAATCCAAATCCAGAGCTCTCCAGAATTGGGCAATAAATTTACTTTACCTACTAGGTATGACAATTGTAGCCAACTCAAAGTCAATTAGGAATATTACCTAGTGGAAGTCCACCAAATCATGGTGGTGCTGTGCTGATGTTTAAAGTCCATGTAGAATTCTTGAATTCTTGCTGTGGCTGCTTTTTTTGTATTCTCAGTAGTTCTATAAGCAAAGACAAAGACACGTGATCCATACATAAAATTAAATTCCTACTGTTATCATTGCCGTCATAGGTAATAGCAAGTAGATCATGCAAAACCATACTAAAAATATTATTTTGAAAGGTAATTTCAGTGGAAGAGAAAAGCTCACACTAACTTTGCTCATTGAATTGAAGCACTGTGCCTCCTGGGGGGGGGGAGCTACTCTATGTGGCCTTGGGCAAGCTGCACAGTCCCAGAGCACCCCCAGAAGACAGGACTGGTAAACCCCTCCTGAGTATATTATAGAAAACCCTAAGAAAGGTCACTATAAATCAGAATAAACTTGGCAGTACACAATCCTTGCTGGATATCTGTCTCAGTGGCTAGAGATTGTGCCTTCTTGACGAGCTGGACTCAATAATCCAACTCTGCAATTCTAAGGTATTATTATAATCATTATTAATGTTAGTTCAAGAAAGACATAGTGCTTCACAATCAACATTAATGAACACTAAAAGATAACTTTACAACTCAACCATCATGATGTTGCTATGTGATGTCAAATTGAAACCAACTTCTAGTGACTCTAATAGGACTTCAAGGTAAGTGTGATATTTAAATAGTGTTTTCAACAGTTCTGTCCCTATCCCCATGCATTTCCATGGCCGAGAAGGGAATTGAACCCACATCTCCTGAGCCCTAGTCTGTCATTCTATCCATTACACCAGAATGGGTATCTAATTCAACCATCATACTTGTTGTAATTACAGAACCGAGTGTTAGTGAATCAGCCAATGAAGGGTAAAATATGAAAATATCTACAGAGCAATATATGTGCACAATTGTATGTTGAGCCATATATCAAAGGGTGACTCATGAGAGCACACAGGTTTAACAGATGAGATGGAAGCCTTCTGTGATGCCAGGTTTAGAGGGGGAAACCATAAGGTCAGTTGGCACAAGAACAAATGGATGAACTGGATTCCCAGGGATTCAAGACATCCCTTAGCAGACCAAAAAAAAAAAAAGCATTGTAGGTCAGACCAGACATGTGACTTTTAGACCAGAGATGGAAAGTGTGTTTAGATCATATGGTACAAGGGTGCCCAAACTATGGCCTGTGGGCCAGATCTGGCTCCCGACAACATTTCATCCATATGGGTGCATTTCGCTTCTGCTTCTGAGAGCAACGGGGGTGGCATGGGCCAGATGAAATGTCATTGGGGGCCAGATCTGGCCCACAGGCCATAGTTTGAGCACCCTTGGTTTAAGCAGAGAAAATGGCATCTTAAAATCTATCTCACCCTGTTGCAAAACAGATTGCAAGGTGTGTTTTACTTCCGCTTTTGGTGGGAGGAACCACGTGACCAGCCCACTGAAACACATGACTGGCCCACGGCCCGAAAAATTTGGGCACCCCTGATATAGTATATGCTAGCAGTTGTGGAAGAACAAATGCAGACAGGTTGCTGCTGCTGATACACAAACTGAAAGAGAATCTATTTATCTGCACTAAGGATGGAAAAATACTCATCGGTTTTCTCACTGTTGTGGATGTAGGATGTCTTGACAGGAGAAGGAATATCAGCAAAAGATTTTTAATCCCTGCAGTACTATTTAACTCCAGAAGAAAGTGGGACAAAGAGTTCCTCACCCTCCATTTCTCTATAATTTGCATTAAATACTACACACATGGGGGGGGGTGTGTGTGGAGGAAATAAAAAGAAAAACTAGGTGATTGTCATGAATTCATTTATTTATTTATCAAATTTATATGGCTGCCCACTCACCACTTCATGGTGACTCAGGGCGGCTTACAAAATTAATACACAAAGATAACAAAAATAACGAAAGTTCAGAAATCCGGGTCGCCCAGGTAGGTGGATAAAGTCCAGAGGGAGGAGATGTCCTTGGCCGCCTGCACAGCCGAGGTGTCGGTATGAGCTGCCCACACGGCCAGGGCAGCGTCTTTGGCCGTTAGCTCCATCCAGCTGCCCCTTTATCCCTCCAGACAGGTGGAGAGAGTCCGGGTGGAGGAGCTGAGACATCCTTGGCTGTCCGCACAGCCGGTGCAGCAGTATCAGCTGCCCGAATGGCTGGGGCAGCGTCTTTGGCCGTTAGCTCCATCCAGCAGCCCCTCTATCCCTCCGGACAGGTGGAGAGAGTCCGGGGACGGAGATGTCCTTGGCTGCCCACACAGCCGGGGCAGTGATATCAGCCACCTGCATGGCTGGAGCAGCATCTTCGGCATTTAGCTCCTTCCAGCGGCCTCTTTATCCCTCCGGACAGGTGGAGAGAGTCCCGGGTGGGGGCAGACGTCCTTGGCCGCCCACACAGCTGGGTTCAGTGCTCATCTCTGTTTCATAATATATATTTTTGAATTATGCAAACAACCCATCTAAAGCTTCCATTTCTTAAATAAAGCAGCAGCCAGTCTAGTTTTTGGCAATATGAATAATGTTATGCAATGGACAAATGTGTGATATCATGTGAAGCTTGCCCTTTTTAGCCCATCCATACTGATGAGAAAATCATATTGACAATTTCAGAAAATTCCTCCCTCTCCTCACTAGCAAGGAGAAGAACATGGTAATAATTCCTCCTTTCTGTTTAAGGGCAGGACATTTACATGCCTTCTCTGTTCAACACTTGAAGATAAGCAAAGGAAGAACATTTCCTGAGTGTGGTTAATTGTGGGGAACACATTTGGTGGCCCTATGCTGCTCTACTATTCTCACTTCACTCTTCGTGGTCTCAGGAATGCTTAGCCGTTGGTCAGCTGTCTTCAGAGGCTATTGCTCGCCAGATCCCATCAACTGTAGCCAAAAACTACAAATATTGATGAATAAAGGGAACCTCATTCCAAGGACATCTAAAAACCTCATTCCAAGGACATCTAAAAATCCATCCATTTGACTCCATCTGTTGTCCCTGCTTAAGAAATGCACCACCACCACAGACTGCTTGTGGATTCACAGACCTAAGGTAGATCACATGGATCATTCCTTCTTTCTTGAGGAAAAGATGCCATCTACTTTAGTCTCTTGCACGGAAGACAAAGAAGGAGTCGCAGGAAGGACTAACACAGGTTTATTCATTGATGATCAGGATGAACATGTGGTAATGGCGGAGGTACATCACATTATATACAGTAGCACAATACATTTGAATCTTGTTGCACGGTAGCTCATTGGCTGCTACCGGCGTGACGTCGTCCCAGCCACGCCCACCATCTGCAGGTAGTGATAGTACGGGAAAGGTTCCCGCGGCTGTTGGTGATTTGGTGAATGTGAACCATGTGAGTTGAACGCTCGCAGCTGCCCTCTATGGACAGCTTACTCGCGTTCCTTTACAGCTGGTCTACATTGTAATTGTGGTCAGGTTACATTCATACATTTTGAGGCAACATCTCTCAAAACAACATTGTACATACATAACATCTACCTCATGTGAATAGATTTATGCACTAGCCAATTAGTTTTCTATTTGTGCTTGGCCCCTCATTTGGGTTTTTCTGTGGTTCCATGATTGTATTCTTATAGTAGTCTTACTGACATTTTTTAATAAATAATATTTGTAAGCTGCTTTGTACTCCAATGTGGGAGGATAAGTGAGAGAAAAAGAACTGGAATGAAGGAATAAATAAGATTCTAATCTATTTCAATTCATTCTACTACCGAACTTTCCTTTCCCCAAAGAATCCTGCAAATTTAAATAAGGTGTGTGGCTCAGAACTCATTGTTAGAGTCCTAAGTCTATGCAGAGCACATGCAGACCGAGATGGTGCAGTTTCTGGAATAAAAGGGGAATATCTATCTCAGATATGTAGACCCTCCAGATATTTAGGACTTCAACATCCATAATTTCCAATCATAGGCCATATTTGCTGGATGTTGTAAGAATTGTGGTCCAAAAATTGGATAGCACCATGTTGTCTACTCATGATGGAGGGGAAAAAATGTAAGCCTATGTTTACATTCCAATGAATAATCACAGCACAAAGCATATGAAAATGCAAGTTATAGAATTCTGGTAAACCATGTGCTAATATAAAAAACATTTTTCATCACTTGCCAGAGTACTGGGATACATGTTAATTGTATCATTTAGCTTGACATTGTGTACTGAGCATACTAGCTCAGCACTTCAGGTCAGCCTTCCACAACATGTACCCTTCAGATGTGCAGGACTACAGATCCCCTGATTCCCAACCAGCAAGGTAATGACAACTGTATCATAGTGAGGCTGATAGTAATAGGATTTGTAGTCCAACATATTGGAGTGTGGTAGGCTGGAAAAGACAGTACAGTACTATGTTTGGAAATGAATATGGCCAAAATCATCTTGCAAATGTTACACTGGCATAAGAAAATTGATATTACCACTTATTGGAGATTCAGCTGCAATTCCTCACACAATTTCTAATGCCGTTTCTCATTGCACATGAGTTGGGCTGGCTTTGTGCATAAGCTGGAATCCAAGCAGAGACTCTTCAATCAGTGGCTACCAGTAATTCAAGAGTCATTGCTTGGAGACTGTCCCTTGTACAAATCCACCAAAGTCACACACAATGGAGAATCACACAAGGAATTAGCAATCTATTTGTAATTGGCCAGTATACCATACACAGGAGGATTTTTGCCTATATATTTAAAATCTAATCAATGGCAAGCTTGAGTATGTGAAAAAACAAATAGGCAAACACACACACATTTAGTCTGGGGTAAAATGAGCAGAATTTAATTTGATCACCTATGTGCATTGGCTTGTGAAAACCATCTAACTGAATTGGACTCGCTTGAAAATAACCACACATGTTAGTTTATTTGAGATTTCTATCTAAGAGGCAGTAATGCTCTATTAATTTACCTAAGAGTAAGCCCTGTTGAACTCCACAGGAGTTACTACCAAGGAGACTTGTGTAAACCAAAGTAGAATGCAGTGACAGCATTAGGCATAACTCAATGCCTCTTTTCAAGTAGCAAAACTAATACAATTGCACTTTCACACATGGGCACCCTTGACAGCTAACTGCATAAAACATGTGTAAATTAGGGCACAGCCAAGTTTGTATTAAAAGACCACTCAAGAGTCTGGCAAAATTCTCTTTCAAGGTGTTCACAGTTTCCTCACGCTGTTTGACGAAATTCCATTAAAAATGAAGTTAGCATGTAAAGTGTATTTTATAGTTTATACAGCCCCTTAAATTGAGTGGTTAATAAAGCAAGGCATATTACAGTTCAGTGATGCTGCACAATGGCTGCTGGCTGTAAATCAAATAAAACGCTAACGGTGCAAACTTAAAAATAAGGCCAGAGTAGACAACACAAAAGGGCCATGGTGGCTTAGCAGTTAAGATGCTGATCTTGTTGATTGGAAGGTCAGCAGGTTAACAGTTTGAGACCTGAGTGCTGTGTAGTGGAGTGAGCTCTCATTGTATGTCCCAGATCTTGCCAACCAAGCTGTTCGAAAGCAAAAAAAAAAAAAATGGAAGTAGATAAATAGGTACCACTTCGGTGGAAAGGTAGCAGCATTCAGTGCACTCCGGTGTCATGCCTGCCACATGACCGCAGAAAAGTATGCAGACGCAGACAGCGCTGGCTCTTTGGCTGTAAACAGAGATGAGCACCAACCCCTAGAGTCAGATACGACTGGCTTTCGAGCAAGGAAAACCTAGACAGCACAAAGCTTGCTAAGTAGGGTAGTTTGGAAAGGGCTCAGGGTCTCCTCTACACTGGAAGCTCTTTCCTACCAAGTGAAGATCTTGGTCCATTCTATGGTCCATTCTAGCCCAATCCAGGATTTCCAGGTCAGCACATGTGATAATAAAACCAAAACCTGAGGCCAGGGGATGGGGCCTTATGATGTTGCAGAGGATGGGGAAGAGGAACAGTGTTCCCCCCTCGGCTTTGCACTGCTACTGCCATGGTGTGTTTAGCAGGAAGGTCCATGGGTAGAGAGAGACACTGGAGCTCAATTCCTTGTCTAAATCCAGATGGTAAAATGGACTCGTTTCTGGCACACCAAAAAGCTACTAACAGGAAATGCCTAGCACATGGGACTCTAGTGCTATTTGGACAAAGCCACGAAGAGTCCAGCCTGAGATGGATGCACCAGCTTGAAAGCTTCTGCAAGTCAGTTGGAAACAACTGTCTGTCTCCCCATCTTTATTTGGGCACCCAGGAAACCCAGCTTTCATTTGTTTATTCAGCCTTGAAGCTACTTTGGCTCAAGTGATCACATTACCTGGACCAATGTTAATGCATTCAATAGGGAAAATGTAGAAGCTGCAGTAGTGAAGTATTAGAGGGGAGACTCTGAGTTGATTTGCATTGATTTGTACATCATGTAGTTAACAAAAAATATCCTAATCAATCCATCCAAATCCGAGAGCATTTTTTCCATGTAATTTGTTGAGGTAGTCACTCCTTCAGTTTCTTTCTCTTTCTCTCCTTCTTATAAGAGAGGGGGAAATCATAAAATGGGTGGTGGGTGAAATCTGCTGAAGATATTATGACAATCTACCGCGTGAGAACCATTAAGATGTGGCATTGAAGGTTTCAAAGTCACTCACAAATGTCCTGTTTGCTGCTTGGTTAACGGAGCATGATCCTCTCTCCCCCTCCCGCACTGCTTCCCACCACCTGGCACTCTGCCAGCTTGGTTTGTTTCCCACATGTGCTTTCCTTTCATCTTGGAAGGACAGCATCATCTGCCGCCAAACTTCTGATGCCTTTGTGGATCAGTGCCAAGCTTTCAACCCCAGCATTGCTCAACAGTCATGCGCTGGTGGTTGCAGGGACTCTTCTGCTGACCTCAGGTGCAGGCTTGTGTTCTTTCCCCTGCTGCTGAGAAGGCCATTTGCTGTATGAACTATCCTCCTGACAAGATCCTTGACAGAGGGCTGTATAAATCTCCATTCCAGTCAAGCCATTGTGTGATATTATGGAGACGGAGAAGCATATTTCAACCTTAACTCTAGAGATAAGATAATGGCACCACATAAAACAATTGGCAGTTCACATCCCCCTCTGCTTCCATGCCACAGACACAAGGAATGCATTTTCATCTCCTTGAGGGACGAACACCTAAGCAATCTCAAAGAATTAACATTACACTAAGGGAGGTTGAAGGACAGGCAAGCCTCCAAGCTGTGTGCTCCCTTCGTATTCCTCCTGCCCACTGTCATGGAACACATGCAGAGCTGAAGCATTGAATTGTTCACTTACTCCCTTTAAATCCAATCTTTCTTCCTCCTTTCTCAAGTTAACACACATTGGGATCTTTTCTCCCCTTCCACCACTAATCATCCAAACAGTTCTGTGAGGAAAATTCATGCTGAAAAGAGTAGGACTGCCCAAAGGTCACAGTATAACTCTCATGGCTGAGAGGGGATCTGAACCCAGCTGGTCAAAAGATCTAATCTAACACTTTGACCACAACTCTACACTAGCTTTTGTTAAATTCACAACCCAACGTGTTGAGGTGGGAGAAGGAAAAGAGCAAGACAAAATATTGCAGTGCCTGAAAGAAAACATGGCTTGTTTCCATGTGAGCTTTCCTGAATCAAAATCCATTACCAACATCTTGAAACAGGCTATTCCTTTCAAAAATGCAGTGTGTGTGCACATGCACGAGTGTGTGCACATGCATTAGCTAGTGTGCCCACATAGATGTGCTGGTGCACATATGCTCTTTTCTATTTGAGTGAATATGCTGGTAAACATTTAACTGGTGAAAATCGGATGGATAAAATTTGCAATGGTCACCAGGTATCACAAAACAACATTTAAGGCAAGATTTGGGCAATTTCACTATCATTTTCTTGGCTCAATTTATCTGGCCACAGCTTGGTCTTAAGATGAATGAATAAAAGAGATAATGCAGCATGATATTTAGACTAGAGGTCACATTAAATATTAAGGGAAATATTCATTTTCTGCCATCCCGATGTTTTCCCTCCAGGCACACAGTTCCTTTAAAACTCCATGCCTGAGTAATCACACTTGCTGATGAAGCTTGCCCTTCCAGTGACAAATCACAAAACCAAAGCAAGTTAATTTGCAGACATTAGTGACCATTAGTGATTCATTTGCCTTGAAAATCACTTGTGTGACAAAGGCTAAAACATTAATTGGAAAAAATAAAATAAACATTAGATAATAAAAAGATTCATACCTTGCAAAATAAGCAAAAATATCATTTTCTTTCCACACATCACATTGAATGTAAGCACACTTTGCTCTGAATCTCAATTCTGTCTCTTTTGATTTCATTCCTAAAGATAGCTTGAATATAATTAAGTGCTGATTATTTTGAAGCACAATGAAGTAAACCTTAGAACTAGCCAATGGATGCGTGGTCATGCGCATCAGCTATGTATATACATATATTAACTTGCAATGTGGAAATTATACAGAAGATTGCAAAGTAATTGACCAAATGAATGAGAGCGGCAGCCTTACCCTGGAGTAAATCCAATTGGATTATCCATATAATCGCCTCTAAATGACTGCATTATGATTTGAACAAAGTGGGATTATTTCCTGTTAATTATTTAAGATTATGATTAATTGCCCACTTCTTTTTTTAAAGCAATCTGGTATTAATTAAAAAGTCACAATAACAAAAAAAAGAGTAAAACCGAATGAGGAGTAATAAATATCTATGCTGGATTCCTCCACAGTGACAAAGGAGCAGCAGCAGCTCAGGGTGAGGGTTCATGATGAAACCTCCAGTCCCTCACGTCTGCAAGGCTCCTATTTGTGTCATTCTATTTTGCAGCAAAGGATAAGAGAAGACTGCCTCCCATTTGTTTTTTATGCAAAGAGTGCCCAGTTTGGCAAGGGGGCCTAGGACCATAATGTGGGCCCTGAACCCTTGGCTATGCAACCTTTCCCCCTGCCCCCCCCCCCCAATAATATGCTGTAGGCATGGATGTACAGTATGCAGGTGGACAGGGCCGCCATCTGGGGGGACCATCAGGACTCCTGTTCTGGGCCCGGAGATGACGGTGGCCCAGTGGTGCTGGGAAACCACTGATGTGCGCATGTGCAAAGAAACCATGCATGCACAGAAAACCACAGGGGTGTGGCAGCACCGGGAAACTACTGATGTACACATGTGCAAACAAACCACGCAAGCGCAAGAAACCACAGGGATGTGGCCAAAAGGGGGGCGTACCGTGCCTGGAAATTCCTGATACCGGCCCTGCAGGTGGAAATCCATACATAGAGACTCCAGCCCTCACTGTTTTGGTCCTCACAGGTAAGAACAAAGACCCATAATGTTTCTCTCTTTGCCAATAATAATAATAATTGTCGTGATTCCATGTGGGATGACATTGTTTTTATGTTATTTACCTGTTATTTAAGTAGGATTTTGCTTAGAAATGCTAGCACTGCTTTTATTTTCTTTCTATGAGTTATGTCACTTAGCCTAACAGAAGCCATTTTAGAAAGCACACTCCACCATTTCCCTAAGACAATGGGAAATCACCTCTTGTCCTTTTCTCAAAGCCGAGCTCTGGGAAGCGACCCAAGAGGTGGACTTCTCTCACGAGAAGAGTGTGATCTCTGATAACTAGCCACCTGTTATCTTTGATGTATGCACGAAACTGTCACTTTGAGTGGTCAATTAAGACTTCTCAAGGACATTTTCCCATACAGAAAGGTATAAAAACCTGCCCAATTTCTTAAGAAGGAGCTTCCTTTTTAAATGTAGTGGGAGCCTGTTTCAATTGCCGAGATGGGTCTCGCTCAGCACTATCTCGCATTGGGCGGCCGAGACCGCCGCACTTTACTTTAGGCAAGTATTAGCTTATAGCTTTTACTTCGTTTCTTTCATTTTAAATGTTTCAGCTTTATAGTAGTTCAGTTAGTAGTTATTTTTCTATATTTTTCTATATTCTTCATTTATTGGATCTTGCTATTTTTCCAATAAAAACCATAAAACGGACTTGGTTCGTCAAGTGCCCTTCTTTTGCTCCTTTTGCAACCTGGGGCAAATAGAGGAGGGGGAACTACAACAATACAGCCTTATTCTACAAGGAGAATTGTGTCAACTTCGTGGGCTCTGTTATCCCGAAGAAATAACTTTGCCCGGCATTCTGGAGACAGCAAGTTGCTGCATGAAAAGAAGTTAACAGAGGTTTTACCCCCACACACCTTTCTGCACCATCAAGGCCATTAGTTCCTCCAGAAGCAAGATTTAGTGTCTTGCACGGAAGACAAGAAGGAGTCGCAATGAGGACTAACACAGGTTTATTGTTTGATGATCAGGACGAACATGTGGTAATGGCGGAGGTACATCTCATTATATACAGTAGGGTTACACATTTGAATCTTGTTGCACGACAGCTCATTGGCTGTCGCTGGCGTGGCCTCGCCCAGGCACGCCTCTTGCTGCAGTAGTATTAATCTCCATTGTCTTGCTGCAGTAGTCTTTATTTCCATTGTCATGTGGGGAAGTTTCCCGCGGCTGTCCGTGATTGAGCAATTGAACCATGTGAGATTGAACGCTCGCCGCTGCCCTCTATGGGCTGCTTGCTCGCGTTCCTTAACAGCTGTGATACATTGTAATATGAGGCTGGTTACATTCATTTACTTAAAGCAACAGTGAACATGCATACACAACATCCCTCCCCCCTAGGATGGGCCGAAGTCCCTTAACCACTGTGGCTTGCCGCACACGCGTCTGGGGCGAGCGGCCGCTTGCCCTAACACAGGGGAGCCCGTGGCTCCTGGTTCCGCGCGGTCTCGTCCTGCAATGCAAAGTGGGGACCCGTTAGTGGTTCTGTTGTGAGGCTGCGTTGACCTTGCCTGTGGGGACGGGAATGGAATGAACAGTTGGGAAGTGAACCCTTGCCTACCGCCAGCAGAGCCCGGGGACCCACCTAGCATGAACTTCGGAACTGACGATGAGACCCTCGTGGACCCGCTGTCTCCCGCTGCCTGTTCGGGGGTTTGGGGATTTGAGGCTGGCGAGATTTCGCTGGCCGCCTGTCTTTGTGGCGTTTGCCTTTTGGGGGCCGGGACTATGGTGTACTCTAGCATGCCCGTGCTGTGGGGACGGGATGTACCAGGGGCTGAACTGACACCCCTCTTCTCGCTAGGACGGGTGGGGGACCACTCCGCTAACTCCCCCTGGTACGGAAAATCATAATCATATTCATAGTCGGGGACAAACTCATTCCTCTCTCTGAAAGTGTTCTCGGACGCCTCCGTGTCTCCCCCTTGGGTAATGCGGGTGGGGGAGGACCCTAACGCTGATTCCCCCTCACTGGTGACTCGCCTTCGGAGCTGATCGGCGTGCCGTCTCCATGTTAGCCCTGAGTTCGTCTCGACCCTGTAGGAAACTGGCCCCGTTTGCTCGATGATTGTCCCCGGCACCCACGCTGGCCCCGAGGCCGCGTAGTTCCTGCAATGAACTGGGTCCCCTGTGGAAAAGTTCTTGGAGCTCCCCCCCCCCCTAAATTTATATTTCTCCCCTCATCCTCCACCCTGGACGGATCCATCCGGTCAAACAGCGTTGCCGGGCGCCTCTTCATAAGCAGCTCGGCTGGGGAGAACCCTGAAGCTAGGGGGGTGGTCCTGTAGGTGATTAGGAACTGGCACAGGTGTAGGTTCAGGTCGCCGGGACCCATGCGCCGCAGTGCGTCTTTCGTAGTGCGCACTTGGCGCTCTACCTGACCGTTTGTGGCGGGGTGGAATGGGGCAGCAGTAATGTGCCTGATTGCGTTCCTCTCCATAAAGGTTTGGAACTCGGTCGACGTGAAGGAACTTGCGTTGTCGCTCACGAGGACGTCTGGCAGGCCGAAGCAAGCAAAAAGCTTGCGCAACTGCTTTATGGTTGTCGCGGAGGAGGTGCTGCTCACGGGAATTACCTCCAACCACTTGGAGTAGGAGTCGACAACCAGTAGGAACGTGGCCCCGCGGAAGGGCCCCGCGAAGTCGACATGGATACGGGACCACGGCCCGCGGGCTGTGTCCCACTCTCTATGGGGTAATCGGGACTCCTCGGGCCGGGAGTTCTGGCAGCTCTCGCACGTGCCCACTAGACGCTCTATGTCTGCGTCTATCTGTGGCCACCAAAAGAAGCTTCTGGCTAGGGCTTTGGACCGCACGATCCCCGGGTGACTGGTGTGTAGTAACTTCAGTACCCTTGCCCTTAATTTCTCTGGGATAATCACCCGCTGGCCCCAGAGTAGACAGCCCCTTTCCAGGGAAAGTTCCACCCTGTGCCTACAGAACGGCTTGAACGGTTCTTCTGGGGGAGTAGTGGGCCACCCTTTTTTCACCCATGAGCTAACCTGGGCTAGGATCTTGTCGGCCGCCGTGGCTTTGGCGAGGTCGGCCGGGACAATGGGGGGTGAGTTGAGGGACTCGATTAACATGACCTGGTGGTCCTGCTCTACCTCGCATGCGGAATCCCCCAAGTTAGGGAGGGGAGATCGGGACAGGGCGTCCGCATGGGAGATCTCCTTCCCTGGGCGGTAGACTATCTCGTATTGGTAGGCGTTGAGGAATATGGCCCAACGCAACATCCTGGGGGAGAGTATTTGGGGGGTAGGTTTGCCGGTAGTGAAGATCCCCAGAAGCGGCTTGTGATCAGTCACTACCGTAAACTCGCGGCCGTATAGAAAATCATGAAACTTTTTGGTCCCTGCAATTATGGCCAGTGCCTCCCTGTCTGTCTGCGCGTAATTGCGCTCAGCCTTCGAAAGGGACCTGGAGTAGTAAGCCACCGGGGCCTCCCACCCGCTCTCTAACACGTGGCACAGGACCGCCCCCACCCCCACCGGGGACGCATCACATACCAGAACCACTGGCTTCCTAGGGTCAAAATGTGTCAGGACCGCATCTGAGGAGAGGAGTGATTTTAGTTCTCGGAAGGCTCTCTCTTGTTTGTCCCCCCACCGCCAAACCGCGTCCTTTTTTAGCAAGGCGTGCAGTGGCTCCGCAACCGATGCCTTCCTAGGCAGGAACGAGTGATAGAAGTTAAGGAGCCCCAGAAACGACTGCAGCTCCGGTTTTGCGGTGGGGCGAGGGGCGTTCTGTACGGCTGCAACCTTGGACTCTGAGGGCCTGATCCCCTCTGGGGTTACTTTGAAACCTAGGAACTCAACCTCCCTCGCAAAAAACACACACTTGTCCTTCCTTAGTCGAAGCCCCGCTTTCTCGAAAACTGAGAGGACCCCATCTAGTCTTTTAGCTAATTCTACCTCGCTCCCCGCTGTTATCAGCACATCGTCGAAGTATGGTAGAACTCCTGGAAGCCCCTTTAAAAGGCGTTCCACGAGGGACTGAAAGATCCCGGGGGCCGAGTTCACGCCGAACTGAAGGCGCGTTACCTTAAATGCCCCCTTATGCGTTACTATAGTCTGCGCAGCGGCAGCGGCTGGGGTCACTGAAAGTTGCTGATAGGCCTGGGCTAGGTCTAACTTGGCGAAACACCTCCCCCCATGGAGTGTGGCCAGCAGATGGCTGACCACGGGCACTGGGTATGCATTTGGCCGAATGGCCTTGTTGATCGTACATTTATAGTCCGCGCAAATCCTGACCTCCCCGTTTGATTTAAGGGCCGTAACAATCGGCGTCTCCCACTCTGCCGAATCAACTGGAACCAAAATCCCCTGCCCCACCAATTTGTCCAGTTCCGCCTCGATCTTGTCCTTGAGTGCGAAGGGCACCCTCCTCGGCTTAAGGCGGATGGGCCGGATTTCTGGGTCCAACTCGAATGAAACTGGGGGCCCCCTGTAAGTCCCGAGCCCCTTTTTAAAAACGTCCGGGTGCGCATTGCAAACGTCCTGCATTGGGTCAGTCTCTATGGCATGGATGCCGGACAGTTCTATTCCCAGGGGAGCAAACCACTGTGTCCCTAGGAGGCAACACTTCCCCCCCTTGAGGACCACTAGGGGCAGCCTTTCGGAGAAATTCTTGAACTTCACCTTGAATTTCCCCACCCCCAACACTGGGATCCCGTTTCCCTGTACGTCCCGCAGATGGGACCGCATGGCCCGCAACTTGGGCCGCGCCTCTGGGGGAATGCGCATGTACTCCCTCTGGGACAGTATGGAGTATGACGACCCTGAGTCTATTTCCATTTTTACGGGGCGCCCCTGCAACTGTACCTCCACGTAGAATCGCCGGTGCTCCAGGGCCACGGGGTGTACGCCGTCCTCGCCGTGGATGGTGGATACCTTCCTGGAACCGGCCGCCTTCCGCTGGTGGTGCTGGGGATGGCTGGAACTGCCTTTGCTCTCGGATCACCCGCGCCTGCATACTCGGGCGATGTGCCCCTTTCGACCGCAATTGTGGCACTCGGCCTTGCGGAAGGGACACCTCGTGCGGTCGTGGGCCGCGCCACAGCCGTCGCAGCGGCGGTCCTGCCGCTCTCGGTCTTGCCGCCGCTCCCCACGCTTCCTTACTCTCTGGACGCCGTCGTCCTCGCTGGTGTAGGAGTCCGCCGTTACGGACGAGTCGTCGGAGGTCTCTGGAGTGCCGGCGGGCGACCTAGGTGCCCGCCAGGCTGCCTTTGCTGGAGTCCGCCGTGCCGCTTGAACGGGGGACTTGGCTCGCTCGGACGCTGTGCTGCGGGTCTTAAACACCTTGACCCCGCTCCTGGCCGCCTCGGCCGCTTGCGCCTCCCGCAACACCTCATTGAACGAGAGGTGCTCGTCGCGGGTCATGAGCTTCCGTTGTAGCTCTTCGTCCCGCAGGCCGCACAGCAGACGGTCTCGCAGAGCCTGGTTCAGGTCGTCCCACTTGCAGTGCACGGCCGCCAGTCGGAGGGCCGCTGCGTAGTCGGACACGGACTCGCCTGAACGCTGGTCCCGCCGGTGGAACGCGACCCGGGCAGGGAAAATCGACACGGGCGGCTGGAAATGTGCCCTCAGCAGCTCCAGGAGTTGGTCGATAGGCACTGCTTCAACCTTCTTTGGCGCCACCAAGTTCATTAGGATGCGCAGCGTGGCCGGCCCCACCTGGGCCAGGAAATGGGAGCGTATCAACGCGTCGTCGTCGACGCCGGCTGCTTCCATCGCGTGCCAAAACTGGCACTCGTAGAGCTCCCACTGCTCAGGCTCGCTGACGTCGAAGTGGTACGTCTTGACTCTGGGATTCGCCATTGATCCCATCCTCGTCGCCAATTTAGTGTCTTGCACGGAAGACAAGAAGGAGTCGCAATGAGGACTAACACAGGTTTATTGTTTGATGATCAGGACAAACATGTGGTAATGGCGGAGGTACATCTCATTATATACAGTAGGGTTACACATTTGAATCTTGTTGCACGACAGCTCATTGGCTGTCGCTGGCATGGCCTCGCCCAGGCACGCCTCTTGCTGCAGTAGTATTAATCTCCATTGTCTTGCTGCAGTAGTCTTTATTTCCATTGTCATGTGGGGAAGTTTCCCGCGGCTGTCCGTGATTGAGCAATTGAACCATGTGAGATTGAACGCTCGCCGCTGCCCTCTATGGGCTGCTTGCTCGCGTTCCTTAACAGCTGTGATACATTGTAATATGAGGCTGGTTACATTCATTTACTTAAAGCAACAGTGAACATGCATACACAACACAAGATAAGGGTGATTTTCGCATGAGAAAGTGGTGTTCCATTCCAGGAGCCCTTGCAGTTTAATTTCCCCTGCGTAGTGAGTCCCTAATCGCCATTTCTTTGTGAACCTATGAACCAGACTATCTGAGACCAAGCCTTCCTCAGCCAAGCCTTGAGGAAGCCATCCTTTCGGCCCGCTAGCCATCGACGCTTCTTTGCCTGTGCCATGACCTGCGCACCTCTACCAGAGGTTAAGCAAGGCCTGCCGCCAGGCAAGTGAAGGCACCGATAATAATAATTTCATGTCAGAAATTATTCTGGGTTGAAAGTATTTTTGTGGAAGAAACTCTCCTTAGGGAACACCCAAATGAGGTTCCTTTCATGTCCCCAAGAACTGGGACAGAGACGGGTACTTCATCCGTCATGCAGTACCCGGGTGTCGAACTGTTGACTTGCCAGCCTTCCAGCTAACAAGGCAAGCTTCTATACCCTAATAATTTCTCTTTAGGATAGGCATATTGGTTTAGATGCAATCCTATCACCCAGCTAATGAATATGAGGTTATATTGTTTGCAAACTGGAAGCAGGAGTGAATCTATGGTTAAGAATGTGCCCTGCCCCAATTGGTATGTATGGGCAACAACAGTTCCCCTTCCACTCTGTTGACACTCATTTCAGCCCTATGTTATATGGACACTAGGGATGTAGTCCTGGTATCGTGGGTGCAAGGAAAATTCAACCAATGCTAAGTGATTATGGAGTTTTATAACCTGTACGTCGTAGTATTTTTGAACCACAGTCGGGCATAATGATAATGGCAACCTTGTGTTGCTGACTAATCTTTCTCATACTAGGTCAGGCAAAAGGAACTGCAGAATGAACTCACCAAAAGGTGCTTTCATTTTAGCATTTTCACATCTGGCCTAGACACACGGAAGAAGGAAAAAGAAAAGAATGCAAGCGCGGCGCCAAAATGGCCGCCGCGCCCTTTGCGGGCCCCCCCCCCCACAGGACAGAGAATCCGGGTAGTTAGGGGCGTGGCCACCTCTCCTATAAAAGAGGTGGCCACGAGGCAGCCGAGCTGCCATTTTTACTCAGCGACGGAGCGGAGAAGTTTTTCCCCTGTGTCTCCGTCGCTGGTTAGCTTACCGGGAAGCCTTTTGGTGGCGATTCTGCCTTGCCGGCTTCCCTTTTTTGCGGCTAGGAAATGCCTTCGAAAAAGAAGGCAGCTTCGAGTTCAGCTCGCGCTGTTAGGAGGCGCAACCCAGGTCGGAGGACCGCGGTGCCGCCTCCTCAGCAGCCTTCCTTGCCAGCCCCGGCCGGGGCCGGCGGAATGGGGTCCATTGCCCCTTGGCCCGGAATGGGCGATCGAAGCGCGGGCGCGGAAGGGGTTCCGGCCCGCGGCCCGCGGGCGGTGGACACCGCTCCTGCGACTGCCCAATCTGTCGGGCCTACTCCTCTTGGGCCGCAGCCTCTCCCTGGGCCCTCTAGCCTTGGGGGGTGGTGCGGCCCCCTGCCTTGGCAGGTTTCTTCACCAGCCCTACCGGGCTTTGGCGCTGGCCAATGGCCATATGGGGGTCCCGGGGTACAGGGACATGTACCCATGCCTGGACCGGGCGGGCCGGCCGGCCCTTTACCCACGGTCAGCGTGAACACCTTGCTGGCCCGCATTGCGGCACTCGAGGCGTCGTTGGCTCGGGCCAGCCAGGCGGGTGCCCCCTTCGGGGTTCCTTTTGAGGCAATGTCGGCAGGAGGACAGCAACTGGCGGAGAGGGTTGAGCTGCTGCAGGCGCGTGGTGCGGCTTCCGCCACTGCCTCGCAGCTCCCCAGCCAGCAACCAGGTTCGGGTCAAGCCCCGGTGTTGAGCTCTACGTCGGTCGTGAGCTCCGACGCCCCCAGCGGGCCGGAACCCCCGGTGGGGGCGGCCCGCGGGGGTGCAGCATGTGAGTATACGGTGCAAGCAAGTACATCCACCCACATTCCCAATCTAGGGGGGGCATTTCAATGGCCTTGGCCTCGCGCGGGTGGTGCGGGGGCCACGCTGTCGGCTACCCACCCGGCGACGACGACTGCCACCTTGAGCACTGGGGTGGGCATGGGTACTTACACTGCAGGGAATGTTCTGGGGGTGGCTGGGTTAACTCAGGCCCCTTTCACCAGGCCGGCCGTTCCCTTTTCGGCTTTGCCGACGGCAGGGTATTCCTTGCCATTGGGTGATCACCTGGCACAGGCTACTAGAGAAAAGATATGGCGAGGGGAGTACGTTGATATTTTCTCACTCCTCAACAGAGAGCCCACTAAAGAGGAAAGGGAGGGCCAGGATGAGAAGGACAAGGAGCAGGCACGCCGCCGTAAGCCGCCGCGTACCTGGGCCAATTGGCTCCCCGCTTACTTAATATACATGGCGGTATATTTGAGGGCGCGGCCAGATTTAGCTATTCCCATGGTCCAATATTTGGACAACATATATCGGGCAATGGTCGATTTCCCGGGCCCCTCATGGCTAGCATATGATGAGGAATTCCGTATGAGGATTCCCCTCCACCCAGAGATGAGATGGGACGAGCCGTGCCAGAGGCTTTGGCTTTTGTATATGACACCCACACGCCCTGCCCCGGGGGATAGATACCATTGCGGACATGCGGTCCAGCGAGCGGCTCCAGCTCAGGTTACCCGCCAGGCGGCGGGGCAGGGGGTTCCAGCCCGCCTGCTGTGCTGGACTTTCTCGTCAAATGGTTCCTGCAATCGAAAGAACTGCAGGTATAAGCACGAGTGTCCCACATGTTCTGGCCCCCACGCAGCCTCTGCTTGTCCCAGGCCTGGGGGGGCGCGAGGCAGGGGGAGGGGTGGACAGTGGGCTGGCAAGGCTGCCACGGATGGAGCTAGTTCTCCAAAAGGCCCCCTCCCCAATTAAGGTGGACATGCTGGAGCGCTGGCTCGCATCGTACCCGAAGGGGGAGGACGGCGAGTATCTCCTTCAAGGTTTTAAGCAGGGATTTCGTATCCCTTTTATGGGTGATAGGTCCCCTCAGGATGCTCCCAACCTTTTATCCCTTAGAGGTAAGGAGGAGGTGGCTGCGGCCAGCATTAAAAAGGAGTTAGACGCGGGCAGGGTCGCTGGACCTTTCCCCGCACCCCCGTTTCCCAATTTTAAGGTCTCGCCACTGGGTTTGGTCCCCAAGAAGTCCCTAGGCGATTTTCGCCTTATTCATCATTTGTCCTACCCAGCCGGCCGATCGGTCAACGATGCTATCCCTGATGACCTTTGTTCAGTCAGGTATACATCGTTTGACCATGCGCTGCGCATGGTGCGCTCGTGCGGCCCGGGTGCCTTACTGGCCAAATGTGACATTAAGTCAGCTTTTCGACTCTTGCCAGTGCATCCGGGCGACTTTGAGTTGCTGGGTTTTAAATTTAAGGGGGAATATTATTTTGATAAGGCCATGCCCTTTGGCTGCTCCATATCATGCTCGGCTTTCGAGCGTTTTAGTACCTTCCTTGAGTGGGCATTCGTCCGCAGGTCAGGGTCCCGGTCTGTAGCCCATTACCTGGATGACTTTTTATTCGGGGGTGAACGGGGCTGGGACACGTGCGCACGTCTCCTTAACACATTTCAGACGCTAATGGAGGAACTTGGTGTCCCTTTAGCGCCCGAAAAGACCGAGGGCCCAGCGACCAAGCTAGTATTCCTGGGGGTTGAGATTGACACAGTAGTGCAGGCTTCTAGGCTACCGGGTGATAAGGTATCCAGGATAGTGGCCCTTATCTCGGAATTGCTGGCCAAGCGTAAGGCATCCCTGAGGGAACTCCAGGTGCTACATGGGCACCTTAATTTCGCTTGTAGGGTGGTCGCACCGGGCAGGGCTTTTGCCCGGCGCTTATGCGACGCCATGGCAGGCTTATCCAGGCCCCACCACAGAGTCAGGCTCACCCAGGGTATCAGGGCAGACATGTTCGTCTGGTTGCAATTCCTGAGGGAGTTTAATGGGGTCTCATTTTGGAGGTCTGACCTCTTGGCGTCCCCCAATTTCCAGATCCAGTCTGATGCCTCAGGATCCCTGGGTTATGGGATGTACTTCAATGGGAAGTGGGCCTATGGTGGGTGGCCACCGGCATGGGCAGGCACAGGTCGCCTGCGGGATCTCACATACCTGGAATTTTTTCCCATTCTGGGGGCTTTTGATGCTATGGGGCGAACAGTGGGCTAATTCGGTGGTGCATTTTTGGTGCGACAATGCGGCTGTGGTTCACATTGTCAATGCACAAACTTCCAAATCGCCCAGGGTCATGGATCTAGTGCGCCATTTTGTGCTGCGCTGCCTGCGCCTCAACGTCTTGTTCAGGGCCAGGCATGTCCCAGGGGTTAATAATGATATTGCTGACGCTTTGTCCCGCCTGCAGATCTCCCGGTTCCGCGCCTTGGCCCCGGATGCGGAGGAATTTCCCTCGCCACTCCCGGACGAGATGTGGACTATTGGCAAGGAGAGGTGAACCGGGCGATTGGCCTGTCACTAGCGCCACGCACGCGTAAGGCGTATCAACAAGCATTTAATTCGTACAGGGCATTTGCTACGCAATTTCTCTTGCCAGAGACCTGGCCTATCCCGGTGGACCATGTTCTGCGGTTCATGGTTCACCTACATGCTCAGGGCCTTGCACCTCGCACCATAGCATCCAAGCTCTCGGCGTTGGCTTTTATGGCCAAAGTGGGGGGTCATGTGGATACCACATCGGACTTCCGTGTGAGACATGTTTTGGAGGGGTGGGTGCGCGAGCGCGGGCGTTGCCTGGACGACCGGCACCCTATTTCCCCAGGGGTTCTTACCCAGTTGGCCCGGGGCTGGCCAGGCCTCTGTTTTGATCACTATGAGGCAGCCCTTTTTCATGCAGCCACAACGGTGGCATTTTTTTGAGTGCTCCGCATCAGCGAACTCGTGATGCTGTCTAAGGCGGATGCAAGTGGTAGGGCACTGGAACTCGAAGATGTCTATGTAGCCAAAGACTGGGCCCAGTTGAGGATACGCTCCTCTAAAACAGATCAGCATGGCGTAGGCAGCGGTGTAAGACTGCTACGTTGTTCTTTGGTAGACATCTGTCCGGTTGGTGCCCTACAGGAATTCCTGGCACTGCGTGGCATGCACCACGGCCCGTTTTTCTGTCACCAAGATGGGTCTCCCCTTACTAAATTTCAGTTTTGGAAGGTGACAGCCAAAGCCCTCACCAGGGTGGGACTACCAGGTGCCCGTTATGGCACACATTCATTCCGTATTGGCGCAGCCTCTACAGCAGCTGCTTTTGGGTACTCTGGGGCTGACATCCGCAGCATGGGGAGGTGGGGCTCACAATGTTTTCAGTTTTATGTGCGCCCACTCCCGCCATGAGTACCAATCCAGTCACCTTACCGCCTTTTTCTCAATTTTCTTACAGACCCTGGGTGTCGTATCACACCGGTGACAGTATGGCTGGTGGGCCACAGCTATGTGCACAGGGCAGCGCGTTACGCTGCGGCGACAGAGTGGGGACCCCGACTGGGACTGGGTGACCACGCCAGTCTCGCATGGCATGGTAAGCCTGGGATGTTATGGCAGGAGCTGCGGCCTTTCCTTTTTTCTGGCCTGGGTGCTGACCCACCTGACATTCTAATCATCCACTTGGGGGGCAATGATTTGGGCCAGGTCACCGGCTTATCGCTCAAGCATGCGATTTGCGAGGAACTCGCCTACTTGCATTATGTCTGGCCTGCCACAACCCTGGTTTGGTCGGACATTGTCCCGCGCCATTCTTACAGAGGGGGCGTTAACCTCCTGGCCCTTGACCGCGCAAGGCGCGCGGTCAATAAGGCAGTGGCGCGGTTTCTTGCCGCCAGGGCTTGGGGACGGGTTAGTCATCACCCCGATATTAGTCTACAAAATTATGACTTGTATGCAGGGGATGGGGTCCATCTGTCGCGAGGAGGTATGGACCTCCTGTTGGGTGATTGGCGAGCAGGCCTGTTGACCGAGCTGACGGTCTGGGGGGGCGTCAGGTCTTCTTTGAAGCCCCTCCGTGTGGCGGGTAGCACTGGTAAGGTAAACAGTATGACCCACAAGTATCCGGCAGGTTCGCATTGACTGGACAACACTAGATAGGAATAAATTAGTTAAACGTTGTCCGGTCAACGACAAACCAGGCGATGGGGTGATGACGATTGCTAACCAGCATGCATCACCCCTGTGATTTCACGGATACACGTCAGAGGGTGGGGTCATAAGTTAGTTATTGACTACGGTCAACAATTTGTTTGTTGTCAACAAACAAATTGATACAAATGGATACATTGTAACCAATTGCCGTTGGCAATTTTGGGGTGGTACCTTACCAGTGTTACTTCGGCCTGCTTGCCTTAGGAATTATGATTGGTCGTTTTACCAATACAAATTTATAATTCGGACTAGGGCATTGAATCAATAAATGTGGCCCTTTGCTGTTATCCACTTTCAATGTTGTCTGTGTCCGTTATTGGGGGGGTGCGCCTGCAATGCAAGCGCGGCGCCAAAATGGCCGCCGCGCCCTTTGCGGGCCCCCCCCCCACAGGACAGAGAATCCGGGTAGTTAGGGGCGTGGCCACCTCTCCTATAAAAGAGGTGGCCACGAGGCAGCCGAGCTGCCATTTTTACTCAGCGACGGAGCGGAGAAGTTTTTCCCCTCCACCCCCTCCCTAGTTAACAGTGTGATATTATGGTCGCTTCGGGGCCGGGTGGGAATTTTTGGTTGGGACCCATATTGGCTCCGGGTCCTGGCTTTTTTGCCCATCCCACACTGTTGCTATGGTTTGATATAGGGGTCTTTCTGTTTCTGCTGTTGACTTTGGTCACATTGGCGGGTAGCACTGGTAAGGTAAACAGTATGACCCACAAGTATCCGGCAGGTTCGCATTGACTGGACAACACTAGATAGGAATAAATTAGTTAAACGTTGTCCGGTCAACGACAAACCAGGCGATGGGGTGATGACGATTGCTAACCAGCATGCATCACCCCTGTGATTTCACGGATACACGTCAGAGGGTGGGGTCATAAGTTAGTTATTGACTACGGTCAACAATTTGTTTGTTGTCAACAAACAAATTGATACAAATGGATACATTGTAACCAATTGCCGTTGGCAATTTTGGGGTGGTACCTTACCAGTGTTACTTCGGCCTGCTTGCCTTAGGAATTATGATTGGTCGTTTTACCAATACAAATTTATAATTCGGACTAGGACATTGAATCAATAAATGTGGCCCTTTGCTGTTATCCACTTTCAATGTTGTCTGTGTCCGTTATTGGGGGGGTGCGCCTGCAAAGGAGATGCAGTGAGGATTTGTGGGTGCCTCGATGGTCGTAGGTGCTGCCTTGGAAACCGATGCTGGATTCATTGCATTGTGGCTTTGGTTTAGCAGCCTGTTTGCTCCCACTGGACTCTGATAAAAGAAACACAACATGTATGGTTCAGAAAAATGAGCCAGCTCTGTGCTGTCACCCAGGGGACATTTGCTCAAAAACAAGGAGGGAACCAGCCGCCTGTCAGCAATACTATTTGACTTGGGCAGTGAAGTATCACACTGCATACAGGTGGAGGAGATGTCAGAGCCCCGCCATGGTTAAGCAACGTGGAGGTAGTAAAGGTAAAGGTTTCCCTTTCTAGAAAGCCAGTCATATCTGACTATAGGGTGCAGTGCTCATCTCTGTTTCAAAGCCGAAGAGCCAGCGCTGTCTGCTTCTGCAGACGTTTCCGTGATCATGTGGCAAACATGACTAGACACCGGAGCACACAGAACGCTGTTTCCCTTCCCACCGAAGTGGTCCCTATTTATCTACTTGCAATTTCTTGCTTTCGAACTGCTAGGTTGGCAGGAGCTGGGACAAAGATGGGAGCTCATTTTGTCCTGCAGTACTCGGGAATCGAACTGCTGACCTTCCGTTTCCCAGTCAGGGTCTTAGCCATTTGAGCCACTGTAATCTGGCCATCTGCCTAACTGCTGTGGCTGAAGCCCATGCTCTCGCTCCATTTACCGGGCAGACCTGGCTGAGCACATTGAGGGTAGAAGGCTACTATCAGGGCTCCCAGTGCCATCCACCCCCACAGCCCAGTTCAGGACAGCCTGTGGCCCAGTACTGGTCCACAGCCCAGTGGTTGGGGACCCCTGCTCTAAGTACTAAACCAAACATCACCCAAATAAAATTTCCAGTGTCTTTTATTTCCAAAGGAACTAAGCCTACAGTCCTCTGATTATTTGCCAGGAAATAAAACCTCCAAAATAACCATCAGCTTTATTTCTGGCAAAAACATGCCTGGAAGTGATTACTAGATCTCATAGCTTTGGACATCTATCATATTATAGCATGAATATGGAGAACATTATTTTCCATACTCAATAATTTTGATTTTAATTTCCCCTCCTCACTTGTTGTACAATACCAAAAATCTTGCCTTGGCTCCTCACCCATCTTTACTGCTTGAGTAGTGTTTGGAATTCATTATAGTCAACTGAAACATACACGGTGGTATTTTATGTGGTTAACATTGTTCCAGATCCTTGCCTTATTGACATTTCAAGATGTAAACACAATAGAAACTTAATGAACCATCTCATGGCTGGTCTCAATTGTCCTTGGGCTTAATGAATTTACAAAAATATTTGCAGATGCTTCACAGCCCTTATGGGCAATTCATTTTTATTTGTGAAATACCTTGGCTGTGTTTGTATGGCTTTTCATGTACATACACACACTTGGGCTTGATCCAGTACAAAGAATGAATCTTCAAGTCCACTGACTTCAAGAGGAAATGTGTCCACATCCATGCAGCTCCAAACTCAGTGTCAATGTGAGTATCTAGGACTGTATCTCATAGTTGTTGCATTTTTTTAAAAAAATCCGTATTTCTTTTCCAAGCTATATATTTATAGGAATCCTGTGTGCAGAGCTTAGAAGCAACTGCTTACAAATAATTAGTCACTCAAAATTAACCAAGGCATAACTAGGTTACATTGCAATTACAGTACAACTTAATGGCTTAAATTCTGTTCACACAGCTACAACTCGTAAGGTTGATGATGTGAGTAGCAGCAGTGATTGTTCTGAAATCAAACAATTCTGATTTCTTTCTTCATGCTCCTGATGACACTATCAGTAGATGTGATCTTTAATAATTAAACCAGTGTTCACCAACCTTTGGTTTTCTGACTTCAGTTCCCAGATGTCTAAGTCAATTCTCCAAAGCACTGATCAGCCAATGTACTGACATTGGTTTCTGGGAATTGAAGTCCCAAAACCAAAGATTGGGAAACGCTGAATTAAACATTTTTCTGTCTGGCGTGATGGGTGTGCATGCGCAATAACCCCTTTCCCTGCCGTGCAAATATGGGACGGTGGCGGAAAAGGGGAGGAACGTGCAGAGAAATATGGGATTTCCCGGCCAATCCGGGACACTTGACAGGTATGTCAATTTCTTGCTCTTGAACTGCTAGGTTGGCAGGTGCTGGGATAGAGATGGGTGCCCATTCTGTCATGCAATACTTGAGTCTTGAACTCCCGACTTGCCAACCTTCCAGCTAACAAGGTGAGCTTCATAATTGCTGAGCCACCACATTCCCACTTTTTATAATGATTAAAATAGTACTAAATTACATAATAATTTAATGTGACAAGGCAAAATTCCTCTCCTTGTTGTGACATAACTGATTTCACCTAATTTATAGTAAGAGAAGAGGCAATCCCATTGTTTCGTTGTATTTGGTTCAATAGGCCAGCAGTTTGTTCCATCTGATTTTTTTATTATGTCTTAAGTATTTTTGAATAAAAGGCAGCATTAATTTTTATAAGTTGTAACTGTAACAGCAATTAACTAGACAGATTGGATCCGGACCATAACTGTAACTAATAACTTCTAACAACTTTTGCACTTCTTTTCCTAACCATCTTTGTTTTAAAGCTTTACCAACAGAACTGCACCTCCTTTCAGGAGCATAGATTAGAACACACTGATTAAAATCCAATTAACAACCATCTAATGCTTTAGAAGTACAAATTAATCTACCAATTCTGACCTAATTTAAATGAGGGTTTAATTGGGTTATACAAACAGAGACAAGAGGGCAATCCCACAAGCTTTGCTGAAATACCCAGAGCTCTCAAAGAAATACATCTGCAACATAATTTCCATACAAAACTGTGTGTGTCGCCCTCAGCATGAACATATTCAAGAGCCATGACATAAATAATGGATTTAAATACTTAGTGTTCTCTTATGGGACAAGGAAGTATTTTCATATTTCTGGATAGTGAGAGTTAAAGCTGGGGTGGGTGACTGGTGCCATTAAAATCCACAGATTTATATGGAGCAACCAATGTCAGAATTCACTTCTCACAAACCCCTCGGCCTATGTTCATTCTTGGGGTGGGGGTGGGGATGAGGCAAGCAGAGAGAGCAGGGCTCTGTATGATTTGCAGTAGATGGCAAACATTTCTCATATTTAAAATATTTTTCTTCTTGACTTTGAAGATAAAAATGTCAGTGGGAGACAGCTCTTTACCATGAGAATATGTGTTTAACTACCCTCCCATAATCTAAGTAAAGGCTTTGAGGAAGGATTGCTGTTTATGCTCCTGATTTGTATATAAAATGAAATCATATGTTATTTTATGGAAATAAATGGTCTTTCAGCTTCCCTTTTAGATAATTTAAGTGAATATATTCTTCCCACTGCCAGGGCCTGTGTACCACAGGTCTGCAGAAGGGATAATCGGGCATACTCTTCCCACTCTAGATCAAATCTATGCCACCAGGTCTTATAAGTAAGCTGTAGAGATTGTGCAGGATAGTACGCACCCCGGAAATGATCTCTTTCAGCTTCTGCCTTCTAGAAGAAGGGGTTTTTTTGTTGTTGTTGTTCAGTCGCACAGTCGATTCCGACCCTTTGTGACCCTATGGACCATTGTCCTCCAGGCGCCTCTGTCCTCCACCATCCCCCTCAGCCTTCCCAGTTCTGTGCCCATTGTGTCTACAATACCATCTAGCCACCTCATCTTTGGCCTCCCCCTTCTTCTTTTGCCCTCCACCTTTCCCAGCATCAAGGCCTTCTCAAGTGAGTCCTCCCTTCTCATTTGATGTCCAAAGTACTTTAACTTCATTTTTACTATTTGACCTTCCAATGAGCAGTCAGGGTTCATTTCTTCTAAGATTGACCTATTTGTTCTCCTCGCTGTCCAGGGGACTCTCAAAACTCTCCTCCAGCACCACATTTCAAAGGCATCTATTCTTCTGCGTTCAGCTTTCCTAATTGTCCAGCTCTCACATCCATACATTACTACTGGGAAAACCATTGCTTTGACTATTCTAATTTTTGTTTGCAATGTGATGTCTCTGCTTTTCACTATGTTCCCCAGGTTTCTCATAGCTTGTCTCCCAAGAATCAGTCGCCTTTTTATTTCATGGCTGCAATCCCCATCTGCAGTGATCTTTGCTCCTAAGAATGTAAAGTCTGTTACTGCTTCTACTTCTTCCCCATCTATTTTCCAGGAACTGATTGGGCCTGTTGCCATTATCTTGGTTTTCTTGATATTGAGTCTTAAGCCAGCTTTTGCACTCTCTTCCTTCACCCCAATCAAGAGGTTCTTTAGGTCTTCCTCACTTTCTGCCATTTGGGTGGTATCGTCTGCATATCTCAGATTGTTGATGTTTCTCCCTGCAATTTTAATCCCATATTGTGATTCCTCCATCCCTGCATTGCGCATTATGTGCTCTGTGTATAAGTTGAATAAACAGGGTGACAAAATGCAGCCTTGTCTTACTCCTTTTCCTATTCCAAACCACTCTGTCATTCCGTGTTCTGTCCTAACTGTTGCTTCTTGACTCATGTACAGATTTCTCAGGAGGCATACGAGGTGCTCTGGTATTCCCATCTCTTTAATTACTTGCCACATCTTGTTATGGTCCACACAATCAAATGCCTTAGTGTAATCAATAAAACAAAATTAATTTTTTTTCTGGTATTCCTTTGTTTTCTCTATGATCCAATGTATGTTGGCAATGTGGTCTCTAGTCCCCCTGCCTCTTCTGAAGCCAGCCTGCACCTCTGGTAATTCTCTCTCCACATGCTGCTGAAGTCTATCCTGTATTATCTTGAGCATCACCTTGCTGGCGTGTGGGATGAGTGCAATTGTTCAGTAATTTGAACATTCTTTGGCATTGCCCTTTTTTGGGATTGGGACGTATACTGATCTTTTCCCATCCTGTGGCCACTGTTTTGTTTTCCAGATCTGCTGGCATATTGCATGTAGTAATTTGACGCCATCATCTTTTAGAGCTTTGAAAAATTCAACCGGGATACCATCATCTCCACTAGCTTTGTTGTTTACAGTGCTCTTTAGGGCCTTTCTGACGTCACTCTCCAGGATGTCTGGCTCAAGTTCAATTTCTTCATCATTGTGATTATCAGGAGAGTTTAGGTCCTTTTTGTAGAGTTCCTCTGTGTACTCTTTCCATCTTTTCTTAATCTCTTCTGCATCAGCTAGCTCCTTTCCGTCTTTGTCCCTTATCTTGGTCATTTTTGCTTTGAATGTTCCCTTGATTTCCCCAATTTTTCTGAAAAGATCTCTAGTCCTGCCTTTGCACTGTTCTTTTAGGTAGAAGGTATAGGGTCATAAAGACCAGGACCAGCCACTTGAGAAATACTGAAATTTTTGGACCATAAAACACACCTGACCATAAGACGCACCCAGTTTTCAGAGCAGGAAAACAAAAAAATAATAATACTGTATTTTGCACCACCAACCAGTGGTGGCGCTGCAGGGGAAATGTGCAGGCAGGCCAATTGCACTGAGGAAGGAAGTGATACTCTTGCCTAGCCTCTTGCTCTCCTTTCAACCAGGAAACATATTTTCCCCCTCCATTTTGTCCAGTGGAGTAGAGATAAAGGCATCAAGGTAAGTGAAACCCTTTCTTTTTAAGCTCAGGTTTGGATTTCCACTTATATGCATTGGGAACATACAAACAGAAAACTTGAATACAAGAAATTTATTCCCAATGCATTTAAATGGGAAATTGCGATTTTCGCCCTCTAGTGGCCACTTGTTTTTCATATGTTTTTCCCCCTGCCCCAGAACAGCTGAGAGGCGGCAGTAGTAGTCTTTGGCCAGCTGCAGCTCTTGTAAAATATCCACAGCTAGCCGAAGACCAGCATTTGGACTATAAGATGCACCCTCATTTTCTCCCCACTTTTGGAGGAGAAAAAGTGCATGTTATGGTCCAAAAAATACGGTAGCGGTTCTGGCTTTGAATGCAGTGAAATGCAGTCTATGAGGGAGCTTCTGTATATAGTTTTTAGAGTTTTAGAGTCTTAGAGCTTTAGAGCTTTTTAAGGGTTACGTGTGTATATGTGAGGTGGGAGTATGTTGATAATTTTGTATAGTTGTATTTTGTTTAGGTTTTGTTGGGTCAATAAGTGGTTTTTCAATCTCATTGCTCTGTGCAGGACAATGACAATAAAGATTTATATATCTATCTATACCCTAAGAATTCACTGTCAGAAGCTCTGCAGTTTCACAGCTTTTTTATTTTACCCTGTCAACTGCTATAAGCACTATTGATTCATCTGATGTCACTTTTACATTGGAGCAGGGAATAAGTATAAGTGGAACCTCAGCATGCAGGAAGAGTGTATCCATTAATATCTAGAATTCCCAGTTTGTTGCTGAGAAACTTCTCCTTCTTCCATGTCTAAGCCAGATGTGAAACTGCCAAAATGAAGGCACCTTTTGTTGAGTTCATTCTGCAGTTCCTTTCACCTGACCTAGTGTGCCATTACCAGGGTACGCCCGATTGTGGTTCAAAAATACCACAATCTTTGGAGAGGCTCTTTCTTTGTACCCTTGCTGAGAAACAAACAACAGAAGAAATTGTAACAAGCAACTCATTGTTTGTGTCTTCCCACCTCATGGCCTGAAAATAACTGGCTAGTTGGAAATAGAAAGCCAGAATAGATGGATCTTTGCCTACTCCAGCTTGGAGGTGACAGTGATATTTGCATATTTCAGTAAAGAAATATCAAAGCCAGAGGACCCAGGCAAGGGCAAAGAGCCACATTAAGCCTATGTATCCTACAGTATAGCTGAGAAGCACAAATAAGTTGCACATTATCTGTAGGGGTTTGAATAAGAGATTTCTCACAGAAGAACTTCTTGGGGTTATTCACCTCCAACGCTGCTGCCATATATGTTGTTAATTAAGAAGAAGAAAGAAAGCTGCTGTAGTGCTTCCTGAGAGTTGCTGCACTTTTGGGAGGCTCCCTCAGTAGATGTTAATTAAGAGCCCTGGTGGTGAAATGGCTAAACTGCAGCCAAAACTGCTGACGTTGTGAGTTTGATCCTGTTGAGCTCAAGATTGACTCAGCCTTCCATCCTTCTGAGGTCAGTAAAATGAGTACCCAGCATGTTGGGGTCAAAATGCTAATTACCTTGTGAACTGCCCAGAGAGGGCTCGAAGCACTACGGGGCAGTGTATAAATGTAATTGCTCTTTCTAGAACTTAATTGATGGGCAGCAGAATTATGGCTCCCTGTGACCCCTGAGCCCAGGAGGTTAGAGCTCCTACTAGTCACCAATTCTCACTGTCATGTGACCAACCAGCCCTCCTGGGCACACAAAGAAATCTGCGATCCTATTAGACTCACAAAGAATTATGACTCCTGGGAGGCACTGGGGCAGCTTTATAAAACAACAAATCTAGAGGTCTACATGTTTGCATTTGTGGCCTGCAACACCCTGGATCTTGCCCAAGGGTTTCTTGGAAAATTCTAGAGAATGTAGCCCAAAAAGCAAATGGGCACATCCCTACCACTCAGTCCTCACCTGTGTGCTATCACCCCAACATGCTAATGAAAACTATCATCCCGTGTGACACTACTTTGGCTTTCCCATGGACAAAACCTGACAGTTCAAACAACAGAACACACAGCATTCATTTCCAAAGGCACAATAAAAAAAACATAGGACTGTTCTGGGGAGATTCTCTTTTCATGACAAAAACTTTTTGTGTTGACTCTTACTGGAAGAAGGTATTGCTTTAATTAGCAGAACTGGAGAGAACAGTCTAGACTCCTCACTTACGTCAAAAGTGTTGTCTCCATCAAAGCCCTGTGAAGTGGCCTGTCAGGATGAGGCTGGTTTTTAGCCAAATCTGGTTGCACGCTGACCAACACTTACTCACAAATTTGTCATTTCAGTGGAGATGAAAGGAAAGACATTTATTTACTTTATGGTTACAGAAAGCCCCATTTCCTTGTGGTAATAGTTTTCCCTAATGCAGCTGAGGAAACCCAAAGACCATCACACTGAATCAGAGTCATCATCTTTCAGGTGGTTGTTGCTTCAACCTACCCACTCTTCTTTTTTTATACTTTTATTTTTGGAAGGTCTCGACAATTATGGAGGGACAGAGAAAATTCTGCAGTCTTTAACAGCTAGAAATAATTTTAGGTGCTGAACTAGGTAACAAATCACTATTAATACGACTTCTGTCATTTGTTGTACCTGTAGCACAGTAGCACTAGTGATAGTGCAAGGGTAACAAAAAGGACTGCCCTCTTGCTTATAGGTATTCACCTGTCTTTTTCTTGTAGGCTGCATAGCCCCAAAGGTCTTCAGCACAGCTCACAGGGCTTTTACCAGCAAAAAACAGGGAGATGGTTCAGAATGAGTGTCTCACTGACACAAGCAGGACCAGGGACAGCTCCAAGTCAGCAAATAACTTGCCTCTGAGCCCATCTGTGGATTAAAGTACTAGGGCAGTTAATGACTATCCACACATGTAACAGTAGAAACTTTCTCTCAATGCTGGAGGACTTTCTCTTTCTCCAGCTGCATCCTGAGATATCAGGCACAATTTATCTTCCACCTCAACCTGGTACCCTCTCCCTGTCCTTCCAGCCCCTCTTCGCATTCCTCCCTTCTCAGACAACAAGATAATGGATAATGTGCCTTAGGGTGTAGGGCAGGGGTGGGCCATCTCTGTGGGAAGAAGGCAAAATCAGGTGTCTCCAGAACTTTCCAAAGCCCCTACCAGGCTCAAAAATGACAATTAAAAATACCCAGGTGGAGACTTCTGATTTCTTGTGATGGGGCGGCGGGTCAGGGGTACCTGCTAAGGCCCCGAAGCAAAACAAAAAGCCCTGCAATTTCTGGAGGCCTACAGAAAAAAAAACAGCCCTTTCAGTTAGATTTTTTTTAAAAAACCAAGACCCATATATACTTGGAACTTTATATGTTCTGTGGGCAGTGTGATACCCACACATGGTATAAGGCAACTTGGGTTTGAAATGTTAGACTATTCTTCTCTATTCTTTAACTGACGTAAAAGAGTGGATCCATTTCCATTAAAAGTTCCTAAATCTGAATGAAATTATTTGAGTCCCATTCAGTGGATTTACTCTAAATATAATTCAGCCTAGATTTATTTTGGATTGCTATGAGACAACCAGTGTTCCCTAGTGATTAGAGCATTGGACTGAAATTTGAGGGGGGCCTTACTTCTAGCCCCTGCTTAGCTATGATAACAGTCTGGGTGACCTTAAACTAGCCTTTCTGTCTCAGTCTGACCTATCTCAAAGGGTTGTTGTGATGATAAATTGGAGCGTAAGGAACTCATTGAACTCATTGGAGGGGAGATAGGACATAAATATAACTAATCGATCACACAGTCCATAGTCTGGTAACTTCTTTCCCTCCAAGATTCTCTCCTCCTTCCCCAGCAAAATGTACAAGTAGGCATTTTTCAGCACCTTCACTACAGGGGGGAGAGCAAGAACCACCACTGAGATGAAAGGTTAAAACCCATCAAAAATGTGTGGTGGACCAAATCTAAGACTGCCTGGACATTTATTCCAAGGTTTAAAAAATTAAAGAAATTAGCTTTACACATGGCCAGTATCCCACTGCTAATACCAGCTAGAATAAACCTGTTGATTTACTATCCAGACATGTATTCAATGGATCTGCTCGCTAACTGAGCTTAGCAACATACTACTGGCCTATGCATTTCTGAATCAGATATTTAACAAAACATGTTAAATATCTGATTCAGAAAACTAGCTTTGTCTATTCCACACTATTAATGGCTTTATTAATCCCCTCACCTTATCTGATTCTCTCTCTACTTCAACCCTCTCCTCTCCTCCCACCCTCCCTCCTTCTCTTTCTCTCCCCCCACACATAGAAACACAATGCCTACATTTACACTCCAAAGCCAGGTTTTGTAATGGCTTTTGATTTTGTCCCTTAGAGAGGATGCCCTTCATTGCTGAACTTCTGATTCATTTCTCAACTCTACAACACAGGCAGGCCTTCTGTAGTCAATATTTGACTCTTGGCATCAGTTCATTATGCCACTTTCTGGAAGTGAATAAGCAAGTGAATAGCAATCAGCATTCCGGTTAAAACTTTTAGAAGATAATTACAATAATGGGAAGTGTGCTATAGTCATGATGTGTTTGTTGCAATACCAACTAATTGTACCGAATTTTCTGGTATTCATGTAAATTACACATGGACTGGGATGGTCATTCTGTATTAATCTAATCTTATAAGAGAAAGTATTGAAGATGTTAGTTGCTTTCCCTGCCCCCTAATATTCTATGATAAATGATTTCTCTCTACCCTTCTCATGTGTTAAGTTCTGAACTTCAAACGTTCATATTAAGCCCTCATTTTCAAATTGGGGCTCTGTGTCATGGCTTTGCCAGAAAACTTCTCCCCTGAGGGGGCGTGGCATCATGGTGAATTGACCGGACATTCTTTCTGTTCATTCCGAAAGGTGAGTCGCATGATGCGGGGAAAAGGGAGAGTTTAAAGTTTATAAACTAGCTAATAATATACAAAAAAAATCTTTAAGGAGCCTGCTATTGGAGGATGCAGAGCTGTTCTTTTTTTTTGTTTGTTTGTTTGTGGAGTATTGCAGCTAACTGCAACCACAACTTGTGAGGAGATGTTTCCTGGGGTGGCTCTCGGCCAGCAAGATTTGTGAGAGATTCGAAGGGACAGACTGCAAGTTGAACCAGGGTGACTGCAAGCTGAGCTGGAATCAGAGTGAAGCTTCACTACCGGTCTTCCTTTTGTTTAAGACTTTGGGACATTAATACTTTACTCTGCAGATTCCCCTGAGAGGGAGTCGTTTGAATAAATCCGAACAGGCTTCTCCGGGGAGTGGAGGGAGATAGAGTGGTTGAAGGCTGCGGAGCATCATGGCGGACTGACCAGTATCGTTTTCCGTTTGTTCTGAAGGGAGAGCCGCTTAAAAGCGGGAAAGGAGGTATTTTGGAGTTGCGTTTTGGGCTCAAAAGTATATTAAACGGAGTGTGAGATCAATATCTTCGGCCAGGTTAATTTGGAGGGTTAAATATAGAGAGGTTGCTGAGAAATCAAAGATCTTTTGGCTGGGGACAAGTTGTTATTCTTTCTCTGCAAGAGCTTGGGGCGTGCTTCCTCTCAGGCTCGAAAGGTTTCGAGACTGACTGACTGAGTTTACCGGTCTCTGCAATTTTGGGATACAAAACTATTTGAAAAAGAAAGGAAGAAAGGAGAATTAAGAACTTTCTCTTTAAGCCTTAAGTTTTGGAATACTGAATACTGAATACTGAAACTTTGGAGATTAAAAGTCGGACAGTGGGATTTAACAAGAGGACTTAAACAAACACTCAACTTCGCAGATTCTCATGCTCAAGGAGAGACTGAGGTAACTCGGGGCTGTCTCTGCAGGGGAGCGAGGTATGAGTGTGGAACTAAGAAGACTTGCTAATCACTCAGTCTTTGTTATTTAATTGCGGAACTAAGAAACTGATGTTGAAACAATCCCACGCCCAGGCTGTTTGATCAGGCTGTTTGAAATGTGCCAGCAATCTAAGAGATACTTCGAGACCGAAAGGCTGGAAGACCTCTATCTTCGGGGAATATAAACAATTAAACATACAGCGAAACCTGGGGTTTAAGAGGTTTAAAGAGGAATGAAAGGAATATAAGAAACTGAGAGGAACGGAAAGTACAGTAGATAAAAGCGGGGCACAGACACTGAGTGGAGCAAGGTGAGGGATCCCGGAGCTCCAAAAGTGACTGAGGCTAACAGAACCAACAGAATTAAAATATTACAGTAAAAGACTCTCTTTTTGCTGGATTACAAGGACGGGACTGTGGCTATAAGAAGGCAGTAAAGAAACAGTGAATATTGGATTATCGGACTATTGGATTCCCAGCGGTTTATTGACACTAATTAGCTAATAAAAAGGTTTTTCATTGTGTGCCCAGTTAAAATTCGGACTGTTACAGGATTGTGCACTCTGCAAGCAGAAGCAGAAAGCAGAAGGATAGAGGACTACAGAGGGATACAGCATTGCTAAAAGGAGCATAGGGTTGCAACGCTCCAAGGACTCAGAGACTCACCAGCTGGGAATTTAATTTGCATATCTCCCCTTATCTTGGTTTTGGAACACCTGGGGTTTTTCTTTCTTTCTTTGGAAAGAGGGGATTTAAGAAAGAGAAATTGAACGGCTCTCTTAAAGCAGTATTTGATTGTTCTCCATTTAAACTTTGAATTTATTATTCTCTATTGGTATATAATCAGATATATTCTACTTTTTTAATATTATAAGTATATTAATGCACTATTGAACTGTTAATTTAGGATCCTGTGGTTAAAAGGCAGCAGTTTAATGAGCAAAAAAATTGATAATTTTGAACAGGATTTAAAGTGGGTGAGAACAGATAGATTGGAGAGAAGAGAACAGGAGGGTAGGAGAAGAAAATCGTTGCAGGAAGAACTTATCGAGATCCAAGAACTAGAAGAGCTGAGGAAGAAAGTAGCTGAAAGGAGGTTAAAGATTAAACAACAAGAAGCCTTAGATCAGGAAGAGAAAGAAAAACAAATAGAAGTGGGGGGTCAAGAGATTCTGATAGGAGAGGAGTCAAGAAGACAGATGGCTACCAAAAAAAAGGGGTTTGACAAGGGGAGGGTTAAAGAGGTAGAAGAGGAGCAGGTTGGTGATAGAGGCCCAAGTCCAGATTTAAATGAGTTAAGAGGAGACCTGGAGCTTAGGTTTGATAAATTAGAGGAAGAACTTCAAGCTAAACTACAAACATTAGAAGATCAGCGAGCAAAAGATAATCAGAAATTTCAAAAAGAAATAAAAGAAAGTATCACACAAGCATTTAAGAACACCAAGAAAGAGTGTACCAATTTATTGAAAGAAATAGATGAACTGAAGGAGGGGATGAATGCTATCGGGAAAGAAGTTTGGGAAATGAAACATGAGTTAAGAGAGGTCAAGGAGCAGGCACAGTTAAAAGAGGAGAAACAGAAAAAATATGATAAAAGGCTGGAAAGAATGGAAGATCAGGAGAGAAGGTGCAACGTGGTTATTAGGAATATACCAGAACGGAACCCGGATAACTTGAGACAAAGATTGGTAGAATGGATTAACGCAATGGGAATGGGGGAGGAAATGGAATTGGAGGATATAGACAGTGTGTACAGACTAGGAAAAAAAAGGAGCCAAGAAAGACCTAGAAATGTTTTTTTAAGATTTGGAAATCTTGGACAAAAGTTAAGGATAATGAAATATGTTAACTCCTCGGGGGATGATGCTTTAAAAATGGAGGGGGCACAGCTAGAAATATATAAAGATATTTCGTTAGAATAACGCATTTGGAGACTACAAATTAAGCCAATCACAAAAAAATTGCGTGAGAAAAACATACAATATAAATGGAGACCACATAAACAATTAATTTTTACAGTGAAGGGGAGGAATTATTGGATTAGGGAAGAATCTGATGTCTTAGAAATTTTGATGGAAGCTAAGATTATAGAAAAAGGGTCTACAGAATGGAAGCAACTTAAAGATGGCTTAATAAATGTGGGAGTAGCGCCCATGTTAGAACGGGAAGAGGAGGAAGTTGAAGGAGCAGAAGGAGGGAAAGACTAGGTCATTAAAGGATAAAAAGAGAGAATCTACTGCATGGAATAAATTATGACAAATTAAGATAACCATTTGTAATAAGAAATAAACAATGAACAAGAAACGGATGTTAAGTATTAAGGTCCACTCGCCAACCGCAACCCCCCCTCCCCTCTTTGGTTTTCAAAGGTTACTTTTAGTAGAAAGTGGGGAGGGCAGAGTTTTTTTTCCCCTGTTTTTCCCTCTTTCTTATTTGTTTGATTGTTGATTTGTTTAAGCTTTGTTATTTTTGTATATTTTCTTCTTCTTAAGATAATTGTATATTATTTAATTTAAGATGCGCTGGAGGAGGGAGAGTATAACTTGTTGTGGGTTGAGGTATTGGTTCACATATTATGGGGAATTCTGCAGTAACAGTACAGAAAGCACTAAATATGTATACTTAAAAAGTTAAAAATTATCTCATGGAATGTCAGGGGCCTAGGGAACCAAATTAAGAGGAAACGTGTGGAAGGAGTTCTGAGAAGGGAAAAAGCGGATATCATTTTTCTCCAGGAGACACATCAGAAAAGTGAAAATAAGAATAATATTTGTGTAAAAGGGATGGAAATATATGAGAAAAGCCTAGGTTCAAGTAATTCAAGAGGGGTTGCTGTATTAATATCGAATAAACTAGATTTTTCATTGAGCAAGAACATTAAAGATAAGGAGGGAAGGTTTCAGCTAATAAAAGGTAAAATAGAGGAGGAAGAGTATACATTTGTCAACGTATACTCACCAAACAAGAATCAAGGGATCTTTCTAGATAAAATTCTACCCATTATAAAAAAAGAAAGATCAGTAAATTTAATTATTGGGGGAGATTTTAACTTAATCAGGTCAGGATTAGATACAACAAATAATCTTAGAAAGACTCAAGATAAATTGATTGACAAATGGATAGGGAAATTAGGATTACGGGATGCGATGAGAATGTTGGCAGGTAAAAAAAAATATATTTACCTTTTGCTCCTTAAAACATAGATCTTATTCTCGTTTGGATTATTTCTTTGTGTCAGAAAATATGCTTAAGAATTTAGAAAACTTTAATTATGGCAATTTTAATATCTCAGATCACACATTTATTTCGATAGAGATGCGGCTGAATAGCAGTACCTATCAAAATAAGGTATGGAGGATGGATACTAAACTATTAAAAAATGAAGAGATAAAAAAAAGATTAATAAATAAATGGATAAAGAATTGGGAAGATAATGATACGGGTGAGGTGAAATTACATATCCTTTGGGACGCAATGAAAGCGGTTATTAGAGGTGACTATATACAAGAGAAAGCAATATTTGAAAAAAAAATGAAAAGTCAAGTAATTAAAAGAGATAAAGATATAAAAGAACTAGAAAGGAAGCACGCAGCTACAGGAAGTAACTCAATTTGGAATAAATTACAGGCATTAAAAAGGAAACAATTGCAGTAGAAGTTGAAAAGGTTAGGGTAGATTTGGCATATTTAAAAAGAAATGATTTTGAATTCAATAATAAAGATATGAAAAATTTAGCAAAAAAAGTAAGACAAAAAAAAGTAAGGGATATATAGAGGCTCTAATTAATAAAGAAGGTATAAGGCAGTATAAATTGGAAAATAAATTATCAGTAGCAGAAGAATTCTATACAAAATTATATACAGAACATAGAATTGATGATAATGTACTTCAAGCATATTTGGATAGAAACTTGACATACCAATTAAAGGAAGAACATGTAAATATAATGGAACAAGATATTAAAGACAAGGAGATTGAAGAGGTAATTAACAACTTAAAAAAGGATAAAACGCCAGGAGAGGATGGTATCCCTTCGGAATTTTATAAGGAATGCCGAGAGGTATTAATTCCCAAGTTAAAAAATTTATATAATTATATATTGGAAGGGGGGGAGATCCCCAAGTCTTGGAGTAATTCGATAATGGCTCTAATTCCTAAACCTGGAAAGGATAAAGAGAATATAGAAGCATATAGACCAATATCATTATTAAATCAGGATGCAAAAATTTTTACTTCAATAATTAACAATCGGCTTAATAAATTCATAGACACTTATATTGGAGAAGACCAAGTAGGATTTGTTAAAGGAAGACAAATGGATAAATTAATAAATCGGTTAATTAATATTATTGATAAATTAAAAAATAATAAACAAAAAGTATGTATAGTGGCATTAGACATATATAAAGCATTTGATTCAATTCAATGGAAAACAATAAAAGGAATATGTGAGAAATTACAATTCGGCCCTAAATTTAATCATGTGATAGGACAATTGTATAAAGAAAGCAAATCTAAAATTAAAATGAATAATTGTCTGGGGAAAGAAATTGATATAAACGTGGGGACAAGACAAGGATGTCCACTGTCCCCATGTCTATTTATATTGGCAATGGAATTGCTAGCAAATGATATAAGGCAAAATGAGAAATTAGTAGGAATAGAAAATAAAAAAATAAGTCTATTTGCGGATGATACTTTATTAGTTGTAAAAGATCCTTTAAATAATTTAAATAAAATACAAGAACATTTAAGAGCCTTTGAAGAAGTAACAGGATTAAAAATTAATTGGACAAAAACTGAGGCTATCACATGCAATTTAACCCAGGCGGAAAAGAAAAAAATTGGAGATAGATTTAGTATTACAATAAGAGATGAATTGAAATATTTGGGAATATTTGTGACGAACGATCCAAAAGATCTATATAATATTAACTTCAACAAATTAAGAAATAAATTGAAACCATTACTAGAACAGATAAAACGAGCAAAGACTTCATGGTTTGGAAGGATTAATATTTGTAAAATGAAAGTTATACCCAAATTGAATTTTTTGTTTGAAAATTTACCGATTAAAATTAAAGAGTCAGAAATAAATAAATGGCAAAAATTGATAAACGGAATTTGCAATAATAATAAAAGAGCAAGAATTAGTAAAGGATTATGGTACATGAAAAATAAACAGGGAGGATTAAACATTCCAAACATTAAAGCGTATTTTCAAGCCTTTCATATAAAGAAATTAATTAAATTATTAATTCAGCAAAATGAGGTAATAGGTGAAGGGGATCAAGAAGAATTTAAAAAATTAAAAGGTGAAACATTTCTTGCACAAGTAAATAATAAAACAGAGATTAACTGCTTTTCTATAAAGAATATTTATAACGTATGGAAAGGGGTTAAGAGGAAATTGGCACCAGACATTTCCCCAATTTTAGAAATTTTAGATTTCCAGAGTTGCCCATTATTATCCTCACAAAAAATAAGACCTATTCTATTGCAAGAAAAAGTGTTGTTAATAACAGAATGGATTAAAAATTGCAATACATATCAGAAAAGGAAGGAGGTATATAATAAATTAAAATTAAATTGGCTACAAGAATTGGGGATGGAGAAATGGGACAAATCGATAAGGGGGATTATAGGAGTACCTAGGGCAAAGACGCCCTTTGAAGAATTGGTCTTGGAAATAAGGAAAGGGAAGATAAGATTTCAGGGGTTAGTAGGTAAACTGTACCAAATGCTTATCCCAGGGGAAGGATCACACTATACACTTAAACGAATTTGGGAGGAAGATTTAAATATTAAAATTGAAGAAGAAGAGTGGAGGAAAAAGTGGAGAAACAGAATAACAAAAACTATGTCAATCAAGGAAAAGGAGCATGTTTGTAAGGTACTTTGGAGGTGGTACCTTACCCCAATCAGACTCAAGCAAATGGATATTAATAAATCTGATTTGTGTTGGAGATGCAATGAACAAAAGGGGACATATTTGCATCTGTGGTGGTTTTGTAAGAAAACAAATACATTTTGGAAAGTGATAGAGAAGGAGATAAACGAGATTCTTGGCATAACAATGATTCTAGAACCCAAACTAGCTGTATTAGGAGAAATAGGAAAAATGGGATTAAGTGAGGGTAATAAAGAATTAATTTTGACATTGTTGCTGGTTGCTAGACAGCTGATAGCCCAAGAATGGAAGAGTAACGAAAATCTAAATAAGAATAGGTGGTATAAAGAGGTTTGGCAACTGGCACTAAATGAAAAATTAACTAGCCAAATTCGGTTAAAACAGGGTTTTAAAATCAAAATACAATTTTGGGAAATCTGGAAACCTTTCATACAGCACGCGTTAACAAGTGAAGAAGGAAGTAAGCCTGGCCCTGACATGATTCAATTTTGGAAGATTTAAGTATATTGTGCCAATTGAAATTGCTGCAGAATAGGGTTTTGCACGATTAAAAGTTGAAAGAATGAAAGAGTGAACAAGATATTGATATATTGTTGTTATTCCTTTCTCTTTTCTTGGTGTTTTTTTTCTCTTTATTGTTAGTTTTAAGTATTTATATGTTTATGTTTGTTTGTATTTTATGATTATTAATAAAAAAATTAAAAAAAATAAATAAATAAAGCAGGGTTGAATACAATTTACTTTTTGGAGTGGCTCTAGGGTTAGGAGAATACTTAATAAGTATCTGTTATATTTGATTACTATATATTTGATCACACGTATAAGATTGTTAGGATATTAATATAGTGTCTACGACTTTAATGAACAAAAAAACAGATATTTCTGAACAAGACATGACGTGGGTTAGAATAGGAAGATTGGAGAGGAAAGAACAGGAAGAAGGGAAGAGGAGATCTTTGAGGGAGGAGATCAAAGAGATTGAGGAATTGGAACAATTGAGGAAATCAGTACAGGAAAGAATTGAACAACAAGAACTGCTAGAGCAACAGGGGGATATAAAGAAGTAGAAGGTGAAGAGCGTTGGGAAAGATTAAAAAGAGAAGTGTCAAAGGCTCAGATGGCTACCAAGAAAAAAGGAATAAATAAAGGGAAGGTTAAGGGGGGAGAAGAAGAATTGATAGGTGAAAGAGGTCCAAGTCCAGATTTGAATGAACTAAGGGGGAATTTGGAAGCTAGATTTGATAAATTAGAAGAGGAAATTCGGATTAGGTTTCAGGATATAGAGGATCAGAGAATAAAAGATAATCAGAAATTGAAGGAAACTATTACCCAGGTAATTAAAAATACAAAAAAATTTACTGATTTGTTAAAGGAGATAGAAGAAATTAAAGAGGGAGTTAATGCAGTGGAGAAAGAAGTCTGGGAAATGAAGCATGAATTAAAGGAGGTTAAAGAACAGGCACAGATAAAGGAGAAACAGAGACAATATGATAGAAGGTTGGAAAATTTGGAAGAACAGGCAAGAAAAAATAATATAATTATTAGAAATGTCCTAGAACGAAACCCAGACAATTTAAAACAAAGGTTATTGGATTGGATCAATGCATTGGGATTAGATGAGAAGTTGAGTTTAGTAGATATAGAGACTGTATATAGGTTAGGGCAAAAAAAGAACAGAGATGAACCAAGAAATTTATTACTTAAATTTGTTAATTTAGGGCCAAATTAAATATAATTAAACATGTTAAAACCAAGAGGACTGATGCTCTAGAGATGGAAGGGTCCAAGATTGAAATTTATAAGGACATTGCCAAAGACACCGCCGCTGCGCACGGACGTCCCTCCCCGCCCCCTGCCATCGGGCGGGGAGTTTAAAAGGGCTCCCCGTGGCTCTGGGGAGCCGAAGATGCTGCCGCCGCGCACGGACGTCCCCCCCCCCCGCCCCCTGCCTCCGCCCTTCCCACCTGGGGGGAAGAAGAAGGAGATGTCGACGCCGGGACTTGCCAGCGCTCCCTGCTCGTTCCGGGAGCCCATGCTTGTTGCTGGAACCAGGGGGGGATTGTGGATGGGGTGGGAAGAGAGAGAGTTGGTCCTGCCAGCCAGGAAGGAGGGGCAGCATTCCATCTAGGGAGGTTCCAGGGATTCATATAGGTGTTGTGACGGGCATGGGGTGGTATGGCGGGTACCGTGGGGCGGGCCGCACTCGGGGAATGCGGGCCCGATGTTTCAGTGCGGTCCCTCATTCCAGCCCTGCAGGTACATCTCTGGGCCCTGAGCAGCAGATCCACAGTGACCCCGCCCTTAGGCTGCTGCTGGTGAATGCCAGATTGGTCTGTAATAAGGCCCCCCTGATCCAAGATGCTATCCAGGAGGGGCTGGCCGACCTGGCATGCATCACCGAAACCTGGCTGACACCTGAAGATGGAGTACCTCTTTCGGATATGTGTCCAGCTGGGTTCGGTATTTGGCACCAGCCTAGAGGTGAGGGGAAGGGCGGTGGTGTCACCATTGTTGCCAGGGAGTCCTTGGGAATTGCTAGGGCCACTGCTCCACAAGTGTCTGGTTGTGAGGCCCTACTTCTACGGTTGGGCCCCAAGGGTCAGTTGGGGATCTTACTCCTGTACCTGCCCCCTTGCAGGGTAAGGGATGCCCTGCCTGAGCTCCTCGAAGCCGCCTCGATGCTGGCGTTGGAGTTCCCGAGGCTTATGGTTCTGGGGGACTTCAATTTGCCATCGTTGGGGATGGCTTCTGAGGTGGCAAGGGAGTTCATGGCTTCCATGGCAGCCATGGGCCTGACTCAGGTAGTGCGGGGTCCAACCAGGGGCAGTGGTCACATGCCAGACTTAGTTTTCTTGTCGGAGCAGTAGCAGAGTGACCTGAGATTACAGGATTTAGCCATCTCACCTGTGCCATGGTCAGATCACTATCTGGTGACTCTTGACTTCCTGGGGGCGACGCTTCATCGTAGGGAGGCAGGGCCTATTAAAATGGCCCGCCCTCAGCGACTAATGGATCCAGATGGATTCCAGAGGGAACTAGGGGATGTTCCTCTGGATCGGCTCCACGATTCACCCGAGGCACTTGTCGACCTGTGGAACAGGACGGCAACAGCAGCCTTGGATGAAATCGCGCCACTGCGGCCTCTCCGCGCCCGTGGGGTTAGGTCATCCCCGTGGTTCACAGATGAACTGCGGGATCTCAAACGAGCAAAGAGACGCCTAGAGCGCCGCTGGGTGAAGACCCGGGATGACTCCGATTGGACACTGGCTAGAGCTGCTATTAGGGCCTACCTAGTGGCGATGGGGGTGGTGAGGCGTCAATACTTCACCACCCTTATTGCCTCCGCTGATAATCGCCCAGCCGCTCTGTTCCGGGTAACCAGGTCCCTCCTCGGTAGGGGGAGATCGGTGCCCGGTTGGCAGGGTTGAGGACTTTGCTGACCATCTGGTGGAGAAAATCGATCGGATTCGTTCAGGACTGAGTCCCGGCGTGGATGGGGAGGGTCGGGGGGGTGCCGGAGCACAGTCTTGCTGTACGATCTGGGATCAGTTTGATCCTGTTGTCCCTGATGAAGTGGACAGGCTCCTTGCAGCTGTACGTGCCACTACATGTCCTTTGGACCCCTGTCCCACCTGGTTGGTGAAAGCCTCCAAGGTGGTGACAGGTGGCTGGGTTGGGGCGATAATAAATGCATCCTTACGGGAGGGGGTATTTCCTGCACTATTAAAACATGCTTTGGTGCGCCCCCTCCTGAAGAAAATATCCCTTGACCCAGCTGTCCTTAACAATTACAGGCCGGTTTCCAACCTGCCCTTTTTGGGTAAGGTTTTGGAGAAGGCGGTGGCGCGCCAGCTGCAGAGTGTCCTGGAGGAAGCGGATTATCTAGACCCCTTTCAATCAGGATTCAGGCCCGGGTATGGTACGGAGACGGCATTGGTCACACTAATGGATGATCTCTGGCGGGAGCGGGACGGGGGTTATCCATCCATCCTTGCTCTTCTTGACCTCTCAGCGGCCTTCGATACCGTTGACCACGGTATCCTTCTGGAACGGCTCAAAGGATTGGGGATTCAGGGCACTGTGTTGTCCTGGTTTTCCTCTTTTCTGGAGGGCCGTACCCAGTCGGTGTGGTTAGAGAGTGAGAGGTCCAGCCCTAGGCCCCTCAAGTATGGGGTTCCTCAGGGCTCGGTGCTCTCTCCCCTCTTATTTAACATCTACATGAAGCCACTGGGTGAGATCATTCGTTCCCACGGGGTGCGGTACCATCAGTACGCGGATGACACCCAGTTGTATATCTCGGCCCGTGGGGACCCCAGTGATGCTGTTGAAATCCTATCCGGATGCCTGGAGGCCATTGGGGTCTGGATGGGGGCCAATGGGCTTCGGCTGAATCCCAGCAAGACAGAGTGGCTGTGGATAGGGGGCCCCGTGTTATCCAGGGAGTTACCACCTTTGGTACTGGATGGGGCGGTTTTGCCCCAGACAGACCCAGTGCGCAACTTGGGGGTCCTTCTGGATTCACGGCTGCTGCTGGAAGAACAAGTGGCGGCTGTGGCCAGGAGGGCTTTTGCCCAACTTCGGGTGATTCGCCAATTGCGCACGCTCCTGGATCGGGGCTCCTTGCTTATGGTCACCCATGCTCTGGTTACTTCCCGACTAGATTATTGTAATGCGCTCTACATGGGGCTGCCCTTGACGACCATTCGGAGGCTGCAGCTGGTCCAGAATGCGGCAGCCCGGGTGGTGATGGGATGTGGGCGATATGCCCATGCCTCACCGCTACTTCGGGAGCTGCACTGGTTACCAGTTTGTCTCCGGGTGCAATTCAAGGTGCTGGTTTTGACCTTTAAAGCCCTATATGGCAGTGGGCCAGGATACCTTAGAGACCGCATCGTCCCAAGAGTGTCTGCCCGTCCAACCAGAGTGGACCGGAGGGGCTCTCTAATGGTGCCATCAGTTAGGGGTGCACATCTGTCTAGCACCCGAAGGAGGGCCTTCTCCGTGTCCGCACCAACTCTCTGGAACCTCCTGCCAACAGATCTAAGACTTCAAAGAGAATTGCTGCCCTTCAGGAAAGGATTGAAGACCTGGCTGGCAGGGCAGGTGTGGGGCCCGAATGGGATCACGGTCCCCGCCTGCTGGCTTACGTAAAGAATTAAGAACTCTCTCTTCCTTTTTTTAGAGTGGGTGGGATGGATGGGTGGGATAAGGGGTTTTTTAAGTGGGTGGGATATGGGGTTTTTAAGGTGTTTTTATATGTTTTTAGAATTTGTTGTAATGCCGCCCTGAGTCGGGTTCTGCCTGAGTGGGCGGCATATATAAATACGACTAAATAAATAAATAAATTGCATTAGAATAATGAATTTGGAATGACATATAAAGCCAATTACTAAGAAAATACAGGAAAAGGGCATACAATATAGGTGGAAAGCACATAAACAATTATATTTTACTGCACAAGGGAAATCTTTTTGGATTAGAGAAGATTCCTATGGACCGGATATCTTGACGGAGGCAAAGGTTATAGAAAAGGGAAAATATGAATGCAAAGAGTTTAAAGAAACAATGATAAATGCAGGAATAACTCCCATGGTGCATACAGAAGACAATGAAGTAGCAGGAGCTGAAGGAGGTAGTAGTTAGGAGATCTTTGTATTATTTTGAATAGATTTACCACTTATAATAAAATAGGGTATAGGAACAATCAACGGATATTAGTCATAAGTTTTTATTTACCGCTTGCATCCCCCCCATCCCCTGCTTTATTTCTTAAAGGCTACTTTTTGTTAGGAAGGTGGGTAGGTAAAGGATTTGTTAAAATTCTTTTTTTTTCTTTTTTTTTTTGTACTACTATGTTTATTTTGGGTTGAAAAGGAAAGAGTTTCACTTTTCTTTTTTTATTACTATAGTTTTTTGTTTCACAATATGGGGAATTTGCAAAATTAGCAGGGAGAACATTAAATAAGTATGGATAAAAAATTGAAATTTATTTCATGGAATGTCAAAGGCCTAGGTGATCAAATTAAGAGGAAAGGGTGGAAGGAACATTGAAAAGAGAGAAAGCAAATGTCATTTTCCTCCAAGAAACCCATCAAAAGAATGAAAATAAAAATAATATATATGTAAAAGGAATGGGAATATATGAAAAAAAGTTTTGAATCATCTAACTCAAGAGGTGTAGCTATATTAATATCAGATAAGCTGGATTTCGTAATAGCTAAAAATATTAAAGATAATGAAGGTAGATTACAATTGATAAAGGGAAAATAGAGGAGAAAGAATATACATTGATTAACGTGTATGCTCCTCACAAAGATCAAGGGGTTTTCTTGGTTAAAATTTTACCCATAATAAAAAAGAAAGATCATTAAATTTGATTGTAAGAGGTGATTTTAATTTAGTAAGACCCGTAGTAGATGCATCAGGGTCTAATAGCTCTAGGAAAACTCAATATAAAATAATTGATAAATGGATGCAGAAGCTGGAACTTAAAGATGCATGGAGGGTAATAAAAGGTAAAGAAAGAGCATACACCTTTTTTTCTTCCAAATATAAAAAATATTCACACCTGGACTATTTTTTTGTGTCAGAAAATCTATCTCAGAATGTTGAAGATTTTAGGATAGGTAATTTTAAATTATCTGACCATGGGTTGATCTCGCTTGAAATACGTTTAATAAATGGATTAAGGCAGAACAGAGTATGGAGAATGGATGTTAAATTACTTAACAATGAACGGATAAAAAATAATTTAATAAATAAATGGACAGTGAATTGGGAAAATAATGATAATGGAGAAGTTAAATTACATACTTTATGGGACGCAATGAAGGGTGTTATTAGGGGAGATTATATAAAAGAAAAAACTAATTTTGACAGTGTTGAATCAACAGTCAATTAAAAGGGATCAGGAAATAAAAGAGTTAGGGAAAAACATGCGAATACGGGAAGTGAAGTGATCTGGAATAAATTACAGGCTTTAAAAATGAGACAATTGCAGCTGAAGTTGAAAAAGTTAGGAAAGATCTGGCTTGTCTAAAAAGGAATGATTTTGAGTTTAATAATAAGGATATGAGAAATTTGGCAAGGAAGGTTCGACAAAAAAAGAGTAAGGGACAAATAGAGACGCTAATTACTAAAAGAGGTGAAAGTCAGAGTAAATTGAAAGATAAATTAGTAATAGCTGAGGAATTCTATACAGAATTATATAAAAATTGGAAATTAGTGATAATAAATTAAGTTCCTGTTTAGATAAAAACTTGTTATATCATTTAAAAGAAGAACATAAAAATTTAATGGAACAAGATATAAAAGATAAGGAAATAGAAGAGGTGATTAGAAAACTAAAAAAGATAAAACACCCGGAGAAGATGGGCTCCCATCGGAATTTTATAAAGAATGCCAAGAAGTAGTAATTCCCAAATTAAATAGACTATATAATTACATATTGGAAGGAGGGGACATTCCGCTTTCTTGGAGTCAGTAGATAATAGTCTTAATCCCAAAGCCAGGAAAAGATAAAGAGAGGATTGACGCATATAGACCGATTTCGCTGCTAAACCAAGATGCTAAAATTTTTACATCAATAATGAATAATCATCTTAGTAAAGTTTTAAACTTGTATATTGGAGAGGATCAGAATGGTTTTATCAAAGGAAGACAAATGAGTACATTAATATGTCGACTAGTTAACATTTTGGATACAATAAAGGAAAAAAAGAAAAATATGGATACTAGCATTGGATATTTACAAAGCCTTTGACTCGATCCAGTGGAAAATGATAAAAGAGATATGTAAAAAAATTACAATTTGGCCCTAAATTTAGACATGTGATAGATCAATTATATAAAGCAAGTAAGACAAAAATCAAATTGAATAATTGGCTAAGCAAGGAAATTAATATTAATGCAGGAACTAAACAGGGTTGCCCACTGTCACCATCATTATTTATTTTAGCTATGGAGTTACTCGCAAATGAAAGAAGACAGGATAAAGAATTAGTAGGAATAAATAATAAAAAAATAAGTTTATTCACTGATGATACCATGTTAGTGATAAAAGATCCCTTGGTTAATATAAGTAAGGTACAAACACATTTAAAGGCTTTTGAGGAGGTTACGTGATTAAGAATTAATTTGACAAAAACAGAGGCTATTACATGTAACTTATCACAAGGGAAAAAAACAAAAGATTATGACAAAATATAATATCACAATAAAAGAGAAATTGAAATATCTTGGCATACACATTACGGAACAGGTGAAAGAACTATATAAGATTAACTTTACTAAATTAAAAAATGATATAAGTCCATTAGTAGATCAAATAAAACAGTTAAAAATTTCGTGGTTTGGGAAGATTAATATTTGTAAAATGAAAATTATGCCGAAATTAAATTTCTTATTTGAAAACCTCCCAATTAAAATTAAAGAAGGGGAATTAAATAAATGGCAAAAATTGATAAATGAAATTTGTAATAATGGGAAGAAGCCAATAATAAATAAAGGATTTTGGTATAAAACAATAAATGTGGAGGTCTGAATTTGCCAAACGTTAAAATTTATTATCAATCCTTTCACTTGAAAAGAATAATAAAATTATTAACCCAGCAATGTGACTTATATGAAGTAGAATTGGAAGAGTTTAAAAAGTTGAAAGGTGGGATGTTCTTGGCCCAGAAGCATAATAAGTTTAAAATAGGAAAGTTCTCTCTTTTTTTAAATAATTTTATTAATTTTAAGAAAGCAACATAATACAACAATACAAAGAAAATAATAAGCAGAAAAAGAAAAGTTATTTTACATATACACTACCAATACAACAATAATAATAAGAAAATACATTAAAGAAAAGAAAAAAGAAAAAAAGAGAAAATAGCATCATATAAATTCATTCTATTATAAGCTTAAAAATACTACTTAAACATTCTAAATTATCATTCAAATATGTTCTTATTCAATCCAACATTCTTTTACTCTATACTCCTATACATTTTTACCATATTTGTCTTTACTATATTGTTCAACGTAACATACTTATTGCTTCTATATCTTGCTACAAAACCAGTATATTATATAACCCTATCATCTAAAAAAATCACAAACATATTACAATAATCACCCAGTGTATTTACATCATCAGGAGTTTGCGGGAGATCACATTTATTTTATCAGTTCCAAAAACCTATTTGGTCAGGTACAAGACTGCTCCTTTCTTCCTTCTTCAATGCGTATTCCACAAATGGTTGCCAAATTTTCCAAAATCTATTTTCTTTAACTTTACATTTATACTTGTTTATCTCCCATGTTAATTTATCGATCAATGCAAGATCCCACATCTCTTTGTACCATTCTTCCATTTTTAAATTTCCTTATATTTTCCAGTTTCTTGTGATACACTGTCTTCCCGTTGTCAACATTATAGAAAGTAACTCTTTCTCAAACTCATTCAAATTCAACTTTTCCACTTCCATTAACAATACTGTACTTGACTCTAATTTGATACCACTCCCCATAACAAATCCAATTTCTTTCTCAATTTCCCCCCAAAAAAACATTTACCACGTTACATTCCCACCACATATGTTCATATGTTCCTAGGGAGTTTTTGCATCTCCAACACATTTTGCTTTTAGTATTATCCATTTGATTTAGTCTTATTGGAGTCAAGTACCATTTCCACAACAATTTATAATTGTGCTCCTTTATTCTGACAGACATAGTTCTCATAATTCTTTTTTTCTATTTATTTTTCCAGTTCCTTTCTGTAATTTTTAAATTGAGATCCTGTTCCCATTTTAACTTCAATGCTTCTTGCGGATTACCTTCTTTATTTAATATTTTATATATTTTACTAACTATACCCTTGATTCCTACTTCCCCTTTTCTTAACTTTGCCATCAATTCCTCAAATTCAGTTTTGCCTCTTTCCAAACTAGCTTCACTCAAATATTTACCATTCCATTTATTCAAAAGTACAATTTGAAACCAGTTCAAATTCAACTGTGCATAAATTTCTGCTTTCTTCTCTTTATTTTTACAGGCTCATATCCAGTCCCTCAGCAGGAAAACATTATTTCTTAACATTACTTCTTCCACCCTTTTATTCAATTTTATTGGAAACTTTTTAATATCTTCTATTTCTATTATTGGGGATATGTCCGGATTTAAATCTTTTTTGACCTTATTCCATGTTTTCAACATCGTCTTCATCATTTTATTTTTAACAATTATTTTTCCCAAATTATTTCCTAGGAATAATTTTTGCCTATTTGGTTTAACTCACTCATCTCAAGCTCTTCCCTCATTAGTATCTTTGTAACATTTTTAATTTGAAACGCTCTATAGTAATTTCTCAAATTAAGTAATCCCAATCCCCCCCTCTTTCTGAGATAAGTACCACAGAGTTTTAGCAATTCTAGGTCTATTTCCACCATTACAGTAATTATTAATCATGCTTTGAAACTCCTTAATTTCCTTCTCATTCCACTGAATTGGTAAGGCATCAAATAGAAAATTAATTTTAGGTAGTAACATCATTTTACAAAGGGCAATCCTTACAAACAAAGATAATTATATCTTTTTAAATTTTTCTATTTTATCTTTCATTTCCTTTTTATACTTTTCATAATTCAATTTCTTAATGTCCTCGAATTTATTTGAAATATTTATCCCTAAATATTTCAAACTATTCTTAATTTGTAATTTAAATTCCTCTTTAATCTTCTCTTGGACTTCCTTATCTATGTTACAAAAATCATTTCAGATTTATCTCAATTTATTCTTAACCTTGTCATCATTTCAAATTCCTTATGATGACCCTGTATTCTTTCTAATGCCCTTCTAGGGTGTTTCACTGTTACCAAAGTATTGTCAGCATAAAGGCTTATCTTGTTTTTTAATATTCCTTCTATATTGCCATCCTCTCTTATTGCATTTGCCAACAACTCCATCGCCATTACAAATAAAATAGAAGATAATGGGCAACCCTGTCTGGTTCCTGCTTCTAAATTTATTTCTTCTGTAATTTTGTCATTCACCCTCACCCTAGCAGAACCATGTTGATATAATTGACTTATTGTTCTTCTAAATTTATCTCCAAACCCATAACTTCTAAATAATTCGTTGATTGTTGTCCATTGCAATGAATCAAATGCTTTAAATATATCTAAAGATAATATTCCAACCTTCTCCTTTGTTTGACCAACCATATCTATTAGATCCAGCACTCTCCTTGTCAAATCTTTCATATGTCTTCCTTTCAAAAATCCTGCTTGATCCCTATTTATATACTCACCCATAAAACTATTCAATCTATTTGCTAATATAGCAGTAAAAATCTTGGCATCCTGATTTATCAATGAGATGGGCCTATGACTCCACCCTTTCTGGATATCTGTACCATGAAGTCGGTATATAACCTCCATCTAGTATATAATTAAACAATTTAATTAAATTTGGGATTATAATATCTTTAAACTCTTTATAAAACTCAGCTGAAAGCCCATCTTCCCCTGGTGATTTATCCTTCATCAAGTTGGCTATTATATCTTTTATCTCCTTCTCTGATATTGGCTCTTCCGTTTTATTTTTGTGTTCTTGGCTTATCTTTTTTTGTAATTGCTTCTCCAATTGTTCCCTCAAACTTCGCGCGTTTATATCATTTTTAGTGTACAATTCCTGATAAAAAATCCCTAACTATCTTAATTTTATCTTTTATCTTATTACATCTCAAACCATTTTTATTTATCAAAATTCCTATTTCTCTTTTATTTCTCTTTTCTTTCGCAGCTCTGGCTAATAATTTTGAACTTCTATTACTATATTCAAAGTATTCCCTTTTTAAATACATTTTAAAAAATTTAACTTTCTGTATATCTTTATCTATCAATTCAGTCTTTAATCTTTGCATCCTATCATAATCAGATTTTTTATTTGTCCTTGCATGTTCCTCCTGTAAATGTTTAATCTCCTTCTCCAATTCTTCACTTTTATCTTTATTTTATTTATTTTTAATACTAGCCAACTTAATACATTCCCCTCTAAAAACCAACTTCATGGCATCCCACACCATATTGTAAATAACCTCTCCTGTGTCATTCCAATCCCAGCTTTCATTCCATTTTTTAATTATCCGTTCCTTAACTTTAAAGTCTTGAAACAATTTATCATCATATCTCCAATTTTTCCTACTCTTCCCTTCCCTTTCTATCTTTAATTCTACCCAGTATTTTGCATGATCCAACTCCTTAAAGATTCCTACTTCAGCTTCCTCTAAATTTCTGACCATATTTTCAGAGACAAATATATAATCAATTCTAGAGTGCGTATTGTGGACCTGTGAGAAAAAGGTATAAATTCTTTCTAATCCTCTATATTCTCTCCAAGTATCTTTCAAATCTAAACACTTCATCCAATTATCTAAGATTCCAGTTTTAACCTCTCTTCCAACTCTAGCTATATTTGTGCAATCCACGTTTACCCTTATTAGATTAAAATCACCTGCTACTATCATTTTCTTTGTTCTCTCCTTTTCCAGTATACCATACACTTTATCTAAAAATTCTTCCTGGTGTACGTTTGGTGCATATATATTTGGCAGTGTTATTTCCTCATCATCGATCTTTCCTTTTACAATTGAAATATCTGCCATCTGGATCAGAAATAGTATTTGTCATCTCAAAACCCAATCTCTTTGATATCAAGACCACCACACCCCTTGCTTTAGGAGTACCATATGACTCTTCATAGTACTGCATCCTTCCTAAGAAGATCTTGTTTGTTTCTTTTGATTTTTGATGAGTTTCCTGGAGAAAGACTACATCTGGCCTGTCTTTCCTCAAAGCTGATTCTAATCTTCTCCTCTTCACTTGACACCCTGTACCTTTCACATTCCATGTTAAGACTTTAAAATTCCTAATGTCTTATTCCAAATAACCTTCTATCATAATCTCCGCAAACTCCTATTAGTGCAATACCCTTCCCCAAACACATTCTAAAAAAACAAATTAACAACCAAACACAAAAAACATTCAAACCAGCCCTCCCCACTCCTCTTCCCAAAAAGTGGCCCTTGACAATCAAAGGGGGGAGGGGGGAACGTGTAAGCAATACATAGCAACTATTGCTCTAGCACTATATCTACTGCTATTATCCATTTAAAACTGTAAAAAAATTCTCCCTCCTTTTGTACCATCTAATTTACTCTTAAATTTAGTTCATCTCACCCTTCTTCTGCTAATACCTGTACCTCCGGTTCCACATCTGTTCCTCCTGCCACCCCCCTTTCAGTTTCACCTGCATATTCTCTTCGAATACCACCTGATTCCATCAAGGCCTTCCTTAATCCTCTCCACTCTCGAGATGACACCTTAGCCAGACCTATCTGACACAGATAGTCTAACCAATCTATTTCACCATCCATCGTATGCATTTTTTTGTCATAAAAAAATCTAAGCTACTGTCATGGTTCGGGAGAATTGCACTTGCGAAAATGATGTTGTTACCCAGAATATTTTTTTTATTTGATGCATTAGCGATTCAATTGAAGGACAAGGAAATTAAGGAGTTTCAAATTTTGATTAATAACTATTGTAACGGGGGAAAGAAATCTAGGTTACCAAAAAAGTTATGGTATTTACCACAGAAAGAAGGAGGGTTGGGAATGCCAAATTTGATGGTATATTATCGGGCATTTCAAATCAAGAATGTTGTGAAGATCTTGGCAAGGGAAAAAGTAATATGGGAGGAAATCAAGAGGAGGGACTATAGATATATGGGTAAAATGGTATTTTTAGGTTGTAATATGGGAAAGGTAGTGACTGAAAATACTATGATGAAAAGATTAATGAGTGTATGGGAAAGGGTGAAGAAGGACTTGGTCCCGAATGTCTCTCCAATATTGGAAATTTTAGATATGGCGAGTTTTCCAATTAATATAAATGAGGAGATAAAGGAGGTATTGAAGAAAAATGAGGTTATCCTGTTGAAAGACTGGTTTCAGATATGCACTAATGAGGTTAGTAGGTCAAAATTGTTTGAGCAATTAAAAATCAATTGGTTTCAGAGACAGGATTATTAAATGGAATAGTAAATATATGAGGGATTATGCTTTGGAAAGAGAATAGACTGAATTTGAAGAACTGATTTTAAAAGTTAGAAATGGAGACAAAAGTATTAAGGGATTAGTTAGTAAATTGTATACAATTTTAAATAAGGAGGGTGATCCACAAGAGGAATTGAAATTAAGGTGGGAACAAGAACTGAATATCAAGATAGAAAAGGATACATGGAGAAATAAATGGAAAAAGAGGATTATGAGAACAATGTCGGTTAGAATAAAGGAACATAATTATAAAATGTTGTGGAGATGGTGTCTGACCCCAGTAAGGTTACATCAAATGGACAATAAAAAAGATAAAATGTGTTGGAGATGCAAGGATACCATTGGAACGTATGAACACATGTGCTGGAGTTGTAAAGTGGTTAAAGATTTTTGGAATAGAATTGAAAAAGAAATTGGAGAAATTTTGGGCAAGATAGTAAAATTGGGATCAGGTACCACTCTGTTAACAAATGTGGAAGGTATTAGTTTAAACAAGGATAAGAAAGAGTTATTAGAAATAATGATTACAACAGCTAGATATTGTATTGCTAGGCATTGGAAAAATGACGTAATTATACAAACTGAAGAGTGGTATAAAGAAATGTGGAATTTAGCATTGAATGACAAATTGACCTGGGAGATAAAGAAAAAAAGGGATAATCTGAAAGAAAATAGATTATGGAATATTTGGAAACCTTTTGTGGATCACTCCCTTAAGGGGGATGAAAGAAACAGACCTGTACCTGAGCAAAGTGGATTTTGGAACTAAAATTATGGTGATACTCTGAGCTCTCCAGGGCAATGTAAATAGACACAGGGTGATCATTATTTACAGTTATATTTTGGGGGTTTTTTTCCTATCCATAATGGTATTATATGACTTATTGGAAAATAAGTTTCAGAGATGGCAGTTAAGATTAGAGAATAACTATTTAAGCAATAAGTCAAGAGATAGTACTTATAATGATGGTTTTAAGATATTTGATTTATAAAGATAGATACATAAATGTATTAGGATAGGTGTGTATATTCTTTTTCTTTATTTGTTGTCTTTGTATTTTGTATTTTAGCTTTTCTTTTTTTAAGTATTATCTTGTATAATTTGTTTGTTTTGTATTGTGTATTGCATTTTATATGTGTACAAATTTAATAAAATTTTTATATATATAAAAAAATCTAAGCTGTTGAGGAAATTTCCAGTAGTAGTCAATTGCTCGCTCTCTGAGGAGTTTTGTCACAGGTTTCATCTTATAACACCACACCAGTCCTTCAACAGATATATCATTATATACCTCCACATCACATCCATCAATTTTCAAAATGCCAGACCCAGCCTGTTTTATAAAAGCCATTACTTTTAATTTATCTGCCCGATTTGCAAATTTGACCAAAACATTTCTATAAACCTTTTTACCTCTTCTTGCCCCCAATCTAAAACAGCTTGCGATGTCTTCATTTACAAAAAAATTCCCCATGTTCAAATTGTTGAGCCAATCAACTATTCTTTCTTTCAGCTTATCTGGCATTTTTCCCCATTAAATTATGTATCACCACATTCTGTTTTCTCATCACCTCTTCAACCATATCCAATTTTCCCCTGGGTTTCAACTTTTAACTTCCTTTTGTTCCTCATTTAACCCTCTCATGTCATCCTGCATCAATTTCATATCTTGTGCACGGGTGTTTCATCCCCTAAATGTAAATTTTGATGGTTGTGAAGATCTTTTTTTTTTTTTGGAAGGGATACGATTTTGTTTTTAATGTTTGGGGAGAATTGATTGTCTTGTCGGGATGATGTAGTTTTTATTTATTTTTACGTTTATGTGTTGTTGATGGAATGTTAATTAAAAAATTTTTTAAAAAGAAAACCTATCCCCTGAGGAAGACTTTGATTCCCTCCCAGAACTTGAAGATGGAGAGAAGCTGACAGTTATTGCCCCCTCCCCAATTTCAGACTCAGGATTCTAAAGCTGCATCCCTAGATTTGGGCAGCTCAGCTCAATCCCCAAATCAACACTGACTTGAAGGCATGGGCTCAGCTAAGGAAAGTGCTTGGCTTGTGTAAGGAATGAATTTACTTAGGGTAAATGGATATATGAGAGCATGTGCAGAGTGTTGGGTAAGAATGGATAGAAAGTTGCCTTTGTAAAAGTGAAGGCAAAGACAGCAACAACTGCCAGAAGGGTGCAGCAAAAGAATGTTAGAGAATGGACATATTGGAATAGAATTGGTGGAGAATGGATGATAGATGGAGAAGGTTCTGGAAACCCTGAGGAGAAGGGGGAAAGGGGGAGGAAGAGGAGTTTAGAAAATGGCTGCTGTAAGAAGGCTTCCTTGGAACATCTAGATAGGTTTGTTGTTTTGCCTATATGTGGGTAGAGTACTGATCTATATTGTCACTGTTACTGGTTTTGAGTGTTTGATAAAGCTGCCTTTCATTTCCCCTCCTTGTTGATATATTCTGACTTGCTGTTTGTAAATACCTCAGTTTTGTTAAAATAAACATTTTTTAACAAAATCAAGCCCTTGTGTTTCCTCACACAAGGGAGTTTGTTTTTAGTTATCTACACACTACCAAGATTAGGCTGAACCACTGTTTACTAGCTAACCCTAGGAAGAGGGGAGGCTGTAATTTGTTAAGGCAGAGCCTGGATTGAAGTACAGTATTGAATATCCCAGGGCTTGTCCTGTTTAGAAAAATCCAGGCCAGACTTTGCATGTCAATGCGTCCTGGCTGGTATGGTCTCAGACTCAACATTTTCTTAGGAAAACAGTCTGATGCTCGTTATAACTTGTATGGGAGGAATCTTCAAAAGTAGGGGCTTCCTCAAGAGTATGGGGTAATCCTCAAAGGAAAGATTCCTTGAGGTTGGGGTAATCATGCTAGTCCCAGAAACTGGATAAATAAAAGTCTCACTCCAATTCTGAAGAATCCCATGCATACTTTCCCCCAGCTTGTGAGTAAAATTCAATGATAATAAAATCAATGTTGCCTTTTCCTTGAAATGAAGAATCTGCTGTATGAGGTAATTACCTTCTTGTGCCTACTGGCAAAGCCAGCCAAACTAATAAGCTTTTCTAGTGCTTGGTGGAAGCTGCGGGTCTTCTTCCCCTGTGTATCTTGATCTTTAGTAGGGTCCCAACCAAGGTCCACATTCAGGACTCCATGGTAGGCCAATCTATGTGGAAAGTTTGCATTCCACTAGGTGATAGAAATAGAAATAGAAAAACTCAGTTGATCACTCAGGCTACCATAGGTTAGGGCAGTGATGGCAAACATTTTAGAGACCGAGTTCCCAAACTCAACAGGCTGCCATCCACACTGCAGAGGGGCGGGGCAAATTCTGTGATGGGGGGAATGTGGAAGCATTCCACAGAATGCAGCAGCCTGGGTGGTGATGGGGCGCGGGCGTTATGCTCGTGCCTCACCATTACTTCGGGAGCTGCAATGGCTACCAGTTTGCCTCCGGGTGCAGTACAAGGTGCTGGTTTTGACCTTTAAAGCCCTTCATGGTAGTGGGCCAGGATACCTTAGAGACCGCATCATCCCAAGAGTGTCCGCCCGTCCAACCAGAGCGGATCGGAGGGGCTCCCTGATTGTTCCATCTGCCAGAGGGGCTCGTCTCTCTGGCACATGAAAGAGGGCCTTTTCCGTGTCCGCACCGGCCTTGTGGAACCTCCTGCCTGTAGAGTTGCGGGAGCAGATGGAGCTGCTACCTTTCAGAAAAGACCTAAAAACCAGATTGGCAGGGCAGATGTGGGGCCCAGATGGAAGAGTGGCCCCCGCCTGTTGGCTTATAAATTAAGCCCCTATTTCTTTTAATTGTCTTTTTTTATGTGGGTTTTAAGAGGAATGGGGTAGGTGGGTGGGTATGTTGGGTTTTAATCGGTTGTACTGTTTTATGTGTGTTTTAACTTGTTGTGAGCTGCCCAGAGTTGGGTTTACCTGATTGGGTGGCATATAAATTTGAATATAAATAAAAAATAAATAAATAAATTCCCATTGGGCTGCTGGGCAGAAGGGTGGGACAAACTCTGTGCTGGGGCAATGGCACACATGCCTACATAGAGGGTTCTAAGTGCCCCCTCTGACATGTGTGCCATAGGTTTGCTACCACTGGGTTAGGGTTTCTAAGTCACCTGACCTAGTACCCAAAGCAGGAATGCAGGAAACAATTATATGGGGCAATTGTTGGTTCAGATAGTTTAATGTTGTCTACATTGACTTGTCAACAGCCGTCTATCAATGAGACAAGTGTCTTTCCAAGCCTATCTGAACTCATCAAAAGCTGATCCTGAAATCTTCTCCATGAGATGCTGGTTTCTACCACTGACCTATGGTATTTTCCACTACATATAAGAGGAAGACCTACTTCCACCAAATTTTGTCTCTTTATTATAAAAATACCTATTATTCATGTATTTTAAATATACTTATTTATAATTATTTTTCAAGTTTATTGCCCTCTCTTTTTGTCAAGATACTCTGGTTTGTTCATTTAGTCTATCGTGTAGCCAATTCAGGCTATGGGTTAATTTTAATTTGTGATAATTTATACTGACAGGACTGAGGGGGAAATCAGCCCCATTCCTCCATCCCAACTGTTATTTATGGAAAACTAAATCTGAAAGGGAAACTAATCCTTATCCAAGGAGGCTCTCCATACTGTTTAACCCCTCACCCAACCCCAAAATCAGGATACTTACTTCATTATGTGGACATGAAGAAACTGCTCAGCTCTTCAAATTTAGCTCTCCATGTGGGACAGCTAGGAGGGAGGGGTGAGGCCAGCTTGCTCCATCTGCTTGATCTTAGCCCTTTCACTGAATTCCTGCAGAGGTCTCACGTTGGAGTGATTTTGTACAAAAGATCTCAAATAAGCTCTGAGAAGGATGTAATAAATGCTTGTAGTTCAATCCCAGGTTGTTTACTAGCCACTGGTTTATATTGGCTGTGGGGGAAAAGAACAAGAACTATTTCCAACTATTTATTTGTCACTGCTTGTACAACTGGAGTTTTGATGAAAAATTATGGCCTCATATAATTATGAGGGAGGTTAGGGGCTGTTGCCTGACTGCTCTCAGTTGTAGCAGGCTAACCGTCCATCTACTTAGAAAGAGAATTTGCCAGTTCTGGAAGAGGAATGATGAAAGAAAGTCAACCACAGCTGGTGACTGTGGAGCCACCTATTGGATCCATCTCTCAATACACAATATTTGGAGGGATGCCCGGATGATTCTTGGCAGCTTCTCTGCACCCACCAGGTCATTCCATCTGGTTCTGACAGTGTTGTAAAGGGCTCTCCCACCCAGCAACACTTATATGAGTCTTCAGTTTAATAAATGCTGTTACTAACTCTTCTGAGTGTAATTGGCTTCATATCATAACTTTCTATCATTAACCAAGTTAAAATCAATTTTTTCATGGCTGTTTTCTGGGGGATTCAACTGCATCTCTTAGATTGTCATTGATGGTCAGAGTAAGGTGGATCCCCCTCCTCAATTTAAGCAATAGCAATTATACTTATATAGCACCCCATAGCGCTGGGCGCTTAACATGTTAATTAGCATTTCCCCTCCCAACATGCTTGGTACTCATTTTACCAACTACAGAAGGATGGAAGGCTGAGTTGAATCCACCTTGAGCCCCAATCAGGATCAAACTCACAGAAAGGAAGTATTTGCAATATTCTTGGGCATTTTGTCTTGTACATGTTTCCCACAAACCAATTCAAGGGAATGCTACCTGAGACATTTCTTTTACAAAATGAAGTATGTCTGGATGGTTTTCTAACATCCTCCAGGACAACTGGCTAGTTACATCAGTCAATATTACCCTTTCCTTGGTGCTAGCCAACTATCTGTGGGGTTCATTTAGCAATTAACCGTATCTTTTTGCAAATTGCTGTGAGATAGTCCAGAAGGAAAGAGAGCCCTATTTTCCAAAGGTGGAAAATAGCAAACCATCCTTTCAGTAGGAAACATGACATGAGTTATGCCATTTCAAACATTACACAGTGTTGGATCGGGACCGCAAAGCAGGCCAGATATGCTGGATCGGGGCCTGAAGTGGGCCGGTGGGTCCCAGAGGAGACTGGTCAAGCAAAGACACATGAGGCAAGATGGAGCAAAGACCAATGTTTAATGATGACAAATCAGAAGCATTTATGCCTGCTTAATCTGGCTGCGTGCATACGCTGCGCGTAGCGATACAAAGGAAGCCCTGAGTCTGCACATCATGTTTACATAAGTTAATTGGGGAAGTCTTCACCAGGGGAAATTCCTTATCTAACTTAATTGACTACGGGGACATACATTGTTCCTCGTTATCGGAAGCAAACAATTGGCCAAAGTTGACTCTTAGACCTTAGGGATTCTCCGGATGCAAGATTACCCATTACATGCCTATCGAGTTAGCCATTAGCTCTCTATTGTCCTAGCTGCCTGTCAGATCAGCAATTGGTGAATTAAACTCTATCTAATATTCCGCTCCCCAATTTCTGTCCCCTCAGAACCAGAGCTCCAAGGAGCATGCCCCCAAATCCTGGTTCTGTCAGGGACAGTATGCCAATTGTGTGCGCGGATCCCACAACACAGGGATGCAGAAGTTGTCAAGGCTATACCAGAAGTGCCTGGATACATTTGTGAGACAAACTGGGACCTTTGGTGAGCTGTAGTTCCCCCAAATAATTTCTAAGCCTCAATGGTCTAACAAAAAGCCCTCTTAAAGTATGACATAAAGCAGGGGTTCCCAACCTAAGACCCACTGTGCCATTTCATGTGACCTCCCCGCCTCTCCAAGAGCATTCAAGAAACAAAATGGCCACCCCTTTGAAACTGTTGGGACAAAATGGCCACCCCATCATGCAGGAAAGGCAAAATGGCATCTGGCCCTCAAAGCTGATTGAGAGAGTGCGACCTGGCTCCTGGTTTGAAAAGGTTGGGAATCCCTGACATAAAGTATGCCATTCCTGGCACCTGACCTTGCTATGAACGATACAGATTGTTGAACAGCAGCAGTCACTGAGTGGTATCTCAGAGGAGTAAAAAGACCCCTTGGCAGCCCCTACCCAAAAGATGGGAAGACTCAATCGTGAAAAGTTTGAGTCAAACCTGAGAAGAGGAGTGTGGCAGTGAAAGCAAGTTGCGACCAGCAGAAATTCACTCCTTGATAGTCTGCTCAATCGAGGAATCGATGCAAATTGTGGCTCTGACTATCACTGTTTCCCAGCTTCACAGACTGAATGCCAGGGCCATAGCCAGGGGGGCAAAAACCCTCCTGAGCTAACAGTCTCCCCCCCTCCCCCCGTGGTGCCATTGTTATATACAGTATGTGAGTGTGACATTGTTGCCCCCCAAAAAAAATTTTGCCCCTCATGAGAAAATTTTCATTTCCCCCCCAAAAAACAAAAACAAAAAACACCAACAATCTAGAATCCTGGCTATGGCCCTGCTGAATGCCATTACTTATGTAGCCCCTAAAAGCACCACTTAGCTACAAGAGAGAGGTACTGGTAGACTGGGGTGAACCCCAAGAATAGCAAATTCAGAGGAGGATATGAGAAAGATAAAAGTTCAAAAAGGCCTCCCAGACAGGGGAAGGCAATGCCAATATGTGCAACCTAACATAACATTTTTGAGCAGTTACACTTGTGTTTGATAAACTGTGTTTTTGAAGCAGTTTATCCAGTTAATATATGGCATGTGATCTGAAGTACTGTATAAGACTTGCACAACATATGCTGTGCCAAAATTGCCCTGTAGGATGCCAATTGCTGTCACCAAAACCAACTGGAGATTAATTACTCCAAAACTAAAACTATGGTGTTTTCCACATAACCTAAAATACACCAGTGGTATCTTAACCAACAATTAATTGAACAGACCCACTATTACAATTACCTGGGGGTAATCTTTCAATCTAACGGTAGCAAAAATTCACACATAATGCACCTAGCCTCTAAGGCAAGGGGTAGTGCCGGCGCCATCCAAAACCTTTTCTGGAAGAAAGGCGGTTATAATGTCGTAGCCGCTCTAAGGCTGTTTTCAGCCAAACCCCTTGCTCAAATGTCTTATGGGGCCCCATTTAGGGCCGCATCGAGTATTCACCCCTTAGAAATTGTCCAATCTAAGTTCCTGAGGTCCATTATGCAGACACCATCTTGCATTTCTAATGCTGCCCTAAGGTTAGATATGGGCATGCTAACCGTGAAGGCCAAATTATTAACATGCGCCGCTATGTATTGGGTGAAACTTCTGTTTTCTCCAGTGGGTCTACTTACTTTAATGATGGCAGATAATGTAATTTCCTCTTGGATTTCTCATATAGAAGCAGTTTTGACATCATATGGACTTTCTAAAACTCACGTTGTTTCCCTGGGACCAAATCGAGCCAGGGAGGAAATTAGACAAAGGGTAACTGATATATACCGCCAAACAGATCTAACCAAAGTTACCTCTTCCTTGTTTGAGTGGCCGCATTTTAACGTGCTTAAACCGTTGTCCTATCTTTCCTCTTTAAATAACGGAGACCACAGGCACTCTTTTAGTCTCATTCGATACAATATGCTTCCCTCGGCATTTAGGGAGGGGCTTTATAAGAAAATCCCAGTTTGTGAATGTATATGTGCTTGTCACACCAACCAAATAGAAAATTCCGAGAACATTCTTTTAGAGTGTCCCTTTTGTGAAGATCTCAGAAAAGAGCTCTTTTTAGCAGTTCTGTACTTGGCCTCCAGCAATAATAGAAACTTGAGCATCTTACTATCTGACAGTTCCAAGGCAACGATGGCCACTGTCGCCAGGTTTGCGTGGAAATCATCCTGCATTCACAAAAGTATGGCGATTCATGTCTTTTGACCACAATAGTGCTCAGTAAATAGTGAGCCTCCAGTGTTAAAATTCATGAACATGAACTCAGGACAGTCAGACTAAAGTAAAATATAGGATTCTCAAACAAATTTTTAATTTTTAATATTTTACTGTATATGCTCGATGTGTCGGAAATCCTTTTATTCTATACTAGTATATTTTGCACGGCAGTGCCGGGCTTTGTAAAATTGTGTTGGATAGTAAAGGGTTTTGTGTTTTTTTTCTTGAACCAATGGTGCTGAGCTGTTTTAAATGGTGTTGAAAGGTTTTATGATTTTGTGGCTTCGAGGTGCTGTGTCTGCCTGCGGCGGACTTGCGCTCCCAGTGTGTGTGTTTTTATTTTTTATTTTTTGCGCGCTGGCTTCCTCAGTGCCGGGCTCTTTAAATTGGTTTTGGAAGGTTTTTGTTTTATGTTTATGCAAATTTTATTTTGATTTAATTTATTTAATGTTAATTAAAAAATTTACTTTAAAATTTAATTTTGGTTTTTTAAATCTTTATTTTTATGCATTTTTTATTTTTTTGTTTTGGTTTTTTGGGTTTTTTGAGTGAAAAGTGATTTCTAGTTTTTTGGTATTTTTTGAGATTAGTGTGAATATTTTTGAATGTTTTGATAACTTATTTGATTAATTTGGGAATTAATCTTATAAGTTTCAATATTTTTGAATGTTTTTTTCTCTTGTGGCCTCTGGGTGGGGGTGGTGAGCTTTTCTTCCTCTCTATAATTTTTCTCTTCTGTCCTCTGGGTGTCGCTTCCGGTAAGTATTTTCATTATTTTCTCATTTGAGTTCCGGCCGTCATGGAGTGAAGACGTCTCCAGGTAAGCTCTCTGGGGGGTTTTGGGGGGGGGGTTGTGTTGGGTTTTAGGGGGGTGTCTTTGTGATGTTTTTGTTGTTACTTTTTGAATGTTTTTGTGTTTCTTTTTTACTGTTTTTGTGACTGGTTTTGCATGTTTTTGTGACTGTTTTTGAATTTTTTTGTGTACTTTGTTTGGAGGGGTCTTTTTTCTTCGCGGGCCAGGCAGGATCCCTGGCCCATTGAAAGAAAATGGTGGGTGGGTGGGGGTTTTTTGGAGGGGGGGTTCATGGGCCAGGCTCCATCCCTGGCCTGTGGGCAGAAAAGGGCGGGGGTGGTCTTTTGGGGGGGGGGTTCCCAGGCCAGGCTTGATCCCTGGCCCGTGGGCAGAAAAGGGCGGGGGTTGTCTTTTTTTTTGGGGGGGGGGTTCGCAAGCCAGGCTCGATCCCTGGCCCGTGGGCAGAAAAGGGCGGGGGTGGTCTTTTTTGGGGGGGTCACGGGCCAGACTTGATCCTTGGCCTGTGGGCAGAAAAGGGCGGGGGTGTCTTTTTTTTCCATGGGCCAGGCTCGATGTCTGGCCCATCGACAGTAAGGGCAGCGGCAGCGGGGGGGGTTTTTCATGCGCCGGCTGGCCCATCAAAAGGAAGGGCAGTGGCGGGTGGGTTCTTTTTTTCACACGCTGGCTGGCCCGTCTAAAGGAAGGGCAGCAGCGGCGGGGGGATTTTTTTCCACGGGCCATGCTGGCTGGCCCGTGGGAAGGAAGGGCAGCGGCGGCAGGGGTTTTTTTTACTTTTATTTTTTGCGCGCCGGCTGACTCAGCGTTCTGCGCGCTAATGGCACGCAGGACACTGGGGCTTGTAGTTTTGCCTGCGCGTGTTTGCTTACTGCAGTGTTTTTTCCTGCGGCTTTTTTTTATTGGCCACGGCACGTTTCCGAACGTTTCTTTGTGCGGCATGGTGCAAGGAACGTTGGGAATTGAAGTTCCCTTTTTTTGTTTGCATCCGGGGGGCTCCGACAGTTACCTGCGAACCCCGTTTGGGCGAGTGCACAGAGGCTCGGACGGGGCTAGTGGGGCCTGGTGCAACATCCAATGGTTAACGCACCATTTTATAGGTATAGATGTGATGCCAGAATGGTTGTGTTATCTGGTGCACTCTGTCTGGCCTTTAGCTGTAATAATAAAGATTTAGATTTAGATTTAGGATGATACAGTAGTGTATGAGGGCCAAAATGGCCAATATAAAAACAACTCCGAAACCTCCAACTTTCCAGCATGATGTGCTGATTTAGCTGGGCACACACACACAATTGATATTGTGACACAATTTAACCTGACACAAATGTTGGTTTAAAATAAACAATCCCTTCAAGAGTGTTTCAGATGATCCACATTAGGGGCATGTAATGTGAGAGAACATGTGCGTCATGTCAATGAGTAAATTTGACTCAATATCACCAGTGTTAACTCTGAGACAAATGTGTAACTGCACCTTTAGTCAGTTCTGCTCCTGCATTGCTCCTCTTTGGTGAGAGTCATTTTTTTCCATGAGTCAGGCTTCAATAGGAGTAATGCACCCCCCTGCCCAGGTCTTCTCATGTGCCTAACTCCCTCCTAGGATGTTTCAGCAAACAATCCACTGCTGACTACCTTTTTATTACGTTACACAACACAGTTTTTCCACCACTTTTATGACATTTAATTAAAGCTGCCAGAAGGTGATACTGCCCCCTTTCCAAAAACAAAATAAATACAACTTTTATCACTTCTAGAAATGCTAGAGCAGTTGTCAGGACATTTGATGGATTTCTGCAATTACAGGACTTGTGGGGCATTTTATACTTGCATCTGCACTGAAGTCTAATATAGTAGAGGAAACACTTGCTTCCCCCTTTAACCTATTGCCTCCATCTTTATAAAGGATTGACATATCCCTCTCACACACACACACACAGATTCTCTGCCTTTTTTTTCCTTAATAGGGGACTACAGTGGCTAAGATGCTGACTGGGAGGCAGGTCAGCAGTTCAATTCCCGAGTACTGCAGGATGGAATGAGCTCCCATCTTTGTCCCAGCTCCTGCCAACCTAGCAGTTCGAAAGCAAGAAATTGCAAGTAGATAAATAGGGACCACTTTGGTGGAAAGGTAAATGGCATTCTGTGCCCTCCAGTGTCTACTCATGCCTGCCACATGACCACACAAACATCTGCAGAAGCAAGACAGCACTGGCTCTTTGGCTCTTTGGCTTTGAAACAGAGATGAGCACTGGACCCTAGAGTCGGATATGACCGGCTTTCGAGCAAGGGTGACCTTTGCAGGGGGGGATCTACTTTTTTTTCTTCAAGTTTATCTTTATAAAAAAATAGCAAGAAAACGATGTCTTTGCATATATTCTTCAACTTATAATACTAGTAACATTTTCAGATTGCAACCTTTATTTGAAATACTTCTATTTAAATTAAGCTATTCCCAAAGCCACCTATCTAGACTTACAATTTCTATCAAAAAATTTCAAAGCCCTTGATATTAAGATGATTAAAGAGCTCAACAGGTGGTGAATATGACAACAAAGTATAATATTACTCTTATCAAGATATGATATTGCATTCCTATGAGCATCAGGCCAAGAATCAGCTCTCTCTTTGGTTGTAGCAATGGGTGTATTGCTGAGAGGGCTGTGGAGGGTGGTGGAGGATAGGGGTGCCTGGTGTGCAATGGGTCCATGGAGTCACAAAGAGTTGGACTCGACTATGCAACTGAACAACAGCAACAACAATGGTTGTAGAGTTTCTTATTGGAAGTAGGAAGGAAATTTATATTAATTTGTTACTGTTTCTGCATTTTATGATAATGTGTTATATGTTTCATTTATTTACCCTTATTACTGATGTAGGTGGTTACCAATATAGCCTAATGTTTCTACTTGGTTTTGAATCCGTGAGTTATTGGGAACTATGCCAAAGGAATGAAGCAGGATCTAAATCACAGTGGTGTTAGAGTCTGCTCTAGACTACTTATGGAGTGCTAAAATAATTAATAGGGGCATAGAGAAAATAACCCTGAAAATGAAAGTATTTTTAAAATGCAGCTTGGAAAATAGTTTACATAGTAGTTATTTTGTTCTTCAGCTGAATGAGGTCACATAATAAAAATATTTTACCAGCCAAATGTATTATCCTAGTTGTACTAGCTTTTTGAATACTGTAAACATTACTGTGAATGAATACAAAAGAGTGGGAATGGGTATATTTTATACAATGTCACCATTTACTGATATTTATATAAATACAAAAGAACAGAAATCTTCTGACTCTGTCCTTAAGAAGTCCAGAAAAATAATCATCTCTAAGATAGTTAATGAGAATAAGAATAAAATCATTCAGAGTCTTTGTATCAGATTTTAGCTGGTTCTGTCAAGTCTTTGAGATTTATATAAAAACAGCAACCCTTGCCATCCACAACCCCAGAGCAAGCCATGGTCTACTAAGAAAATATTTATGTTTAGATAAGGAACATTTAAGGGTATAAATAATGGCCAAAAAGATAATCAGACATATGGGGCAGATTCCAGCATATCATTGCAAAAATATAAGGCAGATGTTGTTGATACTAATCAGACTGTTGGAACAAGGCACTCTGCTTCTCTAGAAGTCAGCAACGTGGGCAGTTTTGTGCCTGCCAATCTTTCTAACACTAGGTCAGGCAAAAGGAACTACAGAATAAACACACCAAAAAGATGCCTTTATTTTGACAGTTTCATGTCTGGCTTAGACATGGAAGACAAAGAATTATACTGTTAGGTAAAGGTAAAGGTTTCCCTTGCTTGAAAGCCAGTAATATCCGACTCTAGGGTTCAGTGCTCATCTCTGTTTCAAAGCCGAAGAGTCAACGCTGTCTGCTTCTGCAGACATGACTAGACACCGGAGCGCATGGAATGCTGTTACCTTCCCACCGAAGTGGTCCCTGTTTATCTACTTGCAATTTCTTGCTTTCGAACTGCTAGGTTGGCAGGAGCTGGGACAAAGACAAGAGCTCATTCCATCCTGCAGTACTCGGGAATCCAACTGCTGACCTTCTGCCTTCCAGTCAGCGTCTTAGCCACTTGAGCCAATGGTACTGTTAACATAATACTGTTAATATTATATATTGTATATGTTTTATGCTGTAGGCCACTCTGGGTGGCACTTGTGCCAGGACAGCGGGATATAAATACACCTAATAATGATAATACTGTTAGCTTTGATTAATCTACTCATATCTCAGTGTTTTGCGGTGTTTGACACTGGTTTTTTTTTTAAGGGATGGGGAGGGACACTTAATAGTGACAGGGCTTTCAAGAACTTCAGTTAAGCCCAGGCAGCTTTCAGATTTTGAGGTCCTATAATAGTGATTCTCTTCTCCCACCCTTCAGGTTGATGAATTTCAGTCAGGGTCACAAAACAAACTCTGAGGTGAATTATAGTGATTAATCAAGGCACCAGCAATGGCTGATTTGCAGCACCCTCCACAATTTACAACTACTGTATCTAGTTTTTAGAAATAGATATGGGGAATGTTGATGGAAGCTGAAATCAACATTTGTAAGAAGTCCTTCTTCTGCTCCCTTGCAAAAATTTGCTGTTGAACAGCAGCCAAAATCTGAGGCTCCCATGAGCCTGAGAACCAGGTGCTACCACTACAAAGTCTGAAGATGGCTCCACACAGGTTATGTTAGTTGAACTCAAATTATTTGAAATATGTGGGACTGTAGCAGTGGTGGGCATCAGCAGGTTCACACCAGTTTGCCAGAACCGGTATCAGAAATTCTAGCTGGCCCCGCCCATCCAAGTTTTGAAATAAAGTAGTCCTTATTCAGGTGCAACGCAGGGCTTTCCCCCCTGGCCATGTCCACCATACCATGCCCACAGTGAGGTAGTAAAGATTTTTTAAGCCCACCACTGGACTTTAGTAATAGTTTTTCTCTCCCATGGATTTCAAGAGGCTCTGCTTTCAAATCATTTAAATCGAATCCAAACCAATCTGAGGTTTAATGCAAGCTAAAGTTTGCCCCATTATTTATTAGCAATATTTATCCTTTCCCCTTCCCTTTTCTCCATGGAGGCCAAGGTAGAACGCATATTATTTGAAACTCTCACAGATTAAGAAAACACTTGGAAAATGTAATATATATATATATATATATTCTGAAATAATTCATTTCACTGTCAAACAGAATACTGTCAGGATTTTTAAATTATTATTTAGTCAGAATCTTTTTTTTTGTAATTTGAATCTTATTGTGTTTAGATGTACTGTAGTAGTTTAGCTACTACTACCTGCAATTGCAAAAACCAAGCATTCCCCAACTTCCATCCAACAGCCCTTAACAGAGATAACATTTATAATGCCTCTCAGTCTTTTCTTCATGACTGAATATAGTGCTTGGTTTCCAGACCCTTTACCATTGGTCATCTTCTTCATACATTTCTGGTCACTGAATCCTTCTGAAACTGAGAACACAAAATCCTAGGTGAAATCTGAACAAATACAGCACTAGCCACTATACTATACTCCTTCCAAAGGCAGGAAAAAACTCAACTACAGGTAAGTGTCCATGAGTCAATCTTTACCTATAAATCTGAGCGTTAACCGTTGGAACTTGACAAAGGATCCTACACCCGGCCATACTAGCCCGTCCTGAGCATTTGTGCAGCAAATATTTTAGAAATGCGCCAGTGGGGCAGGAGACCCACAAACCTGAACAAAGCAAAAGAACCTCAATTCCCAACGTTCCTTGCGCCATGCCACAGCCAATGAGGCTGAGAGGCACGAGCAAAAAGAACGTTGGGAAACGCGCTGCAGCCAATCAAAATCGAGCCGCAGGAAAAAAAACTGCCACAGAAACGCAAACCACAAACACAAAACTACATGTCCCAGCATCCTGCACACAATGAGCATGCACAACGCTGAGAAAGCCGGCGCATGAAAAATAAACCTACACAAAGCAATGGGAGTGCAAGTCCTCAGTAGCCAGACTCAGCACCTCGCAGCCACACAAAACAAAAAGCCACCATGAGACACCCGCCGTCCTTCTTTCCCGGAGCAATGGGAAGAAGAGGGACTCCCTCTCTTCCACGCTACCCCACCAAAGACATGGTGAGACCACCACCGGCCTCAAGAAAAGTTGAGCCAGGGTGGGGAAAAAACAACAAAAACCGGAGGGAGGGTTCAAGGGGGGAGATACTGGAGCATTCCCCCCCCCCCTCCTTGAAAGCAAACCAATTCCCTGGGAAGCAAAGGCAGCGAACGAGACTCCGGTTGCTTCCTTTACTTCCCGAGGAAGTGTTTTGCTTTCAGGGGGGAATGCACCAGTACCTTTCCCCCCTCCCCCCCCCCCCATGTTGAAAGCGAACCAATTCCCCAGGAAGCAAAGGCAGCGAATGGGCCTCCGGTCGTTGCCTTCGCCTCCTGGAGGTACTCACCCGGGCGCAGCACACACTTACTGGGCTGTACATTTGAAACCTGCCTAGTGTGTGTGTGTGTGTGCGCACACCAAAACAACCCCTAAACACCAACATCACCAAAAAGAAAACAACAAAAACAAACACCAAAATTGTTACAAAATAATAACGCAAAAATAAATCAATAATTTAAAAAACATTAATAAACAAAAATAAATAAACCACAAAATACAGAAACAAAAACTTCCACAACACCACAAAACCACAAACAAAACACCTAACTATAACACAAAAAAGAAAACACAAACAAACAACAACGAAATAAAACAAATTAAACACAACCAGAAATAATAAAACCAATTAAACCTAACTAAAAATAACCAACACAAAAAAGAACAAACAGAAACACCTCCCAGCCCACCAACACAAAAGCAAAACAAAGAAAAACCCCAGAAGAAAGAAAATCAGACAACACACCAGCGTGTCCTCCCTCCACGATGTCTGGAACAGAAATGAAAAAACAAAGATGACTTACCGGAAGAAGCCCCACCCAGAGGCCAGGAGAGAAAAAACAGTGAAACTAAAACAGAATCCCTAGCAGCCCCACCTGCAGGGCACAATAGTAAACACAACTCAAAAAGACTCAACAGCCCCACCTAGAGGCCACAAGAGTAAAAACAAGTCAAAAACATAACACAAAATCACAATTTTACACAAATCACAAATATATCTCAGAAATATAAAAAAAAGATTTCTAAAATCCTGTGTTGAGTTTTAACTCAAATAAAAACCCAAAACATCTACACACAGTTTAAAAACACTGAATGTAAAAAACATGTACTTTCACGTTTTAAAAATATTAACTATGATACAACCATTAAAAAAGGACACATACTAAAATATTATTTGGTTAAACAGAAAATTTAGAAAAATTATATCATCCTTTGTTAATCACAGTTTATAACAGCCCGGCATCATAACAAAAAATAACATATATATTAAAACAAATATTCAAAAACACATTAGAAAAATTACAACATACAAGTTGTTATTACTGTAAAGTATCAAAACAATACAATCTATTTAACAAATGAAAACATAAAGAAATTGTGCATAAATAAAAATTTTAAAAAGAACAATTACTGACTAACCTCTTTTTTACAAACATTACCAAAAAACAAAACCTTCCAACACAATTTAAAACAGCCCAGCAACGCTGGGCAAAATCTGCTAGTCCTACTATATAAACACTTAGAGGGAGCTGCTGCCTGTGGACAGGTTGAGTCTAATAAAACCTAGCATACAGTGCCCAGATCATCATCTCTAAGCTGGAGAAAATTGCAGTAATCAATATACACTTCTTCAGCACAAATTGAGAGGGGGGGTTAGAAGCCCGTCATCATAAATACTTCTCTGCCTGCCATCTCACTAATCAATAGTGATATTATTGTTTGCATTACGTGCCTATAGATTTAATCAATACATCTTGCTAACGGGTAATAAGAGGAAGGATTGAATGTCAGTTGGGCAAGGTAATCTGAGGGCACTGTGTATATCTGTGGTTTCAGTGGTGACATATCTTTCTATCCAACACAATGTGACTTGTATCAGGTTAGATCAGGATGTCACTGGAATACATAATGTGTCAGGATATTATGTCTGTGTGTGTTTATCTTTTAAAGGAGTCCAGGGGATAAGAAGTCTTCTAGGCAGGCATTTTCTTTGCTGAGAAAAACCAATCATATCTCTTTCCTGCTTGGATCAGTCACTTCCAAAGGGTGAGTCATGGGTAAAAACTTGGAGGTCAAATGACCAGGCTGCCCTGTAGGCTTTGCAGGCGCACCCCCCCAATAACGGACACAGACAACATTGAAAGTGGATAACAGCAAAGGGCCACATTTATTGATTCAATGCCCTAGTCCGAATTATAAATTTGTATTGGTAAAACGACCAATCATAATTCCTAAGGCAAGCAGGCCGAAGTAACACTGGTAAGGTACCACCCCAAAATTGCCAACGGCAATTGGTTACAATGTATCCATTTGTATCAATTTGTTTGTTGACAACAAACAAATTGTTGACCGTAGTCAATAACTAACTTATGACCCCACCCTCTGACGTGTATCCGTGAAATCACAGGGGTGATGCATGCTGGTTAGCAATCGTCATCACCCCATCGCCTGGTTTGCCGTTGACCGGACAACGTTTAACTAATTTATTCCTATCTAGTGTTGTCCAGTCAATGCGAACCTGCCGGATACTTGTGGGTCATACTGTTTACCTTACCAGTGCTACCCGCCACACGGAGGGGCTTCAAAGAAGACCTGACGCCCCCCCCCCCCCAGACCGTCAGCTCGGTCAACAGGCCTGCTCGCCAATCACCCAACAGGAGGTCCATACCTCCTCGCGACAGGTGGACCCCATCCCCTGCATACAAGTCATAATTTTGTAGACTAATATCGGGGTGATGACTAACCCGTCCCCAAGCCCTGGCGGCAAGAAACCGCGCCACTGCCTTATTGACCGCGCGCCTAGCGCGGTCAAGGGCCAGGAGGTTAACGCCCCCTCTGTAAGAATGGCGCGGGACAATGTCCGACCAAACCAGGGTTGTGGCAGGCCAGACATAATGCAAGTAGGCGAGTTCTTCGCAAATCGCATGCTTGAGCGATAAGCCGGTGATCTGGCCCAAATCATTGCCCCCCAAGTGGATAATTAGAATGTCAGGCGGGTCAGCACCCAGGCCAGAAAAAAGGAAAGGCCGCAGCTCCTGCCATAACATCCCAGGCTTACCATGCCATGCGAGACTGGCGTGGTCACCCAGTCCCAGTCGGGGTCCCCACTCTGTCGCCGCAGCGTAACGCGCTGCCCTGTGCACATAGCTGTGGCCCACCAGCCATACTGTCACCGGTGTGATACGACACCCAGGGTCTGTAAGAAAATTGAGAAAAAGGCGGTAAGGTGACTGGATTGGTACTCATGGCGGGAGTGGGCGCACATAAAACTGAAAACATTGTGAGCCCCACCTCCCCATGCTGCGGATGTCAGCCCCAGAGTACCCAAAAGCAGCTGCTGTAGAGGCTGCGCCAATACGGAATGAATGTGTGCCATAACGGGCACCTGGTAGTCCCACCCTGGTGAGGGCTTTGGCTGTCACCTTCCAAAACTGAAACTTAGTAAGGGGAGACCCATCTTGGTGACAGAAAAACGGGCCGTGGTGCATGCCACGCAGTGCCAGGAATTCCTGTAGGGCACCAACCGGACAGATGTCTACCAAAGAACAACGTAGCAGTCTTACACCGCTGCCTACGCCATGCTGATCTGTTTTAGAGGAGCGTATCCTCAACTGGGCCCAGTCTTTGGCTACATAGACATCTTCGAGTTCCAGTGCCCTACCACTTGCATCCGCCTTAGACAGCATCACGAGTTCGCTGATGCGGAGCGCTCCAAAAAATGCCACCGTTGTGGCTGCATGGAAAAGGGCTGCCTCATAGTGATCAAAACAGAGGCCTGGCCAGCCCCGGGCCAACTGGGTAAGAACCCCTGGGGAAATAGGGTGCCGGTCGTCCAGGCAACGCCCGCGCTCGCGCACCCACCCCTCCAAAACATGTCTCACACGGAAGTCCGATGTGGTATCCACATGACCTCCCACTTTGGCCATAAAAGCCAACGCCGAGAGCTTGGATGCTATGGTGCGAGGTGCGAGGCCCTGTGCATGCAGGTGAACCATGAACCGCAGAACATGGTCCACCGGGATAGGCCAGGTCTCTGGCAGGTGATATTGAGCAGAAAATGCCCTGTAAGAATTGAATGCTTGTTGATACGCCTTACGCGTGCGTGGCGCTAGTGACAGGCCAATCGCCCGGTTCACCTCTCCTTGCCAATAGTCCACATCTCGTCCGGGAGTGGCGAGGGAAATTCCTCCGCATCCGGGGCCAAGGCGCGGAACCGGGAGATCTGCAGGCGGGACAAAGCGTCAGCAATATCATTATTAACCCCTGGGACATGCCTGGCCCTGAACAAAACGTTGAGGCGCAGGCAGCGCAGCACAAAATGGCGCACTAGATCCATGACCCTGGGCGATTTGGAAGTTTGTGCATTGACAATGTGAACCACAGCCGCATTGTCGCACCAAAAATGCACCACCGAATTAGCCCACTGTTCGCCCCATAGCATCAAAGCCCCCAGAATGGGAAAAAATTCCAGGTATGTGAGATCCCGCAGGCGACCCGTGCCTGCCCATGCCGGTGGCCACCCACCATAGGCCCACTTCCCATTGAAGTACATCCCATAACCCAGGGATCCTGAGGCATCAGACTGGATCTGGAAATCGGGGGACGCCAAGAGGTCAGACCTCCAAAATGAGACCCCATTAAACTCCCTCAGGAATTGCAACCAGACGAACATGTCTGCCCTGATACCCTGGGTGAGCCTGACTCTGTGGTGGGGCCTGGATAAGCCTGCCATGGCGTCGCATAAGCGCCGGGCAAAAGCCCTGCCCGGTGCGACCACCCTACAAGCGAAATTAAGGTGCCCATGTAGCACCTGGAGTTCCCTCAGGGATGCCTTACGCTTGGCCAGCAATTCCGAGATAAGGGCCACTATCCTGGATACCTTATCACCTGGTAGCCTAGAAGCCTGCACTACTGTGTCAATCTCAACCCCCAGGAATACTAGCTTGGTCGCTGGGCCCTCGGTCTTTTCGGGCGCTAAAGGGACACCAAGTTCCTCCATTAGCGTCTGAAATGTGTTAAGGAGACGTGCACACGTGTCCCAGCCCCGTTCACCCCCGAATAAAAAGTCATCCAGGTAATGGGCTACAGACCGGGACCCTGACCTGCGGACGAATGCCCACTCAAGGAAGGTACTAAAACGCTCGAAAGCCGAGCATGATATGGAGCAGCCGAAGGGCATGGCCTTGTCAAAATAATATTCCCCCTTAAATTTAAAACCCAGCAACTCAAAGTCGCTCGGATGCACTGGCAAGAGTCGAAAAGCTGACTTAATGTCACATTTGGCCAGTAAGGCACCCGGGCCGCACGAGCGCACCATGCGCAGCGCATGGTCAAACGATGTATACCTGACTGAACAAAGGTCATCAGGGATAGCATCGTTGACCGATCGGCCGGCTGGGTAGGACAAATGGTGAATAAGGCGAAAATCTCCTAGGGACTTCTTGGGGACCAAACCCAGTGGCGAGACCTTAAAATTGGGAAACGGGGGTGCGGGGAAAGGTCCAGCGACCCTGCCCGCGTCTAACTCCTTTTTAATGCTGGCCGCAGCAACCTCCTCCTTACCTCTAAGGGATAAAAGGTTGGGAGCATCCTGAGGGGACCTATCACCCATAAAAGGGATACGAAATCCCTGCTTAAAACCTTGAAGGAGATACTCGCCGTCCTCCCCCTTCGGGTACGATGCGAGCCAGCGCTCCAGCATGTCCACCTTAATTGGGGAGGGGGCCTTTTGGAGAACTAGCTCCATCCGTGGCAGCCTTGCCAGCCCACTGTCCACCCCTCCCCCTGCCTCGCGCCCCCCCAGGCCTGGGACAAGCAGAGGCTGCGTGGGGGCCAGAACATGTGGGACACTCGTGCTTATACCTGCAGTTCTTTCGATTGCAGGAACCATTTGACGAGAAAGTCCAGCACAGCAGGCGGGCTGGAACCCCCTGCCCCGCCGCCTGGCGGGTAACCTGAGCTGGAGCCGCTCGCTGGACCGCATGTCCGCAATGGTATCTATCCCCCGGGGCAGGGCGTGTGGGTGTCATATACAAAAGCGAAAGCCTCTGGCACGGCTCGTCCCATCTCATCTCTGGGTGGAGGGGAATCCTCATACGGAATTCCTCATCATATGCTAGCCATGAGGGGCCCGGGAAATCGACCATTGCCCGATATATGTTGTCCAAATATTGGACCATGGGAATAGCTAAATCTGGCCGCGCCCTCAAATATACCGCCATGTATATTAAGTAAGCGGGGAGCCAATTGGCCCAGGTACGCGGCGGCTTACGGCGGCGTGCCTGCTCCTTGTCCTTCTCATCCTGGCCCTCCCTTTCCTCTTTAGTGGGCTCTCTGTTCAGGAGTGAGAAAATATCAACGTACTCCCCTCGCCAAATCTTTTCTCTAGTAGCCTGTGCCAGGTGATCACCCAATGGCAAGGAATACCCTGCCGTCGGCAAAGCCGAGAAGGGAACGGCCGGCCTGGTGAAAGGGGCCTGAGTTAACCCAGCCACCCCCAGAACATTCCCTGCAGTGTAAGTACCCATGCCCACCCCAGTGCTCAAGGTGGCAGTCGTCGTCGCCGGGTGGGTAGCCGACAGCGCGGCCCCCGCACCACCCGCGCGAGGCCAAGGCCATTGAAAGGCCCCCCCTAGATTGGGAATGTGGGTGGATGTACTTGCTTGCACCGTATACTCACATGCTGCACCCCCGCGGGCCGCCCCCACCGGGGGTTCCGGCCCGCTGGGGGCGTCGGAGCTCACGACCGACGTAGAGCTCAACACCGGGGCTTGACCCGAACCTGGTTGCTGGCTGGGGAGCTGCGAGGCAGTGGCGGAAACCGCGCCACGCGCCTGCAGCAGCTCAACCCTCTCCGCCAGTTGTTGTCCTCCTGCCGACATTGCCTCAAAAGGAACCCCGAAGGGGGCACCCGCCTGGCTGGCCCGAGCCAACGACGCCTCGAGTGCCGCAATACGGGCCAGCAAGGTGTCCACGCTGACCGTGGGTAAAGGGCCGGCCGGCCCGCCCGGTCCAGGCATGGGTACATGTCCCTGTACCCCGGGACCCCCATACGGCCATTGGGCAGCGCCAAAGCCCGGCAGGGCTGGTGAAGAAACCTGCCAAGGCAGGGGGCCGCACCACCCCCCAAGGCTAGAGGACCCAGGGAGAGGCTGCGGCCCCAGAGGAGTAGGCCCGACAGATTGGGCAGTCGCAGGAGCGGTGTCCACCGCCCGCGGGCCACGGGCCGGAACCCCTTCCGCGCCCGCGCTTCGATCGCCCATTCCGGGCCAAGGGGCAATGGACCCCATTCCGCCGGCCCCGGCCGGGGCTGGCAAGGAAGGCTGCTGAGGAGGCGGCACCGCGGTCCTCCGACCTGGGTTGCGCCTCCTAACAGCGCGAGCTGAACTCGAAGCTGCCTTCTTTTTCGAAGGCATTTCCTACCGCAAAAAAGGGAAGCCGGCAAGGCAGAATCGCCACCAAAAGGCTTCCCGGTAAGCTAACCAGCGACGGAGACACAGGAAAAAATTTCTCCGCTCCGTCGCTGAGTAAAAATGGCAGCTCGGCTGCCTCGTGGCCACCTCTTTTATAGGAGAGGTGGCCACGCCCCTAACTACCCGGATTCTCTGTCCTGTGGGGGGGGCCGCAAAGGGCGCGGCGGCCATTTTGGCGCCGCGCTTGCATTATTTGGGTCCATTTTAGAACAATAGGGTCTATACCAAGTAGAATCCTGCGGTCTTTGCCAGTATTCATGCCAGTGCCCACAGATGCTCACCTTCAAACTTTCCAGGGGATGGCAGCTGAATGTGGGAAACTGCAATTTATTTCTATTTTCCTTCAATGCTTAGTGGCAGTGTGTACTGGGAGCTCTGGGGCATTGTGGGAAATGTAAACTGACAGGAGGGGGAGGAGCAAATGGCTACCCAGTGACCCAGACTGAAGCACATGAACTCCCAGCCATAGTCTGGGTGATACTGAGTGCTCCTCTGTTCCACTTCTAAGAAAACATGTCATAGATGTCAACTAACTTATTCATGCTTGTCCTAAATATTACTATTGAGAGATTCCATTTACTTACTACTTGTAAACATTGTACTATTCAATAAACAGATTTTATTTGGTTGTGAAGTACATCTACTAAATGTACTTCACATCTCTTAATTTTATGGGGCTCTCTCCTGGAATAGATTCAACTTGCATGTATTCAGCAATACATTTAAACTAAATGGGCAGGAAGAGGCTGTGGTGGCTCAGTGGTTAAGAAGCTTGCCTTTTTAGCTGGAAGGCTAGAAAGTCAACAGTTCGAGACCCAGGTACTGCATGACGGATTGAGCTCCCATCTCTGTCCCAGCTCTTGGGAACGTGAAAGGAGCCTCATTTGAGCATTCCCTGAGCAGAGTTTCTTCCGCAAAAACTTTAAACCCAGAATAATTTCTGACATGAAATTATTATTAATTAAGTAACAGGAGGGTAATTAAAAAGACATGATCTGTCAATATGGGACTTTGCAGGTGCCAGAGGTTTCAAGCTGGACTGAACAAAGGCAGTGGCATGATTTAGCCGCCATTATGGAATACTTGCAGCACACTTCAAAATCCAAAGTAACACCACAGTGGACAATATATCCAATTAATACATCTCTTGGAATTCTCTATAAACAAGAAGTCCACTGGGAAAATAGGAGGTCTTCATACTCAGCAGTTAAGAAAGTGGAAAGACCTAAAGAATATTTGTCTTGAATTAGGGAAATTCCCAATGGCAAACATGATACTATTTGAAGTACCTGTGATGCATTTTCAAAGTCAGGCAGTAGCTTCATTTGTTTTTGGTTTTTCCATCCTTCCAACATTGCCTGTTTTTTTTTCTTAAAATGACTTCAACATTAGCTGAGACTTTGCTTATTATTCTGAAGGAATTGGAAGTATTTGCTAGCAATCTTTGCTTATTATTCTGAAGGCATTGGAAGTATTTGTTAGCAATCATTGCAAAGCTGAGAGCCCTGGGGTTGCCATTCAGGAGACCACACTCAGAATCTCTATCAGATAAGTCTAAGTTCCTTCATCAACATCCCAGGAGTCTACAAGATGGGACTATGGCAGCTAAACCAATTGTCGACTGCAACTTGTTTCCAAGAGTGCATTTTTTCCTGAAGCAGGAAAAATGTCATGGGCGTGAATTTGTTTAAGGTGGATCCCAGCTTGCCATTAAGTGACCCACACACAATGTTCACAGAGCCATCCCCTATGGCGCACATGAAATGAAATGTGCAGCTAAACCAATATGAGACGGTTAATAACTGTGTAGTGTACTCATAGTGTCATTCTAGAACACAGTAAAAATATTGTTGGTTGGTGACTCATAGCATTATACCTAAGCCAGGCTGAACAGGGTAGAGATGGGCAAACAAATATAGCATGGCAGTAGAGCCAGGGATTGCAAGTCAAAACATTGGGGACCTATTGAGCTCCTCTGAGTATAGTAGCTGGAGCAAGGGATAGAATTTCCCTGCAGCAACCCTGCATTGTTTGTGAGCAATCCCTGTTGTAATGCTAAGCATTTTGAGATGGCTTTATCTTGAATGGGCAGTTAAGACCCATTTTTCTTCACAGAGATGGAAAAACTGCTGAAACTAGTTTGCTGTTATAGGTCAAGGAAAGAAACTGCAGAATGAACTCACCAAAAGTTGCCTATTTGTAAATATTAAGTTAAACATAGTTATGATAAGTGAGACTAAAAAACACATTTAAAAGCATCAAAGGCACAAGCAATCTTGTTTTAATAACCTTTACTTAGTCAGTTGTTTGCCTGAAGAGAAAGGTCTTTGCATGCTTTCAGAAGGACAGCAAAGATGTGATCATCCTGGCATCCCATGAGAGGGAGTTCTGTAGTCTGGAAGCAGTGACAAAAGTGTCCTCTTTTGTGTCTCCACCAAACACCCCTCTGAAGATGTTGGAATCAAGAGATAAGCATCCCCTGAAGATCTGAAATTAGGCAGGTTCATAAAGGGATATGTGGTCTTTGAGATACAGTAGGTTGGACTGAAATTAAGACCTTTTCTTTACTTGAGTTTAGCCTGAAATGTCCTACTGTCTGGATTCAGCTCTTTATGGCCTACTGAGATAACTCTTAACAAAGATTTATTATAATAATTATGTACTGTCAAGTTGGCCGCTTTCATCATTTTCTTAGCATAGAGTACTCGGAAATGGTTTACCATTCCCTTGTTCTGGGATCAATCTAATATTGTCCAGCTTGCTCAAGACTTTACAAGCTGGGTCTTCTTCTGGAAGCACAGAGGCAATCAAACTTTTGATCTCTGGCTCTAACTGAGGAAGGTCTCCCTTTGCACATCTGATGCTAATAATCTTCTCATTGCGAGACAAAAAGATGATATTCCATGCTTATTTTTCTTCTCCTTTCTACCACATCTGACATGGTTAATTGTTCTCTCTTGCTAGGTTCCCAAGTGAAATGGGATTTTAAGATTCTGTCCAAAGCAGGCCTGCTTCTTATTTGTTAAGCTGATTGTTCAATGTATCTATGGGGTGGGGTGGGGGTGGGGGTGGAGGCATAGGTATCTTTTTGCTGCCAGGATCCCTCTTTGGAATTCCTTGTTATTTTCTCTTTATATATTGTCCTTAGATGTTAATATTGTTTATACACAGGAGATATTCAGCTCTACCTTCCGACCCAAACTTTTTTCCTAGCATTCAATTTCAAATTTATTTATTTATTGTATAATCGAACTAAAGATGTATCAGAGAGTAAACAAAAAAAAGATTTTTAAAAGCTGCAGCACCTTAAAAACTAAGTCCTGTATTTAAATGTGAGCTTTCATGGAACAAATCCACTTCAACAGACATGCCACACCTTTTTTTGTCTTTTTTGTTGTTTTGTTTACTCTCTGATATGCTTGCACAGACTAACACTGCTACCACTTCAAACATTTTAACTAAAGATGGGTTACTTACCTCTCAAACGTTGTCATCCTCTTCACATCAGCTCTCATGGGGGTGGGGGAAGCTACATTGAACAAATATATGTTAACACATACTCTTCAGATCAGCACTGCACAAAGGTGGACAAAGTTCGGATCTATGGGATTTATGTTGTTTACTTGCTATCATGAGGTAGAATGCAGTAGCTTAGGTTGATGTGAAGGGACAGGATTGCCTCTGAGCACAAACCTAACACTCTCACAAAATTCCACTTGTTTTGGTCCCACCCCATTAATTTTTAACTACCTACTTTAGCAGAGGAACACCGAATTGCTTTAATTGTTACTTGGTCAGACAGCTTGGAGTCAAAACCTTGTGCCAATTTTCTGCAAATTACCCACCAATCAACCAGTAGATCCCAGTCTATTTTCTACTTCATGGCAGAACAGGAAGGGAACCAACTACTGTTCATTTCTTCTCTTTTCCTTACCTTTCCTTTCCTTGCTCCCAGTGTCTATTTTTACTCTGCTTTGTTCTCCAAATAGTTTTCAGGACCTTGGAAAGCGCCATACATAGGCATCCAAGCAAAAGAAGGTTAGAATGCTAATAATGGTCGTTTTTGACATTACATTTCACATTGACAGAACACATACAGGGAAGCAGCCAAGAAAAAAAAAGATGAAAGGCATTCATCTTTGTTACACCGGCATAGCCAGATGCTGCTATGAGAGCTAATTCACCAGTTATGACATCACTGGAATATATTCTTTTATGTTAGTCTCCTTAGTGATCTGTCGGAAGGCAGGATAGAAATCTGGTTAATACATAAAGAAAAAACAAATAACATCACTCTATGCCTATTGCTGTGGATAATACACATGCTGAGAAGTTCATACCAGCAACAGCTTCTTGGCGTAAATAACAGCAGCAAATTAAGCAGCAAACTTCACAATTGACCACATATTCATGTTTCTGTGGTTGTGGAGTGTTTTTTTTTTATTGAAAGGGTTAAGCTTCCTGTACTGCAAGACTGAGTAACTTCCATAGGCAAAAGGCTGCAATTAGTCTTATTTCCCCACCTGACCGCAAAGAGTTTTCTTTGAAAAGCCTTTTTTAACTAAAGAAACCTCTCATTCCCTCTTAATTTTGGGGGGAGCAAGAGGAGTATAGGGGCAGGTATAATGGGGTGCTAAGATGTGGCAAATTGCTTCCTATGTCTGTTAGAGGGACTGCCTACAAATTGTTTTGTTTTTAAACTTGGAATGCAGGAGGCTGCAGGCCACATGGGTGTTTGTGGCAAGGGCACATTCCAGCCCATGGACTGTAGTGTGCCCACTCCCCATTTTATTGACAAATGTATGTGAAAGAGTCCCAGTTTGCTCTACCTGCACATCAGCGATCACATATGCCTGAGCAAACTTTGAATAGTTCCTTCCAAGAAGAAAGAGTATCACATGCTGAAGCCATCCATAAATGAGTAGCAGCAAGAAGGCCCTCTTGTTCCCAGAACATCACCTCACCACTGCTCAGTTATGGATGGCATCAGCATGTCATTATTTATCATAACTCTTCTTGGAGATCACTTTCCAAGCTCTGCTCTATTGTGTTGTTGTTTTTACACAGTTCTCGTATTGCCAGCAATGCAGTGCATGTATCAGATAAATGGACGCTACTTTTTATGCGATTGGGAGCCCAGAGGTTTTTTTCTTTCCTCAAGTTCCTTATTGATAGGTAACATGCAAATTATTCTTCAAGGTCTGCCTTCTCTTCCTCTCTCTATATGAGGTTCCAGAACTATGTAACTGTGCAGAAGGAGGGAGCCAGTAAAGATCTGGAGACAGAACTGACAGGTGGGGGAAAGGAGTTCAGGACTCCCAAGTCATTTCTGCTCTTCAAGTCGCAAATCAGTTTTGTTCCATTACAAAACATTTTTATAGTTCTCTAAAATGGAAGGCAAGCCTCCCTGGAATCCAGGCAGCAGTTGTGTCAAGAGACATGCATGCTCCTCTCCAAAATACTTCTTAAAGTATGTCTTGATTGGTGCCAAGAGTCTAGGCACCAGCACATTTCTTTAGAAGTTTGCAAATATTACTTTTTTATTATGAACTACAACTCCAGTGATCATGCTGGAGGATTTGTAATCCAAAACAGTAACACGGCTGGGTTTGCACTTCCTTCCTGGCCTAAGCATTGCCAGCACACTGAGAGCCCATTTCCTCTTTGGTTGTCACCCTAGTGAATGAGCAGGGCAGCCTCCTTCTCCCACCCCCACCCCCACCCCACTTTCCCTAGGCTTTTGGCTTCCTCTAGGTCCTTCCCTCAGGCACCTGGAAGCATGCTGTGTGAGCCCAGGTGGCCTGACGGGTTTTTTGATATTGCCTTTGATCTTCTTGCCCCAGGCAGAGGACAAGACCAAGTGCCAGCCTGCAAACCATCTGTCCTTGTCTTGATGAGTAGGCGCCAGTGATTGTTCCATGACTCATAAACATTCTCTGACACTTGATGCCCCACTACCCAAAATGGACACACTGTAGTGCTTTTTTTAAAAAAAACATTTATGTGCCGGAGATGAAGACTGCCGTAAAATCCCTGAGGCAACTCGAGCAAATGGATAAAAGCCTAATCTATAAATCCGCATGGCCTTCCCACTGGGAGCTGAAGGCATTGCTAATCACCATGCTAATTATCATGACTAATTATCTTTTCATTAACGTGGCAGACATTTTTTGAAATAGGTATATTTTTGTGGTGAAATGGAATTTCAAGTGAAACCTGCTAAAATAAGATGCATTCTTCACAATGTGATTGTGAATCCAGGGGGGGGGGGGGAGAGGAGCTGATTCAGAAGGAAGAACTAAATATCCCAAATTTTCCAAATTCTGTATAAGTTAAGGTAAAGGTTTCCCTTGCTTGAAGGCCAGTTGTATCCGACTCTAGGGTGCAGTGCTCATCTCTGTTTCTAAGCCGAAGAGCCAGCGCTGTCTGCTTGTGCAGATGTTTCCGTGGTCATGTGGCAGGCATGACTAGACACCAGAGCACACGGAACGCGGTTACCTTCCCACCGAAGTGGTTCCTATTTATCTACTTGCAATTTCTTGCTTTCGAACTGCTAGGTTGGCAGGAGCTGGGATGAAGACGGGAGCTCATTTCCGTCCTGCAGTACTCGGGAATCGAACTGCTGACCTTCCGCTTCCCTGTCAGAGTCTTAGCGACTTGAGCCACTGTATATCAAGAATATCACATCTATGAGGATAAACATGGTAAAATGCACAAAAAATCCAGCAAGTTGCATAACCTTCCACGTGCATGTATATACACTTAATTTGCATATTGTGGAATGAATGGATAATTTAGCTGTTGTTGTTTTTTTGCAGAATTTGTGCCTGTGTCCAGGTTTTCTGATAACGGATTCAGAAGGAAACACAAGAAGCCATAATTTATCTGTCTACCTCAGTGTTATCAACACTGGCTGGCAGCATCTCCACCATTTCCCAACCTTCCCTAGAGATGTTCCAGATAGAAGGAGCACTATGATATATATAAAGAAAATTAGGGGTCAGTAAGAGCCTTAAGCCTTTCTCAGGGATAAAGAGTGGGATCTATACCAAGAGGAAAACAATTTTCCTTTCTCCAGATTACCTTTATGCTTTACAGGTAACCGTATTGAATATCTACCACTACAGATAAAATACCTGCATGGTCAACAGGATGCAGAAACTAATTCTCCTTTCACTGATGGTTCCAATATTAGCCGCTGCAGTAGCGGCGACAGCAATAGCAATTGCGCTTTGTCCCTGGCGCACCATGGGGCTTTCCTAGTACCACAGATTTTGAAAGGGGGAAGGCTCTGAAAATTTCTCCAACACAGCGATCCATGTCCCCAAAGGCTGCTGAAGCGAGGGGACCGAACGAGAGGCTGCTCGGTGCAGCATGGACAAAGCACAATCACCACCACCACGGCTGACATTGTAAGTGACGTCAGGTGGTGGGGGCGGTCCTAGGAGAGCCTGAGTGCTCAACCCGGGCCAGATTAATTATATGCACAGGCCTAATTGGGTCCACGGGCTGTAGTTTGGGCACTGCTGGTCTAGACCAGAAGTCAGCAGACTTGACCCTCCAGGTATTCATGGACTTTAATTACAGGAAGCCAAAGTCAGCACTCCTGCTGATCAGGGCTTCTAGGAATTGAAGTCCAAGAACCTCTAGAGAGCCAAGTTTGCTGACCCCTGGTCTAGGCTAAGAGGTCTGTTCCATTCAAGCATTCTGTTTCCATTCTGACTGAATAACTCTCCTTCATCCTATGCCTGCTACATTTTACTCAGGCATCATTATCCTGCCATTCTGTCTTTTGAAAATGCAGTGTCTAGGGGCAAAATTAATACTGCATGCTTACAAAACACAGTAGGATAGTATTGGTGGGGGAGAATATCTGCTGTGTATTTTAGGAAACAAAACACCTCTACCTATCTGTCTTTAAGTCCAGTTCAAGAAAAGCTGGGGAAGTTGCTCTTCCTCTGGGAACTATAGTCCTATTTCTCACCAGATTCTGGTTTCAGGTATATGGAAAGTTCCCATGGGCCCAAATCCTCTTGTCTAGTTACACTGGTAGAATACAAACAGCATAACTTGAGGGCAAATGGCCTCAACTTAAAAAGCCAAGTGACTCAGCATGCAACTGATAATATCTACAGTGATTTCTTAATGTGGAGCAATTTGCCTGCAAAAGTCATGCCACTTTTGCAGCTATGCGAAGGGGGTTTTGGTCACTGAATTTTGGGGCTCTGCTATCTATGTGATCATAAGCTTACTGTTCTTAAGTGATTCTATTGTTTATACCAAAATGCAATCATTTTTTCCTTTGTCAGTAAATACACCCTGACAAAACCATTTCTGGTTCCCTTGCTGGGATCCAGTCACCTCTGAGGCAGGGACACCACCATTGCTAAATGCTTTTGCAGGTGAACCATTATTTTAATTAAACCAACCAGGTTGGGTGACAGCCTCTCTTCAGTCAAATATATTCCCAACAGATCTAGTTAGGCAAGATGTCTTGACTGCAAAATAGAGTGAAAAATAAAGAGCTGAAGTTTGTCTTTGCTTGTGATGACCTTAGGATTTAATTAAACCCACATCCCAATCTCAATTTATATTCTGAAAAGGCACCCCTTGCAGCAGCAGCTGTTATGTGCTATGTTTTCCAAGAAGCTGAAATGCATTAAGTTACATTAAAATGCTCTTTTGGTTTTCTTGCCACCATGAGATCATCCCTGACAACATATTCGCCTCTGAATCATTACTAGCCAAGCACGTGTTTGGAAACGATAGGCGAGAGACTGCTGCAGCCGCAGTCTACATCTTTTGTTCTTCTGATGATCTTTGCTATAGTGCTTCTGAAGTTAAACCCCAGAGCAATTATCCAGGGCTATGATCTAAAAATCATCTAACACTTTCCCTTACTGTGGAAGTGAGGCTTCACAAAAATCTTTTCACTGTCTTCAGTTGATAATCACATAAATGTATCAAGAGTGAGACAACAACAATATACTGTATATAACCGGTATAATCACAGCCAAGGTTTCTTCAGGGCTGATCCACTCAGATGTCACAGGAATCGTCTTGTTTATGCAGATAGCTCACACACTCCTCTGGCTGGCACTGGCTTAGCTGTCATGATATCGCAGATAATAAGGGCATGTCAGGACTTTGGCATTTGAATCCTGGAACCAATGAGTAATGTTTGGCACATTAAAGCTGGGAATGTTCTACTGTGTACTGCTGTAGTGATCCAATGCCATTTTATCTGCCTTAGCTCCAGGATGGAAATTGGTGGGATTTGCAGTCTGGTGAGGTACAGTTGTGTAGAATTCACTCCCAGCAAGTGAACTGCTTTCAATTCCAAGGATCTCACCAAATGGCAAATTCCAGGATTCTATTTGTTGCAGCCATGAAAATGAAAGCACTGTGGTATCAAATGGCTGTATCTGTGCAGTGGAGATACACTCTCAATTCTACGAAACCCAAATGAGCTTACTTCCAAGAAGACATGCACAGGATTGCCTAATGCAGTGTTTCCCAACCTTTGGTTTTTGGACTTCAATTCCTCATGCTGGTCAATGACCATAATAAAGTGATTTGATTTGACTTTAATTTCCAGAAGCCTAAGTCAATTCCCCAAAGCACTGATCAACCAATTTACTGACTTAGGCTTCTGGGAACTGAAGTCCACCAGTGTTATGCAGAACATAGTTTGGGAAATGCTGGCCTAACCTAGAGTGGCCATGTGTACAACACACACACAAAAAAAATAACAAGACAGGATACTAATTTGAATACAATTGCATATGCTAATCTAGATGCAGAACTGCAAGATTAATTACAAATTAATTCTGAATAAGTTAAATAAAATTACAGTACAGCTCATCCAAATGGGAGAGGATGTGATTAGATGACCTGTGTTTTCTCTGTGGAAAGGCATTCTGAGGTTCCTGCTCGCTCACTCACTCGCTCGCTCTCCTTATAGGTCTTAATCTTTAAGTCAGACTTGGAGAATGGGGAGCCCTTCTGGACAAGCAGATCTTCCCAAAAGGGGGAAGAAAAAAGATTATCCTCTGTCATTCCTTCAGATGAGGGACCATGTAAAAGGGGGCATGTGACCTTAAGCCACGAAGAGACTAGCTGGCCTTAGCTAAGCCAACAGTCTACAAGCTTCAAGCCAGCATTGTGTATTACGGAGATAAAAACACCGACATCTATTTAAATACTAGGTAGAATATAAAACCATAGAATTAAAAGCAGCATCAAAAATGACAAAAAGGTGAAACTTTTAGTAACAAGAAATTAAACACATAGGCCAGTTATTATGGTGTTTGTATAAGGTTTGTGCAAATTGACCATGGCTAGTTGACAAGGTATCAAGCTGCATCTTGGCTGGGCAATCAGTGTGGAAATGTTGCATGTATAAAGGGCTAGAATAATTAAGGGGGTATAGAAAAAATTGCCCCGACAGTATAAGTGTTGTTGTTGTTTTTAATTGAGACTGGAACAATAGTTTAGAAAAGTGATTGCAAAACAATTAGCTAGTTCTCCAGCCAAGCAATGTCACATTATCATAATATTCCTGACATCTGAACATGTTTTATCAATGATAGCAAAGCATTAAAAAAAGGATGCCGGTCTTATTATGTGCCCTTTCTGTAGTTATAATATTATGGTTTTCCAGGACTCTGGCTGTGCAGTATTCTGGTTATATATCTTGGTACAACAGAGCCTTTAGTCTACAAGCCTTGATTTTTCCAGGCTGTGCAAAATAAGAATGTTTATCCTCATAGTGACAGCCTACCAGATTCTTAGTTATAGGCTCTTGCAGTTACAGAAAGCACAAGGATAAGAGATATTTCTATTACAAAATTTCCATTGTCTACCAGGCCCATGAATCTCCAGCCCCCAACAGAAGAGAAAGTTTATAGTTGAAATGAGAATGTAAACATTTGAAAGAAATATAAATATATGGAGTGGCAGTAACAGTGACAATAGATTTTTATTTTCTTAGTCAAAACTAGCATATTTTGTCCGGCACTGCAGGGCTGGGTTATTATGTGTGTTGGTGGTTGGGGTGGTTTTGGGGGATACACATACACAAAACACAACCACACACACAACACAAACACGCACATACACACAACACAACCACACACACATATGCTGAAGCTGCGCGGGCAGAGGTGGGGCTCCTCTTCCTCCCCCGAAGTCTAGGCGAGGTCACACACACACACGCTGAAGCTGCGTGGGGAGAGGAGGGGCTACCCTTCCTCCACCCAAAGCCTCAACGAGGTAAGTGGGGTGGGGGACATGGACTGGGGGAACGGGCAGGGGGTGGGTTTGTGTTCCCCCTTTCTCCTCCCAGACCATGGCGGGCAGAATGGTCCTCGGACCCATTCCCCCCCCCTCAGTCCATGTCCCCCACCCCACTTACCTGTTGCCGGCTTGGCTGTTTGCTCTCTGCGCCTCCCCCACGTGGCCTTCTCAGCTGGGCCACTCACCTTTCATGCCTCCATGTTGCGGCCTGTCCTCCATCCTCGCCGGCACTGAGGCCTTCACCAGTCGGGCCGGGGCACCAAAAGCAGACTCCCCAGCTGGCAACTGATGCACCCATCCGCTGTGGTGAGCTGGGGATGGCTTCCCTCCGGGAGACAAAGTGTCTCCCAGAGGGAAGTGGTTTGCGTGTTGGTCAGTTGTTTTTTTTAACGTGCACACCAGCTTTCCTGGCCTCCTCCGCGCTCGCATCCTTCAGCCTGATTGGCTGAGGGGTGGCACGGCACAGAGGACACTGGGATGTGTAGGGTTTTTTGTTTGTGTTTGTGGGGCATTTGCCCCAATCTCTGTTTCGGGACCCTTGCGGGTCCCTTGTGAGTTCGGTTTTAAGGTAAGTGTAGGCGGCTCGGTACCGGATGGTTGGGCCGGGTGTGGGCGCTAATGCTGGACACTCACCACCCATCCACCTTCATATAGGTATAGCTGGAACTCACTTTTGAAGTGGTGCATTTTGAAGCAGAGAATGGTTTCAATGAGGATGATACGTTCCCAGTTGTATATGTCGAATGAGATTCTAAATGTGGTTGTTCAGTTGTAACATTTGGTTGTGATTCCAATGTAAGATTTTCCATTGAGGATCACAGAAGCAGCTTCTATGGCAAGGAGACTTGCACAACCATGAAAAGAAGTCATGTGTGTCATTCACATAGATCACAAAGAAGAACATGGATTTTCCTCCATAGATTCAAACTGGCTTGGCTGAGTACCAGTTAAAATAATTTTCTATGTGTATTCGTTTTCATATGCTTAAAGGGTAATGATTAATGAAAGTACAGTAATTGTGCTTTTTAGTTTTAAATGATGCATATTACAATGACATTTTCTGCTTTTTGATTGTGCAGTTTCAAGCTATAGGCTCCTATATTTTCAGAATGTAATTGAAACATTCTTTTTTGTGTTTTTATTGTAACATTTTCCTCTCCTGTATCTTGGTTTCAATTCTGACTCAAGTATTTGCCTGTGACTTAAGTTTAATTTTCAGATGTTTCCAAGCATTTGCACCTACAGTTTCTTACTGCTGTATGACTTTTAGATTTTTTCATAACTTTGAAGTATTTTTGTGTATACGAAATGTAGAAGCAATACAGATAAATAAATTCTGTAGAATTAGACAAGTTGATGTTGCCTGTAATCATGGCAACAATGACACAGATTTTACCTTTGTGCTCAGATGAATTTTGATATGCTTGGAAATGATTCTCTGATTTCATTCAGCATTTAAACCTTTATTAGGATAAATAGCAGCAATGACAAACACAGGCTTCTAAATTTTGCCTGTTGAGATCTTGACCTGACTGCGTGACCAGACATGCAACTGAGACACACTCCAGAACCATAGCAATTAGAGTAGCAAATTGCATAAACCTTACATGAACACCATTATGGTCGTAGTTTTTAACACTGAGATAATTCAGGTGGTTGGGCTACATAGGTTTTTAACACAGAGAGACAAACACAAAAAGAGAGAGAATTGAGTATCTCTCCATAATTGTGAAATTACTACAAATAAATTGGTTTGAGGAAGTTTGTTAAATAAGCTCCTAGTCTTATATACACAGGATGCTGGTGTCTTTGTTGCTAGGCAATTCATCCCCTACAAATCGACATGGGATGCAAGGATCAATTAAGACAATACAGTGGATCTCACTGCTTTCTAAGCACTGCTGTCTCTCCCCACCACACCACACCCCCAAAAAAGATGTAGGGTTTTTTTTCCTGGGAACACTTTTGTGCTTCAAATCATAACTGACAGCACTGAACCTTGTTTGTCATGGGCATGTTTTCAGTCTTCTCAATGGTCCTAGGTTTCTGGTGTTGTTTTTAAAAAAAAAAATAGAATCAGCAGTCTTGAAGAGAGATTTGCCAAGCCAATTGAACTTGTTAGTTGCTTGACCACTGGACTGGGGAACATGTAGCATTGAGGGGCTGTTGAATTGGGGTACACAGAAAGAGCCTCTTCGAAGATTGTGGTATTTTTGAACTACAATCAGGTGTACCCTGGTAACGGCAACCTTGTGTTGCTGGCTAATCTTTCTCTCACTGGGTCAGGCAAAAGGAACTGTGGAAGTGAATTCACCAAAGATGGCTTCATTTGGGTAGGTTCACATCTGGTGTAGACATGGAAGAAGAAGCTGTTGGATTGCATAGGATTTGAAATCCAATGGCATCTGGATGGCCCATGCATTCCCTTACATGTCAACCACCCCAGTTTATTTTCTACGAGCATTTTCTTGTAGAGTTCATTCCAGAGTGTCCATTCAAATGGTGCAACATTTTACTTTTCTGCAAAGCAGCAAGTCGGTATGCATTGTTCACCTGCAGTCTGAAGTGATACCATCCCAGCAGACATCCCTCCACATGATTACTATGAAAGTTTAGATCAGTGTTTCCCAACCTTTAGGTTTTGGACTTCAATTCCCAGAAGCCTAAGTCAATGCCCTAAAGTGTTGATCAGCCAATGTACTGACTTAGGCTTCTGGGAACTGAAGTCCCCCTGTGGGGCATGTGGCACAGTTTAGGAACCACTGGTTTTGATTGTCTGGGTGGAAATCTCATTTTTCTAATCCATTTCACACTTGTCAGTGTTCAGTTGTAAATACATTCTGTTTCACTGCAACATTAATCTGTCTCTTAGTCTGCATGTCTGAGGATGAAGTGTGTGAGATCAACGTGCATTTACAGAGATGGCCCACTGCTGCAGAGGAAATGCCGCCACCACAGTTGCAAATCACTGTTAATTAATATAGCTGCTACAGTTCTCCGTATGATTCCTCCCTGGGTAAAAAGCCAGGTGAGTTCATGAGCAATTTGGTCACTAAATACCGAGTCCCTGCTGGGATGCTGGGCTCCGCTTGAAGCCACCCAACTCTCATGTGAAAGAAAATCAAATGGGACGTTGCAGGGAGACCCTCTAAATAGCAAAATAAATAAATAAAAATATTCAACTGTGATGACACCATTTCCTCCATGTTAACTTATGAAATATGATTTTAGCAAATTTCTGAAGACACACTTCTGAATATTTTCCCTCTTATTTCAAAAATGTTTCAATCGTTTTTCAGCCATGAATCAGGTTAGAAAGTCCAAAAAAGGAAAAAGACAGCAGGGACTGATCTCCTACGATTAATATGGGAAAGATTAGATTGTGGCTACAGATGACATCCTGCAGCAAGGAAAAAAGAGCATATTCAGTGTAAGTTATTAACAACAATGCCTGACTAAAATGACAAAGAAAATGCAGATTTTTCAATTTGTTTCCAGTGTTTCATCTGAATAATATCTGGCTCAGCTTTTTTACTGCTCTTGATACTCTGTGCTTAGGCTGCCCTCTAGTGTTCCTGGAATAGAAGTGCATGAGCAGCAATGCTTAAAAGTTTTATTTGAAATTTCCAAATATTGAACCTCCTCATACCACTCAATTAACTTCAGTTATAGCTTGGAAAAAATTCTTTCTTTCTTTCTTTCTTTCTTTCTTTTTTGCACTACAGTTTCTAGAATTTCCCAGCCAGCATCTCTCCCCAATATGTTTGGTAGTAGCATTGTTCTCAAACTTTGGGGGAGGTTATGTCATCATACTTCAGCTCCTAGATTCTCTCAAAAACTATGCTGGTGTTATTAGTCCCAAGAGTTTATGCTGAGCTTTAGTCCCAAGAGTAACTTTTCTGAGGTTTGTCTCTAATAAAGTCAGTAACACTATGCACTTAGAGGAAGTATCTACTACATTATCCTTTTAAAGTGCAACAGGACTATTCTTTCTTTTTTATTTTTAAATTTATTAGTTTAAGATTTATTAAAATATTCAAATGAATCCATCTAAAGCAGGGGTGGCTGTAGGATCAGGGCCGCTGGACGGCCGTGAGGTCCCGGAGGAGACTGATCAAGTAACGACACGAGGCAATATGGAGCGAGATCAGATCAGTGGTTTATTGAGGAAAAAGCATCATCATATATAGATCAGAAGGCAATGCAGGATAGAATCGTCATCTGACAGAAAATCACATCACCCATTTACTCGGGTTAATTTTATTTATTATTTTTTATTTTATTAGTCACATTTGTATATGCCGCCGACTCAGGGTGGCATTACAACAACTCTAAAAAATACATAAAAACATTATAAAAACCTTATAAAACCCACATCCACCCCCATTTAAAAACCCATATCCCACCCACCCATCCCACCTACTATACAAGAGGGAAGAAGAGAGAGTTCTTATAAAAGCCAGCCGGCGGGAACCATAGTCCCATTCGGGCCCCACACCTGCCCTGCCAGCCAGGTCTTTACTCCTTTCCTGAAGGGCAGCAATTCACTTTGGAGTCTTAGATCTGTTGGTAGGAGGTTCCAGAGGGTTGGTGCGGACACGGAGAAGGCCCTCCTTCGGGTGCTAGACAGATGTGCACCCCTCGTTGACGGCACCATTAGAGAGCCCCTCCGGTCCGCTCTGGTTGGACGGGCAGTCACTCTTGGGACGATGCGGTCTCTAAGGTATCCTGGCCCCCTGCCATATAGGGCTTTAAAGGTCAAAACCAGCACCTTAAATTGCACCCGGAGACAAACTGGTAACCAGTGCAGCTCCCGAAGCAGCGGTGAGGCATGGGCATATCGCCCACACCCCATCACCACCCGGGCCGCCGCATTCTGGACCAGCTGCAGCCTCCGAATGGTCGTCAAGGGCAGCCCCATGTAGAGCGCGTTACAATAATCTAGTCGGGAAGTAACCAGAGCATGAGTGACCATAAGCAAGGAGCCCCGGTCCAGGAGCGTGCGCAGTTGGCGAATCACCCGAAGTTGGGCAAAAGCCCCCCTGGCCACAGCCGCCACTTGTTCTTCTAGCAGCAGCCGTGAATCCAGAAGGACCCCCAAGTTGCGCACTGGGTCTGTCTGGGGCAAAACAGCCCCATCCAGTACCAAAGATGGTAACTCCTTGGATAACATGGGGCCCCTTATCCACAGCCACTCTGTCTTGCTGGGATTCAGCCGAAGCCCATTGGCCCCCATCCAGACCCCAATGGCCTCCAGGCATCCGGATAGGATTTCAACAGCATCACTGGGGTCCCCACGGGCCAAGATGTACAACTGAGTATCATCGCGTACTGATGGTACCGCACCCCGTGGGAACGAATGATCTCACCCAGCGGCTTCATGTAGATGTTAAATAAGAGAGGAGAGAGCACAGAGCCCTGAGGCACCCCATACTTGAGGGGCCTAGGGCTGGACCTCTCACTCTCTAACCACACCGACTGGGTACGGCCCTCCAGAAAAGAGGAAAACCAGGACAACACAGTGCCCTGGATCCCCAATCCTTTGAGCCGTTCCAGAAGGATACCGTGGTCGACGGTATTGAAGGCCGCTGAGAGGTCAAGAAGAGCAAGGACAGATGGACAACCCCCGTCCCGCTCCCACCAGAGATCATTCATCAGTGCGACCAATGCCGTCTCCGTTCCATATCCGGGCCTGAATCCTGATTGAAAGGGGTCTAGATAATCCGCTTCCTCCAGGACACTCTGCAGCTGACGCGCCACCGCCTTCTCCAAAACCTTACCCAGAAAGGGCAGGTTGGAAACCGGCCTGTAGTTGTTAAGGACAGCTGGGTCGAGGGACATTTTCTTCAGGAGGGGGTGCACCAAGGCATGTTTTAGCTGTGCAGGAAATACCCCCTCCCGTAATGAGGCATTTATTATCCCCCCAACCCAGCCCCCTGTTACCTCCTTGGATGCTTTTACCAACCAGGTGGGACAGGGGTCCAGAGGACATGTAGTGGCACGAACATCTGCAAGGAGCCTGTCCACTTCATCAGGGACAACAGGATCAAACTGATCCCAGATCGTACAGCAAGACTGTGCACCGGCACCCCCCCGACCCTCCCCATCCACGCCATGGTTCAATCCTGAACGAATCCGATCGATTTTCTCCACCAGATGGTCAGCGGAGTCCTCAGCCGAACCCTGCCAACCGGGCACCGATCTCCCTCTACCGAGGAGGGACCTGGTTACCCGGAACAGGGCGGCTGGGCGATTATCAGCGGAGGCAATAAGGGCGGTGAAGTATTGCCGCCTCACCACCCCCATCGCCACTAGGTAGGCCCTAATAGCGGCTCTAGCTAGTGTCCAATCGGAGTCATCCTGGGTCTTCACCCAGCGGCGCTCTAGGTGTCTCTTTGCCCGTTTGAGTTCCCGTAGTTCCTCTGTGAACCACGGAGATGACCTAGTTCCATGGGCGCGGAGAGGCCACAGTGGCGCGATTTCATCCAAGGCAGCTATTGTCGTCCTATTCCACAGGTCGACGAGTGCCTCGGGTGAATCGTGTAGCCGATCCAGAGGAACATCCCCCAGTTCCCTCTGGAATCCATCTGGATCCATTAGTTGCCGAGGGCGGACCATTTTAATAGGCCCTTCCTCCCTACGATGAAGGAAATCTCTCTTGGGGAAGTTAATTAACTCGGGCAAACACTGACAGGGGAAAACCATTGTTCGAGGCTTGCACCAGAGTAAATATGGCCTCTATTTGCACCAAGGATTAGGCTTAACTGCGAGTGAGTAATTGCCTAATATGTAACGGAGGTTAGCGATCTGCTTCTCTTAGCAGAATCGCCGGTCAGGTCAGATGTGGGTGAATAAACCCTATGATTATTACTATTAATCCGCTCCCCCAATTTCTGGGCCCGCAGAGCCCACGGACCAGGAGCCTTCTCGACCGGAGTGGCCTCTGCCAGCCGCCGCGTTATGCCAATTGTGCTCGCGGAATCCATAGGTGGCCAATATTTTCACACCATGGGCTACACCAGCCCCCAACACAGAGCTGCGCCGGCTGGAGGTGTGGTTCCTCCTGCCACTTCCAATGCTTCCGGGTTCCATGGTGGCGACAGCAGGCGCAATCACGTTTTTCAGCTGCTTTTGCAGCCTCTGCCATTTCCCATGGTGGCGGAGGGAAGGTGGAACATTTTTGCCACATTTTTAATTTTTTTGCCATGTTTTCGCAGCGTTTTTGCAGTAAAAATGCGGTGTTTGGGCACTTCTTGTTTCAGCGGTGGCAGGCACAATTGTGGCATTTTTGGCTACTTTTGCAGCCTCCACCACTTCCCATGGCAGTGAGGGGGGCAGAGTGGAACATTTATGCTGCATTTTTGCTGTGTTTTCTCAGTGAGAATGTGGCGTTTGGGCACTTCCAGTTTCCTCTGCAGCAGGGGCAAGTGCAACCTTGGCATTTTTTGGCTGCTTTTGCAGCCTCCACTGCTTCCCATGGCAGCCATGGGAAGCAGAACATTTTTGCCACATTTTCTTTTTATTTTTTGTTGCATTTTCAGCACTTCTGGTGGTGGGAGGAGCTTCCAGCTCTGTCTAGGTACTCACCGCAGGCTGGATTAATTAACGCTATGGGTTGGATTAGGCCCATGGGCTGTAGGTTGGGAACCCCTGATCTAAAGCAGGGGCAGCCAACCTTTTTACATCGTGGGCCTGACCGCACCCCCAGACAGCTAAGCAGGCCAGACCATGCCCCCCAGAAGCGGAAGCAGGCATATTTACTGCTGTTGTAAATACACCCACTTCCGCATTTATGATTGCCATGGGCATGTTTGTCCATGCATGGGCACGTTTTACATCTGACATAAATGGGCCCACTTCCACTTCAAGGTGTGGCGGAGGTGGCAACAGGCTGGTTGTTAAGTGTTTTTTTCTCCCAATCTCATTGTTCTGTGCAGGACAATGACAATAAAGATTTATCTATCTATCTATCTATCTATGATGGGATTATTATTATTATTATTATTATTATTATTATTATTATTATTATTATTATTATTATTATTATTATTATTATTATTATTATTTAGATTTAGATTTTGATTTTGATTTTGATTTTGATTTTGATTTAGATTTAGATTTCTATACTGCTTTTCTTCCCCTAAGGGAACTCAAAGCGATTTACATAATGCAAAATATAATATCTAGAATACAAAAGCAACATACAAAATCTAAATTCCCACAGTATAAAAAATGACAATTATAAAATTATATATAAACATCAATAGCAGCACAAAAGTATACAAGATATAAAATATCCAAGTACAAATCATCACAGAAAATAACAATATAAAAATATACCCCAACACAGTCCCTTCCAAATCCTTTCCAGACGGGTGGGGTAGGGTGCGAAAGCGAGCACAAGTCCTAACGCTCCTAGCCGGCCTCTGGGAGCGGAAGGAAAAGGAAGAAAGATGGTGTCATGAGCCAGACCTGGCCCACGGCTGTAGGTTGGGAACCTCTGATCTAAAGAGAATTTGTCCTAGCTGCTAAGAGACAGGAGACCTTCAGGCACAAATCCCCGAACTGTATTTTTTAAAAAAATTGTATTGTTGTTCTATTTTGTTGTAATTCTGCTTTATTGTATTTTCATGGATTGCTGTATATTGCACATTATATCTGTATACTGTATTATATTTATTTATTTTTCTCTGTATGTTGCCTTGAGTCGTGCTTGCTTTGAGAAAGGCGGGGTATAAATTAAATAAATAAATAAATAAATAAATAATCAAATTGATTTATCCTGCTTGCATTTGTTTTAAATTGCCTTAATTTAAAACTTATTTACCTCTCTTTCTCCTCTTTGAAAAGATCAGAGGTCATTAAAAACTCGGTAAATTGCAGTTATATTCCATCTTAACGTTTGTTTTCCACTGCAAACACATTCATCTTTTTAGCATTCTCATAAGATATGACTTTTTAAAATTGTTGAAATTAGTTGATGTACATGGAAAGAATGTTCTTTGATCCTGACCTTTCCTTCCTTGATGAGCAGCTGTCTACAGTCATTGGAATGGAGTTCTCCCACCTCCAATCCATCCTAAAATAATTTGCTTTTAGAGAAAGGGAATTAGGTATCCACAAATGAGGCAGCTGGTTGTACTCACCACCACTACCACCCCATATGTGAATCGAGAACCATTTTTAAACTACTAGTATAATGGATAAAGTTACAAAGAAAAATAGTGGACAAAACAGATTCAGACACATACACTGCAAATTAATTCTGAAATTCAGATACTTAATTCCAGATTACAATGTATGTAATAGATTCTTGACCTCCAAACATCCCTCACAGATTGCAAAATTGATGTTTGTATGCTATGAGCTGAACAAGGACAGATTCCACACTGTATCATTGTCGTCATCGGCGGTGGTGGTGGCGGTGGTGGTTTCTTCTTCTTCTTCCAATCAAACCCTGGACTGCCAAAATGAAGCCACTTTCTTCACTTTGTCATTGCCCAGTCCCAAGTCCTCATTAGTGCATGTATCTGGCAACAATCGACAGACCAGTTAATGAGCCAGATTCTGTGTTGCTCTACATTCACATCATGTGTTGTTCTTCGCCAGCAGCCTCCACTTGAGCACAGTGGTGGGCATCGACCAGTTCGCACCGGTTCGAGCAAAGGGGGGGAGTAAAATTGGGTGGCCACACCCACCTCCCCGCCCCGCCACAACCACCTCCCCACCCCACCCCGCCCAATTTCTCCTCCACATTCCAAGTCTGGGTGCGCTTTGCGTGAGCACATGGAGTCGATGGCCTGGGGGCGGCGGCCTGGCCTTGGTGTAGCCGCCTCCCCTGGGGTCCCACTCCCCCTGCACAACATGCTGCCTTGGCCTCAGCCATCGCCCAGCTGCAAGGCACAAACTCCGCCCGGCAGGCGCTGCTGGTGCTAGAAGCATCAGTGGTGCATGCGACTGGGGGAAGGGGAGGAAGGAGCTCTCACTGCTTGAAACAACCCATGCAGCCCCACCACTGCGAAGAGCAGCAGCCCTCGACCGTCTGTCCACTTGGTGCAAAGTCCACCTGGCCCGGCAGGCGCTGCTGCTGCTGCTACAGGCCACAGGCTGCTCTGGGCAGTGCGAGCTCCTCCTGTCCCTTCCCCCAGCCACCCACGTCGCCACTCAAGTGTGACCCAGAGCAGCCGCTTGAGAAGGAGGAGGAGGAGCCACCACAGCTGCCATTGGAGGGGGACCAATAGGGACCACTTCATTGGGAAGGTAAATAGCATTCCATGCATGGGGTGGGGAGGGGGTGGGGTAGATTCCACTTGATTGGGAAAGTAAACGGTGAGTGGTGTGTGGGGGTGGTAAGATTCCACTTAATTGAGAAGGTAGAGTGGTGTGTGGAAGGGGGAGAGGGAGATTCCACTTCGTTGGGAAGGTAAATGGTGGTGGTGGTGGTTGTGGTGGTGGTGGTGGTGGTGCGTGCGTGCGTGCGTGCGTGCATGCGTGTGTGTGTGTGTGTGTGTGTGTTTGTGTGTAAAGCCCTGGCCCGCACCGGATAGATGTCCCCGGGTGAAGCCGGGCACCCAAGCTAGTTCTAATATAACATACATTCCTATTATGCTTACACCAATCTGCTACAGTGTTCCATTGATGCAATGGCTACACATCACATTTACTTCCACTGAGCAACGTAAGTATGAATAATATGGAGATGGGTGTCTTAATTCAATTTCCTGATCCACCAGCATTGCTGAAAGGGAGACCTGTGCTGACCAACATCTACCTATTATACTGCAGGGGTGCTGTCATAGTGAAAAATAGAATGGGAGCCCAGAAGCCGCAGTTTATGACACTATCCTACCTATGACAAAGGGTAAAATGACATAATTCCACATGTAGAAACTACTGTACTCTAAATGATACCTGAATTTTACTTCATTGTTGGTAGCTGGACCTAGGGTCAGTGACAGCTCTTTTCTCATTGCCATCACTGACCCCTAAGAAGTGCCAGATTAGACAGTCAACACTTTCTGCCCAATGTTAGAGCTCTCCCTGCAGAAAGAGGAGTTATAGGAACCCAGTTCCTTTATCTTTTGTGACAGTCCTTTTTCTTTTTAAAAGACTATTGAAGAGGGCAAAATTGGGGGAAGACAGGAGATTGGATTTTTGGGTTTCATTAAAAGCAGTTCTACCTTTTCTAGCCATAAATTACACATTGGGTTGTTGCAAGCATAGCATAAGATTGCACAAACCTTCATGAGCTTGTTAGAGAAAATATAAGATACAGAGGTGGTTAATAAATAAATAATTGTAAGCTATTATTGAAGTCAAATTCTCTCTCTCTCTCTCTCTTCTTTTTGTGTAGAAATTAAAAGAGGATTGGGCCCATTGGCTTTTCTTTAACTCCTCTCATTTATCAAACTGACAGGAATTAAAAATGGATTCCCTCACTGTCATATCAGCTGCTTTCTCTTGCATGCACTGGTTATTCTCTTCTTACGAAATGTAATTCAGATGGTGCCCTGATACTGTGCAAAGTCCTAGCCCAAAGCTATTTGATGTTCATTAGGTTCATCAGAATGAAGTTTGCATCCAGTGAAATGCTAGACAGGTGCCTGCACTACGTAGCTGTCATTGTTAGCCTATATGCAAGCTAATCTTTGGACTCATCAGAAAAAGACTACTGTCAGTGAGGAAAACGTTTCCTTGATATGATCCACATATCTGAGAGATTGAGTAAAGATGCAGTCCTCTGCCACAGGACCAAATAACTAAGAGTTGTAGGAAGGAGGAAGTGAAATCCAGCCTGAGAAATTAACAAAAATTATAAACAGGCCATGATTAGAGCTGAAAGTATGTTAATGTTATTAAAATTCAGCAGTTAAACGTCAAAGGAATCTCATCCTTAGGACCATACCTGTCAACCTTTGGCTTTGAAAATAAGGGAAGTTTTGTGGGCGTGGCCAAATAGGTGAGTGTGGCCAAATAGGTGGGAGTGGCCAAATAGGTGGGTGTGGCCAAATCGGTGGGCATGGCCAAATCCCCCCCCAACCCTTCCAGAGCTAGGGGAACAGGCAGAAAGGGGATCCCCCCACAGGACACCCCGTTATTAAAGAGAAGAAACCAAGTGGCTTCTTTTTAAAAATGGAGTGTTGGGGGGATGGAATCAATCCCCTTTCCTGGGTCCCCTGGGTTCAGGGGGTTGTGGGGACAAAAGGGGTCTGTCCCCCAAACCCTTCCAGAGCTAGGGGAGCCAGCAAAGAGAGGATCCCCCCACAGGACACCCCGTTATTAAACAGAAGAAACCAAGCGGTTTCTTCTCTTTAACAATGGAGTTTTTGGGGGGTGGATTCGCTCCCTTCTCCTGGACCTCCTGTGTCTGGGAGATTTGGGGGACAAAGGGGGTCTGTCTCCCCAACCCTCCTGAACCTACCACCCTCTCCGCTGGGTCCCCTGGGTTCAGGAGGGTTGGGGAGACAGACCCCACATGGCAAAATGGCCATGTGGCCCCCAAAGCTGTCTGAGGGAGTGTGACTGTTGAGTCCGGCGCTTAAGAAGTATTCTGACCAGCAGAATTGGGTCAAACACAAGTGATTTATTATCAGCTCAGGAAATTGGACTGGGGAACACATACAAGGTGACCAGCTTATATACAGTGAGAATGGCAGTTACACATGTGGATACATTTCGACGGGCTTCCGGGGAAACGGGGTTTGTACTGACGAATCAGCTATTTCGACAATAGTTTGACATTGGCGCCTTTGCAAAAGGCACACTATTCCGCCATAGGCTTTATGGCACCAATAGCAACTTTAATAAATAATGCTTGGGCATAACATTCCTCCCCCCCCCCCCGCCTAGCGAGGAACCCACTCCCCCAATCTTTTTGGTGGACCGCAGATCCTTTATGGGCGCCCAAGATTCTCAGGACTCAGGGCAGGGGTAACTGGTCATCCAGGAGTGCTGAGTCTGTGGACTGACTCACTGGACTGCCTAGGCATGCTAGCTCCCAAGGAACTTGCATTGGTTCCGGAGCTGTGCCCATAGAGTGAGGGTCACCCTCTACCGCAGACTTGGTGGCGACCAGTTCTGGGGGACTTCCCGGTGAGGGCGGTACCTGCAAAGGGTCACTAGGCTGTGGCTGGGTGAACAGGTCTTCCTCCAGATTGAAGTCTTGAGCCTCAGGCTCTTGAAACTCACTCACCACTAGATCTGCCTCTGGTATGACGTTTTGCCCGGGAACCTGGGGGTGAATTTGATCCATATGCCTTCTCCAAATGGTACTGTTGTCCATAAGGATTTTATATAAAACAGGTCCTGTTTGTTCAAGGACCTCACCACCTAACCAAGGGGAACCTGGCACATAGTTGCGGCAATGGACAGCTTGCCCAACCTGGAAAATATTAGTATTATTGACATCTATGTTAAGACCTTTGTCTTCGACACGAAGTGGGTCTAAACAGTCAAGGACTGTAGACAATCGTCTCTTCATTAAGAGGTCCAAGGTCGATAAACCCGAAGCTAGGGGAGTAACCCTGTAAGCTAGCAGATATTGGCAAAGTTGCAATTCTAAATCCCCTGTTCCCATACGCTTCAGTGCCTCCTTTATGGAGTGAACCATTCTCTCTACTTGCCCGTTGATGCATACCTGTCAAGTTTCAGGAAATTCCTGTCAAATAAGGGAAATTTCCCGGCCAAAACAGGAAACTGGATAGCTATGCTTATCCTGTGCTGGCCTCCAGTCTAACTGCAGTCTAACTGCAGTTTAACTAATATGGGATGACGGCAGGAAAGAGTGTAAAATACGGGGTTTTTACAGAAATTTCCCAAAACGTGAAAGGTATGCATTGGTGGTGGGGTGAAAAGGGGCAGCAGTGATATGCCTTACGCCATTGCAACTAAGGAAATCCTGGAATTCTGCTGACATGAAAGTTGATGCGTTATCAGAGACAACAATGTCGGGCAACCCAAAAGTACAAAAAAAACTTCTTAATTTACGAATTGTGACAGCAGACGAAGTTCCAGATACAAGCATTACCTCTAACCATTTAGAGTATGAATCTACAATAAGCAGGAAAGTGGCTCCCCTAAAGGGGCCGGTGAAGTCGATGTGGACTCGCGGCCAGGGGCCCTTTGCGATGTCCCACTCCCTGGTGGGCTGGTGGGAGAACTGGCACTCTCTACAGTGGCCCACCCAAGCCTCAATATCTAAGTCGAGTCTGGGCCACCACAAATAACTTCTGGCAAGCGCCTTTGAGCGGACGATGCCTGGATGACTAATGTGCAATGTTCTTAAAACCTTATTCCATAGTGCATGTGGAATTACCACTCTGCCCCCCCCCCCCCACATCAAACATCCCCTTTCCAATGACAGTTCATTATGTTTCGTATAATAAACCTTGAATTCTTCAGAGACCGGTGGCGACGGCCACCCTTTCTGAACCCACAAGACAACCTTCATTAAAAAGAGATCCTTCCTTGTAGCAGAAGCAATGTCCTTGGCGGACACAGGTGGGGAATCTAAAACCTCTAACATGAGGACCTGGTGGTCCGAACCAATCTTGCCCACCGTCTCCACAGGGGAACTAGATAGGGCATCTGCACTGGAGATACTGGCACCAGGCCGATGCTGTAGAGTGTACTGATACGCTTGAAGGAACATTGCCCAATGAAGCATTCTAGAAGACAAAATCTGGGGGGTAGGCTTGTGGGCACAAAGATGCCCAGCAGTGGCTTGTGATCTGTGATGATCATAAAGGGCCGCCTGTAAATAAAGTCATGACATTTTTTGGTCCCTGCGATAATTGCCAGAGCCTCCCTGTCAATCTGGGCATACTTTTTCTCTGTATCTGTCAGAGACCTCGAGTAGTAGGCAATCAGCGCCTCTCTTCCTCCCCCCAGGTCGTGGCAGAGCACAGTCCCTACCCCTACAGGCGAAGCATCACAGACAAGAATGACCGGTTTTCTCGGGTCAAAGTGTGTGAGGGCAGCGTCCGAAGTAAGAAGTCTCTTATCCTCTCAAAACACCTTGTCCTGTGGAGGACCCCAATGCCACACCATCTGTTTCCTAAGCAATAGGTGCAGTGGGGTGGCCACAGTGGCCTTTTGAGGTAGAAATGAATGGTAGAAATTCAGAAGCCCCAGAAACACTTGCAATTCACTCTTTGAAGTCGGATGTGGAGCATCCCAAACGGCTTTTATTTTGGAGTCAGAGGGATTAACGCCTACCATCTTCCTTTCTTTGTCACGTTGCATCTGTATAGAGAGAAAAGACTATCATGACTGAATAACAGATAAAATAAAAGAAAGAAGAAAGGGGGTGAAATTGAGAGGTAAATGACGGATGGCAACAGGCGAACGTAAGTGAATGAGGGAAAATTTGCTGGGGGAAGAAACGTGATACGGAGAAGCGAAGTGTAAAAGGCTTGGAGACTGTTTAAGTTTTGATAGCCCATGAAAGAAATAGAAATATATTGGACAAAATAAATGTGGAAATCAAGATTGAAATTGAGGGTCGAGAGGACAAGAGAAAGTGAAACGGAGTTGGAAGGTCTTAACGGGGAAAGCGGAAGCTAAACCCGTCTGAGACTGGGAGCACCAAAGTGAGACACAAGAAAGCTTGTTATTTTTCTCTCCCCCTTTGAGAAAGATTGGAGCCAAGCAGTGTTAAAAAGAGTTTAAGAGATATTGCAACAGTTTCCCCGATCTGCGAGACACAAGAAAGCTTGGTTTTTCTCTCTCCCCCTTTGTGGAAGATTGGAGCAAAGCAGTGTTAAAAAGAGTTGAAGAGACATTGCAACAGTTTTCCCAATTGGCAAGACATAAGAAAGCTTGGTTTTTCTCTCTCCCTCTTTGTGGAAGATTGGAGCAAAGCAGTGTTAAAAAGAGTTGAAGAGACATTGCAATAGTTTCCCCGATCAGCGAGACACAAGAAAGCTTGGTTTTTCTCTCTCCCCCTTTGTGGAAGATTGGAGCAAAGCAGTGTTAAAAAGAGTTGAAGAGACATTGTGACAGTTTTTCCGATCAGCGAGACACAAGAAAGCTTGGTCTTTTTCTCTCCCCCTATGTGGAAGATTGGAGCTAAGCCATGTTAAAAAGAGTTGAAAAGACATTGTGACTGTTTTTTCCAATCAGTGAGACACAAGAAAGTTTGGACCTTTGCACACAAGGAAATAAATCACCTTGTTGCTAATACAGAAGAACAGGAGAATAAGTAATAGTGAAAGTCTTTTTTCTTAACCACTTTTGGTACTTTTGAAGTCTTCCATGATCTCCTGGGTATTAAAATGAGCAATAAGACAATGTTAAGTTTTTAAGATGGCGATTTGAAGAGTCTGTTGTTAAAATTCTAGCTATATTCCCAGCTGCAAATTCAGCCTTGCTGATTACATGAGATAACGCAGCAGAAGTAAAGAACTCTCTGCATACTCCACTCCCTTTTGCTTATCTAGCTTAATTCAAAAAAGTTTAAAACGGATCCTACAAAACTATACTGAACACTCACTTATTTCTACACTTTTTTCTTTTATAACACTGCATTTTTCTTTTTTGTTTATTACTTCTCTTTCTACATTTTTACTGATCTATTTTTTTTATTTTTTATATCTATCTGCCAATTCTTTGTTTTATTTTTATGTTATTGTTTTTTATTAATTTAATTAAGTTATATAGAAAAGTATAGAATAGTTCTCAGTAGTATATGTTTAGTAAATAATTTGTGCCCAAATTACTGTTGTGTATAGTATAGTATAGTATAGTATAGTATAGTATAGTATAGTATAGTATAGTATAGTATAAGATACTTTTACAAGGAAAATACATAGAAATATTATCATTGAATAAGTGATATAAATACACACATTTTTTATTTTAATTATTTTCTTGTTGTCGTTTTAAAAAAACACCTGGTGTATGAAATATAAATGTTGTAGATATTTTGTATTCTATATGAATGAGTAGAAAGAAGAAGCAAAATCTGGAGGATGATACTGAATTGTTTTGGACAAGAGTAGGATGGTTAACTAGAACTCAACCAGCAGAGAAGAACATTGAAGAGCTGGAGAATCTGCGGGGGGAAATAGAAGAAAGAAAAAAGCAACAAGTTTTACCACAGCACCCACAAGAACAAGAACAAGAACAACAGATGGCACAATCTCAACACATGCATCAACATGAAAAAAACCAGCAAGCAAGTAAATAAAGATCCACAAAGTAAAATGGGAAAAAAGGAGGAAGGCGAAGTGTTGATAGTAGAAGAGTGTGATATACAAACAGAGAGTAATGAGGCGAAAGATAAAGGTAGCATCGGACAAAGGCTTGATAGGTTGGAAGAATTCCTACAAGCAAAGTTTGAAATAATGGAAGAGCAAAGATTGCAAGATAGTCACAATTTTCTAAAAGTTCAGCAAGAGAGTCTCGAAATTTTTCAACAAAAATGATGATGATAGTAATGGGAATAGCATAATCCAATAAAATTGAAACAGCAAAAATCATGAAGGAAGTGGCAGAAATGAAGGAAGGAATGAACTTAAATACGAAGGAGGTCAAGAAGATAACTATGGACGTACAAGAAGTTAAGGAGAAAGCAAAGGAATATGAAATAAAGACAGATGATCATAGTAAAAGGATAGAATTCTTAGAGGAACAGCTTAGAAGACCAAACATGATAATTAGAAACGTAATTGAGAAAAATCCGGATCTGTTGAAAAGTAGAATATTAAAATGGTTGAATGATTTAAAGGCAGATAGAGATTTCTCTGTTAATAATATTGTAAGTGTGTATAGATTGGGTCTGAAAAGAAGTAAGGATAATAGATTGGTCTTATTAAAATTTGCAAATGTTGGTCTGAAAAAGAGTTTAATGATGCACATTAGAAAAGTGGGACTAACTGCAATGAATATAGATGGAAATAAGGTAGAAGTGAATAATGGCATCTCGCTTGATGAGCAAATTTGGAGATCACAGATCAAGCCGGTAACTATGAAACTATGAGAAAAAGAGATCATATACACATGGAAGTTCTCCAAGCAACTTAATTTTACAAAATCCAGGAAAACATTTGTGATTAAAGAAGGAACTTATGTATTAGATTTATTGGTAGAAGCAAGTGTAATTGAACAAGACACACAAGAGTGGAAAGATTTAAAAGAGGCACTAATTATAGCAGGAATGTACACTCATATGGCTCACAATGGAAAAGAAAACCAATTTATGTTAAGTAATATTGATAGTGGAAAATAGAATAAGTGTATTATATAAACAAACAAGACAGACTCCATGTTATGCTTAGGTTGTACTCTTGCCGCGCACCCCCTCCCCTCCTTGAATCCAAGGGTCACTTTTTTTAAAGGTGGGGAGGGTAACGATTTTTCTTATTTGTTAAACTGTTTGTTATTTGTCAAAATTAATGTGTTTTTTATCTTGGTTTTTATGTGGGTAAAAATATGGTATATTTGTACACATGCTCGCTGGAGATTGAGTGGAACAAGAGACAGGAACGTTAACAGCACTGGAAACCAAATAAAAAGAAAATGCTTGGAAGCCGCTATCAGAAAGGATAAATCCGATTTGATTTTCCTGCAGGAGACCCATCAAAAAGATAGCAATACAAATAATTTGCGATTGGGATGGACAGAAAACTATGAAAAAGCATATGGAAATGCTAAAGCAAGAGGTGTAGCAATACTAACTTCTAGAAGGTTAGGATTTGTAAAAACAAAGTGCATTGCAGATCCCGATGGTAGATATTTAATTATTAATGGCTTAATTAATGATGAAAAAATTACCCTAGTAAATGTGTATGCTCCAAATGAAAAACAGAAGGAATTTTTAGAAAAAGTGTGTAGAATTTTGGAAAGAGAAATAACAGCAAAGTTAATTGTAGCAGGGGACTTTAATTTAATTAGATCTAGCATAGACACTACGAATCCTACAAGATACATTAATAGTAACAAGGAGATAATGGATATATGGTGCAAGATGTTAAATTTAAAAGATACTTGGAGAGAAATAAAAGGTTGTGAAAGTGGTTACACATATTACTCGCAAGCATACAACACTTATTCCAGAATCGATTACATCCTAATTTCAGAAAATTTGATTTAAAAAATTGAAGATATAAGTGTCGGTATAATTAAAGAATCAGATCATGCCAAAATAATGTTAGAATTAAAATTAGATAACAAAATACAAAGGAAAACTGGATGGAAGTATGATGCCAATTTGTTTAAATCTCATTTAAATAAAGAATTGATAACTGCTAAATGGGAGGAATGTTGGACATTAAATGATACAAATGATGTAAGTGATGACATTCTATGGGACACTATGAAAGCAGTTTTTAGAGGGGAATGCATCAAGTTATCTGCAAGTAGAATTAATCAACAAAAGAAGGAAAATCAGAAGTTAGAAGAAGAAATCAAAAAATTACAAAATGAACACGCTAGGACCAAAAATGAGAGTATTCAAAAGAGACTACAATTGTTGAAATTAGAGGCAAACAAAAAGGACATTGACAAAATTAAAAATATATATATATCTCAAGAGAATATTTCGAGTACAGTAATAAAAATTCAAAAATGCTAGCAAGAGCAGCAAAGGAAAAAAGATAGACGAAATATAGGGATTTTAATAAACAAGGATGGGAAAAGATGTAATAAAATAGAGGGGAAATTGGAAATTGTAAAAGAGTTTTATCAGAATTTGTACACTGACAAAAAAATTGGAACTGGAAAAGTGGAGCAATACATGGAAAAGTGCTTAAAGACCAAGATTAAAAGTGGGTATATAAATTTAATGGAAGAAAAAATAACAATAAATGAAATAACTGAAACTATTAATAAATTAAAAGTGGCTAAGGCGCCTGGAGAAGATGGCTTGACTATGGAATTTTATAAGGAATTTAAGGAAATGTTATTACCAAAAATTATGAGAATATTTAATTATATTTTGGAAGGAGGACGAATTCCACCATCATGGTATAAAACGAATATTATTTTGATTCCCAAACCTGGCAAAAACTTAGAAAGAATAGAGTTGTATAGACCAATATCATTAATGAATCAGGATGCCTAATTATTTACCGCCATTTTGGCTAGCAGATTAAATAAATTCATGGATAATTATATATGCAGAGATCAAGTAGGGTTTATGAAAGTCAGGCATATGTCAGATTTAGTAAGAAGAGTGTTGGACTTGGCAGCAATGGCACAACATAGCAAAGGAAAAGTATGTATAATATCCCTTGATATTTATACAGCATTTGATTCCCTCCAGTGGATTACGATAAAAAAAATATGTACAGAATTATGGTTTTGGAACAAAATTCTGCAAAGTAATAGATCAATTATATCAACAAGGTACAGCCAAAGTTAAAGTGAATGAAACAGATGATATTATATTAAGTGCAGGAACAAGACAAGGGGATCCATTATCGTCAATGCTATTTATCATGGCAATGGAGTTGTTTGCATCTGAAATTAGGGATGATGAAGAATCAGGAGTTACGGAAACTAAATTAAATTTATATGCTGATGATACGTTAATTATAATGAAAAATCCGCAAGTTTGTTTGTTCAAATTAAGAAATTATTTTAGGAATGTTCAAGAAGTAACAGGATTAGAAGTTAACTGGGATAAATCAGAAGCTTTATTTTTTAATTTAAGCAATGAGGACAAGGAAAAAATTAAGGATAACTTTAAAATACAAATTAAGATCGATATAAAATATTTAGGGATTAATGTTGCAAATAGTTTTGATGACTTAAAGAAATTAAACTATGACAAATTAGAAAGAGTTGAAAGAGAAAATTCAAAGATATAAAAAATCAAATTTATCTTGGTTTGGTAGAATTGCACTGTGCAAAATGAAAATACTACCCAAAATAAATTTTCTATTTGATAATTTACAGATACAAATTAAAGAGAAAAATTTAAAAATCTTTCAACGTTTGATAAATGAATATTGTAATGGGGGGAAAAGACCAAGAATAACTAAATCTCTTTGGTATTTACCACAGAAAATGGGTGGATTAGGAATCCCAAATATTAAAAATTATTACAATGCATTTAAATTAAGAAACATATGTAAGATACTAATGAGGAAAGAATTTATATGGGGGAAAATAGAAACACATGAAATTTCAGAAATTGGGAACGAGATTTTTTTTTGGTAGAATAAATAAAAAATTAGCATATCAAATAAATTGTTAAAAGAATTAATAGATACATGGAGGGTGTTAAAGAAAAAACTGGCTCCAGACGTTTCACCGATCATAGAGATAAGAGACATGAGAACATTCCCATTACGGATAGATAGCAAATTAGAAAAAATATTTATTTAAAATAATGTAAAAAAACTTGGAAGACTGGATGAAGGTTTATAGTGATAACGTAAAGAAAGCGGAATTATTTAAACAATTGTATTTAAATTGGCTGCAAATTGTTCAAGTAAATAAATGGTATAAAAAACAGTTGGATGTAACAAATTTAAATAGAAATATAACAGCATTTGAAGATATACTATCCAAATTAAGAACAGGAAAAATATCAATTAAGGGAATAGTTAGCAAATTGTACAAGATATTGAACAATGATGAAAAACAACAGGAAATCTTAAAATCCATATGAAACTGGATCTGAATATTAAAATTAGTAATGAAAGCTGGAAAAGTAAATAGAAGAGCAGAATAATGTGTACTCTATCAGTAAGAGTAAAAGAACATAACTATAAATTAATATGGAAATGGTACTTAAATCCAAATAGATTACATCAGATAGACAGCTCAAAGCCAAATCATTGTTGGAGATGTAATGATACTCCAGGAACATATTTACATATGTGGTGGAATTGCTCAAAAGTGAAGTCTTTTTGGAATAAAATTAATAAAGAAATAAATGAAATATTTGATAGTGATATTAAATTAGAGGCGAGCATAGCATTAATAACCGAAGTTGATAATTTGAAATTGGATGAGTATAGAAATGTCTTATTGTCAGTTATGCTAACAACGGCAAGACAATGCATTGCTAAGAAATGGAAAGATGAAAATACAATACAAATAGAAGATTGGTATAAAGAAATGTGGACATTGGCAGTCAATGACAAGTTAACTTGGGAGTTAAATAAAAGAAAGGGCATAATAAAAGAAAATAAATTTCACAAGATTTGAAAATGCTTCATTGATCATGCGATAAGAAGGGATGTGGTTATATTTCAGCGCCTCAGTACGTTTCATTTTGGAGTTGAAAATAAAGGTATAATATTAAAAATGAGAGAGAGTGAGAAAGAATTACCAAACTCAATCTCTGGGAGCTATGTAAATATCATGGGTGATTGTCAACTTTTTTATTTACCTTAAATGAGGGTAAATTTGAATAGTATGTATAGTATTAAGTTCGGATAATATATACCAAATTTTATTGAAAATTATTGTTGTTGGTGGTGGCGGCTTGATTGAAATATGGTGATAACATAGCAAAAAAGTACATGAGTTACATCAATCATATAGTTTGTTTTGTGAAGATTGTATGTTTTGTGATAATGTTATTTTCGTTACTATTGTTATTTTTTTTCTGTTTGTATCATGTCATTAATTATTGTTATTCATTAATAAACTTTATTTAAAAATTTTTAAAAAAATGTCATCAAAATACGGCAACACACCCGAGAGACCCTTGAGCAATTTTCCCACTAACCCTTGAAATATACCGGGTGCCACATTGACACCAAAATGCAATCGTTTAACCTTAAACGCACCCTTATGTGTGGTAATAATCTGACATACAGCAAATCCAGGAGTGACAGGCAATTGCTGATATGCCTACGCCAAATCCAGTTTGGCAAAACAGTGTCCTCCGTGAAGTGTAGCCAGCAGGTGACTCACAACTGGCACCGGGTAAGAATTTGGGCGTATTGCTTTATTAATAGTACATTTGTAATCCGCACAGATGCGGATGTCCCCATTGGACTTGATTGCAGTAATGATTAGAGTTTCCCATGGATCTGAGTCCACCGGCTCCAAGATGCCTTGCGCAATTAGTTTGTCAAGTTTGGCCTCGATGCGGTCCTTGAGCGCAAAAGGCACCTGGCGGGGCTTCAGCCTGATGGGCCGAACAGATGGGTCAAGTTCAAAGTGAACAGGGGGCACCTTGAAAGTACACAGTCCAGGGAGAAATACACCTGGGTAACGATCACAAGTTGACTGAATGGGATCTGCCTCAACCTTACTAATATCCAGAAAAGCAATACCCAGGAGCCCAAACCATTGCATACCCAAAAGATTGTTCTTACCCGTCTTGACCACGACAAGTGGCAACCTGGCTGACAAGGCCTTGAAATGCATGGTAAAAATGCCAACGCTGAGTACAGGGATGTGGCGACCCTGTACATAACTCAACTTGACTTTAAGAGCCCGCAACTTTGGGCGGTCAGCTGGAGAAAGTCGGAGAAACTCCTTCTGCATAATGATCAAAAATGATGATCCTGAGTCAATTTCCATCTGGACAACCTTGCAAGCGGACGTCAACAAGGAACCTGTTGGAAACCATGTGAATTCTGGAACTGTAGCCGTGACTGGCGAAGACCTTGGAAATAAGGTGCTCCTTCCCTCGATGAACTTTGTCCCTGGAAGGCACCTTGGAATGCTGGCGGCACACTCTGGCAATGTGCCCCTTTCACCCACAACAGTGACATTCAGCAGATGTGAACGGACATAGGGTGCGGAGGTGTCTACTCCCGCAATCCCGGCATGGCACAATGGTGCCCTTGGACTGAATGAAGTTTTTTTGATGGACCTTAGCGACACCATCCCCCTCTGCAGAGCTGACTGATTATGCTGATGGGCTGGACACATACTGTTGCTGGACAGCTGACCCCCTCTGGACTGGCACAGGTGATGTGGCTTGGAGATATTGGACCCCAGCAGTGGCAACTTCAGCCGCCTGAGCTTCTTTGAGGACTTGAACAAACTTTAGAGTGTCCTTTTTCATAAGGCGACATTGTGTAGCCTCGTCCCTGAGGCCTACAAGGAGTCGATCGCGAAAAGCAATGTCAAGGTTTTCCCACTTGCAGGGAACTGCGGCGTGGCAGAGAGCAGCCACATAATCTGCAACCGATTCACCAGCCCTCAGGTCTCTCCTGTAGAAGGCCACTCTAGCAAGGAAAATTGAAGTTTTCTGCCTGAAATGGTCCCAGAGGACAGTCAAAATGTCTCTCAGAGGGGTGTCTTTCAGCAGCGTGAGCAGATGCAAGTCTGTGATCAGCTCGAGCGTGGTCAGCCCGCAGTGAGCCAGGAACATAGCCTTCTGCAACCCCTCGTCTGCGATCTTCTGTGAGATCACATAGTTGTCAAACTGGACCTCGTACATAGGCCATGAGTCTGGTCTGGAAGTATCAAATGGCCTGAACGAAGCAGGAAAGGCGGCAGCCATTGTGATCCCATCCTCGTCGCCAATGTTAAGTCCAGCGCTTAAGAAGTATTCTGACCAGCAGGATTGGGCCAAACACAAGTGATTTATTATCAGCTCAGGAAATTGGACCAGGGAACACATACAAGGTGGCCAGTTTATATACAGTAAGAATGGCAGTTACACAGGTGGATAAATTTTTGCGGGCTTCCAGGGAAGCAGGAAGTTTGTACTGATGAATCAGCTATTTCGACAGTAGTTTGAAATGGGTACCTTTGGAAAAGGCGCGCTATTCCGCCGTAGGCTTTATGGCGCCAATAGCTAATTTAATAAATAACGCTTGGACACAACAGTGACCCAGTCCCCAGCTTTAAAAGGTTGAGAACTCCTGATAGCCTCTTAGCAATTAGCCATTTTTAATTACTCTGAGGTTATGAAAAGACAAAAAGCATTTTGAACACCAGCTCTCATTTGACCAATTACTAAAAAGAAAGAAATAAAGCTAATCTGCCAAATGTACTCTGAAGGCATTCTATGTTAGAATAAACAAAATAGTATTTTCTACTTGAGAGATCACAGTTCCTAGAAACAGAATCAACATCTCACCTAGTAGCAGTGTATAGGTGAAGAAGCAACAGAACAGATAATACAAACAGGGACCACACCAGGAAATTCTGAATATCTGTCTCTACCTCTATTGCTCCCTAAAGAAACAGTCATTTGCACAAATATGATTATACAAGACTTCCAACAATCATACAACTGGAAAAGCCCTTTCATCATTAATATGCTCTCTAATGCCTAGAAGTAATACAGGACTGTTACTATTTCCCTTATTGGGATTAGTTCTGGGGAAGAAGAAAAAATCATTTAAACTGATAGGGTGAAATCTTTTTAAATACAAGTTAATTTAATTAGCTAATGACACTCATAAGAGCCTGCATTCTAACATTTATACCATATTAATTAATATGCTATAAGAAGGCTCAAAGAAATCTGGGGGAAAGGCTTTGGCTGAATTATCAGAGACAAAGGTATAATAATAATTTCATGTCAGAAATTATTCTGGGTTGAAAGGATTTTTGCTGTAGAAACTCGACTCAGGGGATGCCTGAATGAGGCTCCTAAAGGTTGGAAAAGATTGGATATGGAGAGCTTAGTGTGGGATGCTCTTCCTCACATGTTTCATTAACTCTTTTATAGAAGTCCGAAATGGGGCTATAACTAGCTAATGTTGGAATTTGTTTTTGCCTTTTTCATTCTGGCACCATCTGATTGCCCCTGTGTTGTTTGAATACATTTTATGTTATCTCTACCAGAACATCAAACCCTGTTTCTTCTATTGATACTGAATAAACTTTGTAAGAGCACACTTTGCATTTTGAAACTTCCCATTTCTCCTTCACTGGAGATTGAAACCCCACACATTGGTAGATGTCTCTGTGACATTCCGCACATGCAAATGGACTTGAGAAATCAAGTCCATCTTCGTGTGGTTTTTTAGCCATTCAGATATCATGTAACCCGCTGGTTAGATGGACCATGACATGTGCCCTCTGCTTTCACCTTGCCCAACGGATCTGACTGAGGACACTTTGTTATTTTTAGTCCCGGCCTAACATCATTGGCAAGAGATGAGCAACACTGCCTAGTTAGACCTCTCAAGCCCCCACGTCCCAACAAGGTTCTCACCTAGCAGGGGTAGAGGCTAAGGAATGGTGTGTGCAAATAATGAATATATGTTCAAAAGGCTTCTGATGGGAACATATCCATACACCCCTTCAACAGAGACAGAGGATTTGTCATCCTCTAGATGTTATTGAACTGCAATTTGCATCAGTAGTTCACTTAGGAGGTCATAAACAAGATTATAAAGAGTTTAAGAATGCACTCTACATTGGTGTGTATTGATACTGATGAACCAGAAAATGTTGTGGAACCTTTGCTACTTTCACCGACATGCACCTGCTAGACAGGCTTTGGAAAGTTGCATTTAAGAATAATGTATATACTCGAGTATAAGCCGACCCGAATATAAGCTGAGGTACCTAATTTTGACCTGAAATCCCAGGAAAATAGATTGACCTAAGTATAAGCTGAGGGTGGAAAATGCAGTAGCTGCTAGTGAGTTTCAATAACCAAAATACATGGAAAATATGGTAATACTAAATTGTTGGTGCATCTCAATCCGGCGTGGTCTTGGGACCCTCGTGGTCATTGACTCGAGTATAAGCCGTGTCCCCATTTGGGGGCTTATTTTAGGGCTAAAAAACTAGACATACTCAAGTATATATGGTAATTGTCAGTCTGAACCAAACCTTTTCTCCATTTCTAAAACACTGTATTGCTCGGAGAAGAAAACTGTGTACTCAAGATCTCGACCCTTTATCCCTCATATTTACCTCTGAAATAGGGACAAACAAACCATTTCTTTATCTTTTCCTCCACCACCACCGCTGAATATTATCATCAGTGTAGCTCAACTGCCTGGGTCATAAATTTAATAGCTAGGCAAACATTATCTGCCTGATAACCTGGTTCAAGGAGGGCATTTTATGTATCCTAATTTGCATGTAGCTCCTCAGCATCCCTACATCCATTCTAGAATAAAAAACATATTTTAAATAGGCCCCCAAAAATCCTTTATGTCCTCTACGGTGTGCGCAAAGCAGGTTTTGCCACGTTTTGATTACCCCTGCTGTCTATACATAAAATAGAGTATTTGAGGGCCTTCACAAAGCAGCTTTTTCTATTTTTTTTTAAAAAAACTTGCATTGGTTAAAGATCAAGGAGTAGCTGCAGCCCTCCAAGTTTTGATTTCTATTGACAACTCATTCTTGCTCTGCTTCATTTCCACTTCTAATAGCAGAAATGAGAGTGGTCAAAGAAAACAAAGAAGAAATCAAAGGATCAGCTGCAGCTCAGAAAAGGCATTTCTCCCCAACTAATTTTAAGAAGCAAGTACTGTAAAAGCAAAAGTTCTTTAGCGTCTATATTAATCTCAGAATTATTATACTCTGACTAAAAAATAAAATCTTGTTCTTTGTTCAGAAGCTTTTCACCTACTTTTAAGGACTGTGAACATTCTTTCCAAGTGAAAAGTGGATATGCATATGGACATTATAAGTTTTTCCCCATTATATGATGCATGCATCATATAACAAAAATCCCTATGGGAAAAATCGTACAACGAAAATCTCTATGGGAAAAATCATATAACAAAAAAATTTCATTGTATGATTTTCCCCATAGAGATTTTCATTGTACGATTTTTCCCATTGCATCGTACAACAAAAATTTTCATTATACGAGGAACAATGGTTTTCTCAAATCCTCTTCGTTGTATGATTTTTTTGTTATATGAGGCTTTCGTTATACGGGGTTCCACTGTAGTTTTGTCAGGTACCAGTGTCAGATATTTTGGAGAATCGCTATGTTTCCCATGTCCCAAAGCAGAGATAAATCTTATGAGTAGCACTGCAAAAAACCTGATTTTTATGTTGGGGTGTCTTTAAAGCCTGCCTGGAAGCTTTCGAAATCTTTGTGAATTGTTGAAATCTGATTCATGTAAAGATCTTTTCTCAATCAGTCTCATGAAGCAGCAGTTTATATCATCAGATCTTTTAAGATAGAAACTTAAGAGTCCACGAAGTCCAGCTTCATTAGGCTCAGAGTAAGGAAAGAACAGAGAGAGACAGAGAAAACACGACACCAGTCCTTGGCTGAACAAAGGATACTAATCGCTTCTCTTTATTCTAGCAGAGTATATCAGAAACGAAACTTAAGCTACATAATCAATCAGAATGTCAGAACCCAAATAAGGAGAATACTTTTTCACTATGCTACGCATGCTCACAATCAAGCGTTGTCTCTCAGTAAGCAAAGAGGCTTTTGTTTACAAAATGTGTCCGAAGACAGGAGACAGAATCCAGATACATTCCTACATGTCCTCCTTTTTCATTTAAATTTGAGAGAGAGACGGCTAATCATACCCCTGCATGTCATCATACTCCATAACTACTCCTCCATATACATCATCACTGTCCTCCTGGACATCGTACCCCTCCTGACTCATGGTACCTTGTTCCGGAGGATGATACCTCATTGAGTACAATTGCCATCGTGCAAAACCCGATGTCTCCCTTCTATGCAGTGGACATGTGTTACACATAGAAATAAGATTAGGAATACAAGTAATGCAAAAACACAAAGGTATAAGGCAGATAATTATAATAAACCCATAAAAGAAAACTTGTCTAAGGACAGACAAATCAGGCAACCAAGAAGTCACCCAATCAAAGAGATTAACATCAGTGCGTACATTGTTAATAATGCTCTCCTGTAAATTCTGAAGTTCTTTCTCAATAGTATTATTCAGATCCTGGAATTTTACCCGACATCCCTGGTTCCCGACCAGTTTACAAAATCCTCCGGATTTTGCTAACAGGTAATCTATGGCCAGTCTGTAAGGTAAAATAACCCAATGCTGCACATTGATATTGTCCTGGATGGAAATTCGTGGCAACTCCATTAAAAAAAGAACCACATGTTGGGATCCTTGATTTGCCATCCATTGCAAATTGAACCACTATCTATAGCAGAATAATCAGGAGTAAACATAGGAAACACATCATATATATCTTCAATAGTAGTGTTAAACAAGGTATAATTAAGCTTATAAGAACTGTTATAACTACCCCATAACCAAAAATAATCATCACAACCCGTATAATTGCCTACATTCTGCAAAACCCTTTTTGCTTGAGTCCAGTGCTTCCATTTACTATTCCAGACTCCAGAACTATGACAGCAGAAACAAAGTCCTTTAGTGTATTTCTTGAATGTCATGCTTCACCAGCGGGTGTTGTTAAATTGTTCTGGAGGATTAGAGAAGAGTGTAGACCTATCAATATGTTGCAAATGTCCAATAACCAACTCTGGCGTGTTGAACAATGCCGGAAGAAAGGCCATTTGAGACACTGCCAGTTGGATGCTCATAGTATAACGTTGCATTCTTACCATGAACCTCAAACATATAGTTAGCATGACGAATCCAAAAGTTGGGGTTGCTCCATGAGGTATTGTCCTTACAGCTGGAAGCACAGTAAGAAAGAAAAGAACAAATGTCAGCACATTTAGTTTACTGGTGAACCACCATCCTGGAGCTGAGTAACCTTCTTCTCTCTCCATGGGCGGATTGCTCCAGCAGGAATCCCTCCACTCAGGATCCCCTTGTTGCCAATAAACGACCAATGGCTTAGGAAGACACTCCCCTAAGAAACAGGAGCATGCCCTGTTATTACTAGTACCATGTAACTAAACATGAAACATGCCTGATGTATAACACAAATGCAATATCGCAAACCCATTTACATGTGTAGGGTACATAAGAACATAAGAACAGCCTTGCTGGAACAGGCCACAGCCCATCCAGTCCAGCATTCTGTCTCACACAGTGACTCGCCATTTCCTTCAGGGTATTCCCAAGCAGATGCCTGTTTAGGATTCCCTGGAAATGATATTGAGAGATATCCTGCCTATCTCTCCAACCCGGAGGTTGTCCTTAAGTATCCATAATTATAGCCATTGATACTCTTGTCCTCCATGAACTTGTCTAATCCCTTCTTAAAGCTGTCAAGACTGACAGCTGTCACCACTTCTTCTGGCAGGGAGTTCCATAGACTGAAAACTGAAAACTCTTCCATGTACTTCTGGAGGTACCTTGAGATATGCAGTTTCATAAGACAAAACATAACATAAGCACAGACAGGTCCCTGCAAGAGAATAAGCAAACATTTAAGCATGAACAAAACATGAACATTTCTCTTCTTCCTTACATGAAGGAGGTCTCTGTTGCATTCAATAACTTAAAACCAGCATTGCATGGTAAATCAATACAGTACAAATATCATTAGAGCATTTCACACTCATAGCATGAGCAGGTTGCTTAAAAAAGGTTTTCAGGTTTTAAAATGCAAACAAAGCCAATTCTTCTTTACAGTCCACACAAACTTTTTTTCTTTTTAGTCCAATTAAAATGTCCAAATTAAAAGTCCAAACGTTGATTGAAGCTTTCTTCTTCTCAGATTACAATTTAATAAACACTATCTTCTCTCCAGCACAGTTCTTGGCATGGCAAAGGTTGAAATTAAGCCATAAATCAACTCTCACTGAATTCACAAGACAATCCCACACAACCCCCCTTTGCAGCTTCTCAGGCAAACACACATTCCTTCATGCTCCAGTCACACCCATCTGTATTAAGGCAGGCCGATGAGGTGTGAAAGCACAAAGAACTTCTCCAGAATTTGCAAGCAATTTCACACAGAAGAAAATCACAGGGAATTCCAAGTTGCTTTCCCTGCAATCCTGATGCCTGAAACTTGGAACAGCTCACTCTGGATCTCTTTGTTTGAGGGTTGGGCAGTTCAAAATCAGCCAAAAACTCCTTGTATTTTTGCAACAGCCTGCTGTCCATCGAGGAAAGATTCACCCCCCTCTTCCTCTGTATTTCTTTCATTTCCAGCATCTGATTCTCAACCTTATGACAAACTGCATCTGTTAGTTTGTACTTGCACCCCTTTTTTGTCTTGGGTTTTGTGCATTCCTCCTTTGGGCCATCCTTCCATTTCTGTAGGATCTTCCTGCCCAAACGTGAGGTATCAAGTTTACTACTCAGCTTCTCCGGCTTTTGTGAAGAGGGTTGCTTCACGGGCGGACTGAGATCTCCTATGCTGCTCTTTGAATCACACTCCTTGCTTCTTGCCACTTTGCATGCATTAATAGCTTCAATCTGTGATGAGGTCCCCACCATTTGTTCCCCATCAGCTGGCACTAGTTGTTTTTTAGACTCGGCAGGCAGTATTGCAACATTCCCACTTGCCAGAGCCTCTCTGTTCACTAGATATATCTCCGGAGATTCCACATCCAGCACAGCTGCAGGTAAAGCAGCAGAGAACAGGTCTTTTGTAGGGCTAAAAGTGCTTGATTGCTGCAAGGCAGGATATAATGTCCCATCTCCATTTCCACCTCCACCCCCATCAGGGGGCTTAAGCTGTTGTTGCTCATATGATGGAGGGGCAGTTGCCATAGCCCCCCCCCCTTGGCTGGAGGCAAAAGCTGTGGGAGGGGGCCATCAAGCCTCTGAGAGAATAACATATTCTTTGGAGTGAGTCTCTGAAGGCAGTCTCTAACTTCCTCCCATGTAAATAGCACTGATACAGAAATTCCATTACGCTTCTGCATTTCTCTCCCAATCTGTTTCCACTGTTTTAAGTCCAAACATTCATCATATTTAACCCAAGGACTGATTTTTTCTATAGCTTTGACTAGCTTTTGTATCTCCTTCTCATCAGCCTTTCGCCCATTGTTATTCAAAAGATCTGAGATATCTTTACAAAGTTCCGTCCCTGCCGAAGTAAGCACGCACCCCATGATTCACTCACCCTATTGTAATTTTCAAGTGCTTGATTGGACCTTTCCTCTGGTCAGACCTGTCTGGTCGGAGGTGAATGAAGACCTTGTCCCCGGTCGATGAGGTGATAATTAGGTGCTAAATGCTGAAGCGGAGTTCAAAGAAGGCTCTCATTGTAGTTCCAAGCCTCCCACGGAGCGCCACTTGTTGAAATCTGATTCATGTAAAGATCTTTTCTCAATCAGTCTCATGAAGCAGCAGTTTATATCATCAGATCTTTTAAGATAGAAACTTAAGAGTCCACAAAGTCCAGCTTCATTAGGCTCAGAGTAAGGAAAGAACAGAGAGAGACAGAGAAAACACGACACCAGTCCTTGGCTGAACAAAGGATACTAATCGCTTCTCTTTATTCTAGCAGAGTATATCAGAAACGAAACTTAAGCTACATAATCAATCAGAATGTCAGAACCCAAAAAAGGAGAATACTTTTTCACTATGCTACGCATGCTCACAATCAAGCGTTGTCTCTCAGTAAGCAAAGAGGCTTTTGTTTACAAAATGTGTCAGAAGACAGGAGACAGAATCCAGATACATTCCTACAGTGAATTACAATGTTTCCTTGTGGATTCTTTATGGATTATGGTGGATCCTTGAGGAAACACAGTAATACAAATTCCAACAGCTTAAGCATTTTTATAACTGAAGTTTTATAGTTCATGCATAGGTCTTCTCTTTAAATGTCACAATTTGTAAATGTTTGTGCTACTTTATTTGTACATATGTATTAAATACTTTATATGATTCCATATACAAATATTGAAACACTTCTGCCCATTATATTATTATCTCAGAAAGGTCTTACTTACTTAGACCCTCCCAAGCTATGTAGTATATCCAGCAGCAAGGCGTCTCCAATGGTTTTGGGCGAGTACGAAAGCCAGACTAGATTCAGATGAAGTGAAAAATTGTAGAAGAAACAGCAAGAATGTAAGCTATGCGGATGATACCATCTTAAAGTCAGAAAGCAACCATGATTTGAATTAATTTCAATAAAAGTACATACAGTACAAGAAGAAAGTGCTAAAGCAGGGTAGCAATTGAACATTAAGACAAAAATCATGACTACGGAAGAAATCCACAACTTTAATACTGACAATGAAGAAACTAAGATAATAATATGTTTTATATGCCTAAGGTTCAATTATCAATCCAAATGAAAACTACATCCAAGAAATTAGAAGACTGAGACTCAGTCTTTATTGGAAAAGATAAGGAAGCATAAAGATGTTTCACTGGAGACCAAGACCAAGATCATCTGCACTCTTGTATTCCCACTCACTAATACTGTACAGGTGAAACTCAGAAAATTAGAATATCATGCAAATATTCATTCAGTTCAGTAATACAACAGAAAAGGTGGAACAAATATATGAGATAGACTCATTACACACAAAGCGAGATAGTTCAAGCCTTATTTTGTTATAATATTGATTCTCATGGCTTTACAGTTTATGAAAACCCAAATTTCATGTACCCCATATTCATTCCACAAGCTCATCTACACTGTATGCCATGATTGTCACAATCATAACAAAGTAAGGCATGACATATCTCGCTTTGCATGTAGTGAGGTAGTGAGTCTATCTCATATATTTGTTTCACATTTTAAGTGAAATGAATGGACATTTGCACGATATTCTAATTTTCCGAGTTTCACCTGTATATGGATGTGAAAGCTGGGCAGTAAAGAAAGCTGACAGGAAAAGTGTTTAAAATATAGTGCTGGGAGAGATATATTTTTGCGGATATCCTGGGCCACCAGAAAGACAAACAAGTATTTATTTGAACAAGCCAGGACTAGCTCTTGAGGCAAAAAAAAAAAATGAAACGGAGGCTGTCCTACTTTAAACACATTATGAAAAGGTATGATTCTCTGGAAACTTCCTGTGTCTTGGCCAGACTTTTTAAACTGCCAAAACGAAGCCGCCTTTCAATGAATTCATTCTGCAGTTCCTTTCGCCTCACCTAGCGTGAGAAAGATTGGCTGGCACGAGGTGGACGTTGCTGAGGGTACTATGCCCGGTTGCGGGTCAAAAATACCACAATCCTTAAGGAGGCTCTTTCTGTGGATGGATCCCTCTGAAAAAAGAATCCTAATGTTATAATTCTACTAAGGCTTCTCTCTTCCCTGGACGGTCGTGTTCTTCTCTCCGTCGGTCTTGGTCACATCACTACAGTATTACATTTAATTAGACGTCTAGCGCTTTTTTTTTTGGCCCAACTGGACAGCACGGCCGGGCTAGCACTCCCACCACAAGCAGAAAGGGAAGCCGAAGCCGCCTCCACCACCTCCTCCTTTCCTCTCCAGTTCCCCGCTCTCCTTCCTGCCTGTGGCCTGCCTCTAGTCTACATCCTCCGACCGAGTTTGGTGCGGCGACAGCGTCTAGGAAGGAGGAAGCCTAGTTGGGTTTCCTCTCACGAGAGGGGGAAAACCACCCCAAGGCTTGTTGTTCCCCAGCCTCCCTCCAGTCACTGCCTGCACTCTCCTACTCCTCCTGGCTTTAATCTAGGCCAGTGTTTCTCAACCTTTGGCTTTTGGACTTGTTGGAATGGCTGGCTTGGAAAGAAGACACGTGGAGGCAGCCGTGCGGTGAAGTCCAGCCCCGATCAGTCAGTGATACGTATTTATTACCCTACCTTGGGGTTTGCGACACTTGCCTAGGATGCTCGTGCCGCCCCTATACAGAAGGCTTGCATATGTGGCATTTTCTGGTGGTCAGCTACAATGTCAGCTCTTGGACATTGCCCTGTGGTTAATGGACAGTCCGCAGGTAATTGCCTTGGGCTGGCGAAACCCATTGTTCCTGCCCTAATCTCCAGGTCTGTTGTGTATGGAACTTGTGCCTAGAACCTTGCCGTCCAAGTAACCTTGTATCCAAATGAACTGTGAAAGAGTCCCGGTGATTACAATGTACCTCAGCTGTCCTTGCTAGAGATTCAGCTGCCACCAGAGGCAGCTGCAGAGCTCAGCCAACATGGTTCAGATCACCCAATCACTGAGTAGCGCAGGAAACATTCCCGCCACAGGTAAACCTTGTAAGGTATTCAGTACGCCCCCAATGACGTCACTGATACCGCAACCAATAGGCGTCTGTGGGGCGAAATTCAAATGTACTGTAAGCATATATAAGAAGCTGCGTCTCCGCCATTACCTCATGTTCAGATTGCATACCTTGCAATGAAGATGTGTTTGGCCCCCTGAATGCTGCCTACCGCATATCAATCTTCGAACATCAAAGGGTCTATGTGTATTGACTCCGGGCATCTAACTTTGTCCTCTGCCCTGGCTTGTCTGCCTTACTCTACTGTAGCCATCAGCCAAGGTTTATGATTCATATCTAACTAGCCCGCTTCCCAATGTCCTTTCCCGCCAGGCTCCGGTGGTCCACGGATCTGTCAAAAGCAGAGCGAACCGCTGGGGAGAGGTTTAATTGCCAATTATTCCCACGGGCAACCCACAGACTTCAATTCCCAGAAGCCTAAGTCAGTACACTGGCTGATCAGTACTTTGGGAAATTGACTTAGGCTTCTGGGAATTGAAGTCCAAAAAAACAAAGGTTGAGAAACACTGGTCTAGGCCTAATCTCTCCGCTCCGTCCCTTTCCCAGCAGGGTGGAAACGGAGTAGTGGGGCGAGGGGAGGACGGGCGTCGCTTCTCCCTCTTCTTCCCCACCCTCGTCCCTTCGTTTCCTTTCACGTTCAGACGTTCCCGCCGCCCCCCGGGTTGTTCTTGTTGGGGGAGGCTGTGCAGGGGGGGCGGCGGCGCGGGCGCGACGGTTGGGAGGGCCAAGTTTGTTTGTTTGTTTTTTAATCCGCGAATAACAAGGCCTCACCGCCCTTATTCAGAACCGTCCGTGCCCCCCTCCCCCTTTTTTTTTAACACACACCCTTCTCAGTGCACCCCGGACATGGCGGTATAAAAAACAGATGACATGACGTCACAAACTTGAAACCGACTAATCTGAGTCCGCCATGTTAGTTGGCCCAAAACATTGCCTTATGGTGCTTTGATTGTGTGGAGTCGTGAAAGTAGATGGGGTTTCCCTTTTAATATCGGGGGGGTTGCGATCCCCCTCTCCGCTGGCTCCCCTAGGGTTGGGAGGTTTGGGGGGACAAATGAGGTCTGTCCCCCCAACCCTTCTGGACCCAGCGGAGAGGGGGATCGCAACCCCCCCCAAACACTCCGTTTTTAAAAGAGAAGAAATCAAGCGGTTTATTCTCTTTAACAACGGAGTGTTGTTGGGTGGGGGTGGATTCGTTCCCTCTCCCTGGTCCCCTGGGTTTGGAAGGGGTGGGGGGACAAAAGGGGTCTGTCCACCCCCCCCCCCCTTCTGGACCCAGGGAACCCGGGAAAGGCAATCCATTCCATACACACCCCAACACTCCGTTGTTGAAGAGAAGAAACCGCTTGGTTTCTTCTCTTTAATAACGGGGTGTCCTTGCGGGGGAATCCCCTCTCTGCCGTGTCCCCTGGCTCTGGAAGGGTTGGGGGGATAGACCCTTTTTGTCCCCCCAACCCAGGAGAGGGGATCAATCCACACACCTCTAACACAAGAAGCAATCGTAAACGGTAGCCTGCTAATGTTTTGGTCCACCTAATATGGCGGCAGGCCACGCCCACCGGCTTCAAAAAACTTACAGCATGAAGCCTGTAGTGCCATCTCCTGTTTTTAATACCTCCACGGTCCTGGAGTCCCTTCGCAGGCCCAGTTCGGGCCTTTCCGTGGAAGGAAGCCGCTCGGTAGTTTCCGTGCGCGGAGGGAGGGAGGGGTGTGTGCAGCGGGTGAGGAGGACGAAGGGGGCCAGGAGGAGGAGGAGGAGGAAGAAGAAGGGAGGGGAGGAGGAGAGCCGAGCCCAGGCATGCTCGGCAGCGGCGGCGGCGGCGCTTGCTCCCTGGAAGAAGCTTAGCCTCCTCTCTCTCTCTCTTTCTCTGTCCTTCTCCCAGTCTCTCCCCTTCTCAGTCGGCCGCCGCCACTGCCCGTCGCCGGGGCTGGGGAAGAGCCCGCCTGACGAGAGGAGAGAGAGGCGCGCGCGGGAGCTCTTGTGTGTGTTATGTGAGTGACGCGGCGGAGGTGTAGTTTGACGCGGTGTGTTACGTGGGGGAGAGAATAAAACTGCGGCGAGAGAGAGAGCCTACTAGGCGCGAACGAAAGCAGTGACGACGGAGCACTGCCAGCCTCTTAGTTAGCCGGTAAGAGGAGGAGAGAAGCCAAGCCATAAGGAAGGAGGACAGAAAAGGAGGACAGCCACACAGGCAGACAGACACAAAACCAAGAGGAGAGGAAAAATAAAATAACAGGGAGGGGGAAGCCCCGTGGCGGCGACGGAGGCCGAGGCAGCACCACCAACTCTGAGGCTGGGGTGGTTTGGCGAAGGAGGCGGAAGAGAAAAGACGGGGGCAGCCGAGGCTCGGCCTGTTGCCGCGCCGCGGGAGAGGCTCCCGCTTCTCTTTTCCCTGCTTCTCCCCGCCAAAAAACAACAACACATTATTATTTTTTTAAAATATGGAGCCCCTTCCTTCTCTTCTCCCATTGCCGCTTTCTCCGTCCTAGACTTTGCCGCTGCTGCCTCGCGGCTTCAGAAGCCCCGGCCGCCGCAACGAACGAACAAAGAATAATGGCGGCGGCAGGCCAAGCCAAGCAAGGCGGGCGGGCGGCGGCAGCAACGGCTCTCTGGCGGCGCTGCTGCTGTTGTGGCTGGTGGTGTGTGTCGCCGTTGTGTTTTCCTTGTGAGAATGGGGGGGGGGAGCGAGGGGGGGTCCGACTTGCTGCTGTCCCGCAGTCCCTGGAAATGGCGGGAGGAGGACGCCTTCTTCCTCCCCACCGTTTGAAACGAGCCCGCCCTCCCTCTTAATTCTCCCCCTTCATTTAAAATTGGTTCCTTCGTGTGAGGCAGTTTCCCGGGGGCGGTTGGGCCTTAGTCGTGAGGAAAAGGGAAACACAACGGCGCAAAAATAAACATTAAACACGGCAACACTTGAGTCGGTGCTCCGTTGTACTCCCGTGCTTTACATTTCTGGCGGAAATCATGGTGGGGACTGAGGGAGAGCAACGGCGGCCTTCCTTTCCCTCTCCCCCTTCCTTTCAGTCTGCGGGGGGGGGGGGGGGCTCACAAACCAAAATACACAGTAAAGGTTTCCCTTGCTCGAAAGCCAGTCGTATCCGACTCTAGGGTGCAGTGCTCATCTCCGTTTCAAAGCCGAAGAGCCCGCTGTCTTGCTGCTGCAGACGTTTCCGTGGTCATGTGGCAGGCATGACTAGACACCGGAGCGCACGGAACACTACACATAATAAATCCCAATTTCCAAATGTGCCCTGATGAGAAAATAGGAATTCCCCCCCCCGCCCGCCCTCTTTCCAGCCTCGTTTAGCAGAGGACATGCTGGCCATAATTGTTCAGTTCATGCTTAAGCCGCTCTCACTGTGAGGAACAAGTTAAGCGGCCCCACCCCAGGACTCCCCTCCGTTTTCCCGCCCAACTTTAGGCACTGTCGACGGGGACGGCACAGGCCTGTCGTTGTTGTGGCCGCAACACATCCTGGAGGGGACACAGGACCGTTTGGAGCTGATTTAGAGGCACCCCCCCCCCACCCGCGCAAAAACTTGTCTTTGTGGCCATAGCTCCCACTGTCGTTTAACAAGAAGACGCATTAAAACAAAAGCTTTTACCTTTTATTATTATTATTTGGGGGGGGGAGATGTTGGTTTTGTGCTGAAAAAGTACTTTGAGGTTGAAAGGATGCTCTTTTATAATAAAGTATTTTGGCTAAAAACTATTCTTGGAACGCTTTGTCCACACACATACACAGCACAGTGTGTGGATAGTGCAAAAGCCTGGGTCCAGTGGTGTGAATAGTGCAAAAGCCAGGGGTGTAATGCTTTGGTGCTCCAGTTTCACTTTTTTTGTGATCATATCAGAGTAAACAAAACCATTGTGGTCCCTTAAAGACTTCACTACTTTTGATGTTAGTTTTTATGGGACAAAGTCCACTTCACCAGACATGAGAGTCTTGATCCACGTCAAGCTAACATTAAAATACAAGTAGTTAGTCTTTTAAGGTGCCACAATTTTTGTGGTTGCTTTGCTTACTCTGTCATATGTTTGCGTTCAGTTGCTCAGCTCAGTCTGGCCACAATACTTAGGATGAAAGTTGTATTATCTGAGGCAGTTCTGTGATTATTAACAATTTCTCTAATTTGCTCAAAGCCTATTACAACATAAGGTAATATGCTGTTCAGTGTAAAAAAAAAGATACAACCATTTCCTGAAGTGTTGTTTCAGATGTGGATAGAAAAGAAGTAATCCCAGTACAGGTAGTTGGATAGGAAGCTCATTGGTGCACCAGTCTATCACTCTCAAGACTAGTTCTTCGGTGTGTAGGCCATACCTGTCAAGGGCGGCTCCGGACAATACGGGACCTGCGCAGAACGGTTGCGCAGGTCCGTTTTATGCATGCGTAAAAGCCATTTATACATGCGTACAAAGGGATGCGCAGTAACTCCTTTCCCCCCGCTGCCAAGATCTGAGATAGTGGCAGCTCCGGGCAGGAAAGGACGAAAATCGGCACCGAAATACGGGAAATCCCGGCCAATCCGGGATACTTGACAGGTATGGTCTAGGCTAGATGTGAAACTGCCAAAAAGAAGCCACCTTTTGGTGAGTTCATTCTGCAGTTTCTTTCACTTGACCCAGTGTGAGAAAGATTATCCGGCACAAGGTTACTGTTGCCCAGGGTACAACCAATTGTGGTTCAAAAATACCACAGTCTTCGAGAAGACTCTTAGTTGCCTCTCTGGCCAATGTTGGGGCAGGTGGTATTTGCATCCTTATTTGCAGTTTTTTTTAAAAAAATTCTCCCTCTAAAATTAGTTGAAAGGGAATTCCCTGTCCCATGTCAAGAATGGTGTAGGACAATAATGGCGAACCTTGGCACTCCAGGTGTTCTTGGACTTCAATCCCCAGAAGCCCAAGTCACTGAATTGCAGTAAACCCATTTGTGTGGATTCAAAGGGACTTGGGATTCTGGGAATTGAAGTCGAAGAACACCTGGAGTGCCAAGGTTCGCCATCACTGGTGTAGGACCTAAAGATCCAAAGCAGGGACACAAGTGTGCAACAAAGAGTCCAAGCATTGTCTTCTTAAGCAATACCAATTAGCTGTTGTGATTATGTCAGAATACTGTATATAAGAAGCAGGATTATGGCTATACTTCATTACTTTTTTCTGAGCTATTACTTAGGCTATATAATGTGTACATGACTTCCCCTCTAAAATATGCTGTATCTTTTTGGAGAAAAGGTATTAAGTGAGAATGTATGACAGTTTGAAAATGCTTTGCAAGTGATTGGCTGAAATTCAGTAGTAAGTTGCAGCTAGAAGTAGACTCATTGGATCAGTGTGGGTTTGGTGAATCAACACCTATGTAATTTCCCTGCTTTAATTGTGACTTAATACTAGATTTCATTCATTTAACATAAATGCTGAAGAAATTATATAAGCTCCATCATTTTTTTAATAATTGCTGGCTTTAATGGAGGAGGTTGGTTAGTATCTAAAGACCACGTCTTTGGATAATTTTCTTGTCCACTCAGAAAGATCTGCCCTTTATCCATGTATTGGAAGGCACCTTTTTATTTTATTTATTTATTTATTCGATTTGTATAGCGGTTCCAGCGTACATAAAATCCCCAATGTTTAAACTATAGAAACCCTTAAAAGTCATAAAAACACTGAAAAACTACCTCCCACCTGCACGAATTAAAATCTAGTTTAAAACTTTTAAAAACATGAGTGATCTTGCTCTAAATGGTTGATCTGACATCAAGCTTTCTTTGGTCAATATTTGCTTATCAATCTTCAGATATCTTGTTTTCCAATGTGTTATCCTTTCTATGATAGGTTTCAAGGTAATGGTAGGGAAATATTGAAATCCTCATTTTGTCAGATAGAGTTATACAATTGACACAAAAGTATCATAGCATCTTAAAGACCAAATATATTCAATTAATCAAACTATGTCAGCATGTTAAAGTTCAGCATTTGCTGTCTTGTCCCTTGGGACAGTTTTTATCTCTCTTGGTTACTATTCCCATAATGTTTATATAAACCTGGTCTGAATATTATACTCTGAGGAATTGGATTATAGTTTTTAAAAATCTCACATTAAAACAAATGTGTTACTATTTTTTGGTGCCACTATGTTTCTGTTTTTGAAAATTTTCGTGTTCCGATCAAACCCTGGACTGCCAAAAATGAAGCCACTTTCTTGACTTTGTCGTTGGTTTTTGAAAACTGAAATGGCTGAAACATTAAGATAACTATCTCTTTGAGATCTGCTACATTAGACTGAGATATTCAGGGAACTTTATTTGTTTTGCTTAGTTCTGCAAGCCATGAGTTTGATTCAGACCGCTTTCACTCTAGGGAAATTTCTGAGCTGTGTGGAAACACTGACATCATTAGAATTAAAAAGACCTTGGAACAATAAAATCTTTTTTGTAAAATATTCTGCAGTATAGGACACTGGTGGAGCTAAATGAAGTGGGTACATTTGTTGACCAATTCTGGAGATCTGGGTTTGAATTGCACTACCCCACTCCAGCCACATGAAAGCTACAGCTTCAGAGAGGGACTTTCTTGGGGGAAGGGAATATGCAAACTCCTTGCTTCCTGCAGATTGTAAAAAGATGTACAGTAGCTGTTGCCTGTTTCCCCATTCTACATCTAAGACTAAAGCTTAGCTGGAACTACATAGGCCATGCCATTACATAGCCTGAAGAAGTAACTGAGTTACAAAAGCTTGCAAAGTTTGGAATTTTTAAAGTGACCTAGAAGAGGTGTCGTCTCACTCCTGCATCTAAATGAAGCAGTTTTCATTAGTCTTAATAATTATTAAATGTAGAACTTAAGTCGTGCAGAATAAACTTAAATGAAGTATCTACATACTTATTTGACAGCCAATTTCTTTTTAGTCTAGTGTACAAGTTATAACCCTAACATCTTTTACCGGATAGACTATTTTTCTCATGTTTACTTCATAAACCAAAAATGTATTGGTGTTACTGATATTTTGTTGTTGAAGATCAGTACTAAAATTCAGTAGTTCTCCATTCTGCTTCCCAAAAACATTGTCCATGTTAATGTGTAATACACCTGTATGCGATAGAGGTTTCTGGGACATATTTAAGAGTCTGCATAGTCTATTGAGAATTTTAGTGAGACCTTTGAAGGCAGGGGTTCTCAACGTTTTTCAGTTGCGGGCCAGACCACACACCCTCACACAGCTGAGCGGGCTAGACTGGTGCCATAAAATGCATCCACGGCTGTTGTAAACATGGTTACAACGGCCATGGACTCATTTGAGCTAAAGTAAATGTGTTTATGATGGCCAGGGAGGGACTCATTTACGGCTGTCATAAACGCATTTGCGACAGCTGTGGACGCATTTACATTTACAGCTGTCATAAGCGCGTTTACATGGCTGTAAATGAGTCCGTGGCCAATTCCAGGGGTGGCTGGAGTGAAGTCAGGGGCCAGATTATTCGGCTCCGTAGGCCATAGGTTATGAACCTTGTTTCAAAGCCTCACTGTTGTCCTGCATGAAGTTAGTGTATGTTAGAAGAGGAGTTTTTAGACTTGACCTTGCTATATAATACAGGGGTTCTCAACCTACAGCCTGCAGGCCAGACTCGGGCCGCGGCACCATTTCATGTGGAATGCATCACCTCCAGAAACGGATGCATTTACAACAACGGGGGGGGGGGAATCACCAGACCGGCCCACTCAGCTGTCTGAAGTGGCGTGGTCTGGCCCGCAGCTTTAAAAGGTTGAGAACCCCTGCTATAATATCTGCTTATTGGAAACTCCCCCCATCATCTAAGCCTTCATTCTATGGTGTTATACCAGAAGATTTTCAGCCACTGACTGATGTATATGCTGCCAGTGTGAATCACACAGTGAGAAGTTGCCATCTAAACAAAGAGGATTTAAACCCACCCACCCCTTGTTAAGTGTTGAAAAGGAAAATCTCATCTGCCCTAATTTCTTGTCACTTCCTGGAAATTTGCAAGCTTCCTGAGTCAATTTAGCCAGCAAAGTAGGCCTGTTTGCACATCATTCCAGAACACACCCAAACCTGCACCTCTTATGGTAGAAAGAAAGATTTGTCCTGCAAATAAGCTAACTTTGAGGGAAGCTTATCTAAGGGTCGCTCACCTCATTGAGAAACTCCTGGGACTGTAAGGAACCCAAAAGTCCCTAAAACACCAGGCATAACCTTTCATCTGTTTCTAATGACTGAGTTTATGGCTGCATTGTAACAAGCATGTTTAAACCTGTAAAATTAAGCAGAATCCTTGGAAAGTAAAGCTGATTGAACTCGGTGTGATTACACTGTAGACATACATAGGGTTGCAGATTTAACTGAACATGCTTGCATAAAAATTATTTCATAACAGAATTCATTGTTCTTGAAGAAAAAGAAAAGTATATATCTTACGGTCAGCGTTTTATCTTGTTGCAAATAAATTATTCCTTTAGCTTTCATTTAAAAGTTTAGTTTCTATTCGCCGTACTCAAAGATCAGTAGGATAGGTATTACTCAGGTTTGCATGTTTTCCTGCAGCATCCTTTGATAGAATTAATGCTGAAAGCCTTATCAGTTACTCTTTTTGCAGTGCAAAGAAAATGAATTCAGTTTGAATGTTTTTATTGGCTATGTTACGTTCTGTCCAGGAAGGCATACAGAGATCAGTACTGCATATTCATGGTCTTTCTCCTTTGATAACTGGTGTGTGATACATTTTGCAGTGTAACTTTCCTTTAGTTTTCTAAAACGGTACAAACAGTATAACTTAAGCAATGTTACTTTACTTTTGAATTTATATACCTACCTTATTTACTCTGCCTTAGTTTCTTAAAGCAACATAAGCAATGTAGTTTTGCTTTAATTTTCTTTTGTCATAACAAGGAGATTACTAAACTGAAAAATATATGTGGAGCTGCTGTTCTTAAACTTTAATTCTGGACAGTTTGGTAAGAAATGTTTTAATTACAAAAAACATAATTTTGGTTCTGTTTTCAGACATATTTAGATGTAAAGGCTGAAATCCTGTTGCATAGTGTAGTAAGATACAACCAGAGTAGGTCCATTGAATGAATGAGTGGTGAGTCCATTGCTCCATTAGCTCCACTGATTGGTTAGACCAGTTCTAGTTGCAACTTACTGCATTAAGCAATAGGATTTCACCTTAAATTTATTCGTTTGCAAGTTACCTCACCCACCACTATTTTTATACACATAAATAATCTGTGAGCTATATAATCATGACTACTGTGCTGGAGCATGGCTACACATGCATTCCTTCATCCTCTTAAAATGTGGAAGTTGCCTTTTGCCAATAACTGGGATTAGTTGGCTGCCACATGCTAGCTAGCTGGCTGCAATGTTATTTCTTACTTGTTTGGGCACCAGTGTATTAAAAGAATCCAAGCCCTATAAATTGTGGAGAGGATAGCAAAGAAATTGTACATGGCTCCCTTGAAAATTGTTTTTAATTCTTTTTTAAAGTGACACATGGTGAGTTTTATTTACCTCTAAGCCAGGTTGAATTTGATTTCTGCTCAGAAAGACTTGGTATAATATGGTTGTTTTTCTCCCCAAAATTTCTCTTTTATTTATAACATTAGTGCATTATATCATGAAATTAGATTAATTTAATTTAATTGTTCAACTTGTATGTCGCCCCACTCGCACAGCGACTCTGGGCGGCTGACAAAAAAAATCACATAATATCACATCACCTTACAATACAGTAAAACCCCGACTTACAAATGCCTCGAGTTACATAAAATTCGACTTACAAAATGATTTTGTGCTAAAACCATGATTTCCTACGGGTTGGCTTTGAGTTACATAAAGATTCTTTTTCCTATTGGTTTGCTTTGAGTTATGTAAAAATTCATTTCCCTATGGCTTTGCTTTGATTTACGTAAAAATTTCATTTTTCCTATGGGTTTGCTTCGAGTTACGTAAAAATAATGTTTTCTATGGGTTTGCTTCGAGTTACATAAAAATTTAATTTAAGCAAAAGCCTACGGAACGGACTTTTTTCATAAGTAGGGATTTTACGGTAATACAATAATGCAACAGTAAAAAAATCAGAAACAATGTATATAATATTTTTAAAAACTCAACACCCCCCCCCCCCCCACACACACACACACACATACAACTGAGTCCACGTCCCTCCAGGCCAGACAGGCCGAGGGAAGAAGTCCAGAGCAGCAGTGGTGGCGTTTTTGTGGCTGTGGGGACCGTGGTACAGCTGCTCCCACTTCCCTTTGGCCAGCCGGGCCAAGAGAAGGAGTCCGGGACAGCGGCTGTGTTTTTGTGGACGTGGTACAGTTGCTCCCACTTCCCTCTGGCCGGCCAGGCTGAGAGAAGGAGTCGGGGGGGGGGGCCTTTTGTGGCCGCGCAACAGCTGCTCCCACTTCCCTCTGGCCAGTCGGGCTGAGGGAAGGTGTCCGGGACGTTGGCGTCAGTGGCGTTTTGTGGCCGCAGAACAGCTGCTCCCACTTCCCTCTGGCTGGCCGGGCCAAGGGAAGGCATCCAGGACATCGGCGGGGTGGTGCTTTTGTGGCTGCGGGACAGCTGCTCCCACTTCCCTCTGGCCGCCCAAGCCAAGGGAAGGAATCCGGTGTGTCGGCAGCATTTTTGTGGCCGTGGGACAGCTGCTCCCACTTCCATCTGGCCGGCCGGGCCGAGGGAAGGAATCCAGGACGTCGGTGTTGCTATTAATTGAGTGCTGTCAAGTTGATTCTAACTTACAGCAACCCTTTCTGGTTTTTCTAGGTAGTGAATACACAAAAGTGGTTTAGCATTCCCTTCTTGGGGTGCCCTGAAACTGCAGCTTGCCCATAGTTACACAGGCTGGCTCTTCCTTGAGGCACTGTGGGGAATTGAACTCCCTACATCTGGGTGAGACAGCTAAACCACTGAGCTGCCCAGCCTTCTATTTCTTATCAAGTCAATTCTGATGTATGGCAATCTTTTCCAGGGTTTTCCAAATTTTAAAAACAATCTTTTTTAAAAAAAAAAGATTACTTTTTGTTATTTAATTTTAAAAACTTGTTTCTTAAGCACTTTGAAAGCAATAAACTGATTTATATGTAGTACACATAAAAATAAACATAATGTATGTGCTTAAAAATACCTAACAGCAGTGGAAACCATCTGTCAATTAATAAAGGGCCAAAACGTCTTGAGCAAGAAAAACACACCAGAAATTACAATAAAAAATGGGTTCAGGTTGCTGTACCCAGTGGTATTAAGCAATTGAAACCGTTAAAATCAACCAAGTATGCAGTTAAAAATAATACAGTTGGGCAGGTTGACATTCACCCAAGACAATCCCAGTAAGCCTTAAGTGTATAAACCTCATGAGATGTGCCTAACCGTTAACACAAAGGTTCCCAAACTTTTCATGCCGCGGGCCAGTCACGTGCTTCCTGCCTCCGTAAACCGCGTCCGTGGCTGTCGTAAATGTGCGTTTACAGCGGGCACATTTACGCAGGTGCATTTTATGTCTCGTAAACGCATCCACTTCCAGTAGCAGCAAGGGCGGTGGGCCACATGAAATGGTGCTGTGGGCCAGGTGTGGCCCCTGGGCCGTAGTTTGGCTATCCCTGCTTTAGCAGGAAATTTGCATAACAGCTTTCCCAGTGTCGCCTAGTTTGCACTTACCATTATCTCCAGAGCCACTGGCCATTCTGTGCTAGCTAGAAATGTGGGAGCAGTAGCCCAACATATCTAGAGGACACTGGGTTAAATGAAGGGCATACTGCAGTTAAAGGAGTACAGTATTTGAGTACACATTTCTTCTGATAGAATATTTCAACTTGTTTCCAGACATGTTTCTTATAACATGAGGCATACACATACCAGTACATTTTTGTCAAGGACTGTATGAACTGATGTGCTGACCATTGCAAGTTCAAAAGTCAGACTAGGGTTTTAGCTGGCAACTGTAGCTCAGAATGGATTGCTAGCAGTAAAGTTCCTCATTGATCTGTATCTTTGGTTAAACTTCTAGTTTAACACTCGTATTACAGCCTGCAATACTGTGCAACACTCACTGAGAAATAAAGTTTGTTGAACTCGGTTGTCTCAATGGGCATGCATAGGATTGCACTATAAATCAGCTAAGGTATGGATGCTGTGTTAATCAATAGTGTTAGTGTAAATTGAAACACAGCAGAGGAAAATAGAACAACCTTTGTCAGAATGCAGTTATCCAATTGTTTATGAGTGTGTTTACTGGCAGTAAGTCTATAGTCTCTGTCAGGTTGAAAAATTATTTTAAAATAAATGTAAATATAACATTCTTCAGTGAATAGATTAATATTGAATAACATGGACAGAAAAATGTTGGTTCTTTAGCTAATGTCTATATTGAAATATATCTGGCAGATGTTTTAGGTCTGAGGAAGCTTTTCTTTGTAAAGGAAGAAACAGTAGGATCATTTTGCAAATAAAACTTTCCATAGGGGTATGTCATTTTTCTCTCATAAAAATAAATTGCTGTAGTCTGTACAGTATTGGGCAGAGAACTGCGGTATATAAATTTAATAAATCATAATAATAATAATAATTTGTCAGACTATGGGTATGTCATATTTGTCCACTGCCCTATTTTTGTTTTGTGATGGTAAGTGTGAGACGTTGAAAAACTAATTAGTCTAAAATTCTGTCAGTAATTTTATAATAAGTATTTAAATCTGTAAATGGCATACAGAACAGTGAATCCTTTATCTGCACTTTTTCTTTGAGGGCACAAGAGCAAATTACATTGTTATAGGTCTATTTATGAAAAAATGTACTTCTAATAAAAATATCTCTAACAAAAAAAAAATTGTGTGCTCTTCCCTACCCATAGCTTTTAACAGTATTTTCAGTTCCACTGATAACCTCATCACTTGAGCCTTTTTACACATCTTCCTAACAAATTCTGGACCTCAAGTCATTGTTGAATGACTTTTTGTATGATTTGATTCAAGATTACTACCTTCTTTTGGTGTAGTGCTGGTGTTTTTTTTTTAACTTGATCATAGGGCAGCCTTCACTAATCTTATATGTTGATTATGGAAAAATATTACTGACTTTCTAGACTGAATAATTCAACAAGTTATATTTCAGTTGGCCCTGCTGGCTGAAGGGTTCATGAAGCTGTAGAGAAATCACATTTTGGTGGCATAAGTGTTTGGATGAACACTGCCATGAAGGGAGGGGAGGGAACTACCATCAAAACAAACATTTGGGTAAGAGGACAACTCAAGTGCTGGGTTGGGTGAGACTAATTTTTTCCCATAGTGCAGGAAAAGAAGAGCACATTTCTTAGTCTATGTGTGTATCTTTAATGTCCAGTCTCTCCCCCCCCCCAGCACTATCATACACTGGTGTGACCAAGGGATGAATACAAGATGGAACTTTCTTAGTAGGAATAAGCTTGATTTATAGTGGATGGGGTTACCAGACCTTACCTAAATGGTGATCCTGAGTGTGCCCTTGTCTACTCCCTCATACAATGGCAATGATTCATTCCAATGGGGGAAAAATAAAACTATTCCTTTGGTATTTTGTAATGCCATTCATCACTCCTGATACTGTATGGTCTAGCTACTATGACTAGGAACATAAGGAGGGAGAGTTGTGTCCCTTCTGAACATGCAGAAGGAAGACAGTGGCAAAATCCTATTGGTGCTCATGCAAAGTTTAGGTACCTTGTCACAACTAATTGTAACTTTTTCATAAGATGGCAAGAAGAATCTCAATTGACCCTCATCATTTGCCCCATTGTGCAACCAAGATGTGTCCCAGTACCATGTCAATTAGTTGCAATAGCCAGTGTAAATAATGCAAATCTCCCAGTTCAGACAGGGTGGGTTATACAGTTCTGCTTTACAATTTGGTACAGCCAACGACTCAACACCAAGTGTTGGGCGGCGGTAAATAACCTGACTCCCTAAAGGGGCCAAAAGTTATGGGTGGATGAGCCCCTTTAGGTGGGATCCCCCCCCCCCTCCATGGAGGAAATGCCACTGGAAACCATCATATTGGACCCAATGGCAAAATTGGGCCCAATTGCCATATTCTCATGCAGATGTCTTTTTCATCACATGCTAGCTGGTCTGCTTAGAGGTGCCAGATGTTGAAGCTGAGAAGTTCTGCATACAAATCTCACATTCTTTTACTGAACAATTGTCATTCTTCAATAAAAAAGCATGGACTCCTGGTGGATTTATTTCCCTAGTTCTGTAATGGCGAATCTTGGCACTCCAAGTGTTCTTAGACTTCAATCCCCAGAAGCCCAAGTCAACATTTCTGCTGATCAGGACTTCTGGGAATTGAAGTTCAAGAACAGCTGCAGTGCCAATGTTCGCCATCAGTGCCCTAGTGCATAATTCCATCATTTTTTTTGTATGAGGATGGGGAACATGCAACTCCATAAGTTGTTGAGCCATTAGCTGTGCTGGCTTATATTAATGGGAGTTAAAGTTCAACATCTTAGAGCACACATTTCCCACCAGTTCTCTCCAGCCAGAATTCTATGAACATCATCTCACCCTATTCTGCCTTCTGGATTCCCAAGGTGTCAGGAAAGTTTTTTTTTAAAACAAAGTTACTTTGGTTTATGCAAAACAGTGGTTCATATAAGACACAATGGTTAAGTGTAAGGATCTGCAAATATAAGTACTATGCTATAGCACATGAATATAAAGACAAATAATACAAATCAGCAGTTCCACTAGTTTGCTAGCAATATGCCAATTTTTTACAAGTTTTGAGATATTTTTAATATGCTGCCATTTACTCTGGATCTGATACTGTTCATATTAAATACAAATAGACCTTCATGTGGAATTTGATACCTGACGAGAATTCTCAGTACTTTTCTGTTTTCTTACCTATATATAAAAAGTGAAGAGTCCACTAGTGGCAAACCTATTTTTAAGCATGTAGCTGCTATCTCTGCAGAATAGTTAGTCTTTAAGGAGGTGAAAATTCTTCCAGTTTCTCTTTTTCTGTTCCCTGTAGCTTAGCCAGCTCTGAATTTTAGTTTTATTTCACAGATGAGGTGAGAAACTTGGTTTACATTAATACAAAATAGTAATTAATAACAGCAGTACAGACTTTTTGTGAAAAGCAGTGAAAGTTTGCACAGCAGAGGTGGAAGACAATGCAAGGCATAGCGCCCTAATAAGCAAAAAGAAAAGAAACCAAAACAGTTGTGAAATCAGTGCAAAATGGATAAAAACAGGTATTATACAAACATTAATTAAGGTGCCTGCTGGCAACCAAGTTACTGGCAGATTTTTTGAACAAATAATTGCCAAACAGTCTTCCAAGTTTAGCCCCATGTCTATATGTGGATAAAAAGTCTGCCATTTCCAAACTGCTAGAAATAGATTCATCAGGTTCTGAATATAATCCAACAGATAATACATGCTGTGGAGAGACTAGTGCAGGCGTTCACAACCTCTGGCCCACAGCACCGTTTCTTGTGGCTTGCTGTTGGTGGAAGCGCTGAAGACATTCTTCCCTTGCTCCTGCCACCAGAAGCAGCGAAAACAGCACACACAAAAAAACACGCCGTAAATGCACCCACGGCTGTCGTAAATACATTTACGATAGCCTTGGACACTTTTCACGATAACATTTATGGTGGGGGAACCATGTGTCTGGCCCACCCAGCAGTTTGAGGTGGCATGGACCAGCCCATAGCTGGAAAAGGTTGAGAACCCCTGGACTAAAGCAAAACCTATAGAATACATGCTACGAAAAGACAGGTATAGAACATAAACAGCTACCTTGATCATGGGGTTTGTAAAGCCCAGTATTCTCTGTACTGAGAGTGGCACAACTGATAAATAGAGGTGCCAGAGAATGCATCTGGCATTTTCTGAATGCAGAACATGTGCTTTACTATTAAGCCATTGAGTTTCTCATAAGCTGAAGCAGGGTGACATTTTTAAAATATGTTAGAATTTCAGACAAGATTTATAACAAGATTTTCTGTAATACTGTTTTGAAATCTTGAGTCCATCACTTGCACATACGTATATTTTTCATGCAGCCTCTTTATGCAAGAAGAAATTAGACATTCTAGAAAATAATAAAAGTATAGAATTTTAAATTTTTAATTGACAGTTTTTACATACAATAACCAGATTTGTATATTCTGGTGTTCATTATTTGTCCTGATCATTTTTTTTTGGGGGGGAGGGGCTCTCTTTAAAATATTTCGAGAAAGAGACTGGAGGTTTAACCAAAAATAGGCATTTCTAATTGAGAATGGCAACAAACTGGATGTTTAAAATGTTATTTCAGTTCATATAAATTGTGTGTATGTAAGTGTGTATACATGTATGTGTCTACACAGGACACACAGGTGTATATGTATTTTGTTCATTTACAGGCATATGTGCAGGCGTATAAAACAAAATACCAATCATGACTCCATTAGTGTTGAAGCATGCAATAAGGACTTATTAGAAATTCCAGGAGCCTGTGATGGAGGGCTGATCCACTGTAAACATCAAGATATTATCAAACTGCAGCTTCTATCATTTCTAGCCAGCATCACTGCTGATAAGGGACTAAGATGACACTACAGTCCAGGAACCTGTTTAGGGTCACAACTGCCCACAGTTACTTTCACCAAAACCATAAGCCAAGCAGATGTAATAAGCTTTGTCTCACTGACCTTCCCAGCTGGGCATTTGTACACTTGCAGCCCCCTCATTTTAAGAACTGTGCTGTGTCTGCTCCTCTCCTCTGCCGGCAAAGAGTCTCTGGGATTATTTCATTCCTAGCCAGTAAAAATCTTGAGTCTATTAAGCAAAGTGAGTCTAAGACCAAAGGGAAGAGCCAATAACTGTCAGCAGAGAACGTCAAGAGAACCTGAGTAGCACTTCCTTCCAACTTATGCCAGCTATTTTCAAAATCACCTGTAAAAGCTTTATAACTCTGATATGCTTTAGTTAATCTCTTCATACAATAAACTTTTACTTGCTTGCTTGCTTGCTTACTGCGCCTATGCCCCACAATTTAATTGCTGAATATATAGCCTGCTTTCAGGATTCTGAAAATAGTTCAGAGCAGAAATATAAATATTACATTGTAAAAATTCAGTTTCACAGTCAAAGGAAACAGAAGGTGACATATGAAATAAGTGGTTCCCAATAACACAAAAGCATGTTTAAAAATAAGTTGTCAGTGACTTAATCTATACCTATAAATCCAAGCGTTAACCGTTGGAATGTGACAAAGGCTCCCGCACCCGGCCATACTATCCCGTACCGAGCCTCCTGCAGTCGCCCAAACCCAGTCCGGAGGTTACTGCAGGATTGAGAAATGCGCCAATGGGGCAAGAGCCCCACGAACGCAAACAAAGAAAAAAGACTCCAATTCCCAACGTTCTTTGCGCCGCGACGCACCACAGCCAATCAGGCTGAGAGGCGCGAGCAAAAAGAACATTGGGAAATGCGTCGCGGCCAATTGAAATTGAGCCGCAGAAAAAAACGCCACACAAACGCAAAACTACAAGTCCTGCGCACCATGAACACACAGAACACTGAGAAAGCCGGTGCACGAAAAATAAACTTACAAAAAGCAACGGGAGCGCAAGTCCCCAGCAGGCAGAATCAGTGCTTCACAGCCATGCAAACCCAAAAGCCACAAGACGCCACCGCGAGACACCCGCCATCCTTCTTTCCCGGAGCAACAGGGAGAAGAGGGATTCCCTCTCCTCCACGCTACCCCGCCGAAGACACGGCGAGACCACCACCAACCTCAAGTAAAGTTGAGCCGGGGTGGAAAAAAACCCAAAACAGGCAGCAGTTCGTCAGGGGAAGCACCAAATACAAAAACAACAGCCAGCAATCCGCAAGGAAGAGCACCACCCCTTACGGATTGCTGCCTGCCAATCTCCAGTTAGATAAGCTGGGAGAAAAAGGAGACGGAGAAGAGAGAACCATCTGCCTCCTCCTTCTCCCCCGACCTACCTAACCAAAAAAAACCCACAAAATACACAAACAAAAACATCCACAATGGCACAAAACCGCAAAGAAAACACCTAACTACAACATAAAAAACCCATAAAGTACACAAACAAACAACAACTATTACAAAAATAAATAAGAAAATAAGAAAAATTAAAGAAAACCAGAAATAACCAAACCAATTAAACAAACCTGAAACTAAACCAAAACAAAAAAGAACAAACAGAAACACCTCCCAGCCCACCACCACAAAAGCAAAACAAAGAAAAACCCCAGAAGAAAGAAAACCAGACAACTTACCAGCACGTCCTCCCTCCATGACGACTGGAAGAGAAATGAAGAAACAAAGAGACTACTTACGGGAAGAAGCCCCACCCAGAGGCCAGGAGAGAAAAAACAGTGAAACTAAAACAGAACCCCTAGCAGCAGCACCTGCAGGGCAGAATAGTAAAAACAACTCAAAAAGACTCAACAGCCCCACCTAGAGGGCACAAGATAAAAACAAGTCAAAAACATAACAATAAATCACAATTTTACACAAATCACAAACATGTAAAAAAATAAAAATAAAAAGATTTATAACATCCTGTGTTGAGTGTTAACTCAAATAAAAAACCCAAAACATCTAAACACAGTTTAAAAACATTGAATGTAAAAAACATGTACTTTCACATTTTTAAAATTATTACCTACGGTACAACTATTAAAAAAAACCCACAAAATAAAATATTATTTGGTTAAATAAAACAATTTGAAAAAAATTATATCATCCTTTGTTCTCTTTTTAATCCACAAAAAACCCCAAAAAAGCTGATCAGTTTATAACAGCCCAGCATCGCCGGACAACCTATGCTAGTATCTGTCTAAAATGGCTGGCTGAGTGGGTGGAATATATATTTTGATGGGGATTCATTCAGGATAAAGCCATAACTAAAATTGATCTGCTAGTAGACAACAATTTCTGCTCTGGTGGTATTCTTACCTTCAAAGATTTCATTTCTGGCGCTTATAACGTAGTTTTCTGGCACAGATTTAATTATACTCTTAAGTGGTAAATGGTGAAGCTTTTGTAATACTGATGACATTTTGTTTTTAAGTTGGAAAGTGAGCAATACACTCCCTTCTCTTGAGTACGTAGCTTTGATTTCACTTATCTCTTTAGCTTAGCACAAATCATAGTTTGTATCCATGTTCCTGAACTATGATTTGCACTTGACCTCCAAACTAGGATTGAAAAATGACTTCAAACCATTCAATCATGACTTTATAATTCAAATTTTGTGGCATGTACATCCTGGTTTCTATTAAAAAGAAAATTGAAGTAGTTGATTTTCAGGGGCAGAAATGTCAATTTTCTTCACTCGTTTTCCATTCTGCCTGTTAACTGTGAAAATAAAATAATAAATATTTAAAAGCCTTAATTAAAGGGTTTTAAAATAAGATTCACATTACTTTTTCTAAGTATTCATAGTGTTTTATAGGGATGAAGCATCTTGTTACAGGGGACTGCAGTGGTTCAGTGGTTAAGAAGCTCACCTTGTTAGCTGGAAGGTCAGCAAGTTGGCAGTTCAGGAACCAAGCACTGCATGACAGAATGAGTGCCCGTCTCGGTCCCAGCTCCTGCCAACCTAGCAGTTCGAAAGCACGAAATTGCAAGTACTGTAGATAAATAGGGACCACTTTGGTGGGGAAAGATCTTGGGAGGCATGAAAGGAGCCTCATTCGGGCATCCCCTAAGTGGAGTTCCTCCTGCATAAATCCTTTCAACCCAGAAACTGCCTTTATGTGCTTCTGGCACGAAAAAAAAATATTGTTACACACAAGAACATGTGTGAGATTAACACAGGCAAGAATAAAATATAGTAATCTCTTTCACAATCCTTTGTAGTTATGAAGCTGAAACATTTGTTAAATGAAGACTGGAAAGAAAACTTATGAGTGAATAAGAGTATCAAAGATTCCCTGAACCCCTTAGGTCTTGAGCCCCTTACCATTTAGCAGACTAGAGATAGTCTCGTGTTGATAACTACAAATGGAAAGAGTCCACATCACTGGGGAAAGCAATCTAATGCTTCACTTTAAGCACCTGTGGGGACAAAGCAGTATTAGGTTTATGGTTTGTGTGTATGGTAGTTCCAATGCAGGCATTGGACTTTATATTTCATAGATGGTGCTTTTTGTTTTAAATGACATGATCTCATGCTACATGCTTTACATTCGCAGACCCAAAGCAATAGCCAGTATTCATTGATTAGTTACTGCATAGTGCAAATCTGAACATAGTTTATTCATAGATAGCTGGGACAGAAAACTCCCAGCCAACTGCCGAATTTTTTTGGCACCACCTTTTTTTCTGATTTTCAGCAGAAAACATTCAGATAAGAAGTTACAATATTTGCAGTTTATCATTTTGTCCCAATATGATGCTAAAATGTTGGTTGCAGTCAAGTCTTACTTTTTCCAGTTTTATCACAAACTAGGAGCTTTGCCACTAATAAATATTTTATTGAAACTATTCAGGTTTATAAATTGTTTCACTTTTCAATGAGCTTACTGCTCCCTTTTTAGGAAGCATCAGAGGAGCAGCACTTGACTCATCGTAGCCTATCTGTTGGGGTTTGGTTTTTAAGCTTTTTCTTATAAACCTCTTGCCAGAAATTCCTGATTGGCATTTTTGCAGATCCAGTTCACCATGAAGAATAAATAATTTTTATGTTACTTTGATTTTTAATATAACCAGACATGGTGAACATGAATTTCCTGGGTAAAAATAATTAGTATGGAAGGTAGTCTTAAACACAGCAGGTTGGAAATGGGGGAAATACTTTCAAAATGGTTTTGTTGAAAGCTGGTTTCACCCTGAAACAGGTATTTCCGAGGATTCGTTGGTAGGGAGAATCTACAATCACTTAATATTGACACTTTATGCAATCCAGTCCTCTCTCTATCACATGCTCTCCTGTCTCTACTTTACTGTCAGTGCTGTGTAGGACAGTTGCCTGCTCCTTAACAAAGCTTGCTTAAAGTTGCCCTAGGGCAAGCGGGCGGTATACAAATCCAAATAAATAAATAAATAAATAAATAAAATCTGCCAGTGGAAGGTCAATTTCCTGCAAACGATTTACAGTAATACCTCATACAAAGTCCCAACATCGAATTCATACAACATCGCCTTATTTCTTGAAAAAAGTTACCTCATACAAAGTCGCTCAACTTTGTATGAGGCATTGGGGTTTCCCAGGTTGTATTGTGCCTGGGCAGTATAAAAGGCAGAACATATGCGTGCATTGCTCTTGTGGATTTTGCATGAGGCGAAGAGTGTTTAGGAGTGGTTTTGAGCACAATTTTGGATTTGTTTGAATTTTTTCATCAGAATTTTTAGAAGCATTCCTGGGATTTTTGCAGCATTCTTCAAGTTCTTGGACAATCAGGGTTGTTTGACATGTTTTTGTAATGTATTTAGCCTTTAGACAATGATTTCTTAAAGTTCTGTCAGTTTCCTGTCTGTTTCCTTGACTTTGCCCTGAAGTCTGTGCTGTTACAGTACAATGTATCTCTATGGAAATGACGTTGTATGAGGCATCGCGGCAAGGGTTTGGACGTTGTATGAGGCATCGCGGCTAGGATTTTTCATGCCTCATACAAAGTCCAAATCCATATAAAGTCCAAACTTGTGGAACTAAGTTTGGACGTTGTATGAGGTATCACTGTACTGAGCTTTTCCTCTGGATCCAGTTCTCTTAATAGGAAGAAAACATTGTAGGGTTCTATTGTGTGTACTCTCAAATAAAAGTACTGTATATGTAACGTCTAGGTCTGTACTCTTATCTAATTACCGTAAGTGCAGAATTATGTCCAAAGCAGTAACTATGAAAAGTAATGAAAATTCTGTGTTAACTAATTCATGGGGCATCTTACATTTAGTGCAATGTTGGTAGTTTTTAAACATAGGAACAGAATTCACAGTAAAAAAAACTAATTGTAATAATAATATAAATCATTATCATTGTAGAAAACTAAATGACCATGGAATCTGGTGCAGAGAATCAACAGAGTGGAGATGCAGCTGTTACAGAGGCAGAAAACCAACAGATGACGGTACAGGCACAAGCACAAATTGCAACATTAGCCCAGGTACTACGCTGTTCAGCCAGATATGCCATGTGTTTTATTTTGTACATCCCCACATTCTCAATTTTCTGATTTTCAAAGATGTATTCCTCCCTCAGCTTTGTTTTAAGAATGGGGAAGATTTCCCCATGTTGATCATGCAGGTCTCTCTGGTTGATTAAACACTCAGCTTGGCATACACAAAATTGTAAATGATATCAGCATATTTGCAGATTTTCCTTTCGCATCAGTACAAAAGTTTCACTCAGGGAAATGATTACTGTCTAGGGCAGTCACGAACAGCTGGGACAGAGTGCAGTTCAGTTGCAGATGCTGAGTTGGCAGACAGATTATGCATATACAACACTTGGCCTTTTGATGTCTTGATACCAAACACAACCAAAAAAGAGACTTGACAAAGATTTGAGGGTAATGCTTTAATGCTTCCATCCGTCTGAGTACTATTGTGCTGCCACTTTCAAATTAAAGTGAAGCAAAAGCCACTACAAACTTTTTCCACCCGCATCTATCCTATGGTCACATCAAGCTTGTCTCTACTGAACTTCCATTCAGTGTTAAAGCAACAAACCCAAACCAGCATTAGACCTGAAGGATGTTTTCAAAATACTGTAACATTTCTTAGGAAAGCTGAAAAAGTTGAATGCTGTTGCTGTTTTGTACATTAATGCTAGGAAATGGTTTTGCAGAGTTTTCAGAACTCTGGATTATACAGGTGAAACTCGGAAAATTAGAATATTGTGCAAATGTTCATTCACTTCACTTAAAAGGTGAAACAAATATTTTGCGATAGACTCACTACATGCAAAGCGAGAGATGTCATGCTTTAATTAGTCATAATTGTGATGATCATAGCGTACATGAGATTATGTGATGATTATGGGGTACATGAGAGTGGGGGGTTGGGGTTTTCATAAACTGTAAGACATAAGCATCAATATTATAACAAAGTAAGCCTTGAACTATCTCGCTTTGCATGCAATGAGTCTATCTCATATATTTGTTTCACCTTTTTTAGTTGCATTACTGAACTGAATGAACATTTGCACGATATTCTAATTTTCCGAGTTTCACCTGTAATCCAGATGAACAAATAAATCCTGGTTTATTGTATTTGCACCCTACTTGAGGTGTACAATATGGATGGGATCTTTGGATTTCTTGAATGATAGTTTCCATAATTCTCCATTTTGAGAGTTCTCTCTGACAGATGTGGGTCACCTGAGAAAGTCCTCATCTTAGTCAGATGAAAGGCCAGATATGTTTAATTGGAACTCTGGTTTGATGTTGTGTTCAAGAGACAAAGAGAGAAGAGTCTATGTTTGCAGGCAAAAGCCTCATGCATTATCTGGCCTTAAGTAAAAATTTTGATTCCTGAATATAGGTTCCTCAATAGAGAAGTAACTGGATGGATAACTCAGTGGTTTAAGTGTCTGGCTGTGAACCTACAGGTCAAAGTTCAATTCCCCACTATGACTCCTGAGAGGAGATAACCTATGTAATCTTGGGCAAGCTGCAAAGGGCATCTCAAGAAGGGGATGGTAATCCATTCTCTACCTAAAACCCTGGAAAAAGTTGTTCTAAGTCAGAATCAACTTGACAGCACACAATTAAAATTATGAATAGAGAAGTATCCTAATTTTATTAGAGCTGTGCAGATTTGTGGTTCTGGACAGCAATCTGTCTGGGGAATTCTGGGTATGGTAATTTAAAAGAACAAATCTGTGAACCTCTAGTATGAGCAGAGACTTGAATATGAGATTTTCCTCATTCAAACTCAATGCTATTTGTTATACTGTGTTAGGCTGCTATTGCTGATGTTGACTATGTCTGTGGTAGGTTGAAGGGTTTCTAACACATTTCGTTGTGCAGTTTTCCATAAACAAAAGATGTCATGGCCACATGCTACTCTTCTCTTACGTTGTAAACTATATGCAAAATTGCAATTTTTGCCTGGGCTTATGGGAATCTTATATGTAAAATCCTTGGAAGTCTAACAGGATTGTTCCCGTTACATTTTTTATTAATTTTGACTGAACTTTCTGGACTAGAAATAGACAATGAACAAAACATATTATTTATTATCAGGTCAGGGAGTTCGATGCCTAATCATTGCCCCAAGAACCTTGTAGACCTCCAAAGAAAAGTTCAAAAGCCTGTCTTCATTCACATTTGGCTTTTGTCCAATAAAAGATTAATTTCAGAATGAAATTGACAACCATTCCCAATCATATCAAAAATCATCAAGATATAAGGCTTTCCATTGTTATAATTCTAAACAACTTCAGCTTTTCTAATTATACAAGCTTTATTTATCTACATTGCTTCAATGTTCTATGTGCATAAAATACTTCAAGGTTTTTGAAAGACACCCAGAAATCTTACAGCTATGAAATGACACAATGCTCAAAATATTTAAACAAAGCTTAAGTTGCAGGCAAATACGTCAGAATTCAGTCCTAACTAAAGACAAAGGTCACCCTTGCTCGAAAGCTAGTCGTCTCCAGCTCTATGGTACGGTGCTCATCCCTCTTTAAAGCTAGAGAGCCAGTGCTGTCTGTGTTTGCAGACGTTTCCGTGGTCATGTGGAAGGCATGACTAGATGCCAGAGCTCACGGAATGCTGTTTACCTTCCCACCAAAGTGGTGCTTATTTATCTACTTGCAATTTCTTGCTTTTGAACTGCTAGGTTAGCAGGAGCTGGGACAAAGATGGGAGCTCATTCTGTCCTGCAGTATTCAGGTCTTCAACTGATGACCTTCCAGTCATCAAGTTCAGCATCTTACAGGAGCACAGAAAGTAATAAAATACCAAAAGGAAGTTTCAATTACAGATCAACCTTTGAACAAGAGCTGTTTGGGCAGCAAATGCCCCACAAAGTTGAAAACCTATGTTCTTCTCAGGCAACTCTGTCTGCCGGGCTCCATGGCCTATCGTGCGCTCCATCTCCTTTCCAGCCCACCTTGGCTGGAGCAGCACATCTGGCTCCTCCTATTCCTGACTGTTGCTGTTTATCCTTTGGCCTGCTGCCTCCATCATGTTTGTGCAATTCACACAGAATGGCACCAATGAAGGAATTGGAAAAAATCATGAAGTTTAAGGATGTGTCACTGGAAACTAACACCAAAATCATCCATAGTCTTAGATTCTTAGTCACTATGTATGGGTTTGAAAGCTGGACAATAAAGAAAGCTGACAGGAGAAAAATTGATTCATTTGAAATATACTAGAGGAGAGCTTTGCAGATATGAGAGACGGGCAGAAAGATATGGAAATGGATCCTAGAGTAAACCAAGCCTAAACTGTTTCTGGAGGCAAAGTTGATAAAATTGAAATTGTCCTACTTTGAGCACAACATAAGAAAGCAAGAATCTCTGGAAAGGACAATAATGCTTGGAAAGTTTGAAGGCAGTAGGAGAAGAAGAAGAAGACCAAATATAAGATAAATTGACTTCCTAAAGGACACCATGGCCTCGAGTTTATAAGAGGTGAGCTGTTCTTCGTCTTCTGTGTCTACTCCAGATGTGAAACTGTCAAATTGAAGCCACCTTTTGGTGAATCCATTCCATAGTTCCTTTCACCTGACCTAGTGTGAGAAAGATTAGTTAGCACAAGGTGGCTGCTGCTTGTGTTATGCTTGATTGTGGTTCAAAAATACCACAATCTTCAAAGAGGCTCTTTCTGTGTACCCCAGCTGAGCTGCTGAGGACAGAACATTTTGGAAATTGCTCATTCATACGATTGGCATGAATCAGGGGCAGTTTCACAGCATTTAACAACAACATGCATGTCAGAGTTCACATCTTAACAGAAAATACATAAGCGTTTAATTTGTCTTTGTTAGTTGCATCAAAGAAAGACATGTGTCACTATTTGCAATGTGCGTTTATTTCAGGATCTATTGTCTGAAGAACATTTATGGCTTATAAAACTTTGAAGGTTCATGAAATGTATCCAAGCACGCTGCTACTGCACAAAAGTTGCTATCTTGTTCAGTATTTACATCCATGTGACGCTCCAGCTGGGGAAGCTGCCACAGCTGCCTGATAAAGTATCAGTTGTGTGGAATGCATCTGTTCTGAATGCATAAATATTGAGTAGGCTCCTTGCCAATGGGGAATAGCATCCTTCCAAAACTATAGTTCTTTTAAACACTAATGGCTCCTATTCTCTTTCCCCCCTAGGTATCTATGCCAGCAGCTCATGCAACGTCTTCTGCTCCTACAGTGACTTTAGTACAACTCCCTAACGGGCAGACAGTTCAAGTCCATGGCGTTATTCAGGCTGCCCAGCCATCAGTTATTCAGTCTCCACAAGTCCAAACTGTTCAGGTACGCATAAAGGAATTTCAAAAGCATGTTGTCTCGTGAGGTATATAAACCTGAGTTTTGTTAGTCAGGGCATGTCTAGGGCATGAAAGATCATTTTAAAAATTGCCTTGCAACAATTCTCTGTTGTTTCTTATATAACCAACAATTTATACTGTGTAAGATGAAATAGTGATTTCAATAAACAGGACTGGATTCCTGAAGATGAAAAATGGACACACACTGATCATCTCTAATAATTAAATTTGGCACCATTCTTTTTTTAGTATTTCTTCTTTTCTGATCTTCTCTCTCCTTATGAGATATATAAATAAAGATGAGGTCTCTAGAGAACATAGGCAGGATCTGGCACGTTTCCAGAGAGAAGCACTATAGGTTCTCCATCGTGTTGTTTGTGAATGCACACTTATGGGTCTGCGCCTGCGCGGAGCCATTACCGGAACTGTCAAGCTGATTGGATAATGATTTGTAATTAGGACCGCCCACCATCTCCACCTGCCTTCGGCACCATTTCGCACTTCTTTCCCTCAGTTCTCCTTTTCAGACCCATTCTGGACCTCCGCTTTCTAAATCAGCATATCTGTACGAGAAAGTTCCGCATGGTGACTTTGTAAACCATTCTGCTGCTCATCAGCAAGAACGAATGGTTTGCAGTGATAGACCTGAAGAGCGTCTACTTCCACATCTCCATCAGGAGAAGGCACAGAAGGTTTTTATGGTTCCAGGTGTCCAGGCAGATCTACCAATACACCAGACTTCCTTTCGGCCTCTCCACTGCACCGAGAGTGTTCACCAAGTGCTTGGCACCAGTCGCAGCACACCTCCGATTAAGGGGAATTCAAGTGTTCCCATACATTAATGACTGGTTGATCTGTGCACCATCAAGACACAAGGCAACGGAAGATGTGGCGTACTGCATCAAATTCATGGAGAGTCTCGGTCTAAGAATAAACTTCAAGGAGTCACGCCTTTCCCCGACTCAACGCGTGGAATATATAGGAACAATATTGGACTCCACAATGACCAGAGCGTATGCCCCCCGCCCAATGCCTGTCAGACATCCGCTCAATAGTCTGACGGTTCCAGTCTGGCAAAAGGATCAGAGGGAGGGAGGCGCAGTAGCTGCTAGGACTTATGGCCTCAACTACCGCAGTCATCGGTCATGCCAAACTGAAGATGAGTTCTCTTCAATCGTGGTTTCTCAGCTCCTTCGACCTCTGCAAAGATCATCCACACAGGTTGCTGACTCCAACACCAGAACTGAGGTCACAATTGTCCTGGTGGGCAATGAAACGAAACATTTCCATTGAGAAACCATTCAGCCTCCCCTTGCCAACTGTACAGATCACCACGGATGCAAGCAACCTCGGATGGTGTGCTTGCTGCGGTACCCTGCGGATCAACAATCTATGGACCCCACAGGAGAGATCCAGGCACATAAACTTTCTAGAGCTGTTGGCGATATGGAAGGCAATGAAGACCTTCCAATCTTTGATTATAGGAAGAGTAGTACAGGTAGTGTTGGACAATACAACAGCCCTGGCGTACCTGAACAAACAAGGGGGACCAGGTCTCTCTCGCTCCTCTTCCTTGCGGTGCAGATCTTGGAGTGGTGCCTCGAGAAACATGTCTTTCCGATCGAGGTGCACATTCAGGGAAGCCTGAACACCCTGAGCATACAGTCTGCAATCACGCACGAGTGGGAGCTGAACGACAAAGTCTTCACCACACTGTGTCAGAGATGGGGTCTCCCAGACATAGATCTGTTTGATTCACTGGACAATGCAAAGCACCCAAGGTACTCTTCCAGAGCAGGGATGGGCCACGGATCTGAGGGAGACGCGTTTATGGTTCCTGGAACAAGGACTTACTTTAAATGTTCCCACCAATTCCACTCATTCAGAAGGTCCTAATACGCCTACACAAGCAACACTCCAGTGCCATCCTCATAGCCCCAGCATGGCCTCGTCAATCATGGTTCGCGACAGCTTCATGGACTACCCTCCGATCTGATGCTGCTCCAGATGGAGGACAGACGAATGCTCCACACGGATCTCCCCAGCCTCCATCTTAACAGCCTGGCTCATCACACCAGGATCACAAGAATCCTTGACCTAAGTAGAAGAACCTCTACGTCCAGGTTGTACAAGTCAGAGGTTCATTTCCTTAACTCCTCGAACCGGACACTCGACACAGCAATCCTAATGGACATAATGGACTGCCTTCTTTCCTTGGCTGAATCCGGCCTCACACATTCGTCCATCCACGTACATCTGGTGGTGATAGTCGCCCATGCACCTACTGATCAGTCTTAGAAACCTGCTTTTCACGACAAGACGGTCAACAACTATGTGATCCATTGGGGGGGGGGGGGAATTGACCCCCTCCCCCCATGTAATTTGTCTGTAATTTTTGCTTTGAACCCCCTCCCTTTAAAATTACGTAATCCAGAGCTTTTGTATCAAAACTCTAATTTTTACAGCTTTTCACTCTTGGTGAAATAGAAATAGATTGCACAAGCAATTTAATAATCTCAAATGGGATCAAAATTCCCAGAGATCGTTTTTAAACCTAAAAAAAGTGCCATCTTTCGAAACCACAACAGCTCCAAATGGATTACATAATCTTTGACCTGACACACACACATGCACCCGCCTCCACGTAATTTTCCGTAATTCAGATGGCAGACCCCTCCCCCCTCTCGAGGATCATGTAATTGTTGAATGGCCCCTAAGAGGTTTGTACAGGGATTAAGAAATGCCTTCCCTCCAGTAAAGAGGCCACCCCCTCAATGGTCTCTTACAACCTAAACGCCCTGATGAAACCACCGTTTGAACCTATGGCCACCTCAGATGTAAAATTACTTTAATGGAAAACTGTATTTCTGGTTGCCATCACGTCAGCGCGTAGAGCGGGAGAGCTTGCAGCCCTCCGATCTGTTCCTCCATTCTTGAAGTTCTACACCAACAGGGTGGTCCTGCATCCTGACCTAGTGTTCCTCCCCAAGTTTCTGACAGACTTCCATCTGGCCCAAGCTGTCACCCTCCCAAACCCCCCCCCCCCCCGAACCAACCTCATCAAAAGAAAGGACATGGCACTCCTTAGATGTTAAATGAGCTTTTTTGTTCTACACAAAGTGGACGGCTGAATTCAGAAAGTCATCTCGTCTCTTCATAGCCTGTGGAGGAAAATTAAAGGGTGATGCCCTTTCAGCACAAAGACTCTTCAAATGGATTGCTGGGACCATCTACCTGGCCTACAAAATGGCTTCTCAGCTGCCTCTGCCACATGTCAGGACCCACTCGACTCGGTCCTTCACATCTTCCTTGGCATTCCTGGAAGACATCCCGATGGATGACATCTGCAGGGCCACAACCTGGTCCAAGTTGTCCACCTTTACTAGACATTACAGAATGGACATCAGGGTCATTTCTGACACCATGCTCGGCAGATCTATCTTGATGGTCGGCCTCCGACCTTCTTCGGGGATGACTGCCCGTCCTTAGACCATCTCCAAACTCTTCGCTCCACATCTCGTCACAGGCAGCCCGCCATCCAAGTAAGTGAACTTGCTAATATCCCATAAGTGTGCATTCACAAACAACACGATCGAGAAAAAAACAGGTTGTAATTACCAGTAACTCTCATTCTCAAAGTACAGTAATACCTCGCATAACGTAAGATTCGCATAACGATGCGTTCATTATGCTAAGGAGATACCCCACATAACGTAAAAAATCGTTTGTTATGCGGGGTATTATGTATTGGAACCCCGGATAACGAATATTTTTTGTTCGTTATCTGGGGCATCTCCCATTCCCTTTGGATAACGCGAAAAACTGCATAGCAACAAGCTCCGTGGAACGGAGCTTTGACGTTATGCTAGGTTCTACTGTATGTTGTTTGTGAATCCACACTACCCACCCGTCCTGCCCCTCACATGCTGCCAGGGCAAGATGCACTCTTTCTCAACCTGTGCTTAGCTTATACATGAAATGAGGGAAAGAGGCATGAAATGGTGCCGAAGGCGGGTGGAGATGGTGGGCGGTCCTAATTACAAATCATTACCCAATCAGCTTGACAGCTCTGGTAATGGCTCCATGCAGGTGCAGACCCATAAGTGTGGATTCACAAACAACATACTCTGAGAATGACAGTTACTGGTAAGTACAACCTGTCTATAGAAAGGCTGTTCCTGAAAAAGACCCAACAGCTGTTGAGTGAGTGTGCAGTGAGCTGTTAAAAGAGTATATATGACAGAAATCTTGCAAGATAATTTATTCCATAGAACAGCTGCTTGGGTTAGTATGACCCAGGATACAAGGAGGGAAACTTCAGGCTAGTGAGAGGAATTGGATTTTCATAGTTCTAGGACTTCCTGTCACAGACACCACCAAGAAGCCCTGAGACAGAGTTCTGGGGCTGGGAGAGGGGAAACCAGAAGGCCAAGAGAGATCTTTTTCAATCACGATAGTCTTCTTTACTCCACATGGTTCATCTGGAAAGAAGAGGACACCTCCTCAGACACACTCCTTCCTGCTAGTCACTACTGTATAGGAGAGTATTTCCTGAGAGGCTCGCTCTATGGAATCTATTGAGTAATTTGACTACCCTACCCATAAACCGCCTGGGTGGTTCCCAAGATGCAGTATGAATGAGGAGGCTTCCCTACATATGGAGAGAAGCACAAAATAGAGGTGGAAAGACATCTGTCTGGACTTCTGGTTTCTCTTCTCTCAGTCCCAGAAGTCTGCCTGAGGGATTCTAGGTGACTTCTGGAACTAGAATTACAAACAATTCATTTCTTCCTGGTAGTATGTGGTGCTCAGTCCGTTGCCTAGACCACAGAGCAGCAAGCATTACAGTGGATAGAGTTGTAACTCCTAGTCACTAAAGCTAGCTTTTAGTTCAGTTTGACACATGAAACCCTGGAGAGTAAATGGCATGGTTAGATTGGAATTTCTGACTGCAGTGAAATGAGATAAGAAACAGATAGTAAAAGTGTTTGGTATTTAGAAGAAAAAGATTAAAGACAAGAATGCAGTAGGAATGTTGAAATATTAAGTCAACTGTTTCACAATTCCTCTTGCTTCCACTGAATGTTGTATAAAGCATAAAACTGATTATATTCCTCTAGACCCATAATGCCCCACAGGGGGACAATTTGATTTTTAAAGGGGTCAATTGGAAGCTTGTTTAGACCAAGTTAATGGCCTTTTAGGCTTCCTCCACGTGAATAGGAGTTCACTTTTTGCATAATAAGAATTATATGTCACTTGGGTTGGGGGGAGAGATCAGGATTTTAGAGATGCTTAGGTGGGGCATGGCCAAAAATCAGTTGGGCAGCACTGGTCTAGACTCTAAGTTCCTTATGTCCCAAAGATGAAGGGAACTGTCAGGTTTGCCAGTATGTATAGACATGGGATTTTTGCTTTGTTGGGATGGAGATACTATAAACGTCTGCCCCATACTTTAGTAGTATCTTATGTTTTCACATCCATAGATCAGCTGCCCATATCTCCCATTTACAACAAAATGTTTCTCTTGGGGTTTTTTTTACACCTCTTGTTTCCCAGGGTTTATGGAAATCCATATCACTTGAGATCCAGTGTAAAAATATTTCAAAACATCTAGACGTGACCATTTCTTAGACTGTGCAGAGGTTTTTGGGCATATGCTGACCATAATCTCATTTTAAATCCTTTGCTTAATAAGTATGCTTACAGTGGTAACTTTACTATGTTCTTATATTTAGATCTCCACTATTGCAGAAAGTGAAGATTCACAGGAATCTGTGGACAGTGTCACAGACTCCCAGAAACGCAGAGAAATTCTCTCCAGGCGACCTTCCTACAGGTAATAACTTAGGTTTCAATACATGCATGCAGGAGGTGAACACATAAAGGAGTTCCCAACAACCTTAGGGATGCACTCCTAGAGTTAGCATTTGGTCACATGCCAAGCATAACTCAAGTATGCAGGATTTTTAATGTTTTCTTAAATAGAGCCCTCTGACATTTGTAACAAGCTTATTAATGGTACATTAATGGTAAATAGCAGGAAGCGCACCTGGCCCCTTCGCTAGCCCAATCACCAACGGTGATTTGGCCCATGTGCAAAAATTATGCTACTTCTTTTGGATTAAAAGATGGATATGTAGCAGGCCAGGGTATAGCAGCACAGACTTTTTGCAGGTAACCATTTTGTGAAGAAGATTTATTATAGCCATGGAAAGTTCTTAGTGTAAGTGCAACTTAACTGTGCTCAAGAAAGTCACAGTTAGAATAGTCTCTTTTAATCATTGAATTTATGGAGGAGTTGACTTATAAAATCCCCATTAAACAAAGCAATCACACTTACATACTACCCCCATAGCGATTAGCGCACTCTCAGGGCTGTTCACAAGTTAATTAGCATTTTGCCCCCAACATGCTGGGTACTCATTTCACTATCCTTGGAAGGATAGAAGGTTGAATCATACCTGGTCAGGATCAAACTGATAACCTTTTGGTTGCAGTTTAACCACTGTGCCACTAGGGCTCCAGATTAGGTAACTCCACACAACTAAGAGCATGTAGAGAAGCAAATCCATGCACAAGAGTTGAATGTGAATGTCCAGTTCTTTCCAATGAACCTACATAAACCATGTGGTTAATTGCTACTTTAGTACACAAAACATTATCAACCATTCCGAAAAAAAATATATTTTGTTAAAATAGATATTTCTGCAAAGGTAGACTGAGTATTTTCACTATACATAGTCCTAAAACCCAGTTCAATTATTTCTACCAATTTAATTTCTCTTGACTCTAATCTTGCATCAGTGTTACACAATACTTTTCTTAATGCCCTTGGCATGACTTAAGCATACTCACTGGATACAAAAAAAGAAAGATAACATGGTACCTGCAACTTCCTCTAATCCATTATTTGATAGTACAGTACAAGCATTACAGTGTCTTTTGAAACAAATGGGGACAGATGATTTTATTTATTAAGAGAGTTCATCTAGTAGGACAGCAAATAGGATACTATAATGGCAAACATCTTTTCAAAGGCAAGACCAATTGAATTTAGGAGATCCAGTTCAATATACCTAAATTTATTTATTTCTATTTTTAAATTACATTCATACCCCGCACATCTGGGATATTTTCCTACTCTAAATACAGTGGTACCTCGCTTAAAGAGCATAATGTGTTCCATGGGATTGCTCTTTAAGCGAGTTTGTTCTTTAAGCGAAACACCATTGTAAGTGACCAGTTGTGACTTCTGGCCGGGGGGGGGGGGGGGGATTGCAAACCACAATTTAGTTGTTAAGCAAGTTTTTGGTTGGTTTTAGTTGTTAAGCAAATTCTGCTCTTTAAGTGAGTTAGTCTTTAAGCGAAGCACTCTTTATGCGAGGTTTTACTGTCCTGCAATAATGAACATTTTTAGTTTGAGTTTGCTTTCATAATCCCCATTAATTCCATGATCATACTCTAGGCTAGTGTGATTAAGCAAAAGAATTTAGGCTACTGTGAAGTACAAGTGTCACATTAATCTTGTCCAGAAAACTAAGATCAGCAATACTCTATTAGCAATATTTAGCAGTATTAAGATACAACTTAAGCTTTAAAAGACATTTCTCAAATGTATATTCCCCAATACAGATGTATCCACTGCTGTAACAGACATAATCATTCAACTTCAAACTGTATAATTGTGTCAGAAGCCTCGTTTGGCATTGTCATGAACCATTTTTGCTAGCACAGTGATGGCGAACCTTGGCACTCCAGGTGTTCTTGGACTTCAATTCCCAGAAGCCCAAGTCAGCACTCCTGCTGATCGGGGGTTCTGGGAATTGAAGTCCAAGTACAGCTGGAGTGCCAAGGTTCACCATCACTGTGCTAGGAGCTGTTAATTCTGGAATGTTGTGCTGCAAGGTTTGGACACTGAGCATATTAATTTGTTTTTCTTTTCTTTTTTAAATTTTGAGTAATATTTTTAATAATTGTCTTGGCTCCAACCTGTATAATTCTGGTTTGTGGAAATTTTCATTTTACAACTTGTGGGGATGTTACTTATAAAGATGTTTAAAAGGCTTGACAAAGTTGGTGGTATCTTCTGCCTGCTGTCTTTACTTATTCTATTCCCCTTTGCTCTTACCATCATTCTCCCCTAGACGAGCCATTCTCAAGGTATGAGTTGCCTGCACATCTTATCTCCCTTCCACGTGTACAACCAGTAGCACTGGAAGTCTAGAAGGCAGGTAGACACTAATGGATAAACCTTTGCTATGACGCAGTAGTGGTAGTAAAAATGACATACAAAATCTCTTATTCTTCCTCCCTGAGTTCCAGAAATGCAAAAGTTTAATGTCCATCTATAATTCGTCATTTTTGTCAGAAGTTCCAACTTCTACATTTATATAAAACTCAGTTTTCCATTATCCATCAATGTCTTTCTGAACCTTGATCATCCTATCATTTGTCCTCCTGCCTAACAGTGCAATTTGGACTCTACATTCTTATATGCTTCTCAAATTGAGTCTGTTGCTGTTAGTTTGGTATGGATAAGGTCTATACATATAGAACAGCAGGGACAGACCCACTTTATCCATAGGATCTTTTTCCTCTCAGTATGCATGCAAAGCACAGCTTGTCAGATAGAAGGATACCACAACACTTCATAGCAACAAGTGCTGGCAGGCAGTCCATGCCTAGGAACAGAGAGACTCCAGGGATTTCCTGGGCAGCGGATTGAAACCACACTGACACAGCTCATAATAGGCACCCTGTAAATGAACAACATCCAGAGAAGGAAATAGTAGACACTATTTGAGTAGCTTGCTTGGGAGCAAAACCATTTTTGACAAATAAGTATGCAAATTTCAGGCAGTAGTTAAAGTACTGCCCCTTTGAGGGACAGAATCTTTTTTCCCCCAGAAAAAGGAAGAGAGAAACAATGATGGGCAAGTAAACAAGCCACACACTATTCTCTCAATAGCTGGCTGGATAATATACTAGCTAAAGACAGTCAAAAGCAGAAGCTAGAAGTGACTATATGGCCAGAGAATGACCCTCATGGGGCAATTATCATTTGCAAAAGTTTTTATTTTATATATATATATATATACACACACACACACACACACACACTATACTATATATATATATATATAGAGAGAGAGAGTACACGCCATGGCCTAAAAAGGTGTGTGGGAAGCTCTAACTCTACAGAGAAACACAGGCTTCATATGCAAGAGCTCACAGGGTCAGATCCTGGATTTTGTCCTCCATTTTCAAAGACCAAGAACAGTCCTGAAATACAGTGTGCTTGAGAGTAAACCAGTTACTAAGTTTTGGGATTTGCTGCAGGACAATGTGCTGCTGGCCAATGATTTAAATGGCAGTAAAAGATAATTCAAAGAATTAATGGAGGAGAGATACTGTACCATCTTTGGTTCTTAGTTCTGATGGGTTTGGATTGGATTTACTTGAATTCTGGTTGCTGTAGACAGCAGGGCAGGACTGTTGCCTTTATGGCCTTCTTTGGGGCTTTTCAGAAGCATGCTGTTACCGCAGTTGGAAACAGGAATGTGAGTAGATAAACCTGTGTTCTGATTCAACAATGTTATTAATAAGTGTGTGTGATATCCAGAGGACAAGTAAAACCTACATACAATTTTTCCCCGTTCCATGAGGTTATTTGTGTGTCGAAAAAAATTGTCGAAAACACATTGCATTACCAGAAAAGGCCACTAGATGTCCCCGTATATTTTTTTGTATGTCAAATTTTTCCTATTAAAATTTTGTGTGTCGATTTTTTTTTTAGCCAGGATTTCTATTTGTATGTCAAATTTTTTTGTAAGTCGAACCATTTGTACGTCGGGTTCCACTGTATTCCGCTTGCCGCAGATGGTTGATGTTCAAAGGAGTGAGTAATACCCTCCCAGGTTTGGGGATGATTTTACCCGTGAGCTGCCACACCTGTTCTCCAAAGTTCTCTTTCCTAGATGTTACTGCATAATTTGGTCCATATTGTGTTGGCTTAGAAATAGACTAGCTACCAAGTGTGAGTGAGGTTTCACATAGTTTCTTTTCCATTTTAGAAAAATCTTAAACGACTTGTCCTCAGATGCCCCTGGTGTGCCACGGATTGAAGAAGAAAAGTCTGAAGAGGAAGCAAATGCACCCGCCATTACCACTGTCACTGTGCCAACTCCAATTTACCAAACAAGCAGTGGGCAATACAGTATGTGATTTGTGGCTTTTTTGTTATTATTATTATTATTATTATTATTATTATTATTATTATTATTATTATTATTATTATTATTGGACAGCTGGGGAGGGAGAACACAATGGCTGAAATCCTGTTTGCGTACGTTATGTAGTAATATGTTTTTTTGTAAGTTCCAAAGCAGTTTTTGGAAATTAAGCATTACTCATCCATTTCCCCCCACAGGTTCCAGGGAATCCCTTTCATTGTTAGGAACCTCTGGGGCCTGTGGACCAGAAGGAGGAAGTCATTGAAAATCACTGCTGCTAGTAAAATCATCATGGCAGCAGTGATATTTGATAATTAAAGACTTCCCCCTTCCATCCCGCTAATTGCCAGCAATGAAAGGGATTGTTAGGGTTCCATTGGGTTCAGGAAAGAAAGAAATGTTTATATTCCAAAAAAAGTGCCTCAACTGATGGCATCATTAACCTGCACAAACAGGATTTGGGCCATTAAAACCTTAGGTCTAGCTACCAGCCTCAGCTTGAATAGACCAACTGAATCAGCAGCAGAATGGTAGATCAAAACCTTCATAAATTCTGTGGGTTCTGTTCTAATTGGGATTAGCAAATCGGATACAGGCCCAACTAAAAAATTAATTGTGTTTAGCATTTCTATTACCAGTTTTTTCAAAACTATTCAGAAACATCTTAAAGCCTCTGATTCACCACTCCAATTTTTAAAGTGATTTGTCAGAAAAGCTGAAAGCATAATACAAGGAAATAGGTCAGAAGTGGTAAAAATGTAATAATAATCCAGTTCTTGAAACAGAATAAATGTGTGTTACACTGGATGCAGTATTTCCGCTGCTGTCCAAGGGCACACTCTTATGCTAGCAGTATTTTAAAAATAACCTCCCTTCTTTGGTAAGCCTCCTGTGGCAGCCAAAGTGGAGTGCTAAGGACTGTATTTCTATTTACTTCCTCTTGACATTGGTTTTGTCATAATTACTCTCCACCTGCTGTTTCTATGCTGTAATTTCAGCTAATACAAGAGAAATATTGCCACGAGTCCATCCTTATGTGGTAACTTTTCACAACTGCAGGAAGATTGGGTTTTAGAGCAGGTTTACTTTTGGACTCCCTTATTTGACAAGCATACTGAGAATGGCTGAATGTTTAACAGTGAGGCAATTAAACTGCTCATGAGTGTCTGTTTGCTTCCAGTCGCTATCACCCAGGGAGGAGCAATCCAGTTAGCTAATAATGGCACTGATGGAGTACAAGGTCTACAGACACTGACCATGACCAATGCAGCTGCAACACAGCCTGGCACTACTATTTTACAGTATGCACAGACCACTGATGGACAACAGATTCTCGTGCCCAGCAACCAAGTTGTCGTGCAAGGTAAGTTGAGTAACGCGCACATGGAGAAAAGTGATGTCTCTGGATAAATATATATATATATATATGGAGAACCCATTCTGACAGCAGCAGAATGTATCCCTTGGCAGAAGAGATAAAACAAGTTAGAAAAAGCCACACTAATGAATGAAGATGAAACTGGGAAGGAGTGGGAAGAGAACCTGAATGTGAAGAGACAGAAGAAAAAGGGGGGGCAGCTTGAAGGTGGATTCGCTCCTTTCACTCCTAGCAGGAGATGGGGATGAGGAAGAAAGAAGGAGGGAAAATGATTTCAAGTGCAATGAGAAAAGCAAGAACAAGAAAAATAGCAGTGCCGTATAAGAAGGAGAAAGAGGCAAAGAAAGATTATGAGGTCAAAGGAGATGTGAAAATCAAGGCTTCACACGTATGTTATGTAAATACTGACCAAATACATAAGCCAAAGCATTATGTTTTGGGGAATGAAATATGGAAGTGGAATTAACTATGCTGTGTCAGTTCATGTAGGGAAGAGGCACGCTTATGCAGTGGCTTAGTGGTTAAGAAGCTTGCCTTGTTAGCTGGAAAGTCAGCAAGTCGGCAGTTCAAGATCCGAGTACTGTATGACGGAATGAGTGCCCATCTCTGTCTAAGCTCCTGCCAACGTAGGATTTCGAAAACAAGAAATTGCAAGTAGATAAATAGGGACCACTTCGGTGGGAAAAGATTTTGGGGACATGAAAGGAGCCTCATTCGGACGTCCCCTGAGCTGAGTTCCTCCAGCAAAAAATCCTTTCAACCCAGAAAGCACCTTTGTGTGCTTCTGACATGATGAAAAAAATGTATAACGCTTTCTCAGCCTGTTCTCTTAACAGTGTAGATCAGAGATCCCCAACCTGCAGCCCCAATCTCTTACTTTGCATCCCTCCAACCTGCTTGTTTACCCCTGAATGTTTACTTTTTGTTTTAAATTGGTAGGTTAATAATTTGGTTACATTTTGATTTAAGATGTGGCATTTTTAATGTGTCCCAGAAGGTCGGGGACCACCGGAAGATTTTTAAAGCTCGGACCTGAGCCAGCTTTTATCCTCTGCCTTTTTCCTCTTAGCTGCCTCAGGAGATGTCCAGACCTACCAAATCCGCACAGCGCCCACAAGCACCATTGCACCTGGTGTAGTCATGGCATCCTCCCCAGCACTTCCAACCCAGCCAGCAGAGGAAGCAGCGAGGAAGAGAGAAGTCCGTCTAATGAAGAACAGGTTTGTTTGCCATATGTCTGTGTCTAAAAATTAAGTGCAAAAAGTTTAAGGCACCTTCAGCAGCTTCTCCATCTCCAAACTGCTATAGGCCTCATAATGAAGTACAGTAGACCTTCACATAACGACATTGCTTGGTTCCCCAAATAGCGTCGTTATACGGAAAATGTCATTTTGCGGTTTCCTATGGGAGAACTCCCACAGAACATCAAAAAAAATCGTTATTCGCACAACGACGGTAAAAATACCATCGTTATTCGAATAACGACGGTTTTTTGACGTTGTGTGGGAGATCACGTGGGGGGCGTCGGTAGTGTCGTTAATCAGAAATGATGCTATTTGAACGCGTTGTTAGTTGGGGGTTCACTGTATAAGAAAATCCGTCCAGGAGTCTTCCACTTCAAACTATACAGTAAAACCCTGATTTACATAAAAAGTCAGTTCTGTAGCTCCTTACGTAAATAGGGGTTTTACATAAATCGATGCATCTCCATAGGGATGCATTGAAAAATTTAAAAAACAGACTTGAAATTAGTTTTTAAATGCATCCCTATGGAAAAATCACGCTTTGCACCCTTAGTGGCTGAGATGGTAATGACAGACATTTTCCCCACACACACATTTTTTAAGCTCTTCTCCGAGGCGTGTTCATTACTAAAGCACACGCCCCAGAGAAACCTCATGCGAACAGTGGAAGGGAGCGGATATTCTCCCCGTACTCTCCTAGTCCCGGCAAAAGCAAGCGGGGACTGCAGAAAATTGTTGTTGCTGTCGCCGCTGCCTCCACCACCACCATGGTAAGTGATACCTTGCGACTTTCGGCAGTGGGGTGTGTGGCGCAGGGTGGAATTTTAGCTTTTAAAAAGGTGGCACCACCATTTTAAAATCTAAACACACCAGGAAACCCCTTACGTAACTCAGCTTTTTTGCGTAAATCGGGACGTGATTTAAGAAGAAAAAAGCTTACGTAAGTAGAATTTTACATAAGTAGAGGCATATGCACATCGGGGTTTTACTGTATCATACAAATTATGTCGTTAAAAAAATCAAAAAAAGGGAAATGATACCAATGGGACCAGCTGAAACTAAAGCACCTACAAAGAGGATCAACCCCGGTTGCATCTCTCTTGTACAACGTACGTAGTTTATACCTCCAAGTTAATTTCCAAACAGCAGCAGAATGTCATACATGAAATGCCTGCGCCTTTGCCACAAAAGAGGCTGAGAGGCAGGCTAATAAAATCCACTGAACACAGTGTGATGTACTTCTTCGTATACAAGCATAGGATTGCACTCTTGCCTGGAGCAGAGTTCATCTTACTGTTGCTTTTGAAATACTGTAGTTTGAACCTTTTGTTAATTAGTTTATTTGCACAAATATCTGAACAACATAAGGTCCCAATACAGTGGAACTGTGTCTTGCAATCTAAGGAGCTTTAGCAAATCCATTTGCCTTTTATGTTTGGGCATTTAGTGATCTGCTCTGTTTTTTAACTTTTTTCTTTGTTTTAATGGTTTTTAATGGCGAAATTGGCTTTACATGTTTTTAGTGATTTTATGATTAAATTTGTTTCTTATTATTTTATGATGTTTGTAAGTCACCTGGATGCCACTTTGTAGTGAAAAGGCAGAATAGAAATGTAATAGTGGAAATGTTTTAACTACTTTTCTTTGAATGCTAGCTGGCATCTCCCCCTCCAGGAGAAGCAATAGCTGTACAGTATCTCACCCTTGTTTCCATTCTCTTTTTTCTTGTTCTGATAGCAGTTACTTAGAATGGCTATACAGACCACTTTAAATACATGCATTTATTTTATTTGTGTCTCAGAATAACAGTGCTATAGCTGAAATTGGGTAGAAAGTTGCAAGTAGAGAAGACCCATTGGATCACTGCAACTTTGGGGTGTTGTACCCCACTGGCATCCTGCTACATTTTTTCCTCATTCCCTATTACAAGATGCTTTTTCCTTGTGTCTTTTATTTAATCTACCGGAAATTGTAGAACTCTGTAAAATATCTTTGCTTTGCCTGTCTGGAAGGAAAGTTCTGACTTTATCACCACCACTGCTATTGTGCCATTCAGATAATATAGCCTACCCTACTAAAGTTTTAATATCAGTGATTCATATTTGCATATCAACCTGATTGGAAATATCCTGTTTTGCCTACAGGGAGGCAGCACGCGAATGCCGCAGGAAGAAAAAAGAATATGTCAAATGTCTAGAAAACAGAGTGGCAGTGCTCGAAAACCAAAACAAGACATTGATTGAAGAGCTAAAAGCACTTAAGGACCTTTACTGCCACAAATCGGATTAATTTTAGACCTCCATTTTTGTTTTGTTAATGCAGAGAAAGACTGATTTGGTGACAGCCAGAAAGACAAATTGAAGTTTTTTATTTTATAAACATTTTTTTTCTACGCGCAAAACTGCCTGACAGCAACTGCGGAATTGATTCGTCTGTGCTTTGCATTAAACTGTGAATGTTGAAACACCTGCCTCCACTTCTCCCCCCCCCCCCCCCATGCCCTCCCTCCCATTCTTTTCATGACTAGTGGATTTTGAGTGAAGAAAAAGAACTGACTTTGTCATCTCCCATTCTCTTCAAGAAATAATTATGTTCACTGGCAAAATTACCAGGGGTTGGGGGCATGTCGTAATGACTTCAACAGAGAGTGCTATGCTTGTTTTGAATGCCTTAGAAATGGTCACCCGAGCCCTGACGTATCCTCTGGGCCACATACATAACCAGGGTATGATGCACTGAAGAAGTTGTGGCTGTCACTTGTTGCATGGTTTCAGTTATCTGGTATCAAAACTGTACAGTTCAGTTACTGGGTGGGATGATGCCAAAGGATATGTATTACTTCAGGTGTATAGGTTTCAAAATAGCAGGAATTGTATGAGCATTTGGGAGAGGGCAGTTTGGTTTCCTGCCATCTCTGTCCAGTTCTTCGAAGCTTTTCTATACTCTTAAAATGAGTACACTGATTTTCTGTAATTTTGGAAGAATTGTCATGCATTTTGGTCATTTGAATATACATACAAAAATCACCAAATACCTTTCATATACTGATGGGTTCTGAACTTGTAGTAAACAACAGGATAGAAACAGGAAAGTACAAGTAAAATAGAAAACAATGAAACTATTATACAGAATAATTCATTAAAGCACTACCTTTTATTGTGTTTTATACTAAGGTAGAATTCCTTAAGGCAGAAGCATAACCACAGGTGAAGGGGAAAAAATGTATAGCCATCTTATTTATACCATGGAAATACTAGCTCTTAAAGTTGTCTCCCATGATGTGATATCCTCAAAAGGGAGTCAGTGTAAAGTCACACTTTTTGGTGGCGGTGCCATGGTATAGAAAATATTCGTGAAACATTTTCCTGTTATTCAGCAATGTGAACATTTCCCAATGAACTGACTTGCCAGATACCATTAGACAGGCCCACAGTCCACATCAGCCAGTTCAAGAAGAACCCCATGTAACTTAGACGTTGAGTTGTTTAGAAATAATGGCGATCAGCTACAAAAATTTAGATCTTACAGATCAAAAAGAAAAGAGCTCTCTTTTCCCTTAAATACTTGCAAGAATCTTGCATGATTGCAGCCGATCCTACAATAAGGATTGGCTGTAGTTTCACTGACTAATACTAGTCAGATATTTGGAGGTGCGATTGGCTACTCCAGAGACAAAGTGGAACCACTTAAATACTTTTATTGTGAATCTCTAATCCCAACAGTTATTCAATTCGTATGGATACAAGCAACTATTTGCATGAAAAAGTCTGCAGGAAAAATTGTTCTTGATGCAATATTAGATCTTTTAAACAATGATTTTAAAATGGTATCTTTGAAAGATTTTATCACATGAATAGTATGTCTATACCAATTATTATAGGCTAGGTGTTTTATTTGAACTAGCATTGTTTTCACCTAAAAGTTAAAAGGACAGTTTTAACGTCATATAGTTGAGGGCTAAAAAAAAAACAAATTATATGGCAAAAGTGATGGCATCATTTTTGGAATTTAAAAAATACCATTTTGAAATCTCACTAATAATTAGGTTCTTTCAAGACATCATTTTATCTGTGTAGCAAACATGTTTTTCCTCTTGCTGTTTTTAGATTGTGAGCCACTTTGGGCAAAATGGAAACATATACATTAATAAGAAATTCCTGACATTCTGGAAACCCCTTTTTAAAAAAATAAGCAGATTCTTGCAAAGATTTTGGAACACAAATTATAGAGAACTCAATTTTTATCTGCACCACCCCACACAATTATGGTAGAATCATGAATGCTGAATTTGCAGATTTCCTTCTTGTATTGCTATTCTTCTTGAAGCCTATTGTGTGCTGTGTTTTTGGTTTGAGAATTTGGTGGGTGGGTGGGTGGGAATCTGACTGTTTCTGTGTCTGATTGATCTGTTTAAATTGTATGAAAATGATGCAATAATCCTAAGATTTGTTTTCTATAGACAGTATCAGAAAGGCAACCACAATCATTTTTGGCATTTTCCAGGATGATCTGGAATAGTTGTATTTCAGCAGAAAGGCCATCAAGTAAATGGGTTATGATGAGACTGGATTTATCCTTGATGTGGCCTTTCCAGGATTTGAACAGTCTGCTTCACTATACATTGCTTGCAGTTTTAAAAAAATATATTTTGTGGGCTGTTCTATAGGTAAATTCAGGGTTTTTAATTCTGGACTCTCTCACCAGCAATAAGATAACATTTTAGTCAATTTTTACTTACGCGATGCTGAGATATTTGACATTCCTTGTGTAATAGAAATTGTGTTTTCATTAACCCAAGTACAGAGCTGGCTAGTTTCACCAGATTGTGCTTTAAATTCTATTAACCAAAAGGAGCAGCAGACAATGTGAAAAAACAACAAAATATCAGTTTGCATACTGGCGATTTATTGTGTCAAGAGAAAGATCTGTGCTAAGACCTTTCTCTTTGACTTATTTGCTGCACAGCTAAACAAGAGGGTTAACTGAAAAAAGAGGAAGGGCTAGCTCCTTTATTATACTAATCATACATGAAATTGGTGTCAATTAAGTTTCTATATTTTACAAAATAAAAGGTACCAAGCAGGCAGTTAAAACATTGCCCAAGTGCTCTTTTAACAGATCGTCTTGGGAGATGCTTATGTATAAAATATGTACATATATAAAATATATAAACACAATATATAATCTATAGCTCTCAGAGCTTCTAAGTCAGGAATGCTGAGTATTATAGTATATTGAGGTCAAAAGAAAAGGGTTTGAGTGTGAGAGAATGTGTGTGTGTGTGTTTGGTGTGTCTGAGCCGTGTGCACATACTTGTGCATGCACACATGTAAGGTTTTTACATCTTTCCCTCTTTCTTGAATAGTTTGAGCTACACCCATTCTGACGCTTATTATTATGTTGTACTGTTGTTCTCAGTTACAGTATATTGTTTCACTGCAATTTATATATATATATATATATATATATATATATATATATATATATATATATATATATATATATATATATATATATATATATATATATATATATATATTTTAGATGATGAATTATAAAATGAGGTCAATTGTTTAAAGCTCCTCTCGTCCCCAGATTCTTCACTTTGTGCTTTGTCTCTTTGGCAGCTCTACTCATAATGCAAAAACAATTAGGAAGTGTTTGGGTTTTAGGAAGGGAACGGGTGATCCCTTCCCTTCTTCTTTTTGTCGTCTTGTTTTGCTTTTGTCCATTGCTAAGAAAAAAGTTTGCTTAGTTTTTGTTTTGGGTGGTTTCGTAGCAGTATACTCCAGACTTCAACAGTTGTTAGCAGCTTTGCCTAAAGATGAAAGCAGACCTGGGCCCAGAGGGAGGTTTGGTTTGAACAGTACAGTATCCTCTATTTTAGAAATCTCGATTTTACCTGAAACTAATTATGGGGAAAGGAAAGAAATCTCTGCATGAGCAAAAGCGATTAGGAGTCAGAGTAGGAAGACATGCTGAGTAGCCTTATGTCCTGATGGCGAACCTTGGCACTCCAGCTGTTCTTGGACTTGAGCTCCCAGAAACCCAAGCCCCTGTGATGCACAGTAAACCCATTTGTGTGGATTCACAGGGACTTGGGCTTCTGGGAATTGAAGTCTAAAAATAGCTGGAGTGCCAAGGTTCACCATCACTGTTTTACGTGATGGTTTACTACTGAACTATACCAGCTGGTTGCTTCCACAAGTATTTTGCAAAAATCTGCACATAAAAATAGCATTCTAGAAAGAAAGCTTTATAGTTTCATCACTAACGTGGGGAGCTTTTTTGCTTGAAGAGGCAAATATTCTGCACCCTGCCTGTGGTGGTAGAGCCCGTGAGGAGACCTGTTATTGGTATGCGTCTTATTTCTGTTAACTATTCAGAGGACTCAGAATTAACCCTAAAAGGAAACTCTTACTTCAGGGGGATCGGTACAGGGTAAATTGGGAGGATTCAAATCCTCATGCATATGGACGCAATAGAGGCTAATTATCAAAACAGAGTCGGCGTATGCTGAGTGGGCGGCACACAAATCGAATAAATCAAATCAAATAAGAGAAAAGGAGAAATTAATTAAATTTGAGTGACAGTAACTCCTTTTTGCAGTTTGTATATGACACTAAATAATCCCTGAGGAAAGGAGTATAAAATAGATTACTTAAACTTAAGCGCGGTGTTACATTGCATGACCAGCTCTTTCTGTTGAATTACCTCTTTCTGTGGTAATTAATTGAGGCAAGTTATTTAATTATCTACAACACCAAGTATTTTCATATAAAATTCATTTATTTACATACTATAGTATAAAGTCCATGGTTGTATAGTTTATGCCTGTGGACAGATTTTGTTAACTTTCTAGATTTTTTCAGATGATCCCAATGAGTTCTTCCGTGTCTAGAGCAAACGCGATACTGCCAAAATGAAGGCACCTTTTGGTGAGTTCATTCTGCAGTTCCTTTCGCCTCTCCTAGTGTGAGAAAGATTAGCCAGCAACACAAGATTGCCGTTACCAGGGTATGCCCAATTGTGGTTAAAAAACACCACAATCTTCGAGGAAGCTCTTTCTGTGTACCCCCCCCCCCCCCCCGATGAGTTCTGAAATAAGTTGAGAAGCACAGTCAGCTTTGGACTGTTAAATAAATAAATCAATAAGTGGTGCTGAAATTGTAGCAGTCTGCTGCTTCATAATACATTTAACTTCCATGCTGAGAATTGGTTCCTTCCAAAATAAAAATAAAAAATTTAGAAGGTGAAATGGAATGTAACCCCAGTAATTTCAACCTGTTGTTTATTTTATTAAATTTATACAAAACAAAGTCTAGAATGAGTAGACCTTTATTTAGCATAAATGCCATGTACTTTTGGTATTACAAGTGCAAATCCCCACTAGCCAGAGTAAGACCTCTTTGTCTCTCCAAAAAAAAAAAGTTTCCACTGTTAGGAATTCATGTGGCTCGTTCAGAATCATTATGAATTATTATACCTTGTTTGCACATGCAACATTTTGCTGCACCCTGTTACTCACTTTCTCAAGGTTTATATACATACATCATTTCATTGTCCCTATCAAAGGATACAGAGCATTTATTTCTGGCATGTAAGGTTACTCTGTAGAGCAGGGGTTCTCAACGTTTTGCACTGCAGGCTGGACCACCCCCTCAGGCAGCTGAGTGGTCCAGACACATGGTTCCCCTGCCATAAATGCTACCGTAAAACGCGTCCGCAGCTGTTGTAAACGCATTTACGACATCCACAGGTACATTTACGGTGCATTTTTGGCTGTTTTCGTTGCTTCTGCCACTTCCAGGAGCAAGGGTGGTGCATTTTCAGCTGTTTTTGCCGCTTCTGCCAATGGCATTGGCGGGTGCGTGGGCCATAGGTTCCGAACCCCTGCTGTAGAGAGTATTTGATAGCTTACAATGGGGCAAAAGAGAAGACACTTATCTTAAGATCAGTCTAACTTATTTCTGAACGCATGGCTGGAAACACAATGTTGAGGTCCAATCATCATCATGCATTTCAGGATACAGTATTCTGATTGTGGTCCACTCACAACAGTGTACCCATAATGAATATTCTGCTGTTTATAAGTTTATTTGGGGCACATCAACACACTATTTCATGGTCATTCTTTTAGCTTTAATGCCCTTCCCTGAATGTTCTGTTGAGCATATAAACAGATCCAAGCTTAAGAACATGTTTCAAAGCAACTTTATGTTTAACAAGCATTTGTCCTACTTGAGAGAATGGGGTATCAGAGTTAAGTTCCATGTACAGTATCTCAGTTTTATTCAGATATATTTGATGTGAGGGACAATCTGAGATAGAATAGTACAGGAGGAAGGCAAAAGTGTTTAGCTAAAGTCAGAAAGTCTATAATGAGCAATTGAGGAAAAATTTTGAAAATACTTTTTACAAATTGTACTTTATCTCTAAGAAACTAAACGTTACAAACAAAACCCAGATTAGTTCCTGTAGAAGCATTCTGTCTGGAGCAATAGGATAAGGGGATGAATGCTGGGCAACTTGTGTCTTTGGTAAAGTTGCCTCTTGTGTTTGGGTATAATTTTTCACATCAAGAATTTGCAGTATAGAATTTCTTTCAAATAAGATAAAAAAAAATTTGGGAGTGAGGATGTCTATTTTTATTTATTATATCTGTTCTCCCCATTTTCTGATTCGTTATTCATTACCCAAAACAATCAGCACAGAGCAGGGTATTGAACTTTAAAATTTTATTCTGTTAAAATTAGACTACTAAACAGGGGAAAAAACAGACTAGAGGTTGATTATGTTGAGAATTCCTTCTTCCCTTAAAACATCCTCGTTCTAATTTTGTAATTTATCCTTTTCTCCTTTGTTTTTTTTTATGTACTGAGTTATACCACATTTTATTAATCTTATGTACATACTAACTGCTTTGTGTTTCAGAATGCTAGTAATGGCTTTGTATATTAAAGTGGTCTTTGTGAATTTGTGAATTATTGTCATAAAAGTGTTTTTTCTTACTGTAAAATTTGTGGCATAAATTGTCCTATTTCCCTTTTTACACATTTATGTGCAAACATAAATACATGCTTTTAAAATCTTTTTTGAAGTATCTTTTTCTGGGGGTGGGTGGGCGTTATTATATGCTGTGGCTTCATCTAATGTCGGTCAAACACCCATTTAAGAATCATGTGCAAAATTAAAAGCAACATGCAAACCTTTAAACTAGAAGTAAAGTGGTTTTCTGAAATTTTACTGAACTACCAATGATAAATCCCATGTGTGCCAGCTTCACCTCTGTATCCTTGCTCTTTCATATGGAAAAAGAGGGTCCCAAAATCGATGGTTCATCTAGAACAATTCTCAACCTTTTAAAGCCAAGGGCCGGGTCATGCTCCCTCAAATAGCTTTGGGGGCGGGACAGCCATTTTGCCCTTCCTCCACCACATGGCACTTCTTGGTGTGGTGAAGGCAATGGGGGAGGCACATGAAATGGCGCCATGGGCCACATCCAACCCACAAGTTGCAGGTTGAGAATCCCTGATCTAGAGATAAAAAATTTCCAGAAATTTTAAAGCCATGCGGGGGACCTATTTTTTAAAAATGGAACAATTGCAACATTAGTACTTTTTTTACAGATTGAAAGTCACTCTGTTATTTAGGAACAAAAGATATGACTGTATAATTTGATTTGGCATAAAAGTATCAAAATTGATATATATATATATATCTTAACTTATAAAACCAAGGGTTAACCGTTGGAACTTGCTATAGGTTGCTATGCCTTGCCCTACTTGCCTGCACTCACCCTTTGTGCACACGGCCGATCTGGGTCCGCAGGTCAACGAAGGATTAAGAAAACCGGCAGTGGGGCAACAGCCCCACAAACACGAAAAAAGGGAAACAACTTCATTTCCCAACATTCCTTGCGCCGCTCCGCACCAGAGCCAATCAGACTGAGAGGCTCTCGCACGGCGCGGCGCAAGGAACATTTAAACACTGCCTTTAAATACTACATATATTAACTATTGCTGCGTCTAGAGAGATGTTAATGGCAAAGCATAAATTTCATGGTTTGGTTTTTTGTTGTTGTGGTCCAGAGGGTTAGTTACAAAACCACTGTACTGCATGTGAAAGGTGTCCTGCACTCATATAAGGGCTGTTTTATATTTTTTGATGGGTAAATGTTAAAACTTAGGCCAGCAACTACAGATGAATGCACAACACTAGATCACCTTTTTTTAAAAAAGGAGTCATATATGTAATAGGTGTCAGTTAACATTCAGATTGAATGAGAGGATAGATCTGTCTTATTAAACAAAAACAAAAGATTGAAGGACTTCTTGAAAGCAAGGGCCTAAGAAATGGACACACATGCCCAGCAACTACCCCATGGAAGAAGTAGGATTCCTCAAACCAGATCAGAACAACCAACCAGGCTCAAACAATGCAAGGTCCAAAAAAACCTTCTATGGCAGTGATGGCGAACCTTGGCACTCCAGGTGTTCTTGGACTTCAATTACCAGAAGCCCAAGTCAGCACTCTTGCTGATCAAGGCTTCTGGAAATTGAAGTTCAAGAAAAGCTGGAGTGCCAAGGTTTGCCATCACTGTTCTATACTTAACTGTTCTTCTTCAACTGCCATATCCATCTCAAATATTGGCTATCATCATGGCGATAGTCTTCCTGTTCTTAACTCATCAGAACAGTTCTTCCAAGGACATGCCACACCAGTCTCCCAGGTTCTTCAGCCATGAAGTCCATCTACGTCCAGCGCCTCTCTTCCCAGGGATCTTTCCTTGCAGAAAGATGCAACTGTTCTTAAAAGGGCAGATATAGTAGCAATGGGATACTTCTGTAGGAGGATCAGGTCATTTGTCATAAAAGGAAAGTCAAAGCCATAGCAAAGATACAAACATCCTAGACTTGTGGGACTTGTAGATGCTGACTGGACTAGTGACACCACCAATCATAACTCAACCCACAGAAGTCTGTCCCACTATGGAGAAGCAGCTATTTGCTGGACCAGCCAAACGCAAGAAAGAATGGCATTAGCTTCCACAGAGCAGGAACATATATCAGTCTCTGAAACATGAAGCAGATGTTATGTCAATGCCAACTGGTACTAAACTTAGGTACAGCTCAACCAGAACTCAGGATGATTCTTGGAGAATCAAGAGTGCATATAATTTACATTGACAGGAGTGAATTCATGGATGAAGCACATTGATATGGAGCTCCACTTCGTTGAGGTAGCCAAGCAATTCCTAGAACGGGAGAATCATCCAGTGAAAGAGATGATAGCCAACACATTGAGGAAAACATTGGCCAGGATCCAATAACTGATGATGTAAGTCAAGATGAACCTCATATGGTATGTGAAAACCTCTTTGAGTAGTACATTTTAGTTTTTACATTAAAAGATCCATGTCTTTGCAAGGTGGGGCAAGTTGCCATATACCTGTTTAGACCTGTGCTGACCTTCTTTCAACCTAGACCAGTGATGGCAAACCTTGGCACTTCAGATATTCTTGAACTTCAATTCCCAGAAGCCCTGATCAGCAGGAGTGCTGATCAGGGCTTCTGGTAATTGAAGTCCAAGAACACCTGGAGAGCCAAGGTTCACCATCATGGTCTAGGTTGAAAGAAGGTCAGCACAGGTCTAAACAGGTACATGGTAACTCGCCCCACCTTGCAAAGACATGGATCTTTTAATGTAAAAACTGAAATGTACTACTTCTCAAAGAAGCTTTCAGTACCCGGAGCTCGAAGTGCCGACTTGCCAGTCTTCCAGCTAACAAGGCAAGTTTCTTAACCACTGAGCCACTACTGGTTAGATTTTATTCTTCCCAAGACACAAGAGACGTACTGCTTATGAAGTATTTTTTATTTCCAAGAAGTACCTGTCAGGACACGCAAGCATGGAATAAAACAAAGCACATGCCACCCACACCTTTTTTAAAATGTTGATGTTTGTGTGTGTGTGTGGGGAGGGGTGTTTAAGGGATGTGGATTTTCAGTCATATTCATCGCATATATACTGTGACAGAAAGGGATGGCCCTCAACCCATCAGAGCTGGGTTGCCCACCCTGATTTAAAAGGCACCCACACTTTCACATTTATTCTAAAACATGGGAATGTTTTTAGATCTGCTCTGCCACCAAGAATTGAAGGATCTTTTGAAAAAGCCTTGACATTTTTTCAATAAATAAAAAGGGGAGATGGTCCATTCTAAAATATCATGTCAGATTTTCAAACTGTTCCAACAGATGTTGTTTTTTGTACAGCAGAAAGGCAGAAGGCTATTTTCCCCCATCTGATATGCAAATGATAGCGGATTATTTATTGTAATAATAATGATAATTGTGTCAAGTTGACTCCAATTAATGTCAACCCTTTCTGGAGTTTTCTAGATAGAGAAGTAGTTTGCTATTCCCGTCTTCTGCAGTACCCTGGATTTATTGTAAGACTTGCATATGCAGTATTGCCCAACTGTAACTATACAAGTCTTTATTGTAGAACATAATTGGGAAATATTTATTAGTACTACCTACAAAAGTGTTCTCTAAATCATAAAATTCTACATCAGATTAGACTGTACAAAAAAAATAGGGGATAAAAGAAGGGACGTTGTGATTGGTCCTACAAATGAGTCTTCCCAGCTAGGAATATTTTTCTCCTCATGGACCAACACAGCTATCTGTTTTTTAATAACTCATTTTATTCATAAATGTTCACTGTCTTTATTGTTGCATATAATGTGGTATTATTACATTTTGGACCAAACATTTCCACATTATTATGTCTTCACAAATTTTTAATGAGATCCACATCCTTCTATCTTTGCAATATTGAGTCAGCTAACATCAAGTAACAAGACAATAAAAAGCAATACAATTTTTGAAAACTGTAAAAGCAGGGAGTTTTTTAATCAAAAAGCTACAATTCTTTAAAGTGCATCAAATACTATTACAGACACCAGGAAGCAAAATAATCTTGTTAGACAAATGATAACTAGTCAGTTCTGACTTATGGCAACTCTCTCCAGGGTTTTCAAGGTATAAGGGACCAAAGCATGTTTCCAGGAGGGATTAAAGTGGCACATCCGTACCACCAGTTTTTTATTGGCTTTTGGATACATTTTATGACTATGATATGCCTCTGACATATTATAAGTGGGATTTTGAACACATTCAATTTCAGGAAATGTTGAGAACTATTTCAAGAAGAATCAGGTATCCTTACAAGTAATAAACAAGGAGATATTAGATGTGCAGACCTATTCATGTAGGACTGCCATATTCCAGATTCCCAAATTTACATTTTATCTAATTTACATTTTATGAAACATTTACATATGCAAATCAATCACATTCATATCTCATGTACTTATAAATTAAACATTTTAATTGCTTTTTCTATTACAGGTTTGCTTGATGGGCTTTAGGTTAGCCATTACCACAAGACCAGACCTACCTTAGAGAATTGCTGTGGCAAAATACAGGGAGGGCAAATGTCTTCCCCTAAGACTATGTATACTGCTGCTATGAATACAGTCAACCCTCACATAACAACGCATTCGGATAACATCATTTTCGCTTAACAACGCATCGTTATGCACGTGTTCCCCCGCATAACAACGGTTTTAGTGTTGTTGTCTGGACAACAACGCTAAAATAACCGGACAACGACGCTAAAAACGTCGTTATGCGGGAAACTCCATAGAAACCCGCATAACAGAAATCGCTTAGCAACGTTACTTGGGGACCCAAGTAACGTTGTTATGCAAGGGTCTACTGTAAAGTAAAACCCCTACTTATGAAAAAAAGTCTGTTCCATAGGCTTTTTCTTAAGTAGGATTTTTATGTAACTCAAAGCAAATCCATAGGAAAAAATTTTTTATGTGACTCGAAGCAAACCCATAGGAAAAATGAATTTTTTATGTAAATCGAAGCATAGGAAAATCCATAGGAAAAAGAATTTTTATGTAACTTGAATCAAACTCATAGGAAATTGTGTAAATCGGGACATGGTTTTAGCACAAAATCATTTTGTAAGTCAAATTTTATGTAACTCAGGGCATTTGTAAGTCGGGGTTTTAGTGTAATGACATTTTTGTCATTTATGGGGGGTCTTCTTGTCACATTCTCATTAGACGATTGTTTTTTAACTGATAGAAAACACCACGGCTCAGTGAGAATACCTCAAGAAATCTCCATTAGTGATACATGTCATTGATTTTTAGGGGAAATATATAGAGGGGAAATTTTAAAACCCACAACTTTGTATAAGGAAATTCCTCCTGTTTGCCCTCATTTGCAATTATGTACTCATGATTTAATCATACCCTTAAAAACTTAGCATATTTATCTCATTCATTACGATACATATGGCAGCTCCCTTACTCTGTGATATCCACACTACCTTCACCTACCATTTGTTAACAACCACAGTTAAAGTAATTATCTATGTGTGTGTAATCTCCTTTTACCCAATGTATTGTTTCTCTTATACGCCATCAAGCTATATCCCAACTTATGATGGCACTAATAGTTTTCAAGATACGTGACACACTTAAGGAGTGGTTTTATCGACATCACCCCTGGTGAGTTTCCATGGCCAAGCAAAGACTTGTCCTCAGGTTTCCTTGAGTCCTGCTCTGTCATTCTATCCACGAAACCATGGCAGCTCTCAGAAAAGAAAAAGTGTGTGGAGTTAAGTTGATTCTGACTTATGACAACTCTTCTTGGGGCTTGTTAGGTATAAAGTCCTCAGGTGTCTCTTCTTTCAGGAGCATCCTGAGACTGTGCAGCTTGTCCAAGGCCACATAGCCCAAGTCTTCTCCTGTGAGGCACAGTGGGAAATCAAGCTCTGGCTGTACTGGTTGGGGATGATGGGAACTGCTGGAAAGCCACAGCTGGAAAGCCACAGTTGCCCCCCACCCAGCAATCACTTAGTTTAACAGGAATTCATTCCATGATTGCTTTCCCCCCTCAATTGCTGATACACATTTCCTTAGTCATTGTACCAGTCAGCATAGTAACAAACCAATCAATATGGCATCTCCAATTATTTCTTAATTAACCAATCACTCGGCAATAATCTATTAGTTGCAAACTGTAATATCAGGTTGCTTTAAATTATCTAATAAAGTATATTTACCGCAATTGCATGAATCTTCCCTTCCCCTAACTTTATTAATTTTGGAAATTACAACAATTTGTCTATTTTTCCACCGGGGTATAAAGAATCTCATTTTAAGATGTTCCTATACCTATCCTTACAATCATATTAATTACTAGTGATATACATAAGTTAAATGTTCCTATTCTGGTTCTACCTTTACACATACTCAGAGATGAAGGATCCAAAACTTCTGAAATTGCACGTTTCACTGTATTTTCACCTACAAGACATTAACCTTTAGTCTGAACTACCACCATGAGAGTGATACAAATCAGTAAAGCGGGCTGGGCAGAATGCTTGAGCAAAGTTATTTAGCCCAAATGTACTGAGACACGGCAAAGTCTGGGAGGAAAATACTTTTGGAACGACAGTTCAACAAATCCTCCCAGCTTTGTCAATGACCATACTGGCTGGGAGATTCTGGAAAAGGCAATTAAAGATTTTACATTTTCAAGTTCTGTCTGGGGGCACATAACCTGGCAAGAGTTCACACTAAAAAATCACAGATCTCCCTTCTGGACTTTCCTTTGTGCTTTGAATATATGGACATCATTATCAGGGTTATAGAGCACCTCATGTACCAAAAAAAGTCCATCCATCATCCTGAGGAACTTCTGGTCCCGTTCGTAGCGGAGGCGACATGATAATAGAATCACAGTCTGGTCGGAGCAAAGATGGTCCAGGGTTTGAAGAAGATCTGTAAACGTTTCTTCCAGGTAAACAATGTCTGCACCCAAAATGAAGTCATATTCTCCTTGGCAGAAGCTTGCCAAATCTCGTCCCCAAGTCAGTTCCTTGACCGTCGCTCTTGGCTGGAGGTTCGCGGGCAGATTAGCTTGCACGTTGGATTCAAGAAACGCCAAGGCTGCCTTTCTGTCTGTAATTGTGACTTGAGCACCTAAATATGGCAATAAATATTTTTTTAATGGAAATGAAAAAAATATGTCTAAATAAATAAATAAATAAGATTTGCCAGTGGATGGCTCCATTTTTGTAACATCAGAATTACACTACTGTTTGGTCAAACATTACAGTAGTTACTGTAAGCACCCCATTTGAGCAATAAAGTACAGTAAGCAAAGGTGCTCAGTTGCAAAGGATCAGATTAATCCAAACTCAGTCAAAAGGTAAACCATCGTCCTGCATGCCGTGCAAGAAGAAGACCATCCACATCTTCTCAAAATACTCCCCACATCAAACAATGTTGCCCAGAGCCTCGGAAAGTCATTTTTAAAATCTATTAGCGTATTTGTGCCCGGCCACAAAAAAGCTGGGCATTTTTAATGTGTGTGTTGGTGGTTAGGGGTGGTTTTAGGTGTGCACAACGCCCCCCCCCCCCAATACAATACCACTCCAACCACCAACACACACATTAAAAATTCCTGGTAAGGCAGGAGTGTCGTTTGTGTGTGTGTGTGTTGTGTGTGTGTGTGAGAGAGAGAGAAAGAGAAGCAGTCTCAGTCTCTCTCTGTGTGTGTGTGTGTGTGTGTGTGTGTGTGTGTGTGTGTGTGTGTGTGTGTGTGTGTGTGTGTGAGAGAGAGAGAGAGAGAGAGAGAGAGAGTAGACCACCAGAGGGGGTTAGTGAGTTAGATAGAGAGACAGTCAGACAGAGGAGACAGGCGAAGTGGGCGGAGGCTACTTGCTGAGGCTGCGTGCAGGTACGTTGGGAGGGAAGGTTTGTTGTTGTTGTGTGTGTGTTGGTGGTGGTTGGGTGGGGCAGGGGGAGGGTTGTCCCGCGGTGGGTGGGTGGATGGGTAGTGTTTCCCGCGTTTTGTGTGTGTGTATGTGTGTGTGTTGCTGGGTGGGTTGGACGGGGGATGGTTGTCCCGCGTTGGGTGGGTGGGTAGTGTTTCCCGCGTTTTGTGTATGTGTGTGTGTGAGTGAGAGAGAGAGAGAGAGAGTTCTCTCTGGGTTGGCTGGGAACAAAACCTTCGTTCCCAGCCAACCCAGAGAGAAGCGAGTCCTTCTCTTCAGGAGGCAAAGGCAGCACCTTTGCCTCCCGGAGAGAAGGAATCCCCATCATGGAGGGGCTTAGCTTCTCTCTGGGTTGGCTGGGAACGGAACTTTCGTTCCCAGCCAACTCAGAGAGAAGTGAGTCCTTCTCTCCGGTAGGCCAGGAGGCGCTCCGGCCTCTCCTTTGTCCATGCGGGCGTCGAGGCCACGTCGCCCGCATGGATGAAGGAGAGGCCAGTGCTTCTTCCTACGCAGAAGGCCGTGCCGGGAGGGAAAGAGTTTCAGAGATCCATCCGGAGCCGGCAATAGGTAAGTGTGGTCGGTGGGGGTTGGGGGGGCTAGGTGGTGGTGGTGGGGGCAGCGTGGTTACCGGGACCGTGCCTCCCCCCCCCCCACTCCCTAACCCCCACCGACCGCACTTACCTTTTCCTGGCTCCGTATGGGTCTTTCAAAGTCTTTCCCTCCCGGTGCTTTTTTTTAAGTTGGCGCACTGCACATTCCCAGCCTCCTTTGCGCTCGCGTCCCTCAGCCTGATTGGCTGAGGGGTTGCGCAGCGCAGAGTACTCTGGGACTCGTAGTTTTCTTTTTTTGGTCACGTTCGTGGGGCGGCTGCCCCACTGGCGACCTCTGGACCCTTGCGGCGATGGTGAGGCGGGGGTAAGGTAAGTGCAGGCTGCTCGGTTAGAGATGGTTGGGCTGGGTGTGGGAGCCTTTGTTACATTCCAACGGTTAACGTCCTTCCTTATAGGTAAAGATCATTTCCAAGATCCCGTAGCCTAGCCATCACAGCTCCCAAAAGTGATTTTCCTCAGTTCTGTATAAAATTGCTAAATATTAATTAAAAGATGGCGCTCGAAGAAGATGAAAGATGAAATAAATTGTACATTTGTGGGTTTTTTAGATCATCCGTACTGAAATGCTGAGAAGACTCAATAAATAAGTAGAAAGAGGATGAGACCACCCATTATCCACTTTCACAATAATAACAAAAATTGTAAATGTCCTGCAGGGCAAGAAACATTACTGAAAACTGATGCCAAATAATGAACCAAATGTCATTGGCTACCTTAGCATCATTTTCTATAAAGATAAACCTACCCAGCAGTGCAGCTACGATTCCAAGCAAGCCTGTTCCAGCTCCTAATTCAATCACAGAGCGCCCTTGAAGATCAATACCTCCCATCTCCAAGAATGTGCACAGCACCACAGCCTGAACCAGGGAGAAGAAAAATAATCTGATGAGCAATAATACCAATTTCAGCCTATGATTCAATGGTGATCTTTCATTCAATCCCCTCACTCTCAACAGAACCAGAAACACTTGTTGCTATAGCCTCTCTAGGCATCCTAAAAATCTGCTCAGGAGGGCAAGGAAACCTTCTGAAGCAGCTTTTTGGCACCAAGGTGTTGCCGCAGGAAGAGGAGGGAAGATAGTTTCAAACCTGCCCATAATGAATTGGTGTGGTCATACAACACTGGATACAGATGTACATTAATTTTGGACCTTGGCTTAAATAACATTAAGCTGTGGTATGTCTCTCATAGGCCATGAGAGAAGCTTGCAAAATGTTTTAAGGACAAAATACTATTCTGACCTATAGGGGCTGCTTCTTAAAGCATGTGTTGAAGGAGTTTGTTCTGATACTAGAAATCTGAACATCCCCAGCCAAAATGCAGAATCAGCAGCAAAAATTTAATGTACGACTCAAGCTAGGCTTCAATCCACAGACCAGACTATCCAACATGAGACCAAAAGAGCAAAAGAGCAAAATCTGGTCTCTTTGGTATGAAATGATTGTTCAAAGGGTTGCCCTATTTCTGTTTAATTATTCACAGATTATGCTAACTCTTCTAAGACTCTTTTTGACTGTCAAGTCAGATTTCAAAACTTTATACAAAGAGGTGCACATCCAAAGCAATTTTATATCCCTGAAATACTGCACCTTGATATGATAATTCAAGACACACACAAGACACACTCCAATTCCTGGTGGCTTTTTTTTTGGGGGGGGGGGGTAGGGGGGAGTGTGTTTTATACGCCAGCAAATACAGTACTGAATTTCCTTGTTTGAAGCATCCTGCCCAGTTTCTTAGACCTCTTCAGTGAGTCCTAACAACTGTTCCACATTGCTGGTGCCTTAAGCTGACCATGAGTCCAATTTCATTTGAAAACAAATGAAGAAAGTTAAATTATACGTACTGCATCCCATACCACAGCAGCTACACCTAGGTGCTTCCAGTCCTGCTTGATTTTGATGGTCCGGTTGACAAAATAATATGTAGAAGACAACTGATGGAACTTCTGCATCCCTCCAAGCACTTTGTCATCATAAAGAACCAAGGCCATCTTCTTTCCTACCAAGCCAAGTGGAAGTAGAAGTACAGGAATAAAAAAGCAGATCCCTTAAGTAACACTTTGACCACATGAGTTGGTTGAAAATTCATAATCTCCTTCATCCACAACAGTCATTCTGATTGTCAGCTCACTCAAAAAGGCCCCAACAACTGCCAGACTGAGGTGGGTAAATGTAAAATTTTCCCCAGCACTCTTAGTTTGATGCCAGATGTAGAAACCAGGATAAATCTCTACTGCTGAATCATAAAGGTACTGAACATTGGCAATACTCCAGAAAAAGCCAAGGAGTCTTGTCTCTTACAAGTTATGATACAGACTGCATACACGACTCTTCAGGGAAGTGTAATGCCATCCAGAGCAGGCTGCGGACACAATCTCTGATGAACAAGCCTAACTAGCAGGTGTGAATTATTCACTTGGTGTGAATGATGTCTCAGCCTGTTCCCTCCCATCCATACCAGAACTGACACTGAGTTATTATTTCCAGCGCACACACACACGAGATAGAATTTATGTCTGCACTGACCCAATGTTTCTTGCATTAAAAACATGAGCAGATTTCTACTAGTGAAGTAAATGCATTTAAACCATGCATTTGGGGTTAAGAGTACGAAGCATATACAGTACATATACAGTACAGTATAGCAATCCATTCAATGCACTGTTTTCTAATATGGATCCACTAACTCAGGAATGGGAGACCCATTACCCTCCAAATGTTCCTAGTCTGCTATTCCCAACTGCACAAGTCAGCATCAGTGACAAGGCATAATGAAATATACAATCCAGAAACCGTTGAAGGGCAACATAAATGTAAGGAGCAAGGGGCAATGCTGCTCTGGGAAATAGACAAATGTGCCATTCTATTTTCTACTCTAGGAGTTGGGACTTTTTAGGGGATTAGGTAAAAGTAAGACCCGAATGGGATGGGTCAGAACAGACACTTGCTAATAAAAATTGATGCCAAGGTTATGATGGACACAAACCAAAACAAAATTTAGAGATCAGACCCATCAAATACTACCCTTCCATTGATTGTTTCATGTCCCCAACAAGGTGCAACAGAACAGAATGGCCCAGAATGGGAACTTTTAATTAGGAAAAACCAATAGTGGGGCTTGGTGGGAATTATTCAGCAAGTGACAAAACATTCAGTGGAACCAAACTCTGCTAACACTATTTGTAGATTTCTGGTCTGGAACATGAACTACAATGTGGTGTGTGTGCATGTACTGTCCAGTTGTTGCACTATTCCCATTTAGTCATGTTTGGGTGGTGAATATGAGATCCATTTGGCCTACTCAGAAGTTGCTATTCTGGAATCCTAGGCAAAAGACAGATTTTTGGTCCATGGAAGGAACCAAAGCATGGTTCCTGTATATGCTTTTTGGCCAGTTATTGTCTACGTGGCAGGGGTTTGCCCTATTCAGAAGATCCCATTCTTGAATGTCTTCAGCAATATGGGACTTTGGGACAAGAAGGGAAAAAAACATTGTAGTCCTCTGAATATTTTATGGCTTTTTGGAATCTCTTCCTACCCAGAAATGAATATTTTAAGCTTTCCCTCGGAATATAATTATTCAGCCCAGAATGAGTACCAGGAAGAGTTCCCTGCGAATGCTTTTGTAGCTTGCTGCATTAGTCCCTTCTAATCCTATTTAAATCACAAATCTGGTTGTTTCATCCGATTGAGGTGTTCTTTTGGGTATTTTTGGGGGCTGTTCAGAAGGGTATCAATTTTCCAGTCCAGAACAGATCCCACCTTCTTTTCTCCATCCCATTAGCTTAGTGTGATGGGGTGAATTTTGTTGCAATGTCCTACTCAGAAGCTGCCTTTTCAGGCTTTCTGTGGCATATCCAGGATTAGGTGCAGGAATGTGGTTTTAATTCTCAGGATGTCTTGTTGCCTTAACCCCCTTCTGGTCTGTTTCTCCCCAAGGGCGAGAGCATTCAGCAAATCCTGGGAGAGGCCCCTGCTTTAAAAAACCACCTAAATTAAGGGGTGCCACCTCTGATTCCGGCCAATTCCTATTCCAGCAAATAAAGCACACGCTGTCGGTTAAATTACAGAATTTTCGATATATATTTTCCCCATCTTATCAGAAGCACACAAAGGGTTGAAAGGATTTTTGCAGGAGAAACTCTGCTCAGGGGACGGCCCGAATGAGGCTCCTTTGCATATCCCCAAGATCTTTTCCCCACCAAAGTGGTCCCTGTTTATCTACATGCAATTTCTTGCTTTCGAACTGCTAGGCCCGTGGTGGCGAACCTATCGCACGCACGCCAGAGGTGGCATTCGGAGCCCTCTCTGTGGGCACCGTTCAGTCGCCCAGTTTGCCCCGCCCCTCTGCCCAGCAGCCCAATGGGAGCACTTCCTCCCTCTCCCCAGCACAGAGTTCACCCCGCCCCTCTGCCCAGCAGCCCAATGGGAGCGTTTCCTTCCTCCCTTGTTGCTGTGTTGGCACTTTGTGATAAAGAAGTGGGTTTTGGGTTGCAGCTTGGGCACTCGGTCTCTATAAGGTTCGCCATCACTGTGCTAGGCTGTCAGGAACTGGGACAGAGAAAGGGGCTCATTCCGTCATGCAATACTCGGGTCTTGAACTGCCGGCTTGCCAGCCTTCCAGCTAACAAAGTGAACTTCTTAACCACGGAGCCACCACAGTCCCTTTTCGATGAAGGAGCCCCCTTAAGTCTGTTGCACCCCGTGGGACCACAGCAACACAAACAGCGAAAGGCAAAGCAAAAGTAACCACCACCACAACCACCATCCCCGGTTACTGGTCGAGCACCCTCCCTCCCTTCCTCCCCGTTTCTCCCGCCCCGGTGCCCAGCTATCCGGATTCCTTCCCTCTCTCTTTCCTGCTTACCGGGCGGGCGCAAGGTTTAGCGGGGAGAGGCCCGGGGAGAAACTGAACAGGTTTAAGGCGAGAGATCTCAGGTTACAACCGCGGAAGGAGCAAAGCCGCCATGTTCCCGGGGCGCCGCCTTCTTCATCGAAGCGGGCGGAGCTTCCCTTTAGCCTCCATAAACGGGAAGAAGAGCAGGTCGAAAAGCAAGGGATTGCAAGTAGATTAAATAGGCACCACTTCGGTGGGAAGGTCACAGCGTTCCGTGTGCTCCGGGGTCGAGTAGTCATGCCTGCCACATGACCACGGAAGCGTCTGCAGAAGCAGACAGCGCTGGCTCTTCGGCTCAATTGAAACAGAGATGAGCACTAGAGTCGGATACGCCTGGCTTTCGAGCAAGGGAAACCTTTCGGCAGCAGCGGAAGCCCAAGGCAAGGGGACGGCAGTGGGGGGGGGGGGGGGGGCTCCCTCCTTCGGGCGGGAAAAAACCCTTGTCCCCTCCATGGGCGAGGCTGGGGAGGGATCTCGCCAGCTGTTCTCCTCGGCTTTCTCTCTTGAAAAGGCAGGCGCTGTTGTGGTGGTTGTTGTGACATCAAATCTCTCTCCGACCTCGGGCAACCTTATGAATGAGATCTCCAAAACCGCCCTGTCCTCGACAGCCCTGCTCAACTCTTGCAAACTCAAGCCTATGGCTTCCTTCACAGAATCCATCCATCTCACATTTGGTCTTCCTCCTTTGCTGCTGTCATCAGACTCTTACCTTTCCCTGCCTTATTGCTTTTTTCTTCTTCAGAGAACCCTGCCTTCTCATGACTTCCCAAAAACAGGACAGCCTTGGTTTTACTCTTTTTGCCTCCAGAGACAGTTCAGGCTTGATTTGCTCTTTGGGCCTTCTTCTTTCTAGCAGTCCAAGGTGTCCTCAAAGTTCTCCTCTAGCACCGGATTTCGAATAGTCAAATTTTTTAAATTGCTGTTGGAATCCCCAAGTCACTAATGAGCCTATACAGTAATGCCTCATACAAAGTCCGCTTCGTACAACATCGAATTCATACAACATCACCTAATTCCTTGAAAACAGTTGCCTCATACAAAGTCGCTGCGACTTTGTATGAGGCATTGGGTTGCATTGTGCCTGGGCAGTATAAAAATCAGGACACATGCGTGCATTGGTCTTGTGGGTTTTGCACGAGGTGAAGAGTGGTTAGGAGTGGTTTTGAGCGCAATTTTGGATTATTTTGAATTTTTCCATCAGAATTTTTAGAAGCATTCCTGGGATTTTTGTAGCATTCTTCAGTTTCTTAGACAATCAGGGTTGTTTGACATGTTTTTGTAATGTTTTTAGCCTTTAGACAATGATTTCTTAAAGTTCTGTCAGTTTCCTGTCTGTTTCCTTGACTTTGCCCTGAAGTCTGTGCTGTTACAGTACAATGTATCTCTATGGAAACGACATTGTATGAGGGATCGCGGCAAGGATTTGGACATTATATGAGGCATCGCGGCTAGGATTTTGCATGCCTCATACAAAGTCCAAATCCGTGTAAAGTCCAAACTTGTGGAACCAAGTTGTATGTGGTGTCACTGTACAGATCTTCTTTTCAATGGTTCCTACTTATGGTTTCCAGTCCTGACAAATTTCTGACTCTTGTTTTGAAGTGGTAGCCGTGTTAGTCTGTGCAACCATATCGGAGAGAAAACAAAACAACCACCAAATGACAACCAGTTTTGTCACTTCTTGCCCTGGGATGTGGCTGATGATCGCCTGCCAGTCTCTCGCTGACCTTGAGCTTGGGAAGGCCTTGAGCTCCCGCCATGTAGACCTGAGCTGTGCCCAGGTTGCAATTCTGCAAGTGACGAGGATTATGTTGGGTTTCTATTTTGTTGTTCTTTACTGTATCTTGACCAAAAATTATGTTATGGTTTTAATTTTAAAAACGTTGCCCTTGAATTCCAAGGGTGTTTATGGACAAAGCACCACATGCCCTCACCTGTTTATATGGTTATTTATTAGTTACATTTCTATCCCACTTTTCCTCCATTGAATTCAAGACAGTGAACATGGTTGTCCTCTTCCCCACATCTTCATAACAACCTTTGTTTAGTGTATGAGAACCAAGACAATAGAAACAGCCGAAGGGTTGGCTTAACACATCTTTATTGCATGATGGTCCGGGGGAACATGTGGTAATGGCGGATGAACAGCTCAATATATACTGTGGCTATACATTTGAATGTGGCTCCTCAATAGCCCATTGGCTACTGTCTGCGTGACGTCATTCCCCATCACGCCCTTCTTGTCCAGGTGAGGTGGTGGCGGGAATCTTCCCGTGCTGTAGTTGTTTGGGGAATGGAACCATGTGAGCTGGGCGCTCGCTATTGCCCCTAGTGGTCGTTAGCTCGCGTCCTGATACAGAAGGTTACAGTGTTACAGCTGGTGGTTATTATATCCACTCATTCGAGTGTTACATTACTTAAAGGTATTATATTCTAGACACAACACTTTGTAAGATAAATCAGGGTGAGAGTTTGTTGATTGGCTCAAAGTGACTGGAGTCTTAAGTTTCATAGGACCTGTTCATAACTCACCACTACATCACATTATTGCAGGGTGGCCAAAACTACAGCCTGTGGGCCGGATCCAACCCATGGTGCCAAATCATGTGGCACGTACCACTCCCGGAAGCAGAAGTAAAATGCGCAAAATGTGGAAGTAAAATCCACATGCGCAAAATGCCGTAAATGCACCCACAGCTGTCGTAAATGCATTTACGACAGCTGTGGATGCATTTTACAGTAGGAGGAACCATGTGACCGACCTGCTCAAACACGTGACTGGCCAGCGGCCTGAAAAGTTTGGCCACCCCTACATTATTTGTAGAGTGAGGTGGTTTTATAAATTACAAGCACCTCCTGATTCTGGCCTTCACTAAATATCCCAGACTTGTTCAAAATGGCTAACTGCTGGTGTGTAATGAGGAATATTAACAGAACTGTCTTAATTGGCGGCAAGGTACCATTGCAAATTATACCATTTCTCCTCCAACAATGTAATATTCAAGAGGCTTTTGCCCAACAAATAGTAAATTTTATACACAGATTGAAATAAAGCATTTTACAATTATTTATTTATTTATTTGTTGCATTTTTTTATACCGCCTATATATTCTCTCTATATTATTGAATAACCAGATGAAAATTAAGCTGTCATTTAAGTAGTTAAGTTGGGGCTTTCCAGAGTCAAACAAAGCAGATAAGTCTTATCTTTTATAGGGAGAAAAAACACTTCCATGCATTCAGCCAAAGGAAGTAACTGCATTTGTGCGGCAACTCTCACCCATGTCTCTTCTTATGATGTGTTTTCATTGATGTAAAGATACACTCAGACTTTTGTTTGTATAGCTGAAAAATATATACAGAAAATCCAATGATATCCCTTATATAGGATTGTGAACCCGCAGTTTTCAACTCACAAAAGGCCAGTTCTTCAGTACAGTATTTCCAAATTCAGCACACTTAGAACACAGGACAGAAGACATAGTTATAATTATGTTTTTCTTACAGGCATTTCACCATTTACTAGTAGGGCATGATGTGATCAGAAAGCTAACCCAAGTAAGGTATTGGCCTGGTCTTTGGAATCCAAGATGAAAGTCTATAGCTCTTCATGAGCCAGTATCCTGTTGCGTAGTTTAACTGGCACAATGTGAGTGATGTTATTGTCTGCTGATTTACACCTTTTGAGTTGTTGTGCCTAAATAGGGTAGACTAAGACAATCAGGAGAGATGGGGTTGTATATGCAGCCTTATCCCAACATCCTTGCATGTGCTAGCTTCAGCTCCTTTAGTCAAGACCGTGTACTGTACATTGAACAGGGAGGTATTCAATGTAGTCCTGTTCAGGTTCATTTCAATGCAAGTCTATTCCTTTTGTGGGGATACGTGTTGAAATGGACCAGAAAATGGAGCAGGAGGAAAGGACAACATATAATCCTCCAGGGTTTTGGATACAGTTATCATCAGCTCTAGTTTGCATATGGTATAGGACTCTGGGAACCCCTGGAAGAAGGAAGACCCTCACTTTTAACACAGGAATTGGCCATATTCCTCCATTGCCACTCACACAAAATAGTCTTCCTACTTTTCTTCTTTCAGGCAGAACATTGCCTGTAGGATTGGGGCCGTAAAGCGGCCCTTGAGGTCCCGGAGGAGACTGGTCGAGTAATGACACGAGGCAAGATGGAGCGAAGACCAGTGATTTATTGAGGGAAAATCATCAGTATATATTATGTTCAAGGCTGCGCATGGTAGAATGGTCATCTGACAGAAAATCACATCACCCATTTACCCGGGTTAATTGAGAACCTCTCTTGGGGAAGTTAATTAACTAAGGCAAACATTGACAGAGGGAAACCATTGTCTGAGGCTTATGCCAGAGTAAATATGGCTTCTATTTGCACCAAGGATAAGGCTCTTCTGTGAGTCAGTATTGCCTAATAGGTAACGGAGGTTAGTGATCTGCTTCTCTCAGCAGGATCGCTGGTCAGGTCAGATTGTGGGTGAATCAACCCTTATTATTAATCCACCCCCCCTTAATTTCTGTGCCCGCAGAGCCCACGGGCCAGGAGTTTTCTCGACTGAAGCAGCCTCCGCAAGGGCCGTTCCATGCCATTGGGGCATGGGGAATCCACAATTGCCCCCTCTTTCTCTTCTCATAGTTTTATAGCTATTCCTGCTTAAGTGTTCCAAACTGGTGCTTTTCTGGGCCTTGTCTGCCTCTCTGTACAATTGTTCTTTGTCAGAAATCCACAGGCCACATCTAGTTTTCCTCAAAAAGGAGTGTTGCAAATTACCTGATGTACACAAATGTCAACAGAAATGAAACATCCCCATGTTTATAAGAAGCCACTAGATTAAACAAACCTACCAGACTTCCTGACACCCCTGAGATTAAGCTTGCTGGCTGACCTGAAAACAAGTCAGAGTGTCTTAACTTTTATAAACTAGATCTGGGTAGAATTAACTTTGAAATAAACACAAAAATCCCATGTAGGCAAGCACACCCAGACTTAGTCTTCCAGGAAGTTTATCCGCCTCAGCCACCCCTTCTTCCTTTTTGGGAGCCTTTGTAAAAATTAATCCAAGAGACAAGATTTGCTAAAAACCAAATTATGACAGCAGCTTTTGGATTAAAGACTTTGGCTGTGTTCAAACTGAGTCTTGACTATTTTCTGTAATAACTATTTTAATCTAAATGCATATTTTCATTTCATAGTTTTAGGGTTCAAGGAATGAAGAAGCAGACGAATGAAGTTGTGAAATGCAGCTCTTTAATAGTGGGGTTTGAACACAGTTTGGATGTGGCAAAACTCAGACTTATATACACTATAAACAGTAACAGTAACAATAATACAACGAGCACATTGGCTAATAGAGTGTGCACATTTTTCGATTCACTTATTTGCATAAGAATAGATACATGAGAAAAGATACATTCCGCTCCTGTCAGAAAACACAGTTAACATACATAACAATAGTACAACAGTACAGTCGTTTATTTATTTATTTGTAAATTTCTATCCCGCCCTCCTGATGAAAAACATCACTCAGGGCGGCTAACAGCATATACAAGATACAATAAAAACACAAGTAAGAATAACATTAAAAAACCCAAACCAACACACTAAAAAGCAGCCTAAAATACATTAAAAACTACACGAGCTGTAGCTAAAAAAACACCCCCACCCACCCCCACCCAGCATAAAATGACAAAAACAATCCATTGCATTTCCCGGGGAGTAAATTTCAACTGGGTGCAGTAAAAGTTACTTCTGTATAAAAATAGAGGGGAATGCGCTATTTGTCAAACTAATAATTTGTTAATTCAGTTGCAATTAATTGTGTCTGGGTTATTTCTCTGTTCATGACATTGTATCATGCCTTTCCTCTAATGAACTGTGTGGCATACATGGCTATCCCGTTTTGTCCTTATGACAACCCTATGAGGCTGCGAGACGAAAGGGGTTGTGTCTTCGATGGGATTCATATTTATATGCTAACCTTCCTCCAAGGAGATCAAGGCAGGGTTTTAAAACAACAAGAACCCTGTGTAACAGAACAGGGGCATGACCAGACTACAGTGAATCTAAAACCACATAATCTTATGTCTCATTTTTCAACAGATAGCCCCATTATGTTCTGCACTCACAGACATCTGTGATTTATAACTTGCGGCTTAATTAAAAGAAAAAAACAAGATATTTATTTATTGAGACAAGGAGGAAAGGACATATAATCCTCCAGGGTTTTGGATACAGTTATCATCAGCTCTAGTTTGCATATGGTATAGGACTCTGGGAACCCCTGGAAGAAGGAAGACCCTCACTTTGGCCACCTACATAGCAAGTCCCAGATATGACACATTAATTCTGTTCCACTGGACAGAACAGAATCTGGGTAGGGGCAGTGTCAGAAAATAGATTTGCTGAAACAGAGGTCAAACAAAACACAGACCAAACAGTTCTGAAGTGGATGTTCCTAGAAATGTTCTTCTAGAGCTCACCTAGGACTTGCCATCAGGACATTTTACGTTCAAATTTGGGCAGAGACAAAAAAAACACCTTGGAGGTCTATATATCAGAAGATGGAAATTACAGAGGCAAAAATCTGACATTCATCCTGTTCGGTCACAAAGCTGAAAGCACAGGCTTTTTTGGGCAAAATCTAATTATCCTCGCCCCACCCCGCAATGGCTCAAGTGGCTAAGATGCTGACTGGGAAGCGGAAGGTCAGCAGTTCGATTCCCGAGTACTGCAGGACGGAAATGAGTTCCCATCTTCGTCCCAGCTCCTGCCAACCTAGCAGTTCAAAAGCAAGAAATTGCAAGTAGATGTGGGAAAGTAACAGTGTTCCGTGCGCTCCGGTGTCTAGTCATGCCTGCCACATGACCACGGAAACGTCTGCAGAAGCAGACAGTGCTGGCTCTTCGTCTTAGAAACAGATGAGCACTGCACCCTAGAGTCGGATACAACTGGCTTTCGAGCAAGGGAAACCTTTACCTTTACCCCGCCCCAAACGTCACACAGCTATTCATAAAAGGCAAACTTTTGTTCTCAATATACATCAAATGAGAAGGGAGGACTCACTTGAGAAGGCCTTGATGCTGAGAAAGGTGGAGGGCAAGAGAAGAAGGGGATGTCCAAAGATGAGATGGCTAGATGGTATTGTGGATGCAATGGGCACAGAGCTGGGCGGGCTGAGGAGGATGATGGAGGATAGAGGGGCCTGGAGGGAAATGGTCCATGGGGTTGCAAAGGGTCGGAATCGACTGCGCGACTGAACAACAACAAAATATTTCAACACAACAGAAGTCGTTTATTGAAAGAAGGAAAAACATTCGCCCTCACAGTGCCATTTGCAGGCTGGGACTTCCTCTCTATCTATCTATCTATCTATCTATCTATCTATCTATCTATCTATCTATCTATCTATCTATCTATCTATCTATCTATCTATCTATCTATCTATCTCTGTGTGTGTGTGTTTTTTTTTAAAACAAGCACCCCCACCCCCCACTTCTCGGGGTCTTGCACTCCAAAGGCTGCGTGCTTCAGGACTTTTACTGGAGCCTGGGCATAGACCAGGGAGGGGGGCTGTTGCAGCCAGACCGACAAGGGCGGCTTCCTCCTGCAACAGCTGAGCCCGAGGGGCCGTCATCACAAAAGGAGGATTTCCCAAGGAAGCGGAGGCGGAAGGACCCCACCCGCCCAAGGCAGGCAGGGAACACCAGCTGCGAGAACAAGCGCTGGGGCCTCGCCCGCCGTGGGGCTGTGTGAGAACCGGGATTGAGGGGAGGACCCAGGCACAGCCACCGACCCAGGCAAGCAGGCAGGAGGAAGAGAAAGACCCCCGCCCCCCAACGCACGCACGCACGCCCTTGGAGAACAAAACGAAGGAGAAGGAATGGGCGTGGCCACAGGCTAAGGGGGCGGTGCTATTCAGATAAGGGGCGGTGCTAAATCGGTATGGAATGAATGAGATTGAAGACACCAAACATACGAATGGTTATAAAAGTGATACCTCATACAACGTCCAAACCTGGTTCCACAAGTTTGGACTTTATACGGATTTGGACTTTGTATGAGGCGTGCAAAATCCTAGCTGCGATGCCTCATACAATGTCCAAATACTTGCTGCGATGCCTCGTACAACGTTGTTTCCATAGACATACATTGTACTGTAACAGCACAGACGTCAGGGCAAAGTCAAGGAAACAGACAGGAAACTGACAGAACTTTAAGAAATCATTGTCTAAAGGCTAAATACATTACAAAAAACATGCCAAACAACCCTGATTGTCTAAGAACCTGAAGAATGCGGCAAAAATCCCAGGAATGCTTTTAAAAATTCTGACGGAAAAATTAAGAAAAAGTCCAGAATCATGCTCAAAACCACTCCTAACCACTCTTCGCCTCGTGCAAAACCCACAAGAGCAATGCACGCATGTGTCGTGCCTTTTATACTGCCCAGGCACAATGCAACCTGGGGAAAAACCCAATGCCTCATACATAGTCGCAGCGACTTTCTATGAGGCAACTTTTTTCACAGAATTAGGTGATGTTGTAAGAATTTGATGTACGAAGCGGACTTTGTATGAGGTATTGTAGTGTGACTGACATTTCATAGTTGAAGTGTTTGAAATGGTAGCCGTGTTAGTCTGTCTTTCAAGCATATCAGAGAGTAAGCAAAACAAAACAACAAAAAAACATTGTGGCACTTTAAAGACGAACTGCTTTCTTTTTTCATGTCAAAAGCACCACAGGCATATAATAACATACAAAGCTAAAATTAACACACCTAAAGCAAGATAGAATTAAAAGAGCTAGATGACATCCACCCAATATCGGGCCACATCAACAACATTTCCTCTTACAAACATAAGGTCCTCCTCAGTTCAGTACACACTGAGGGGCATCGTGTGCATTGTATCATATGAGCGATAGTTTGTTCTTCTCATTCACACAGGCTGTCATCTACAGGGAATCCCCACTCAGGTAAACTCCACTTTCTCAGATTAGCCCTTGATCTTCCTACCCCAGTACACAGTCTATTTAGAGCTTTCCACACAGGCCATGGTTGTTCTTGGCCAGGTGGTAGAGAGTCATGTAGTTCTGCCCAGTTATCTGGTAGCTGCTTGCTTGCCTTCCACAGTTCTAAAGCGGTCTGTGGGGTCTGGTTGTTTGGGGGTAGGGGGAGTTTTGAGGAATCTATGCCTTGATTTCAGTCTCTGCTTTTGTGGTTGATGACCAAATAGCAGGTGTGCTTCTGAGGATCTTGCACAGACGAACTGCTGTGTTTTAATGTTAACTTTCATGGATCAAGCCCGCTTCGTCAGACACAGATATTGTCATTGGTTGCTACTCATATCCGAGTATACATCCCCCGCCCCCCGACAAACAAGAAAAATGCCATTGGCATGAATTTGTTTAAGGTGGATCCCAGCTTGCCATAAAGTGACCCACACACTGTGTTCACAAAGCCATCTCCTGCAGCACATATGAAATGAGACATGCAGGATTTGACACCGGGACTGCAATGGACTGCTGCAGCCTTGAGGATACTACCTTCACTACCAGTCCATCTGGCATGGCCTCTTCCATCTCCATGACAGTTGGGAATCAGAGATCCTCCTCTACTCATTTTGCTGTCGGGCCCAGTATGATGGTTTCCAGTGGTATTTCCTCCACTGAGGTGACCATCACCCCACCTAAAGGGGCTCATCCGCCCATAAGTTGGCCCCTTTAGGGAGTTGAGTTATTTACCGCTGCCCAACACTCAGCGTTGAGTTACTGGTCTACTCCAGGGGTGCCCAAACTACAGCCTACAGGCCAGATCGGGCCCCTAATGCCAATTCATCCGGCCCACTAAGCCCTCGTTGCTCCCGGAAGCAAATCGTGCCCATATGGAAGTAAAACGTGTCTGTACGTTGCTCCCAGAAGCGTTTTACATCTGCTTCCGGGAGCAACGAGGGCTTCATGGGCCGGATGAATTGTCGGGGGGGGGGGCTGGATCTGGCCCATGGGCCAAAGCAACCGGCCCCCTGAACCCCGTGGCTGGTCTGCAGCCCAAAAAGTTTGGGCACCCCTGGTCTACTCCATTACCGTGTCCGGCCAGAGACACAAGACACAGAGACAGTATATATAGAGACACGAATGGTGAGTGTGGCATCTCAGTCTTGTCGTTGTGAAACCTACGTTACTGCCACCCCCAATGCTGTTTCCATGGGGAAAGAAATCACGCGCATCTCTCTCTCAATCTCACCCCACCCCACCCCATTCATCTCTTTGATCCAGGCGCCCCTCTCGGCCCCGCCCCAGTCACCTGTCCTTGGGCGCCCCCCCCCCCTCCCCACCGGGCTCTGTTTTCTCCATGGAGGTATAATAAAACAGGAGGTGACATGACGTCATAAACTTGAAGCCGACTAATCTGACAGTCCGCCATGTTAGTTGGCCCAAAACATTGCCTTATGGTGCTTTGATTGATTGTGTGGAGTCTTGAAAGTAGATCAGGGTTTCCCCCTTAATATCAGTGGGGGGGGGGGTTGCGATTTCCCCTCTCCACTGGCACCTCTGGGTCCAGAAGGGTTGGGGGGGGGGGACAAACCTCTTTTGTTCCCCCAACCCTCCCGGACCCACGGGACCCGGGAGAGGGGATCGAATCCACCCCACCCCCTGATATTAAAAGGGAAAACCCGATCGGAGTTTCCCCTTTAATATCAGTGGTTGGGGGGTTGCGATCCCCCTCTCCGCTGGCTTCCCTGGGGTTGGGAGGGTTGGGGAGGGGGAACAAAAGGGGTCTGTCCCCCCAACCCTTCTGGACCCAGGGGAGTCAGCGGAGAGGGGGATCGCAACCCCCCAAACACTCCGTTTTTAAAGAGAAGACATCGCTTGGTTTCTTCTCTTTAAGAACAGGGTGTCCTGCGGGGGGATCCCCTCTCTGCCGGCCCCCCTAGCTTTGGAAGGGTTGGGGGGACAGACCCCTTTTGTCCCCCCCAACCCCCCCCCCAACCCAGGGGACCAGGGAGAGGGGATCAATACACCCACCCACCCTCCAACACAAGAAGCCATCGTAAACGGCAGTCTGCCAATGTTTTGGGGCATCTAATATGGCGACAGGCCACGCCCACTGGCTTCAAAAAACTTACAGCGTGAAGTCTGTAGTGCCACCTCCATGGTTTTCTCCTCCTTTGCCCCTAGGTGGGAGGAGACTTGGTCACGTGAGGGCATCAGGCACGACCGGCGATTGGCTGGGTCGGCCGCAGCCGCGCGAGAGAGCAGCGCCGCCGCCGCCGCCGCAGCAGCAGGGACCGTTGGGAAAGTGGAGTCTACATACTCCAGTCTTCCGGTTGGGTTGGGAGGTGTCCGCTGCGCTCCGTGGAGCCCCGGTTGGAGGCGGAGGGAAGGGAGGGCGTCGTCGTCGGCGTCGTCTGGGTGTGGATGACAATGAGGCGACTCGGGTGTCGCCCCCGCCGTGGCCTCCGATAGCCCGGCTCGGGTCCAGAAGTAGCCGCCGTTGCTCCACGCCGCCATGGGGAACACCGTGAGCTGCTGCGTCTCTCCCGGGGCCAGCCCCAAGCTCGGCAGGGCCCGCGGGGCTGCGCTAGGGGGAGCGGCGGCAGGAGGAGGAGGAGGCGGAGGAGGACTGGCAGCGGCGGCGGCGGCAGCGGCGGCGGGGCTGGACCGGCGCGGGGGCGCCTACCGGGAGATCGCGGAGACCGAGTCCGGGGACTCTGATCCGGGCGGGCCCCACCTGCAGCACATCAGCGACCGCGAGTTCCCCGATGGTGAGTCACGGAGGGGAGACCGGAGGAATAGCAAGAGCCATCTCTCTCTCTCTCTCTCTCTCTCTCTCTCTCTCACACACACACACACACACACACACACACACACACACACACACACACACACACACACACACACACACACACACACACACACACACACAGAGTGCCCTCTGGAGGCGGTTCTCAAGGTAATTAGCATTTCCCCCCCCTCCCCCACTATGCTGGGTACTCATTTTACCGACCTCCGAAGGGTGGGAACCTGAGTCAACCTTGGTTCCATCAGGATCAAACTCACAACGTTTTGGCTAGATGGGGAAGAAGTAGAAGCAGTGACAGATTTTACCTTCTTAGGAGCTACGATCACGGCAGATAGTGACTGCAGCCATAAAATAAAAATACCATTAACTCTGGGGAGACGAGCTATGAGAAACCTGGGGGACATAGTGAAAAGTAGGGACATCACCTTGAAAACAAAAATTTGCATAGTCAAAGCAATGGTTTTCCTGGTGGTAATGTATGGGTATGAGAGCTGGACCATTAGGAAGGCTGAGCGCAGAAGAATAGATGCCTTTGAGATGTGGTGTTGGAGGAGAGTCCTGAGAGTCCCTTGGACAGCAAAGAGAACAAACAGGTCAATACTGGAGGAAATCAAACCTGACTGTTTATTGGAAGGTCAAATAGTAAAGATGAAGCTAAAGTACTTTGGACATCAAATGAGAAGGGAGGACTCACTTGAGAAGGCCTTGATGCTGGGAAAGGTGGAGGGCAAGAGAAGAAGGGGACGGCCAAAGATGAGATGGATAGATGGTATTGTAGACGAAATGGGCACAGAGCTGGGCGGGCTGAGGAGGATGGTGGAGGATAGAGGTGCCTGGAGGAAAATGGTCCATGGGGTCACAAAGGGTCGGAATCGACTGTGCGACTGAACAACAAACAGCACTTTAACCCCTGCACCACCAGCCTCCCCCCCCCCTCGATAAACCATGGGGCTCCACTTGACCTCCTCCCCCCCCCCCCTTGTAGGGTAAATGTATGGCGGTCCCTCACGGAGGAGGTTTAAGGGTACTCCCACTTTGGGACGTTGTGCCGCTTGCAGGGTTGACTCCTTAAAGTACCGTTAGGCTGGGAGGAAACCCGGGTTGGCGCAATGGGGCCTGTCTCCAACACGCCAATAGGGTTTTACAGTACTTATCCATGGTGAGAGGCAAGTGGGACATCATGGGCAGAGGGTTCACAGAGACGTTGGGGTCAAAACCCAATTGAAACCCGTGGGAAAGGGGTAGGATCGTCCCTTGGGAAACCGCTTCTTCCATATCTCAATATATGGGAAATCGGAGCACAATTGCCATGAATCAGATGTGCTTGACAGCTCATAACCTTCTGCACACACCCATTCCTCTTAATTTCTGACCTCTGTGTGTATGTGGTGAAAGTGTTGAAAGGAAGTACTGTATCTGATAAGCTGGAATGAACTTTTATGATGGCTAAGTATATTGCAGGTAGATGCTCATAGTTCATGTGCCATCAGTCAAGTCAGAACTGAGTTACAGTGACCCTAACAGAGATTTCCATGTAAGTGAGACACTTGGGAGTGGCTTTATCACTTCCACTGAACCAATGAGTTTCCATGGTCAAGTGGAGATTTGAATCATGGTCTCCAGAGTCCTTGCTTGCAACTTCATCCACTGCATCATACTGGGTGAGTGTTAATTAGATGTCATGTATGTTCAGCATATCTATAAGTAAAGAACAAACTTAAAGTGCACAAGGTGGATGGATTTCAAATGATTATAGAGTAAGTTGGCTCCTTTGCACCCATCTGCGCAAGATGTTATAACTGTACTGGGAGTGGGGTTTTACATGTTACAACAAATGGGGACAAAATGCACAAACTCCTACTTTCTCTTACATATTTTTGTCCATTTGCTCTACAAAGCCTCTGAAATATTAGTCTTTCATTTGAAAACTATTCGAACTAAAAGAATGGTGGAAGATGCACCTACTTTCACATTTAAATACTTTTGGTTCCTTTTAGTAACGGATTAATAGATAGCTCAACCATATCATTCCAGTCTGTCCCAGAGTAAGATGTGGGGATTTTTTTTAAAAAAAAAACATATAGAACCAGTTCATAATAGAAGTGTTGAAATAACAGTTGCAATTGCAGGCAGAGGTGGAAACTAGCAAGTAAAGATGATCAGACGCCTTTACTTTATCCCTTCCCACTTTTCCTGGTGGTTCTACTGACTACTAGCCATTGAGCTTTCCTTATTTTGCAAGAAAGCAAGATGGTTGAGACCACTCTCTTCATGGCTCAAATGCTAATGCTGGGGCTGAACTGAATGGTCTCCCATACCTGGGGCAGTAGCTCGTCTTTACACTTTCTGTCTCTGAGTGGCAGCAGGAACAGCAAGCAGAGATGGAGTGTTCTGCCACTGCATACTTGGTGAAAGCGTGGCAGGTCCATTCAGTTCAGTGGCAGCAGGAGCAGGGAGCCACATGCGCCGTACACGTTCAGCATTCCAGAGTTGGTGTCAAGAGAAGACCCCCTTCCGTTGCATTCCAGCCAGACCCAAGTCAGCATTTTCTAAGCCATTTTTTCACCTGCCTACATACTCCGTACTGCAGGACGGAAATGAGCTCCCCTCTTCATCCCAGCTCCTGCCAACCTAGCAGTTCGAAAGCAAGAAATTGCAAGTAGATAAATAGGGACCATTTCAGTGGGAAGGTAACAGCATTCCGTGCGCTCCGGTGTCTAGTCATGCCTGCTACATGACCACGGAAACGTCTGCAGAAGCAGACAGCGCTGGCTCTTCGGCTTAGAAACAGAGATGAGCACTGCACCCTAGAGTCGGATACGACTGGCTTTCGAGCAAGAGAAACCTTTACCTTTACCTTACATACCCCACGTCTCTGGTAGTAGCCTCTACCTCTATTTTGCAAGCAAACAGTGTACGGTTTGAAAGAAAGCAAAAGAACTTTTTAAAAAATGGTCCCTTTTGTATCAGAACAAAGGCAAAGGTCAAAAGCCAGTCGTATCCGACTCTAGAGTTCAGCGCTCATCTGTTTCAAAGCATCTGTTTCCATGGTCATGTGGCAGGCATGACTAGACACCGGTGCGCATGGAACACTGTTGGACTGCTGTGTTAAAAAAAAACAAATGAAACAGTGACTCCCCCACAAAGCCCCCCCTAAAATGAAGTAAAAATGAAAGTTTTCCCCTTGTTCACCCCTACTTGGTACTTCATTTCTTCACTCTGTCTTGCGTTGGTTGCCTTTTATAGTTATGTCTACTGCTGGGTGTTGCCATTGTGTTTTTTGCAGTTGCATAGTGGTAATTTGACTTTAATTTTTGGCTGAAGCTTACAAACTAAGCAATTTATTGCTCTTCTAAATAATTTGGTTACAGTGCTATTCCCAGCTCTGTCTTTATCCTGCTTCCCTACTTAATATAGGTTCATATGGCAAAGAATCTTTTTCATTTTCCATACAAGTGCAAAGCTAAGAGAGAATAATCTTAATTCTTAGTGAAATTGCTGTGCAAAACAATTTGGAAGTGAAGTGTTCAAGTGATGATGTAAGCTAAGTCCCCTAAGTATGGGGAAAACGTGCAAATATATCTTTATTTTCCTCTTACGAGATATTTAGAAGTTGCACAGTGAACAGATAAGAAATGTTGAACATTGAAGTGCTGACATAAGAATGGAAAATGCAAAATAGAATTTTTTTGGTCCCATAGTGGTTTCTGTTGACCAGATGGACAAGAGGGGCCCCAGCCGTATTATATTTTCAAGCTATGGAGTAGGCATCTAATTCATCTAAAATAAAGACCATGTGATTGTGCAACATTTTCTTGTTATTTTTCTGGCAATAGCTCTTAGAAACAGGCTACATACGATCACTGTTTCATTTTCTTAACATCTTGTTTATTGCCATATCTTCTTTCCATTTCTAAAAGTTGCCTCTTAGACCATTGTGACACCATCTCAGAATTAGCATTTTGTCTCCTATTATGACTGATTTCATTGGGGCGGTTCTAAGCATGACTGAAACCTCTATTCAGGTGCTAACATTACAGTAATTGGTTTGCTGAACACCCTTAGAGGGGATTGACTGGCCCTGCCACACCAAGCATTGTGTTCTTTGTGTATGGATGGAGGAATCTGATTTATATTTACATGTAGATTACATGTAGATAAACATGTGGTTTATATTTACATGTAGATTCTCCAAATGAACAAGAACTCACAAAAAAACGTTGTGAGTTGGATCCTGACAGAGCTCAGAGTTGACTCAGCCTTCCTTCCTTCCCAACATGTTGGGGGCATATTGCTAATTACAGTAACTTGTAAACCACCCAGAGATTGCACTAAGTGCTGTGGGGCAATATATAAGTGTAATTGCTATTGTGTCTTCTGATACTGTGCTTTCTTGAAGTTACGTTTTCTCCTTTTTCTTCCACCATTATTTCAGAATGTGCCACTTGCTTCATTTTTTTTAATTCTGACATCTGTTCCCTTGCTCTTTATTGTATCTTAATGCAACACTGAAATGAACTAAGCAACAAAATTACAGATGTGGAGTGGTGTACTTGTGCTTACAAGGATCGCTTATGGTAGGAAAAATATGAGTCACAAGGGGGAATGTCCACTCATGACCTAACTGCTTTGACTCCTGACACTTTGGAGCCTAGACCAAATGTGCATTGAGGTGCAATAGTCTGAAGGTTGGGGATTGCCATTGATAAGAACTGAAAATCATAAGAACATACATAAGAACAGCCTTGCTGGAACAGGCCACAGCCCATCCAGTCCAGCATTCTGTCTCACACAGTGGCTCACCATTTCCTTCAGGGTATTCCCAAGGAGATGCCTTCACCTGCTTAGGATTCCCTGGAAATGGCATTGAGAGATATCCTGCCTATCTCTCCAACCCGGAGGTTGTCCTTAGGTAGCCATAATTATAGCCATTGATAGCCTTGTCCTCCATGAACTTGTCTAATCCTTTCTTAAAGCTGTCAAGACTGACAGCTGTCACCACTTCTTCTGGCAGGGAGTTCCATAGACCAGTAATCCTCTGGGTGAAAAAGTACTTTCTCTTATTTGTTTGAGAACTAGTACCCAAAAGTTTCATGGAGTGTCCCCTAGTTCTAGTGTTGTGCGATAGGGAAAACAGTTTTTCCTTATCTACTTTGTCCACACCGTGCATGATTTTATAAACTTCAATCAGGTCACCTCTTAGACGCCGTCGTTCAAGAGTGAAGAGGCCCAACTGTTGCAGCCTCAGATGGTAAGGAAGGTGTTCCAGTCCCCGAATCATTCTGGTTGCCCTCCTCTGTACTTTCTCCAACTCCATAATATCCTTCTGGAGGTATGGCGACCAGAACTGTACATAATATTCCAGATGGGGCCTCACCATAGATTTATAAAGAGGCAAAATGACACTTGCTGACTTATTTTCTATACCCTTCCTAATGATCCCTAACATTGAGTTTGTTTTTTTCACTGCTGAGGCACACTGGGTTGACACCTTCATTGAGCTGTCCACCAGGACACCAAGGTCCCTTTCCTGGTTTGTCGCAGAGAGTTCAGACCCCATCAGTTTATAAATGTAATTGGGTTTTTTTGCCCCAACATGCATCACTCTGCACTTACTGATGTTGAAGCTCATTTGCCACTGTTTTGCCCACTCCTCCAGTGTCAAGAGATCCCTCTGGAGCTCTTCACAATCTCTCACAGTTTTCACTACCCTGTATAATTTAGTGTCGTCAGCAAATTTGGCTACCTTGCTTTTTACTCCTACCTCTAGATCATTTATGAAGAGGTTGAAAAGCAGGGGTCCCAGTACTGAACCTTGGGGGACCCCACTCTTTACTTCCCTCCACTTGGAGAAGTGTCCATTTATTGCTACCCTCTGTTTCCTGTCCCTTAGCCAGTTGCTGATCCAGGACAAGACCTGTCCCTTTATTCCAATCAAAAAGGCCATATATTTTTTTCCTTTATCAGAAGTGGAAGATATTTAAAGAATAGAAGCCCTTCAGAGAGGTGTAGCTTCTGCCTAGCAAATAGGTGCAGTTGTTGTGTCTGTAGTGTTGATGTTGATTATTTTTAAAAAGGGATAGCAATCAATAACTTATTTCTTTATCTCTATATATAAAACAGAGGTGAGGTCTTGTATGTCCTCAATGGGCTCACACACCTTTGAACAGATGTTACCAGGACTTGCCACACGCCTACTATGGCCTTTGGAGAGGTACATTGGGGGAGTGTATGTCACGAGCACCATGGGGTGTGTGTTTGCCCCTAAATTGATCTACAAAGGGAAGTATACTCAACAGAAGGGTGTGTGTGTGTCCCAGTGTGTGTGTCCCAATGTACCAAGGTAGGCGTGTCTCAGCCCCAGGTAGGTCACCCGATTGTAACATCATTGTGATGTAATTGAGCTGGCTAATGTCACAGTCCTAGGTAGGGATGCAAAGGGGACACATGTATGGCAAGGATAAGGGTGGACCATCGATGGAGAAGCGGGATGGGTGAGGGAAGAGAGACGGAGGAAGGGATGTCCCAGTTCCAGGTAGGGACGGGTGAGGGAGGCAGAGAGGAGACGGTTGAGGGAAGAGAGAGACGGAGGAAGGGAGGCAGGAGTGACCCACACACATACCATGAGGTTTCCATGGAAAAGGCTGGCCTACAGTAAAAAAAAAACCCGGGCAAGGCTGGGTAATCGGCTAGTCTAGAATCAATTTAAGTCATCTGATGGAATCATGGTTGTCACGTTTCAGACAAATAGGTTTAAATTTTCTTTCCATTCAAAGAGTATCCAAAAATGGGTATATCTCTTTGTAGACTACTGTTTGGAAAACAACAGACACCACGGAGATAACTCTAAGTACAGGCTCGCAAAGTTTTCCAAGGGCAGGCAGAGTGGTTTATATGAAACAGAGTCTTAAACAATGGGGAGCAGGGAGTGCTTAAATTGCATTATTTTTCTTCCCAGGAAAGCCAGCTCATGTGAAAGTAGTGTGAGGGGGGTTTCTGAGACAAGAAGGCAGTGAAGTTTGAGAACAATATTTGCAGAGGCTGTAGTGTTATGATCTGAGTGTTTAACATTTTTTTTAAAAGGAGCATGTGTTGCTCACTGTATCTTCCACTGTCACTGCTGCAATGGTGGAAGAAATGATAATGGCAAATGTAATCAGCCATATGTTTGCCATTATCACTGTTGGAAGTGTGCTGGTTGGATAGTTAAGTGAGGAGTACCTGACTGTGGAGCCAGAGGTTGGCAGTTTAGTTCCTCATTATCTCTCCCAGGAGAAAGAACCAGCCTTGGTCAAACTGCATAGTACCAGGTCCAGGGTGCCCCGAGAAGAAGGGAATGATAAACTACTTCTGTGTACTCTATACAGTACTTAGAAAACCATGCAAAGGATCGACATAAGTCAACATTGACTTGATGGCACAGAATTATTATTAATTGCACAAGTAACTGTATTATTATTTTTTCTAGTAGACCACAAGATTACAGGGAAACTTTGATATTGTACTTTGGAAAGGCAGTACAGTATTTGCAAAGAGTCAAACCAATGAATAGTTCCCGTTGCAATTTGTTAGATAGAAATGATAAGAGGATAGCATATCGCCTTAAAAATACTGTCAAATTGCCTTGAAATTCCTTTTAAATATAGTTTCACAGTAAAAATATTTGTGATTACAGACTGAAAGTCTGCTGACTGATGTGGTGGATAGAGTGGTAGACTACGTCTCTGAAAACCAGGGTTCAAATCTTCACTTAGTCAGGGAAACTCACGGGGAGATTGGAACTGGTAAAACCATTCCTTAAATATTTCACTTACCTTGAAAATTATATCAGGGCCACTATTATTTGGTTTCAACTTGATAATGCCTACTTGTATCTACATCCAAATACATCCTCTGCTTATACTACAGTACTTGCAACCTAGTTTGGGGAGTTTAAAATAGTGAACTATTATGGTATCAGCGATATGGTTATTTTAGGATCTCTTCCTATCACATCTTCACTCATAGTCTTTTTCATTTGTCAAGTTCTGCCCGAATTGCACACAAAAAATGCCAGTCTTGCCAAGAGAAAACTTGTAACAAGTTCTAAAAGTTCTATGACTAGTAAAATCTACACAAAGGCAACATGCTATTCCAGTTTACTATTACTAATTCCTCCATTTCCTGGTAAAGTTAACAGTATCACTGTTGCCAGTGTTGCTTGAACATACTGCCAGCTTGTTTAATGGTTGATTACAGTGAGATGTGTTAACTGAAGTACGGACTCTTTAAGTAGTAACTTTTTAGAGGAGAAATACTTGGGTGCACACTGCCATAAATCAGTGATTATCGCACAGCGCTGTAATGTGGTAAACTAATCTATACACTGGGTGCAACATAGCTGAACTGACCTCATCTTCCAAAGTGCAAAACATGATGGTTCTTGTAACATAAAATATGGGTATGAAAAAACACAGGGAAGAAGCACTTAAAAAGAAGAGTTGCTGCCTTGTATCACTGTCCTCACAAATGCAGGAATAGGTGATACCTTTATTAGACCACCACCAAGAGAAATATGGAAGAAACAGCTAGCTTTGCTGTTTAAGGTGGGGGGATTTCAAGTTTCATTTCTGGTATCTTTTGGTTGGAATTTTCCTTTTAGCTCTTCAAACAGAGCTACCAAATAATCTGTGTGTACCTCTCCATCCCCCCACATTGCTTGCTCATTTTAGGTACCCTACAGCTTTCTCCTATTTTTTTTCCTGTCTACACAAAGACATACAAAACAGACAATACACATATGCAGGAAGAAAAAAGAAGATGAAACATATGCATGGGAAAGGGATGTTTTTTTAAGTGTCTGAAAAATGTTGGAAAGAAAGTGTCGTTTATTTTTATTTATAATTCAAATTTCTATGCCGCCCAATCAGGCGAACCCGACTCAGGGCGGCTCACAACATGATTAAAACATGCATATTAAAAACAATTAAAACCCCAACATACCCACCACCTATTAAAAACTAACCTCATTAAAACTGCCCGCATTAAAAAGATGGGGAGGCTTTATTTTATAAGCCAACAGGTGGGGGGCACTCTTCCATCCGGGCTCCACACCTGCCCCACCAACCAGGTTTTTAATTCTTTTATGGTGATAATTATGGTGATAATTATCATGTATATCATCACATTATTGTTATTTGATTTTTATACACCGAGAAAACAAGGAAGAAATTGAATGCAGATTGAAATATTACAGTTTCTCATTTTGGTGGGGGGGGGGCAGAGGGAGGAGAATTAAATGTTTATTATTAAGGGACATAAACACAGGAAGCCTAGCAATAAAAACATAACTGGCAAATCAAGGAATTACGCTTACTATAGGAAAAAGGGTTGAGAGAGGAGGTGAGAGAAATGGAAGGAAGAGAGGAACTCAGGAGAGTGAAGATTAAAGCAGTTAAAGTGAGCTACTAACTCCCCTAAATCCAAACTTAAAGGCTTCTAATGATTATCTATATTGGAAAAGAGGAAAGAAGCGATAATTATAAGTTTTATCAACTGCAGTCCCACAACTGGTTCTCAGCTGTGGGAAAAACCCTTGTCAAGCATGTGCAGTATTAAAAGATGGCCCTTGGCCCACATCTTCGTATCCTGAAAGTTTTCATAGAAATGAAATTTTAAAAAGTCATTGCATGTCTGTTCTTTCCATGCCTTTACAAAGTTCAGATGAAGAATCTACTCAGTTCTGGTAGCTGTGGAAGAAGGCCACCGTCCCCTTAGGGAGCACCAGAAATCATCTGAACGGACTGATTTGCTTCGGACTTCAGCTTTCCCCTGAATCTGATGCAGGTCTCTAGTACAGTAACACCTCATACAAAGTCCGCTTCATACAACATCGGATTCATACAACATCGCCTAATTCCTTGAAAAAAGATGCCTCATACAAAGTCATGCGACTTTGTATGAGGCATTGGGGGTTTTCCCAGGTTGCATTGTGCCTGGGCAGTATAAAAGGCAGGACACATGCGTGCATTGCTCTTGTGGGTTTTGCATGAGGCGAAGAGTGTTTAGGAGTGGTTTTGAGCACGATTTTGGATTCTTTTGAATTTTTTCGTCAGAATTTTTAGAAGCATTCCTGTGATTTTTGCAGCATTCTTCAGGTTCTCAGACAATCAGGGTTGTTTGACAAGTTTTTGTAATGTATTTAGTCTTTAGACAATGTTTTCTTAAAGTTCTGTCAGTTTCCTGTCTGTTTCCTTGACTTTGCCCTGAAGTCTGTGCTGTTACAGTACAATGTATCTCTATGGAAACGACGTTGTATGAGGCATCGCGGCAAGGATTTGGACGTTGTATGAGGCATTGCGGCTAGGATTTTGCATGCCTCATACAAAGTCCAAATCCATATAAAGTCCAAACTTGTGGAACCAAGTTTGGACGTTGTATAAGGTATCACTGTATCTTAAAATGAATGCAGTGGCTATTGCTATACTTAAAGGTAAACGGGACGGGTATTGCCCGAGTGACTTGAGCACTGACTTTTCCACTGTTTATCAGAAGGAAGGAAAAGGGTGTTGGAGTGGGGGGAATTTGGAGGCTAAGTGGAACATGACACCATTATGACTAGACAATGGCAGGCTAAATCCAAACCAGCAGGAAGGTCAGTTGCAGCATTAAGTCAGATACCAGCAATTCACTTCCTCACTGTTTTGTTAATGTTTGATTTCTGAATAGAATAAAGGTTATTAAATGAGAATGTGCATATCAGATTCCTTTATAGGATATGACATATATTTTCTTTTGTTTGCCATTGTAGCTTTAGAAAACCTAAAGAATGTGTTACTTTTTCATAGGAAACATTGTGAGTGTTCATGTACTGTTCTTTCATCATACTCAAATGTACCATACTGGATTCATTCCATGTGTACAAGGTGTCTAGAATGGCAACTTTACAATGTTCTTAGTTCATTTGGGGCTGGCTACACTCATGACCACGAGGCTTGGAAGAATTACAGTAATGCCTCATACAAAGTCCGCTTCGTACAACATCAAATTCATACAACATCGCCTAATTTCTTGAAAAATGTTGCCTCATACAAAGTCACTGGGACTTTGTATGAAGCATTGGGGGTTTTCCCAGGTTGCATTGTACCTGGGCAGTATAAAAGGCAGGACACATGCGCGCTACATCTTCAGCTCCCTTCCCTGCCCCGCCCGGTCAGGGAAGGTGGGAGCCCAGCTGGGACTGGTTGCCGGACGCGGGGCTATGAATAGCCGCCGCCACCGAGCCTGAGAGCCGCGCTACATCTTCGGCTCCCTTCCCTGGCCTGCCCGGTCAGGGAAGGTGGGAGCCCAGCTGGGACTGGTTGCCGGACGCGGGGCTATGAATAGCCGCCGCCACCGAGCCCCGAGAGCCGCGCTACATCTTGGCTCCCTTCCCTGGCCCGCCCGGTCAGGGAAGGTGGGAGCCCAGCTGGGACTGTTTGCCGGACGCGGGGCTATGAATAGCCGCCGCCACCGAGCCCGAGAGCCGCGCTACATCTTCGGCTCCCTTCCCTGGCCCGCCCGGTCAGGGAAGGTGGGAGCCCAGCTGGGACTGTTTGCCGGACGCGGGGCTATGAATAGCCGCCGCCACCGAGCCCGAGAGCCGCGCTACATCTTGGCTCCCTTCCCTGGCCCGCCCGGTCAGGGAAGGTGGGAGCCCAGCTGGGACTGGTCGCCGGACGCGGGGCTATGAATAGCCACCGCCACCGAGCCCGAGAGCTGCGCTACATCTTGGCTCCCTTCCCTGGCCCGCCCGGTCAGGGAAGGTGGGAGCCCAGCTGGGACTGGTCGCCGGACGCGGGGCTATGAATAGCCGCCGCCACCGAGCCCGAGAGCCGCGCTACATCTTCGGCTCCCTTCCCTGGCCCGCCCGGTCAGGGAAGGTGGGAGCCCAGCTGGAACTGTTTTCCCAGTAGTGGGGGCTTTAGGGCTTCGGTGAGAATGTTTCGAAGCCAGGGGTTTTCTCATGGACGGGAGGGAACTGAGGGTTTGGGCAATTGTTCTTGGGATTCAGTACTGTATTTAATGGTATTTTGTATAATTTATATTTGTATTTGCTTTTGCACTTTGCATTTGGTGTAACTGTTTAATGAATTGTATTGAATATATTGTAATGCATTGTGATATATTGTATTTTTGTGGGATTATTATGCTGTATTATTATGTTGTATTTCTAACTTGTAAACTGCATTGAGTCGGTCCTTGGGCTGAGAATTGCGGTATATAAATTAAAATTTCAATTCAATTCAATTCAATTGCTCTTGTTGATTTTGCACGAGGTGAAGAGTGTTTAGAAGTGGTTTTGAGCCTGATTTTGGATTTTTTCGAATTTTTTCATCAGAATTTTTAAAAACATTCCTGGGATTTTTGCGGCATTCTTCAGGTTCTTGGACAATCAGGGTTGTTTGACATGTTTTTGTAATGTATTTAGCCTTTAGACAATTATTTGTAAAAGTTCTGTCAGTTTCCTGCCTGTTTCCTTGACTTTGCTCTGAAGTCTGTGCTGTTACAGTACAATGTATCTCTATGGAAACGATGTTGTACGAGGCATCGCGGCAAGAATTTGGACGTTGTATGAGGCATCGCGGCTAGGATTTTGCATGCCTCATACAAAGTCCAAATCCGTATAAAGTCCAAACTTGTGGAACCAAGTTTGGACGTTGTATGAGGTATCACTGTACCTGTGTTGGCTTTTAATCAATCATGGCATACCCCAAACCCCATCCCAGGACTGTGAACTTCTCTCCAGTTAATTTAGTAAGGATCACCAGACCAGCTTTCTTTCTAGGCCATGATTAGGATTGCTTCCATAGTTACTTCTCAGGAATAGGAAAATGTAAGGATAGATGTGTAGTGAAAGGAACAGTTGGGTGGAGGGGTGGGGTGGAATAAAACTTTATTTGGCCTCCTTTCTCAGTAAAGTAAATGTATGTTTTGAATTTGTTGCCTTAATGGTCTTGATAGCAATTTCTGTCAAGAATTTGGGCACAGTCATAGAACAAATACATAATGTTGTTATTCGAATAACGACAAAAATGTCCTTATTTGAATAACGATGGTAAAAATACCGTCGTTAATCGAATAACAACGTTAATCGAATAACAACGGGGAAAAGTACCATCGTTATTCGAATAACGTCGTTTGAACAATCACATTGGGAGCGTCGTAGCGTCGTTAATCGAAAATGACGCTATTCGAACGCGGCGTTAATCGAGGGTCCACTTTACCTGTAAGAGAGGGTGCTCTATTCCACAATACAGTGTCAGTCTTCCTCCTTTACCCATCCTCCCACCCCTCTTCTGGAGAACTGTTTTATCTGTCTTTAGGGAAGCTTGTCCAGAGAGTTGTATGCCTGTCATGCAAACTAATAAAAAAAAGAAGGATCCAAATTTGGCAGGGAGAGGTGACAGTATCGCTCCCTCTGCTTTGCAAATGCAACACCAAGTGGTGTTGCTTATGTGGCCAAAATAGCACCCTCCCAGCATGACAAGAGAGTATTAGCGTGCTTGCGTAAATCTATTGTTTCCTTAAATACAACAGACCTTGGAAGGGGCATCCCAAAGATAGAGATGCCCCAGAACAGCCTGGTGAGGTCAGCTGTCTAAGCGGATGTGGCGTGTTCTCTCTTAGGAGAGAGAAGTGGGGTAGGGTGAAAGAAGGCAGGGTTGACTGGCTGGAGCATGCCAGGCTGCAGTCTTTTGTAGCAGGTCCCGTTTAATTTTGCTAATATTTATTTTGCAGGATGTTATTCATTACCTGCAAACTGTAATAAAGCGCACTGGCAGCATAGGACCAAAATGGGCCAAAAGGCTGAACATTGTTTCTCTGGCAGTTGTTCAGGCAGAAGGAAGACAGTAGGAAAATCTGGGATACTTTGCTTTTTCAGCAGGAAGAAAAACATTGGGATTGTTTTAAAGATGAGAGGCTGCAGTTTATTTTACACATAGTATGCAACCAGTACATAGAAGCATTGCTTCATTGTTCAAGTTAACAAAAGTGAGATTGAGAAGTATAATAATAATTTTGTCGTCAGAAATTATTCTGGGTTGAAAGTATTTTTGCTGGAGAAACTCCGCTCAGGAGACACCCAAAGGAAGCTCCTTTCATGTCCCTAAGATCTTTTTCCCACCGAATATCTTGCAATTTCTTGATTTCGATCTGCTAGGCTGGCAGGAGCTGGGACAGAGAGGGTCTCGAACTGCCGACTTGCCAGCCTTCTAGCTAACAAGGCAAGCTTCTTAACCACTGAGCTACCGCAGCCCCTATTGATTGAGAAGCGATTACCCTTGAGTGAAAAGACAGCTAAAAAATACAGCCACCAAGAAAAAAATTGAATGGATGTGTCTTCAGATCTCACTTTTTATCCTTGAGTAGTTTTTGGACAGAGGGGACTGTGGTGACTTAGTGGGTAAGACACTGCACTTGATGACTGAAAGGTCGGCAGGTCAAGACCCGAGTACTGCATGACAGAGTGAGCTCCTGTCTCTGTCCCAGCTCCTGCCAACCTAGCAGTTTGAAAGCAAGAAATTGCAAGTAGATAAATAGGTGCCACTTCAGTTGGAAGATAAACAGCGTTCCGTGCACTCCAGTGTCTAGTCATGCCTGCCACACGACCACGGAAACTCCTGCAGACACAGACAGCCCAGGCTCTTTGGCTATAAACAGAGATGAGCACTGAAGCCTAGAGTCAGATACCCCTGGCTTTCAAGCAAAGGTGACCTTTACCTAGTCTTTGGACAGATATATATTTGCTGGTTAGAAAGGTATGGTATGTGAGAAATGATAAAATGTGCTGTGGTCTCCAGATGCTACACATTGTCACTAGGCCTCCTTGTGCTTGTCATGACATGTGCTGTGTTTTTCCACGGCTGTAATAATGCATGTGGAATTTTCAATTTTTATTTAAAAGAAAAGACAGTTTGGAGTGGGTCCAAAGTAGTTTTTATTTACTTACATATTTATGAAATTCATAAGATGTATGAAGCAGTATGTAACCATTAGGTCAATATTATTCTATAGTAAATAATACGAACACCGAATTGTATTCATCAAAACCAAATACTGTACTGTTATCAAAATTGGCAGAAAATGCTATAAGTCCAGATTATAAAAAATGCAGAAAAAAATGTCCAAATTGTAAAAATTACAAATGAAGGAAGGAAAATGAACTAACCCTTCCTGAAAGGAGCAAGAATACTAGCAGTCCATACACATGGGATCAGATTAAAATAACTATAGTGTAGTAGAAATAAAAAGCATTTTTCATGTGAAGTAAAGCTGACATTAAAATTTACACATGTACACATTTGTCAAACATTTTACACCAGTGCTTCACAGTTTTATTTTACACATCTGGAGGGTTTGGGACAGCCTCCTTGCAGAACGTGAGTACCGTGAATATATTCTGGTGTCGCCTGGGCTACAATAGTGTTGGCTGATTCTTCCACCCGAAAAGCACTATTGGATTGCTTCTGACATGAATGAAGAATTCTTGGTCCTTACTTAACTAATTTTTTTCCCTTGGGGTTTGTCCTATCCGAACTGAGAATGAAACATGTTAGGGCTTGGTCGTCCATAGAAAAATGTGAAGAATCTGCTAAAAAAAATTAAACTGTACCTGTGGCCTTCTGCCAAATGTATTGGGTTACAACAGTGGTGGCGAACCTGTGGCACGCATGCCAGAGGAGGCTCTCAGAGGAGGCCCAGCAACTCAATAGGAGCACTTCCTCCCTCCCCCCAGCACAGAGTTTACTCCGCCCCTCTGTGGCGCGGATGGCAGCCTGTTGAGTTTGGGCACTCGGTCTCTAAAAGGTTCACCATCACTGGGTTAGAACTTGTCTTTCTGGATGACAAAAAAAACTGAGGGTTGAGGTCAATAGTTTTTGAATTTTTATGCCAAATCAGGTGCTTACAACTGTCACACCTTACAGACATTTCCTCCACAGGTTGGCAAGTAAATTACAGTACTTTGTCCTGTGCTTACTAGTTCCTGTTTCTGGAAAGGCAAAAGACTTAGGTCAGGTGAGAAGCGAACACTTATGCCAGGGGTCCGCAATGTTTCCCCTCCATGGGCCAGACACAGCTGTGCAGGCTGGAGGCGTGGTTCCTCCTGCCGCTTCTGGTGCTTCTGGTTTCTGCAGTGGTGGCGATGTGTTTTTTCGACTGCTTTTGCAGCTTCCACCACTTCCCATAGCAACGAGAGGGTATGTGGAGCATTTTCACTCCATTTTTGCCATGTTTTCACAGCAAAAACATGGTATTTTGGCACTTCCGGTTCACAGTGGTGGCGGCATGGCATTTTTCAGCTGCTTTTGCAGCCTTCACCACTTTCCATGGCAACAGGAGGGTGAGCGGAGCATTTTTGCTCCATTTTTTGTAATTTTTTGCCAACCTGGAAGCCCCGAAAATGTGGCAAAAATTACAAAAAATGGAGCAAAAATGCTCCACACACCCTCCCACTGCCCAGGGATGCGGCAGGGGCTGAAAAACAGCTGGAAAAAAAACACCACGCTGCCACCGCTGCAAAAACCAGAAGTGCCAAAACGCTCCAAAAATTACAAAAACGGAGCGAAAATGCTCCACAGACCCACCACCATGGGAAGCGGCAGAGGCTGCATGCCACAACTACGCGGAAACCGGAAGTACCAAAACACCACATTTTCAGCACTTCTGGAGGTGGTGGGGAACTTTTGGCGGTGATGAAGTTCCCACAGTGGCGTGGATTAAGTGGTGCCGTGGGCCAGATTAGGCCTGTGGGCCGTAGGTTATGAATGTCTGATTTATGCAAGTGTGGCTTGAATTGCATAAGTGATTTTAAGTCACTAAAGAAAGATTAATTCATATCAGTTTTACCAGTGTTGAAACTTGTATTTCCTGAACAGCTCTGAATGCTACTTCATTGCTATAGAACCTAAAATACTTGTTTCAGTTGAAGTCTTTGTACCACCTAGAAGCATTAGTACAATAACCATAAAGCTCCCATTCCTTAGTACAAAGTTTTATCTGCTTAGAAACAAGGAAGGTGAATGTGAAACCAGGAGATTTCTTTCTCGCTCTCTTCACGTGGCAAGATCACTTATTTGGAGACTTAAAGAAAGGAGGCCCAGTATAGGATGTAGTTGAATGTGCTGGATTGTGGGTCAGATGTTTTCAATGTAGAGGTATCAATTACAGAGCCAAGTAGTGAACTTCATGAGGTGGAAATGGGATATCATTCTTTCAGTCGTTCAAGATTATTACAATTTTCCATTACAGGTAGTAAAATGCATTAGGGGTTTTTCTTTCTTTCTTTCATATTTTAACTTTTTTTAATTTGGCAATTTTGGTCTTCTCACTAGTTGTGTTTGTGCGTGAGTGAGTGATAGAATGTATTTCAAGAAATGTATAATTTAATCCTCCTCCCTTTTTCACACCTTCCAGCACAAGCTGATATGTTGGAGTATCAGCCAATATTTACCGTTCCTCCCAATAAATTGTGTGTAAAAGGGTAAGGAAGTTATAAAAAAGGAAAGTTGTGATCACATACTGTAGAAACTGATAGCTTGAAATGTTATTTATATAGCTGTTTTTAATCTGTTTGGGGACTCTTTTGTTATATTTGTGTGTACAGTATGTGTTTTAATAATGTGTTTACAAACATTACTTCATACATAATTCATACAGTGTCACTAAAGTGTTTCACTAAAATTATTCTCATTTTTAAAATTGCTGCTAATGTACATGTGAGTGTGTTTATTTAATAAAGATCATGTTGTGGCCAACCCTTTTGGCAACTGTATTAGATCTCACCTTCAGTGTATAGCAGTGGTGGCGTACCTATGGTATGTGTGCCACAGGTGGCACTTGGAGCCCTCTCTGTGGACACATGTGCAGTCACCCCAGCATAGAATTTGCCCTGCCCTTCTGCCCAATGGGAGTGTTTCCTTCCTCCCCAGTTGTTGTGTTGGCACTTTGTGATAAATAAGTGGGGTTTGGGTTGCAGTTTGAGCACTCAGTCTCTAAAAGGTTCGCCATCACTGGTATATAGGAATCACTTGCGCTACTTGCTATAATTTTAACACAGTATAGTGCTACTATGTTTAGTGCTGATTTGATTTAAAGTATGTTGTGTAGTTGGAAGTTTCTGTATTTAATCATGAGGTTTTTCCTTCTGCATTTGTATTTATCAAAAAAAAATGGGAGTTAGCATTGTTTCATGTTTTCTGTTTCAGATTTAGCATTGGAGTCAAATCCATCTGACCATCCTAAAGCAAGCACAATGTTCTTGAGCAAATCCCAAACAGATGGTAAGCTAACTTTCACTGTCTTTCAAAAAGACATAGGGGGGATATTTTCTTATATCTTTATTGAGAAATATGTAACTTATTTTTCTTCTGTCAAAATATTGTTTGTTTCAACATTTTAATTGCTATTCAGAGCACTTTTCATAAATGTCTAATTAGCCAGGCATTTTTTTAAATAAAAAAACAACATGATTTAGTACATTCTTAAAGAATTACTGGCAATTGCTGTACAGTATTCTTTATTTAGGAATTTGTCAGGGAGTGGTTGTCTTATGAGCAATGCTTGAGGAAAAATCTACTTAAAGTTGCTTTCTTGGCAGATGTCTTTGTAATGCGACTTAAAGCTCAGTGGCTCTGGTTAGAACCTCTTCTAGCAGTGCTCTTTTTGTAGGCATAAGAACATAACATAAGAACAGCCTTGCTGGAACCGGCCACAGGAGCCCATCCAGTACAGCATTCTGTCTCACACAGTGGCTCACCATTTGCTTCAGGGTATTATTCCCAAGGAGATGCCTTCACCTTCTTAGGATTCCCTGGAAATGGCATTCAGAGATATCCTGCCTATCTCTCCAACCCGGAGGTTGTCCTTAGGTATCCATAATTATAGCCATTGATACCCTTGTCCTCCATGAACTTGTCTAATCCTTTCTTAAAGCTGTCAAGACTGACAGCTGTCACCACTTCTTCTGGCAGGGAGTTCCATAGACCAGTAATCCTCTGGGTGAAAAAGTACTTTCTCTTATTTGTTTGAGAACTAGTACCCAAAAGTTTCATGGAGTGTCCCCTAGTTCTAGTGTTGTGCGATAGGGAAAACGGTTTTTCCTTATCTACTTTGCCCACGCCATGCATGATTTTATAAACTTCAATCAGGTCACCTCTTAGACACGGTCGTTCAAGCCATCTACTTGTAATATACACTTTTTGGTGTATCGTGGATAAATTGTAAGTTAATGTATAATAATGCTAATACTACCTGATAATAAAAGTTCTGTTGACATACCTGCTGTTTGTCATGAGATTTAGGCTCCCATGTGTCTTTTGTATAAAATGTGATTTAAAAACAAAACAAAAATATGTTGATCCATAGGATGAATAGTTTCAGTCATGTCTTTGTCATAACAGTTCTACATAGAAAGTAGTTCTGTTGAATTAAGTGATGCTTATTATTTGTGATATGGTTCAGTACTATGAGTACAAATCACATTTCTTTAATCACAGTAAAATATAACTGTCTCATTCTGGAAGACAAAAACGGTATCCAGAGTCAAGCTGAACTGTTGTCAGAAAATTCATAGATACTCCCATGAGACTAGAGCAGGGATTCTCAACTGGCGGCCCATGGGCTGGATGTGGCCCACAGCACCATTTCATGTGGCACCCACTGGCTCCACCACATCAGGAAGTGCCATGTGGCAGAGGAAGGGTAAAATTGTCATCTGGCCCCTGAAGCAGTCTGAGGGAGTTTGACCCGGGCCCCAGCTTTAAAAGGTTGAGAACTCCTGGACTAGAGTGTATGTTTGACAGGGAACTATCTGGCAACCAAGCCAATGCTGTGTTTTAAATTACAGAGTATTTAAAATTAAATGTTTATTAATTGAAGTTTTTTCTTCCTTTTTAGTGAGAGAGAAGAGGAAAAGCAACCACATTAACCATGTAAGTATATACAATAGAGAGGTGAGGGGGAAACATGTTAACTAGTTTTATAACAGTCAAAGTAGTAATAAGAATATTTTGACTTGTAATTATTTAATTAGAATTTCTCTATGGTTCAGTAATCATCTCTGTTTATAGCCAAAGAACCAGCGCTGTCTGTGTTTGCAGACTATTCCGTGGGCATGTAGCAGGCATGACTAGACAGCAGAGTGCATGGAATGCTATTTACCTTCCCACTGAAGTGGTACCTATTTATCTACTTGCAATTTCTTGCTTTCAAACTGCTAGGTTGGCTCACTCTGTCATGTAGCACTTGGGCCTCGAACTCCTGACCTGCCGACCTTCCAGTCATCAAGTTCAGCATCTTAACTACTAAGCCACTGGAGTCCCCTTAAACATACATCACTTATGCCTTAATTTTTTAAGAGAACTCTGGAATATTCTATGATGTCATAAATGTAAAAGTACCATAGGAAATAAAAGTGTTGGTTTTTTTTCTCATTCTGTAGGATAAAAGCCAGTTTGCTCCTACTGGAAACTGGCTAAAATTCCCTTTTGGCCACGATGGCTGAGGGATCCTGAGAGTCAGAGAGTAAATTTCCCATATCTTTCCCTGCCTTCAGATACATGTCACCTTGGTTCTCAAAATTGCTTGGTGAGATGAGGAATAAGACTTCTGGTGTTCTCAGTTTATAACTATACGTAATATGATGGTCGTGTGGAGTATTTATTCTATGCTTCCCCAACCTTGCTATAGTCGATTTAAATAGAAGAATAGGTTCTCAAATTACAATACCTTTTCTACACTGAAATAAAACGCTTTAACCTCTCTCTGCCATAAGGTAGCATTCAGCTCTTGGCACAGAGTGAGCCAAACTATAATTAATGTTAAATGTGTAATCATCTCCTTTTCAAGTGGACCTTGATGTGCAGTTGGTGTGGAAAGGTTCACATTTTTACACATCACAGTCCCTCTTGAGTTTGTTGCAATAGCACTTGAAGGGACAAATACCTGTTCAGGGGAGATTTTGGAAGAAAATGCTCTAATAAGTAAGGGCTCAAATATCTTCTTGGTATTGATTCAGAGTCCTTCAGTACCCAAGTTGTTGTTGAATGTTTTGATCACTGTCTCTTTTGGGAGTCTCTCATGTTTTACCATGAATCAAAGTTGCCAAATACAGTGGTACCTCATACAACGGTTTTAATCTATTCCACGGGGCCTGTTGGTGTATGAAACAATTGCTATATGATGCATGCATCGCATAGCGATTTTCCCTATGGGATGCATTCATACAACGATTTTTTTTGCTAAGTGGTTTTCCCCATTGAAAAATTGCTGTACGATTTTTTTCCATAGGGAACATTGTTATGCGGGATGCCATCCCCCCCCCAAACAACAACAACAACAACTAATTGTTATGTGATTTCGTTGTTATATGGGGCGATTGTTGTATGATGTTCCACTGTAGTTTAAAAAGAAGTATTTCTGCACATGTGATGGGCTAGAAAATCTCTAGGTGAACTTAAACTCATATGTAGGTATCTGTAGCCCAAAAATGTAGTTTAGTTTTAGCCCAACATGTAGCTGATGCTCACTTTTTCTTACCAATGGTGATGGCACCATTTTGTGTATCTGTTCTTAGTACTGCATTTCTTTTATTTTGTCTAACAACATTGTAGGCATAGCTTTTACATATATACTGTACTGTAGCATTGTCTATGCATGCTGACAAAGTCCAGAAATCATGGATCTTGAGATATTTGAACTTTTTTCTCCTTTTTATAGGTTTCCCCAGGGCAGCTTACAAAGAAATATAGTTCATGTTCAACCATATTTATAGATGACAGCACGGTCAGCCAACCTAATCTTAGGAGCACAATAAAATGGTATGTACAGTTGGAATATTTGGCAAGACCCAGCATTTTCCTGCCTGATCAACTCTATTGGAAATGATTGATCCTAGGTTTGTATACGCCAAACAGGAAAATCTGTCCCCAAAACTGCTTGTCCAACAAAGAGCATCTAGCTAAATGGAGTGGTTATATAAAAGCTGGACAGTGGTAGTCTTTAATATAAGACATGGGGAAAGGAATTAATGTAGCTTTCATGCTAGTCTGCCATCTGTTACGTGCCGTCAGGTTGTCTCTGACTTATGGCAACCCTATCAATGAGAGATTTCCAAAATGTCCTGTCCAAAATAGCCCTGCTCAACTCCTGCAAGTTATACATTGTGGCTTCCTTTAGGGAATCAGTCCATCTTGCATTTAGCCTTCCTCACTTCCTGCTGCCTTCTACTCTTTCTCAGCATTATTGTCTTTCCAGAGATTCTTGCCTTCTTGTGGTGTGCCCAAAGCCTGCCATCTAGTGGTATCAGCATGTCTGGCTCGGACATCCTGCTATGGTAATGGAATAGACTCAGTGGTGGGCAGCTACCGGTCCGGGAGGGGTGGTGGTAAATATTTCTAGTGACCACGCCCACTTCCCCACTTATGCATGTGTGCTGCGCCACCAAGCCAAGCCGGCATTTCCTGCTTTGAGCTTCGAGGCAGCAGCAGAGTGGAGATATTGGGCAGGGAGGCTGTGTTGGGCGGTTGCGGTTCCCTCTTCCTCCCCTCCCTTGGTCGGGGGTGGGGGTGTGTGGTAGTGGCGGCAGGAGCTCTCTTCCTCCCCTCCCTGCCACCCCAGGCCAGCCATCGGGTGGTTGCGGTTTTCGCCTGGTCGGGGTGGAGCGGGAGAGGCAGAGGCCTCGCGGAGGAGGAGGCCTCGTAGCTGAGGCCAGTGGTGGCAGTGCATGACCCAGGGAGGAGAGGAAGAGAGGGGGTGGGGGGGGCATGACCAGGAGCCTCTTCCTCCCCCCCCCCCCCCCCCGCGCACCCCTGGGCCAGGGGCAAGACAAGCATGGCTGTAGCATGGCCACGACTCAAACCCACCACCACCGCTTCTTTGTCTGCCTGCCCAATGCTGAAACTCCTTTTCCGCTCGCCTCCTCCATTGCTCCGGCCACGGCTCTACCTGCAGCAGCAGGAGGAAAAAACGCTTTCCTGGGAGGAGGGGGTGCGGTGGGGTTGCGAGGCAGCGGCAGCCACTGGAGGAGGACGAAGAAGAGGAGAGCAATGTAGCGGTGAGTCTCCGCCTCTCTCTCTGTGTGTTGGGGGGGGGTAAATGTGTGGGGGGAGGGGGACGGATTTTTAGGCATGACTAGACACCTGAGCGCTGTCGTCTGCCCCAGCTCCTGCCAACCTAGCAGTTCAAAAGCAAGAAATTGCAAGTTGATAAAGAGGGACCACTTTGGTGGGAAGGTAAACAGCGTTTCATGCATCTCCGGTGTCTAGTCATGCCTGCCATGTGTCCATGGAAATGTCTGCAGATGCAGACAGTGCTGCCTCTTTGCCTATAAGCACTGAATTTAATTTAATTTTTAAACCCTAGAATCAGATACAACTGGCTTTTGAGTAAGGGCTACTATTACCTTACCCAACATGCTTCGTAATCATTTTAGTGACTTTGGAAGGATGGAAGGCTGAGTCAATCTAGAGTCCTGGTCAGGATTGAACTCATAACCTTTGGATTGAAGCAGTAAATGTTTACCTTGCTCGAAAACCAGTCATATCCCACACTAGGGTTGAGGTTGCTCATCTCTGTTTCAAAGCCAAAGAGCCAGCGCTGTCTGCTTCTGCAGACATTTCCATGGTCATGTGGCAGGCATGACTAGACACCGGAGTGCACGGAATGCTGTTACCTTCCCACCAATGTGGTCCCTATTTATCTACTTGCAATTTCTTGCTTTTGAATTGCTAGGTTGGCAGGAGCTGGGACAAAGACAGGAGCTTTCTCCATCCTGCAGTATTCTAGTATTGAACTGCTGACCTGCCACCTTCCAGTCAGCCTTAGTCACTTGAGCCACTGTAGCTCAGTGGTTAAGAAGCTCACCTTGTTAGCTGGAAGGCTTACATGATGGTTTGAGCTCCTGTCTCTGTCCCAGCTCCTGGCAACTGCAAGTAGATAAATAGGGACCACTTCGGTGGGAAAGGTAACAACATTCTGGTGTCTAGACATGCCTGACACATGTCCACAGAAACATCTACAAACAGACAGTGCTGTCTCTTTGGCTATAAACAGATGAGCACTGAACCCTAGAGTCAGATATGACTGGTAGCTTTGGATCTAACAATAGGTAAAGGTAAAGGTTTCCCTTGCTCAAAAGCCAGTCATATCCCACTATAGGGTGCAGTGCTCATCTCCATTTACAGCCAAAGAGCCAGTGCTATCTGTCTTTGCAGATGTTTTCATGGGCAATGTGGCAGGCATTACCAGATTGGCTACCCAGTCAAATGCCCACTGATTAGGCCATGCCCACTGATTAGGCCACACCCACCGATTAGGCCACGCCCCACGGTGTGGTAGTAAAATTTTTTGGTGCCCATCACTGAATAGACTGTACAGCCAGCGACTCAACGCCAAGTGTCAGATGGTGGTTAACTAACTTGACTCCATAAAGGAGCCAATGGCTACCGGCAGATGTGCCCCTTTAGGTGGGGTGATGGTCCCCCTCAGTGGAGGAAATGCCACTGGAAACCATCATATTCGGCCAAATGGCAAAATGAGGAGGAACTCTAATGCCCAATGTTCATGGAGGAAGAAGAGGCCATGCCAGATGGACTGGCAGTGAAGGCGCACCTTGTTCATATCCTCAAGGCTACAACAGTCCATTGCAGTCCCAGTGTTAAATCCTACATGTCTCATTTCATATGTGCCACAGGAGATGGTTCCATGATCATAGTGTGTGGGTCACTTCATGGCAATGCATTCTCGGATACGAGTTGTAGCCGACGATGAGTGCTATCAAATTAGTTCTTACCAATTTGATCCTGAAATCATCTAGATCAGAGAGAGAAATTGCTAATATTTACCTCTTGTTCTGTTATTTGTTTGCTTCTTTCAGGTCTCTTATATTTGGTCTGTCAGTTTCTCTGACGCAGACTTTTTGTTTCCAAAGTCACCTATTCCTGCTATGACCTGGACTCCTTTTTAGAGATGTGTATTTTAAAATAAACAAGTAGCTTTGGAATACTTAACTGAATGGTGACATTAACCTCCAATTACAGTCGACTTTCTATTTTGCAGCCAAATAATCTGAGCTGTCCTCCAAGTGTTTGAGCTTTACCAAACTGGGCTGGTAAAATACTGTAGGGCTGGATACATTAAGCGGTTAATGTAACTAATTCTGAACAAAAAGCAAAAGCCTAATTTTCCCCAATACTAATTTTTCCAATATTGTTTCCAATACAGTACTCGTTTAAGTCTTGTTTGTTTGTGACAAAATTGATGTCATGACCTACCGGTAGATTTAGAAAAAGGAACTCTTAAGAATCTCCAAATTGAAGGAGAGTCAAGTGTCAAAAAATATATATTTCAAGTGTTTCAAACATAACAAATCCATTGTAGCTGAATTCAGGGAAAGGTGTTGGAGGTGACTTTTCTTCCCTGGGGTTTTGCAGCCAACTTGCAGTTCTGTTATGTGGCTGACATGCTAATATGTCATAGCATATAAGTGCGACCTCCCTCCTCACTCCCCCAGTGCAGAAGTGAAGGTATTAGCATATATTCCTCTTTTACACCCTGCAATTCCTAACAATACCCTTATTCGTGTGTGGATCACCAACCTTGCAGGGCAGTCTCTTTCAAAGCAGGGCAAGCTGCTTAAGGGATACTTCTGTGCTAAGAGATTTAGCTCATTTATAGGTAAGGCCTAGTCGAAGCCAACTAGCTCCCCCCTCCTCAATTGATAGTGCTCAAGCAGTAGCTCTGGCCAACTCTGTGGTGAATATTCTCAGAGCTTTCTGAATGGAGTGCATAGAGAGTATTAATATGTGATGGTACTTCCTGTCTCTGATTCCTTGGCAAGGCTGGATTGTATGAGACACCTTATGAACCTTGAATAATTGCATTTATGGGCTAGTCACTCAAGATGTCCTTCCATTATATTCCTTTCACAAATGCCTGCTTAACCATCCCCACCAAATGTGAGCAATGACAACATGCTTGATCAAAGATCTGCTCCTTAAGAACCCAGTTATTTGCAATAAAAGGAGATACAATAAGCACTATCCCTATCTGTCTTGGTTTTTTTTTAATGAAAATAAATGATTGGAGGATTTCCTCCTAGCTTGGGAACAGCCCTGACTGTGGATGTACCTGCTTGGATTTTCTTCATTAGTAAAAATACCATCTCATTTTTAATGTAATAGCATAAAGGTGAAACTCGGAAAATTAGAATATCGTGCAAATGTTCATTCAGTTCAGTAATGCAATTTAAAAGGTGAAACAAATATATGAGATAGACTCATTGCATGCAAAGCGAGATAGTTCAAGCCTTACTTTGTTATAATATTGATGCTTATGTCTTACAGCTTATGAGAACCCCAACCCCACAATCTCATGTACCCCATAATCATCACATAATCTCACGTACGCTGTACGCCATGATCATCACAATTATAACGAATTAAGGCATGACATCTTTTGCTTTGCATGTACTGTAGTGAGTCTATCTCATATACTTATTTCACCTTTTAAATGAAATGAATGAACATTTGCACGATATTCTAATTTTCCGAGTTTCACCTGTATGGATATTGATGCTTATGGCTTACAGTTTATGAGAACCCCAACCCCACAATCTCATCTACCCCATAATCATCACATAATCTCATGTATGCTGTACATGATCATCACAATTATAATGAATTAAGGCATGACACCTCTCGCTTTGCATGTAGTGAGTCTATCTCATATATTTATTTCACCTTTTAAGTGAAATGAATGAACATTTGCACGATATTCTAATTTTCCGAGTTTCACCTGTATATGTCCGTTAAACCTGTTAATTGTGATAGAGTCCAAATTAGGTAGAAATAAAAAGATTCTTGAATTCTTTCTTCCGTTTACTTTGTATTAATATTGGTTTGTTTAGTACAGAGTTTAAACAAGAGTGTCTATGGATGTTTTTGAATTTTCAAAAGTGGTTTTGTTACAAAAATCCATCTTTTATTTTTAATAGCAATCTTGAAGTCAAATGGAAGTCGTAGAAATAATTACAATGGCATGTTTTTTCCCTTTTTTCCACAGTGTTACATTAGCAATATACTATCACATAAAGAACAGGTAAGTCCTTTTTAAAACCTACAGCTTTTAGGTTACTACAGTCATGCTGTCATGTTGCTTTATAACCATCAATTTATGAATGAGAGCTGCGGTTGGCATGTGGGCCAGTTCCATTAAGTTGTGGTAGCACTGATATTAGAATTATAGACTTGAATAAAACTAAATAAGGTCAGTACATCTGCCATGCCCCCTTGAATTTGATTTTCCTATGTCAGTGAAAAAACAATTTAATGATTTCACTGATATACGGTAAGTATATACACTCCATCTGTCAGACATAGGCATCTGATTTTCACCTAGTGAAAACGACTGTAGCCTGACCAGTACTTAACACATCTTGCTTCAACTAATCAGTTGTGTGTGTTTTATTCTTTTAGAATGGGAGTGGGTTGAGATTAGTGAAACAGAAAGAAGCAACACTCTAAAGAGGAGGAGGAGGAGATATAATTGTCTTAAACACACGTTTCTATATTCCCAACTTTAATTTCACAGTTGGGGTGGTGACCCATCTTAACAAAGACCTATGTGGTGAAATGTTCGACGTGCTTTCTCTGTAAGTTGTTCTGTAAGTTGTGACAAAGAGATTCCAAGCCTGGCTATGAAAATAAAACAATGTAAATCACAACTCCATTGTAAATTAAGATAGGTTGCCTGTTAGAATTTCTCCATTTTGTTTAGGAAATACATAAAGGAATGTCCATTGAATCGGGCTGTCTTTCTTTCTCTTTATTTTAATATTGTAAGCTGCAGGGTATTAAAAATAAATACATATGGAAAACTTGATCTCTTGTTTGCTGGTTTCAGTCTCATTTGAGTCTCTCTGTCCTGCTACCTTTCGTTATTGTTATGCTTTAGGAATGGAGAGGTGAACTCGGGGATGTTGTGTAAGAGAGGCAAAAACATAGGAACATCATTTCATGTTTGCATTCTGATTTTTAAAATAAATCTTTATTTGAAGCTACTGTTAATTGCCAGCTTCCGTTGCTGTGTGGTAAATAGTTTAAAGAAGAGTCACAAATAAGAAAAGTCATTGGTGAGATGTTTAACTGTAGAAGATGAGTTAAATATAGCTTTCTAGGGATGAAGGGATTCCCTTAAAGGCAGGAACCAAGACTCCTGCATCATGGCTATTTATAGACTTTGATTATTCTTTTTTTCCCTTTTTGCTTCTTTAAGATATGTGGCATTTTACATCTCTTTTAAAATATGGATGTAGGCTCTAAAAGGTATGTGCAAGAAGCACAGGGACGATTGTTCCCCACATGTTCAATATTGCACATCCTAGATTAGAGCGATGGTGGCACGGGCACAAGGCTGCTCACTCAGGGTGTGTAGGTGTACAGTATTTGCTTAATTTCTACCATTCTCACCTATTTCTGCAGCCCATTGAGAATGGTCGCTTTGCCTGCTTGGTACAGGAAGCTGCACTGGACAGGTGGTGGTAGATAGCCTTAATTCTCTCTCTCTCTCTCTCTCTCTCTCTCTCTCTCTCTCTCTCTCTCTCTCTCTCTCTCTCTCTCACACACACACACACACACACACACACACACACACACACACACACACCATAACTTTCTTGTGGAAAACATAATTTGATCAAAGTAGATAACTTTGCTAGTCGGTCTATCAAAATTAAAACCACACAGAAATATAAAAATAACATGACATAGTTAGTCACTCCTGGTATTTATATTGTAGTAAGTAATGTGTTTGTTGCGACTCAGTTGCTCTTAAGGAGCAGTATCCATGGCAAAAGGAAAGCATCAAAGATAAAAGCAGTGTTCGTTTTTGTTTTAATAGAAAGGCAGCAGAGAAATATATTAAATGTGTAATTTGTTCCATACTGTGCTGTCTTCAGTCTGGATTCTAGTTCAGTAGGTGGAACTCAGATTCACTTCTAAAGCTAATGGTCTAGACATTATAACATGGATGAGGGATCTACAGCTCTCCAGTTGTTGTTGGGTGGCAACTCCTGTCACCAGTTGTAAGACCAATGGGAATTCCAGCCCAGCATCTGTAGGATCTCTCTCTTTCTTTCTTTCTTTCTTTCTTTCTTTCTCTCTCTCTCTCCCTCCCACCTCCTATGATGTGATCTATCATTCTTAAGGTGCCACAAAGGCTAGTGGGAAATTCTAAAAATCACAACTATATGCAGTGTCCTGGTTTGGATCCTGATTTCATGATTCAGATCAATATCTAAATCATTTCTATCTTTTTTAGGGACCTGAAACTACATTGCTATCATTTAACTAGGGACACTCTTAATGGCCATAACTTGGTGTGTGAACGTGTTTCACATCTTGCTTCACAACATCATAGACCACAAAGTAAACGTAAAGGTTGCCCTTGCTCGAAAGCCAGTCATATCTGACTCTAGGGTCCAGTGCTCATCTCTGTTTATAGCTAAAATGCCAGTGCTGTCTGCATTTGCAGATGTTTCCATGGATACGTGGCAGACATGACTAGACACCGGAGTGCACAGAATGCTGTTTAACTTCCCACCGAAGTGGTCCCTATTTATCTACTTGCAATTTCTTGCTTTCGAACTGATAGGTTAGCTGGAGCTGGGACAGACGCAAGATCTCACTGTGTCATGCAGTACTTGGGTCTCAAACTGCTGACCTGCTGACCTTCCAGTCATCAAGTTCAGCATCTTAACCACTAAGTCACCGCAGTCCCCATAGACTACAAAGAAACACATACAAATGTGATAGAATTCAAAGGCATCTTGAATTTCCAGAAGGGTGCTCAAGTGGAGAGTCTCCATAGAGAAGAGAATCTCTTCAGATGCATCACTTTTCATTTGTAGGAGAATGGTGACAATGGAAAGAGAGGGTGGCAGGTCAATCTTACGTCCCTCTATTAGTGGTGACTGTAAACAGATAACAGCTATATAAGGTTATGGCTTGAGTCTTTTGTTGGACTTTGCCTCCTGTTAGAGGAAAGTGAGAGGCATCAGTAGTTTTCTGTGGGCTGCATCCAGGATTTGAAACTCAGGCAGAGGAGTCTAAATGGTGCCCAAGGCAAGATATGAGGCAGAGGCAGGTGAGAAGCAGTCACTGGAAGTCTACTGTGGTTGATGTTGAGGGTGGCAGACTGACAGCACACTTTTGAATGCCTAAAGGCAGGCAAGGGAATGAGGCAAGAAGACCAAACTGCCTGACGATGTTCATAGAAAATACAAGGGGGAGAAACAAAAGAGTAAAAAACCCAAATGAGAAGAGAGAGAAAAAGAGGGCTTTGTTGGTGGTGGGAGAAAAACCCTACCATAGATAAAACAAGCCAAACTCGCTGAAAAGCTCACACAAGAATGCAATGAATCCAGCGCAGTCCCATACGTATCCAATCTTAAAAATAAGTCAGAAGTGAAAACAAGCTAATTCAGAGAGCAATTATTGCTAAGATAGCAGCTGACTTAAAATGAGGAGAAAGTATAGCATGCAACGCTACATATCTCATCACTGACTTTACACAGAGATCCTTTCCACTCTTTGTGACTAGCTGTTGCTGGAGATGCTCTTAACTGGTAGACAACTTCACTCTCAATCAAGAGGAGGTCCTCATTGAGAGTGAAGCTGCCCACCATTTAAGAGCAGATCCCATATTTTTCCTCTCCCCCCCCCCATAGCCCATAACTTCAAAGCCTTTCTTTCTATTTGCTCCACCTTCTACACTTGTATATATCTGAAACCTGAGTTTTTCAGCTAGACTTGCCTATTCCAGAACAGAACTGGGGTGATCTGCTCCAATCTGAATTAATTCCGATAGCATGCTTGGATTCAGCCAAAGCAGATGCACAGGACTCCTGAAAACTAAGATATTCACTATAATGTTCTTTTATATTATAATTTCACTATTTTGTTTTAAATATACAACATGTACAACTCAGATGAGAGAGAGAGATACAAAAGAAAAAGGGTGGACTGAGTAGGAAAGAGGGCATTCTCAAAGAGTTTCCCCTCCTGTTGAATGATTAAGGTGCTTCTTAATGGAATACAAAAGTTTGTCTTGGGAAAATGTTGCCAGTACCAATAGTGTGTATCTTCATTTATTGCAGGGATTCAGATAGATCACTGGATATTTTTGATGAGAAATCACATCCTCTCACGGTAAATTTGTTTTCTCAGTTTGTTTTGATTAGTTGAATACTAGACCATTAAGTTTTTACTGCTGCTTGTTTCAGTTTACTTGTAAGGTAAGCCAAGATTTCAGGAGAAATTGGGAAAGATTCTTGTCTCTTAGTTTCTCTTGATGCATAAGAAAGGTGTTGTTGTCCATGTGCATCCCAAGTGATTTGAGGCTTCTGAGTTTAAAAATAAATATACTGAAGAGTATATTTTCAGACATTTGATTTCTGACTTAACTGTGGTTGTATTTCTCTTGCAAAGTGCAGGTGCTGTAAGGTTTAGTCCTATCGGAAGAACTGTTCTGTACTCTAGAGCCTCTGGCTGGAATCCGTGGAAGAGTGCCCATGTAAACTGCTTACCCCTCCTTATAGAGAGGTTGAACATTGCTCTCCTCCTCATGGGAGCCCCTCAAATCCTCACAAAATGCAGCCTTGGAGTATTTCCCCTCCACATACACTCAAGTTTTAGAATTACTTGGGAAACAGGCTGCAGAGTTGAAAAGACTCGGTGTGCCATCAGCCTTTTTTGCACTCCTGCTGATTAGGGCTTCTGGGAATTGAAGTCCAAGAACACCTGGAGTGCCAAGGTTCACCATTACTGCCCTACAGAATAAACTTGATTGATTGCATTTTTATACCGCCCATTTGAGATTTTCCCCACTTTGGGTGGTACAAATATAAATGGATTGTCAGCTTGTCTCAGAATATTGGGGGAAAATAGAAAAAGAAATTGGAAATATAATGGATGAAATTTTAAAGTTGGATGCGCAAATGGTTTTGTTAATGGATTTGAACCAATTAAAATGGGGTTCTAATAGAAAAGACCTGTTGTCCATTTTCATATCGACTGCAAGACAGCAAATTGCAAAAAAACTGGAAAAATAATGTAAGATTGGGAGTGGACATTGGTATGAAGCATTATGGGAGAGGGCTCTAAATGACAAGCTGACATGTAAATTAAATACAAGAAAAGGAGTAACGAAGGAAAATATTTTTTTTAATATATGGAAGCCATTTCTAGAACATACATTAAAAATAATAAGGGCAAGACACTGGCACCTGATTTAATGGGGTTTTGGAAGAAGTAAAGAAATTGAAGGGGCAAATGCCTGGCTAACTCCTCGGACATTGTAAATATCACAGGGTGATATATGTTATATTAGTTTTATTGTGTTAATGTACTGTGGAGATGAGGGGGAAGATATAAGGTACTAGAGAAATGATATATAATGATGGGAAAAATATTATACAAAAAATGAAATAACTTAAATTGAGTAAGTTGGATCTTTATATGAATACAATAAGAAGTTTAAACAAAATAAGTAGCCCCCCCCCCCAGCAATTATTCAATGGGTATTTTGTTTCATTTAACATTGTATGTTGTTATTATTATTTTTCTCCTCTTCTTTTTCTTTATTGTTTCAATTACTGTTTTGTTCAGTTTATTTGATTTATACACATTGTATTATATTGGAAAATTTAATTAAAAATACTCAAAAAATAAAAATAAATAAATGAAATTTATATAAATGAAATTATATAAGTTGTGACAATCAGTTCTAAGTAATCAGAGGCCTGGTCTACTGCCAGTCATGCGATCATGCATGAGAACGGCTTCCTGTTAATTGGCTGCAGTTTCTAGCCCCAATTTAAAACATCATTTCAGTTACTCAGAAGTAAAACACCAGTTGGATTCTGGCCACTGAATGCATTGTTGCTTTTCATATGTTTCCAAATCATGTCATGTTTCAGCGAGAAGAAGTTCCGGATGATTACTATAAGCATGATCCTGAACACAAGCACATCTATCGCTTTGTACGTACCCTTTTTAGTGCAGCGCAGTTGACAGCCGAATGTGCAATAGTGACACTGGTAAGTCTTGCTTTATTACTGTTACTTGTCTTTTAGTAAAAAAGCTAAAATAAAGTCCTATACCAACTGTATGTTATATGTTAGGAATAGATACTACTAAATCATTGGAGTCACAGATAACTAAGCTTTAACTTCAGGCTGAGTATTAAGAATATGCAGCAGATAATACTACCTAGCAGCAGATTTTTGTGCAGGAAAATACACGTCTTTGTCTATGAAATCTATCTAGTAAGTTAATATGTGTCATGTCAGTGCATTACAGGAATTGTATACATGCTACGGTTCTCTTGTGCTATGGAAATAGAAAATAAATACATCAGGATGAAGCTTCTGATGTTGGAATAATGGCGTAGTCAGTTCAGTGCCTTACAGCCAGTAATATTATTGTTGGGAATTGAGGTTTTTGTAATGAAATAACTTGCTTCCACAGCCACGGATTGATTTATAAACTACATCAGGAACAGTTTATAAATGAGAGTGTTGAGCAATTGAATGTCTTGCTCACAATGCTGAAAACAGTATTAGAAAACAGGTTCTGACGGTTTCCAGAGAGGGAATAAATGTGTTTGTCTGTTGCAATAAAAACAGCAAAGATTTGTCTGATTCTTGAAGAACTAACATATATTGCAGATTAAGGGGTTTTTTTTTACATCATATGAAACTTTGTATATCCTTGGTGGGCACTCCCATGGAGATTCTTCTAAAATAATAATAATTGTGTGCTCTCAAGTCAATTCAGACTTTTGACAACCTTTTCCAGGGTCTTTTAGGTAGAGAGTACTCAAAAGTGATTTACAATCTCATTTGTCTGGTGGTGCCCTGAGACTGTGCAGCTTGCTAAAGGCCCCTACTTCTAGGATGCATAGTGGGGAATCAAATTCTTAACTCCTAACTCTGCAGTCAGGTATCTTAACTCACTGAGCTTTTTTTAAAAAAAAAAATCATGTCAGAAGCACACAAAGGTGCTTTCTGGATTGAAAGGATTTTTGCTCGAGGAACTCTGCTCAGGGGACGCCCAGATGAGGCTCCTTTCATGTCCCCAAGATCTTTTCCCACCAAAGTGGTCCCTGTTTGTCGACTTGCAATTTCTTCCTTTCAAACTGCTAGGTTGGCAGGAGTTGGGCCAGAGACGTCATGCAGTACACGGGTCTTGAACTGCCAACTTGCCGACCTCCCAGCTAACAACGCGAGCTTCTTAACCACTGAGCTAAAAGTGAACTATTACATCAGACCTCAGAGAAATACCTGAAACATTAAAAAGTACAGCCACTAGTTGGCAGTGTCCTACCACAGACCATCACAACGTTGAACTACAGATAAAAGATGAGGAAGGAGTGGCATTTTTAATGTACCCTCCAGTTTTGCAGATGTTATGGTCTTAATGTTTCAGGCAGGCAGGCATTGGGGGGGGGGGGGTTATTACCTTCTCTTGCAGTAGACTTGATACCAAAGCTAGAAACAGCAGAAATGTGTTGCTAAAATGTAGTTTAACTAGTGGGCTCATTAAAGAATGGAAGGAGATCTGTTGGTTAATATATCTTGGGAACAGTTTTGTAGTGTTAAAAGTTCTTCTTAGACACAGGCCCCATTGACCTCAGTGGCACATATTCCCATGTTGATGAAGCAGGTACCTGTTATCTGTTGAGAACCTGCATTTCCTGGAGCTGGAAATCTTAAATGTTTGAAGATATGTGTATACACACAGTGGTGGGCATCAGCAGGTTCGCACCAGTTCACCAGAACCGGTAGCAGAAATTCTGGCTGGCCCCACCCATCCAAGTTTTGAAATAAAGTAGTCCTAATTCGGGGGCAATTCAGGGCTTTCCCTTGGCCACGGCCACCATACCACAGCCACAGTGGTAGTGAATTCTATAGGTGTGTGTGCGTGTGCGTGCGTGCGTGTGCGCATGCACACACATAAATAAATAGGGAGCATCCAAGTAGTAACATTTGCACTGGTAGTTGGGTTAAAACATCATCTTGCTTTATTAAACTTAAATAATAATTAGCTCAATTTCCAGTGCCCAGTTTTTCAAAGATCAGTAGATCATGTTTGGTCCAATTTAAAAGGAGATGCCTTCTGATTGATGTAAACCATAGGGTTTTTTTTAAGACTTTGGGAGGGCAAAGGTGAAGTATTTATTGAGGCCTGTCCTGTTACCTCCTTCTCGAAGCTCCTTGTGAAAGTGTTGTTTCTTCCCTATCGGCTGGGATAAACATGTCTATATAATATTTTTTTAAAAAACCACAAATCAAATCAAGGAAAAAAAATCAGATGGATTTGAAATTAGATAGTTAAGGCTTTATGACTAATGTTAGAGGAAATACTCACAATGGCAAAGCACATTCAGAACTATGAGAAAGGTGCTTCTTTTTCTTTCTTTGTAGCCAGTTCAGCAATACAATTATCAAAACAGACTGTACTATTGTGAGACATAATTTTTAAAAAGGGAAGACTCATTTGGACAGTGTCTTTCCCCCTCGCTGTTTAAAATAGCCAGAGTGAGATAAAAGTGTAGAATTATAGTAATGCATGGGAAAGCTTCTCTATTATACAGTACATAATAATATACAGTCAACATTGCCTTGGGGAGTTTTTAAGTGCTAGTGGCTGTGCAACCAGGCAAAGGGAGATGATTGTTAAATAGGCCTGTCTCGTGGTGTAGCAGGTTAGCCTTATCTCCTCTGAAGTCTGCATACAACATCAAAACTTAGCACTGTCTATTCCCCACCCCACCCCCATCCATAACTTTTATGGGAAAGGAGAATGCTGGGGATTGAGGTTCCTATCCTGTCTTGCCCTCAGGAAATGAAATAAAATGTTTAGAAAGACAGATTAGGATTTGCAGTTCATTTGGATAAACTCACTAAATCAGGGGTTTGCAACCTGTGGCCCATGGGTCAGCCCTGGCCCCCGATGCCATTCCATCTAGCTGCAGTGGTGACAGCGGAAGCGGATGCGTTTATGACAGCTGTAAATGAGCCCGTACATGCGTAAATGCACCCGCTGCAGTTTATGGCAGGGGGTACCACATGTCCTACCAACTCAGCTGTCTGAGGAGGAATTGTCTGGCCCGTGGTTTATTTTATTTTAATATAACGCCTTCCTCGCCAAGGCGGTTTACATGTCATAAAATATACACAGGGCCTAACAGCTCCTCTTTTGCCCACCCAGGTCTTGGGTGGCGAGAGTCCCGGGGGTGGGGGAGGGCGGCGCAGATGTAAAAGCCGTCTCTTCCCCCACAACAGCTTTTCTTCTGCCCACCCAGACCTTGGGTGGATGAGAGTCCCGGGGAGGGGGCGCAGATATAAAAGCCGCCTCTTCCCCCCAACGGCTCCTCCAACGGTTGAGAACCCCTGCACTAATCTTCATTCCTTTCCTGTATTCCATGATTTTGGGAAGAATGGTCCCCTCTTGGGTCCTTAGAGAGAAAAAAGGCAGGGATATAAATATAACAATACTGGAATGTCTGGATGTGGTCAGACTGAGACTAGATTACCTCTGTTAGCACTGCCTGTGGCTGTAACCATTTTGCTCTTGCTATCATGACAAAAAAAATCACCATATAAGTAGATTTTTTGTGGTCTCTTCCCCTCTCCCCCCCCCCCCCCCAGTTAGTTTTATGGAGTACATTATAGTGGGATTCTGAAATAAAAGAGTAGCAAAAGTACAGCAGTGCCAATATTCACAAGGCTCCCTTTATGTACCGTATAAACTCCTGATATTATGCAGAATTATGCAGAAAGAACTCTGCAGGTTCTGCTCTTTAGTTTGCACTGAAGAAAGTGAATCCAGAATTTCTTAAAATGCTCTTTTCCCCCCTTTCCTCCTTTGGCAGGTTTACTTGGAAAGGCTTTTAACCTATGCAGAGATTGACATCTGCCCAAGTAACTGGAAGAGAATAGTTCTAGGTGCTATACTGCTAGCTTCTAAAGTGTGGGATGACCAGGCTGTGTGGAATGTGGATTACTGCCAAATACTGAAGGATATTACAGTTGAAGACATGTAAGTCACAGGGTTAGTTAAACATGCTTCTCTTTGTCCTATCCGTACTGCCCTGATGTACCTGTAGTCTCCATTGTGGGAGGTTGTGCCATGAATGTGTTTGTTTGTTTATAGTCAGCCCTATATCACAAGATCTACAAAGCGGTCTATAAAACAGTATAAAACAATTTAAAAACACAGCATTTAAAACAATGTACAATTAAATAATGAAACATTTAATGTCTCTTCCTCTTCTACAAGTATTTTGAAATCTTTTCCCCCTGCTCATAATGAATTGTATGTGTTATTTCTCATATTCTCACACAAACACAGGCATGCACGCATGTGCATTTATAAATATCACAATCCGACAAATGACGTTTAGTGTTTGTGTTTTTGCCAGCTCCACTTCTTAGAGCTCACTAACATTTCCTTACTGTTTTTATAACTCCTTGACATCCCAGCTTTAAAATTTTGTGAATCATTAAAATTGCTGGCATGACTCTTCTGACCATTGTACTTATCCAGTAAATGGCAGACCTGTTGGTCTCTTGTTACATGGTATAACAGAAGGTGTGTGTTGGAGGAGCGTTTCAACTTCTTTTCTCACAAGAGCTCAGCAGGATTTCCTTAATGTATCTAGAAATCTTTAGACATCACAATAACTGCGGAAGCCCACAACTCAAACACAACTTATATTTTTAGTGTCGTTATAGATAAGCAATATATGAGGTGGGCCATTGGTGGAATTTTTAAAACAGATTCCACATTTATTTTTTAAAAAGGGCAGTTCATCCCTTGGTGAGCAGGAAAAGGCGTTAGATTCTCCTTGCATTGCTTTTCCCAGTCTTTTCACAAGAAATGTGAAAAAAGGGGAAGCTAAACTCTTTGTCCTATGAAATACCTGCTTCTGGGGCTGTCTCAAGAGAGCAGGGGGAAAGCTCTAGCCATCATGCAACATCTCAGCTCCCTATAGCTGCTAATCCTGTAGATTACAGTGTGTATAAAAGAAGGGTCATGCTGATCATTCTTGGTCTACACGTAATGGCAAATAAAGTGAAGCAAATGCTTTTCCTAGACTCTAAACCCCTATTAATAGATATTTTAATCTGGCAGAGTATTGTATTTTTTACACAATTAAAATGTATTAGCAAGACCTGTACAAAAGAGGTAAATGAATCCCTGATCAGCTGATCATCAAAACATTTATCTGATTTGCATTTCTATAAGCTTTATGAGCATATGAGCAGGAAATTAATTCTAGCAGTAGATTTAATGGGTCTCTAGTCCCCATTCTGTTGGGGGGGGGGGACCCTACAATGCTTCTATTCTAATTTAAACCGGCCATCTAGGTGATTGGTTCTTCTTTGTTTCCAGGCTCTGCAAGTAATATATCCATAGATAAAATAAAAAGCATAGATTTCTCTCCCCCAGTTTCTACTCAAAATATTGGGGGGTGGATTGGAACCTTAGTGGAGACTGCGAAAATGTAGTTGTGATTTATGCAGCTGCCTTTTCCGGGAACAAAGATCTATTGTCTGTTGGGTCGATAGACAAGGTTTTCCCTTTGGAGGACATTTTATGGATCTTCCTGAGCTTTAAAGGGTCAGCATAGTGCTCAGACTCCTGGTTGCTGTGAATCGAGACTAGCAGGACGAGGAGTAAGGATATTGGATAGCGGTGCTTGTCACAGAGATCTAGGCGGTCTCAGATTCTTCTCTTCTGTGGTCAGTGTCCCTTATGTCTCCCTGCTGAGTCTGATACCTCTGACTTCAGTCATCCGTGGGGCATTAGCCTGTTTCATGACACTGCATGTGTAACAGGACGCGGTGTTCCACCATCCCTTTCCTGGCCCCTTTTTTGCAGCAGAAGACAATTTAGGCAGAGTTATAAAAACAGCTTTAAGTATTTAAAACTTAGTTGATTTTCTTCGTCGGAAAAGCACATGTAACTTTTGAGATTCCTGTTCAGGTTCACGCACCTTGCATTGGATCCTTATTACTGTGCTAATTCGGTGTGTGGAATTTCTTTCTGTTGAATAGGAGCTAGGATTCTTACTGCCTTACGGTACCTCACATTTAAATGTATTACAGTGGAGGACGTCATTTTTCCCCCTCATGTTTTCAGTGTGCTGAGTGCTTGTATAAATTAAATACTTTTGACCTAGGTAAAGGTAAAGGTTTCCTTGCTTGAAAGCCAGTCGTATCTGACTCTAGGGTTCAGTGCTCATCTCTGCTATAATTATGGATACCTAAGGACAACCTCGGGGTTGGAGAGATAGGCAGGATATCTCTCAATGCCATTTCCAGGGAATCCTAAGAAGGTGAAGGCATCTGCTTGGGAATACAGTAATACCTCCTACAAAGTCCGCTTCATACAACATTGAATTCATACAACATCGCCAAATTCCTTGAAAAAAGTTGCCTCATACAAAGACTTTGTATGAGGCATTGGGGTTTTCCCAGGTTGCATTGTGCCTGGGCAGTATAAAAGGCAGGACGCATGCGTGCATTGCTCTTGTGGGTTTTGCACGAGGCGAAGAGTGTTTAGGAGTGGTTTTGAGTGCAATTTTGGATTGTTTGGTATTTGCTGCTGTAGTTTTTAAAAACAGATGGCATGTTCCATAATTTTTCTTATGTTGGTTTTTTGGGGGGAGGCACTGTTTGGTTGGGTGGGCAATTATTTGGTGTTTGTGGCTGTTCGGATGATTAACACTGTGCTGCATGATGGGACATGTTAACTTTTAAACCTGTACTTCATAAAGTTTTCAAAAGTTAAAAACTTGTTGTATGGTTTGTCCCCTAAAATCAGGGTTGTTTGACATGTTTTTGTAATGTATTTAGCCTTTAGACAATGATTTCTTAAAGTTCGGTCAGTTTCCTGTCTGTTTCCTTGACTTTGCCCTGAAGTCTGTGCTGTTACAGTACAATGTATCTCTATGGAAACGATGTTGTACGAGGCATCGTGGCAAGGATTTGGATGTTGTACGAGGCATCGCGGCAAGGATTTGGACATTGTATGAGGCATCGCGGCTAGGATTTGGATGTTGTACGAGGCATCACGGCTAGGATTTGGATGTTGCATGAGGCATCGCGGCTAGGATTTGGACGTTGTGTGAGGCATCACGGCTAGGATTTGGACGTTGCATGAGGCATCACGGCTAGGATTTGGATGTTGTATGAGGCATCGCGGCTAGGATTTTGCATTCCTCATACAAAGTCCAAATCCGTATAAAGTCCAAACTTGTGGAACCAAGTTTGGACGTTGTATGAGGTATCACTGTACCTTGAAGCAAATGGTGAGCCACTGTGTGAGACAGAATGCTGGACTGGTTGGGCTGTTGCCTGTTCCAGCAAGGCTGTTCTTATGTTCTTACGATCTGTTTCAAAACCGAAGAGCCAGCGCTGTCTGCTTCTGCAGATGTTTCCGTGGTCATGTGGCAGGCATGACTAGACACCAGAGTGCACGGAACACTGTTACCTTCCCACCAATGTGGTCCCTATTTATCTACTTGCAATGTCTTGCTTTTGAACTGCTAAGTTGGCAGGCGCTGGGACAAAGACGGGAGCTCATTCCGTCCTGCAGTACTCGGGAATCACACTGCTCACCTTCCGCCTCCCAGTCAGCAAGTAGAATATTAAAAATTAGACAAGTAAATAAAAAAGAGTGTATATTATAAATAATAGGTAAGAAACAGAACAGAGCTTTATGATAAAAAAAATATTCAAAGGGTTTTGATTACAAGAATTTGCATGACATATGAGCCATTCCATTTTCAGGTGTTTTTTTTTTCTTTCAAAAGGGAGGGAGAGTGGAATTTAATTCTCTTTTAAATACTCTGAAGAGATGCTGGATGGACGCCTGACTCCACAGGGTGGATTTTGGTAAAATAAGATTGGAGGCAGCGTTAAAAAGAATTCCTCTTCTGCAGATAAAGTATCCTCTCAGGAGTTTTAGGAGAGAGAACTCTTTCGCCGCTAATGCTGGCTGGCTGGCTGGCTTATTTATTTATTGCTGGAGATGAATCTATGTTGTCTCAAGAGGCTTTTTTACTCCAAGATAATAGCAGCAGCAGCTCTTCAGAGGTCCATCCATTTGTTGCCGTGGTGATAGGCCTCCTTCTTTTGTTGGCCCACCTCGACAAGCCCCCTTCCTGCTATCAACCTAGCAAAATATATATATATAAAATATGTCTGCAAGTTCTTTAGAGCTAATCAACAGCATGCATCCTCTTTTCATCTGATAACTACAGAACCGAGCCTGGTAAGAATAAGAATGAAGGATAAATTGTGTACAGCTGAGCTAATGGAACTCAAAACAATGGCCGCCCATCCAGGTTGGCAGAAGGCGGTACCAGGGGTAGAACGGGGACCTTGTCTCCCCCCACACCACACCACCCACCCCCATTCTGCAGGTCCCAGTATTCAAACTGTGTCTCTCCTCTAATGCAAACATATTAATTTGATCTTCCTTTTGAAGGGAGCTCTGGCTGCATTTTGGTTCTGAATAATTTCAGGGCCTTTTTGTTTCATCTGTTTTCGCTATACACACACTCACCCGTTTTCTCCCAATCGTGATTTGTTTCTTCTCTACCCCCTAGGAATGAGATGGAAAGACACTTCTTGGAGTTGTTGCAGTTCAATATCAATGTTCCTGCCAGTGTTTACGCCAAATACTACTTTGACCTTCGCTCCTTAGCAGATGACAACAACCTGAGCTTTCTGCTGGAGCCCCTTAGTAAAGAGCGAGCACAGAAACTGGAGGTAATGGTCTGAGATCTGGCGCACTGACGACTTTGTGTGCCACAGACGCTTCTGTCACGGCTAATCTTACATTAGTTTAGTTTGCAAAGCTGTTGGGAAAGGTTTTGTAGGAGGGCCTAACCTTTTCATCACAGAAATCTTTGATGAGGATTAGCTGCATCATTACACTCATCCAAGCATGAGGGCTAAATTTTAAGTTCCAGTGGTCCATTGTTCTGTCTGCGTGTAAAGACCTCATGTGTAATGGATGTTTATTTTGTAGATGCTTGCAGGCACTTCTGGTGGTGGTCTGTTCATCCTCCTCACTCATCATAGCAGAAGTAAATGCCCTTATATTCTGTGTTTAGAAGGCATTATGACTCCTTGCCATCCGGTTAAGTATTCATAGTGAACTGAGGCTGAAATGTTGTATGTGGTCAACTGGGAGGAGTTGTTGTTGTGTGCCCTCAGGTCACTTTCTGCTAATGGTGATCCTATGAATGACAAATCTCCAAAATGGCCTTTTATTTAACACCTGTGTTAATCACCCAGATATGAATACAGTAATACCTCAGATAACGCTAAAACTTGGTTCTACAAGTCTTAGTGTTATCTGATTGTTAGCATTTTCTGATGCATGCATTGGATAACGCTAAAAAAAAAACCAGAGAAGGGGCTGTGGGTGAGCAAGCCTGGCCGCTTCCCTTCCCGGAGGGCCGCAGGGTGAGTGCAGAGACACTCTGGGAAGGGAACCGGACATGTGAAAGGCAGCTGGCTTAGGGGCACTCCATTCGGCGGCGGCCTTTCGAACAAGGCAAGGCAGAACGCCTGCCTTGCCATCTCCGGAAAGCAGCCAGCATACTGGCAATCCCTTCAGCTGCTGCCTTCCGGAGAAGGCAGCCTTTTCCAGAAGGCAACCGCCAAACGGAGCGCCCCTATGCCGGCTGCCTGGGAAGGGAAGCGGCCAAGTGCTTGGCCGGTTCCCTTCCTGGAGGGCCAAACACGGATGCATCAGATAACGCTAAAACAACGTTATACAATGCAAATTTTTGAAAATTTATCCGATTTTAGCGTTATCCGATGCATTCATTATCCAAGGTATTACTGTATAGCAGTGACTAAAGATACATCTGCATGTATGCTATTTTCAGACAGGAGAAAGACAATACAGTATAGTGGGAAGGTGCTCAGACTTTTCCAAATACCATCCTCACAAACAGTGGAATGAATCCCGTAAGGTCAGGCCGGAAGGATTCACAGATTTCCTAGATAAGGAGATGTTAGAAGCTGTTGCTTGGTATTCAGAGGCAAACTTCTTGAGTCTTATGCAGCCAGGAATAAGGCCTCCAACCAACCCAGCTATAATATGTGACAAACTATGACTCATTTGTCACAAACTCCCAAATACAGTGGAACCTCATACAACAATCGCCCCGTATAGCAACAAAATCGTATAACAATTAGGTTTTGAAAAACAAATGGCATAACAATTTTCCCTATGGAAAAAATCGTACAATAATTTTTCAATGGGAAAAACCACTTAGCGAAAAAAATCATTGTACGATGCATCCTATAGGGAAATTTGCTATACAATGCATGCATCATATAGCAATTGTTTCGTACAACAACGAACCCCGTGGAACGGATTAAAATTGTTGTATGAGGATTAAAATCGTATTTCATATTTGTACTAAAGCCAGCCAAGGGTTCACCAGCCAGCCTTTTCTGTCCTCTGGCTGGTGAACTGCATAGGAAAGAGGAGGATGGGTCTGTAGGGCGCCTTTGCTTCTCCAAGTCTACCTACCTTTAGTAGAAGAAAGAGGTACAGTAATACCTCGCATAACAAGAAAATCGCACAACGAAGCATTCATTAGGCAATTGCGATACCCCGCATAACAAAAAAAATCATTTGTTATGCGGGGGTTTTGGTAGCCGGGGTATACCTGGTCAATGAGAACCCCGGATAACGAACATTTTTGTTTGTTATCCAGGGCATCTCCCATAGGTGTCGCATAATGGGGAAAAACGCATAGCGAAGCAACTAACTGTATGTTAGAGAGCCACTAGAGAGTGCAACAAGGGGAGTTTTGCAGCCAGCAGTGCTACTTTACAGATCTTTCTTAAAGTTTTTATAACAGTGCATAATATAAATTTAAATAAAATATAAGCAGATTTAACCATCCGTTCTCCAAAAAGTTTAAGTCGGTTGGCTAACAATTTGTTTTTGACCATTATTGTTGGTTTCTAAGTGCAACATAAAGTGTTTTTTCCCCCAGTGCAGAGGCACACTCAGGGTAGCACCCTTGAAGACTTGAGGGGCATCTTTCTGTTGCTGGGCTGAGCGAATGAGTCTGCCCTTTTTTAAGTATCCAGAGCCAACATGTGAGCCAATATAAAAATAAATGAAAAGTTCTGACAAGCTGATGGAGGCTCTCATGTGTAAAACTTGGAAAATTAGAATATCGTGCAAATGTTCATTCAGTCCAGTAATGCAACTTAAAAGGTGAAACAAATATATGCGATAGACTCATTTACAAGCAAAGCGAGATAGTTCAAGCCTTACTTTGTTATAATATTGATGCTTATGGTTTACAGCTTATGAAAACCCCAACCCCCCAATCTCGTGTACCCCATAATCATCACATAATCTCATGTACGCTGTACGCCGTGATCATCACAATTATAACGAATTAAGGCATGACATCTTTTGCTTTGCATGTACTGTAGTGAGTCTATCTCATATACTGTTCTTATTTCACCTTTTAAATGAAATGAATGAACATTTGCACGATATTCTAATTTTCTGAGTTTCACCTGCATGTATATTAGGGAAAATTGGCTTTATAAAAAGCATTTCTTCACTTTGGCCACATTTTTTATTTCAAGTACTGCAATCCCTATTTGCCTTCCTAATTAATTGCAATGGACAATGTGGCTGTATTCTTGCTATTAAAAAGAGTCTCAAAAAGTACGGAAAGGGAAGCTAGGGCACTTTTCCATAGAGATGTTTTTTGAGCCTTTGAGTTCTTCTTTCCAAAGCAAAATGTCTACTAGTTTTCCTAAGGGGTCCTACGTGAGTGTGATCAGCTGTTTCTCCAGATGAGTAATGAACTTGGCAAACTGAGTTAACCCAGGGAATTGTTTTGTATATTAAGACTCTCACACAGGTCAAGCCACTGGGAAGTAGTTTTAGGCAATCAAAAAGCAAACCAGGTTTTGCTTTGGAAGTACATTGAAGGTGTTCCTGTCATAGGCTGTAAAAGAAATCTTATAATTTCTGAGAATATGATTCTTTCCCTTTTTTTTCTTAGCTTTGATGAAAGATTATACTTTTCAAATTTATTTGTTGCCTTCCAAGACTATAAAAATGTTGCCTAGTACAGAAGACTCATTGAGATTAATGTAAGCCTAGAATGTTTGTTGGCATTATTGATGGTTTTTTAAGTTAATGTAAACCTAGCCAGTGGATTTATGAGTGAAGTGAAAAATAAGGTTAGGGACCTTTGTGCTGACTCTGAAATTCTTGCCTCAATAATGCTGAAAATCTAGTTTGAATATGTTTTGCAGGCCATCTCCAGGCTATGTGAGGACAAATACAAAGATTTGTCGAAAGCTGCTATGAGACGATCGTTCAGTGCTGATAACTTAGTTGGCATTCGCCGTTCTAACGCCATCCTCTCTTGAGCAAGATGGGAAGCTGTTGACGTTGTGGCACCAGCATTCCTACAGACAAGACCACCACCTCCACTCCAAGCTCACACATATCTGCCGTGATGGCGTCTTCCAGCCAGAGGACAGGGTGAGCAAATCAAGACAAGGAAGTCCAGAGCCAGAGGAGCGCAATTCCGTGGAAGGTGTGGGGGCGGGGAGGGGGAGAGAGAGATGGGACCTTTGTCAAGTGAACAAACTCCTTTAAAAATCCAGAGGTGCAAAAACATTTTGGACATCTTCCTCCTCCTCTCCCCACTCCCCCCACCTTTATTCTCTTCACACTCCCTCCTCCAATCCAGAGAGGTTTGCTTACTGTGTAGGCCTATAGCTGTGAACTGTGTGAGTTTTAAAATAACAACTAGTTATAAATTTTAGGAAGTTGAACATTAACACAATAGCCGCCTAGGGCCCTGGCTGAGGCAGGCTTGCAAGAGCCAGTGCAGCACTCCACGCTGGCCACGGTTTAAGGCCACTCGGGAACTGAGGGTGTGGCACGGACAGAGAAGAGGGCCCTTCTCTCTCTGCCACCAAGCCACCCTCTTGCACATTGACTGACCATGCCGTCTGGTTAACTGGGGGTCCAAGGAGCTGCTAAGCAACAAGGTGTGCTGTGTAAACACAACCCTCCCTTTTGAAATGGTCCAGGATGTTCAGGGATAGAAAATGGTGTTCACTGGTATCAAAACAAGTTGGTTTGAGGCCATTTCTTGTCAGCTGTGATGCTTCTCATGTTCTGGTCCAGTTTGAATCAAGCCCTGGGAGAGAGGTAGCCCCAATTTTGTTTTTGTTTGCCTGAAGGGCTGAATAGAGCTTCAGTGGAAGCTTAACCTGAATAAATAGACTAACTTGGTGCATAACAGACAATAAAGTGTTTTGCTAAATTCTTCCACCACAAGCAATGGCTATGGAGCGAGACTTGCTTTGGGCCTGTGCTTCCAAAAAGCTTTAAAGCAACAGTGGGGGTCCCGGAGTTGATGATGAAGGAAATATGATATGAATCTTCAGTTCATATAAAATAATGCCTTTAAAAAGACTTCTTTCCTTAAAAGTCTGGTATTTAATACCACTTTCTGTGGAAGTGAACTTCTAAAGGTTAACTCTTTCTATAAATTAAGTTTCCTTATCCAGAATGGGAATTCAGGATGAATTACCCTCTTTGCTTCTTTAAAAAAAGGCGGGGAAAGCATAAATAGATGTCCTGGATTAAAAACATTCACAACTCCAGGTTGAGGCATCTAAAGGATTTGTACTTTTAAGACACCAGATATCTGGTGTAGCACAGAATCTTGTGCAGCCTCTTTTACAGTCTGGTTCCCTTTGTTATATTAAATATTGAGCCAAATTTGCTTCTTGAGTGTTCACCAGCACTCTGACTGTTAGTTTCATGCAGTATTCTAGTCTACCAGCTCCAGGCAGGCATTCTTCAGAGTCTGTAGCTTCAGGTATTGATCTCAATTCAGTTTTTTTTTTTGGTGGGTGGGTGGGGATTCTACATCTTCAGGTGGCTTTCCTTTCTCATGTTTGTATTAAAAGAGAAGCTAATAATAAACTCTATTTTAATTAAGATCAGGTGTGTCTGTTTTGTTTTATATTTTTCTTTCCTGGAATATTTGTTCTGGTTGGGTGGATTCCAGTCTGGGCACTTGGACAGCAAGCATTATTTCTTTGCACTCTTCATCTGTATCAGTGGGGTCTATATAGAGACCTGCAGCAAAGCTCCACTGTACAGTACCATGATGTGGCTAGGCCTGCTAGAGCTGGATTGTAACCCATACATTGAATGTTCAGTTTACTATCCAGATCTTCAATCAGAACTTGCAGTAATGAAGAACAGAATAAAATTGGTACAAAATTATTATAATTATACACTACAACTCCGCTATCAGAAAAGCCATCAGAGCTAGTCATTCAGAATACTTAAATGTAAGTCCCATTGACTGAGTCTGAGGGATTTTTTTTTTGTAATTTTAGGACTTTAGTCTTCAGAAGTTGCTTAGAATCTGTGAAACAGAATTCTGGGTCAGGAAGAGGAGAAACCAGAAAGCAAGAGAAATTTCTTTTCTCTCCCCATTATCTACTTCACTCTGCATGGCTTAGCTGGAAAGTAAAACAGAATATTTCCCCACTCACCATTTGCACTGTTTCTGGGGAATTGCCTCACTGATTTGTGGAAAGGTAGTTCAGTGACAGGCTCTCCTATAGAGTCTAATGGGTAGCGAGACTACCCTAAACCCGTAAACTCCTGAAATGCCTCTAAGGAAGCAGTACAAGTGAAAGGGGAGTCCATTCTGCTTCCTGGCTGAAACATGGAGAGAAGCACAACAGAGAGGCAGAAAGCCTGGACAGATGTCTCTTTTGTCTTCTAGTTTTTCCTCTCCTAGTCCCGGACGTGTGCCTGGGGATTCAAAGTGACTTCTGGGTCTGGAATTCCTAGAATTATGAAAACCCCATAGCTAGTGGGGTCTAATCCTGTGAGGACTAAGAATTCGATTGAGCCTTTTCATCTTTGGAAGAATGTTCTTACCTGAGAATCTTGTAGTATGTGCTCTTAACCTTGAAACTACACTGAATGTGGCATATTTACTGCAAGCAACATTTCATGTAATTCGCAGGATTCAAGCCAGTTGTGGAAGAATGGTTTTGTCAGATGCAATTGCAGAATTCCAAATGTTTCTCCCTTAGCCTTTTAAATGCCCCCCCCAAAAAAAAACCCCAAAAAAACATCTTAATAAACTAGTTTGTGTTTGTGAGAACAATGCAAGCGTAACCAGATCTCTTCAAGCTAGTAAAAAGTAGAACATTACCCAACATAACTGCCATGTTTTGATACCAGTGGTAGTGGACCGGTATATTCACAACAAGTGAAAGTGAACAGAGGATTGGACTTGGACGGCATCTTCAAAAAGGACTGGTTGCATGTAGGACTGTCTGGATCTTCTATCAGAACTGGCAATTTTACCCTTTTGGTGGATAGCTGTAGTGGATATAGACTAGGACTCAAAACAACTGGGTTCCACGTTTGGCCATGGGCACTCCCTGAAGGAGTAAAATCACTAGTAAAACTATTCTTAAGTATCTCAAATACTTTGAAAACTATTGGGAATGGGGTGGGGGTGGGGGGTGTCATTGCAAACCAGATGCAACACAATAGTAGACATGACACAGAAATAAATGCCTTGTATCTAGACCAGGGTTTCCCAACCTTGGGGGGGCCCCAGATGTTCTGAGACTTCAATTCCCAGAAGCCCTGATCAGCAGGTGTGCTAACTTGGGCTTCTGGTAATTGAAGTCCAAGAAAACCTGGGGGCCCAAGGTTGGGAAACCCTGGTCTAGAATGTAGATTTGAAAATGGAAGCATATGCAGTAGACCTTCGCATAACGACTTTAGTTGATTCCCCAAGTAACGTTGTTAACAGATTTTTGTTATGCGGGTTTCTATGGAGTTTCCCGCATAATGACGTTTTTGTCCGGATAATGACGGTTATTTTAGCGTTGTCTGGACAACGACACTAAAAACATTGCTATGCGGGGAACATGCGGTGCATAACATCGCGTTGTTAAGCGAAAATGATGCTATCCGAACGCGTTATGTGAGGGTTGACTGTGCTTCGAGAATGGGAGATGTAATGCAGTGAATTAGCATACCCAATTCTGACAAGATCTTGGAAAGCACTACTGCGGAATGCTAGTTTGGTTAGTATCCCTGTTATGATGTGATAGCGGCCTTTTGGCGCATGAAAGCAGTGTGCACGTGCTATGTTCAGTTCAGTCTCTCTCTCTCTCTCTCTCTCTCTCTCTCTCTCTCTTTGACGTGCGCACTCCACAACATGCTGATAAGGGTCCCAGCCTCACCCATACATCTGTGTGTTCAGTCAGAGGTACAATCACTGGATGGGGTTCAGTAGGGTGCCAGTTTCCTTACGCTCAGCCACACTGCCTCTGTATACATGCAACTTTGTTTTGTTTCCAAGGCAATTAAATAGTTCAAACTCTCAAAATGGGTTTGGCAATAGAAGACAGCCACTTGCAAAGTGACACAAATGTTCAGAGTGACCTATTGCTGAGTGCGGAGGTAAGTGTCAAGCAAGCAAAAGGGGAGTGGAGTGTTCCAAGTACAAGTGGAGTACAGGAGAGGCGAAAAGTCCATGCAGTAACTGCTAGTTTGTGTTGGCAGAGTTGGTAAGGTAAAGGTCACCCTTGCTCGAAAACCAGTCGTATCCAACTCTAGGGTTCAGTGCTCATCTGTTTATAGCCAAAGAGCCAGTGCTGTCTGTGTTTGCAGATGTTTCCATGGACATGTGGCAGGCATGTCTAGACACCAGAGTGTACGGAATGCTGTTTATCTTCCCACCAGAGTGGTTCCTGTTTATCTACTTGCAATTTTTTGCTTTCAAACTAGGTTGGCAGGAGCTGGGACAGAGATGGAAGCTTACTCTGTCATGCATCACTCGGGTCTTGACCTGCCAACCTTCCAGTCATCAAGTTCAGCATCTTAACCACTAAGTCACCATGGCAGGGTTGGTACCAGGTAGAAAATGACAAATGTGGACTTCAGTTTCATCTGATTTTCGAGAGTGCAGTTTTATGACACATCAGACCATTTCCACCATTAGGATGCTTTTTCTCCTGGGAAAAAATTAATATTTTGTAGATCAGGGTTCCAAAAGCTACATGATCCAAGAGATATTTTCTTCCATGGAATAAATTATCCAGTTTATATATGTATTTATTTCTATTTCTGTCATTTCAGTTTATCTATCTATTGATCGATAGATAGATAGTACTAGAGATACCTTTCAGTGTCTCTCAGCATGGCTGGATGATGAAGTCCGTTTCATTGGAATGGGGGGGGGGGATTCATTACGTCACCTAAAAGGCTAACTAGAAGCAAACCTGCCAAACTAACCACATCTCATATTTTTAAATTGGGTAACCTTCTTGGTAGATGGTGAGACATTAACATATTTTGACATAGCATTGTTTTGACTTCAGTAAAGCTTTTGGCAAGGTCCCCTACGATACTTTGATTAGCAAACAAAGTGTGGGCTGGATAGAGCAACAAGCAGGTGGATCTACAGCTGGTTACAGAACTGTATTGAGAGAGTGTCTTATTTAATGGGTAATGTGTTTTGGGGCAACAACAACATCTGGAAGGCCATACGTTTTCCCCATACCTACACAGAGCCTGATAATGCAAGTGTTAGCCAAGCCTTCCTCTGGGGCTAATAACCATCAGAAGCACATGAGGTCTTGGCCACCGGCTCTTGGCTATCTCTCCAAGCCATGTTTAGGAGAACTTCCCTACTTGTTTGTCCCCTGTTCTTTTCCAGAAAGACAACATTCCTGTACATTTCCCCCCCTTTTCACCATAATCACAAACTAGAAAACAAAATTGTTTGTCTTTGTTGTTCTTTTCCACTATGCTCATTACAGGCTTTAAAAATACATTCTCTTCTGTCATGTTTTCACAAAATGCAGCATGTTCTTAAAGACATGCATTCGATGAACTATTTGTCCTAGAACGAACAGAATGAAGGGTTGTTGTTTTTGAAAATAACACTTGGGATTGAGTTGGTGTGTGGCTTGTGGTTACTTTTTACTGTCCATGTGTAATTTCATACAGAAGCTGGGGTTTGGGCACAAAGTTTAAAAAAATCTGAAGGTTATCTGCATTTTCAACAGACTTGCCTGCGGAGTACAAAAAAGAACATGTCCTGTCTATTTTCAGAAACACAAACCAGCTTAGTTGTTTGTACCAAAGAGAGAATCTTCTAGTCATGGTTACAGTAGTCATGTTTAAGCATTTATTAAGATGAGTGTTTGAAGTTGGTTTATTTACACTTAAAGCTTTTTTTTTTACAGAATCAACTAGGTCTTCTTTTTAAACCTCTTTTGGCATGACACTGTTAATCATATTGCAAGTAGTATGCAGAAGCTTCATCTCCACAAGGCACAATTGAAAGAGCAGCACAAGTTAAGCATGAATCCAACATCAAGTACAGTGATGTAATGCCCTGGTTGCCATCCTGCTACCTAAACCCAAAGTTGTCTCACTGTCACAATTTACAACCTGCTTCCAACCCGTATCAAAAGTATACTAGCAATTCAGTATATACAAATTTAATTATTTTAATACAACTATTTACATACTATAATCCATCTTGTAACATATTAATGTTCACAGTGCCTTGCTTAAAGGAGCCCTGTCAAAATGAACTATAACTTCCACTTTGCACTTTTCTGCCTTTGGAGTACAATTTCAATTATTGTACTTCTATACTTTTTTTTGTTACCATTCTTCTTACTTTCTGGTAAGACCTCTTCTGCCTTGCCAGCAGTCATTTCCCCTGAACACTGAAAGTGTAGACACCACACCACCCCAATTCTTGAAGACAGGGGTGCCCAAACTACGGCCCATGGGTTGGATCTGTCCCCCGGCACCACTTCATCTGGCCCATGCTGCCCTCATTGCTCCCAGAAGCAGAGGTAAAATACGCCCGTACTGGCCATAGTTTGGGCACCCCTGGTTTAAGCAGAGAAAATGGCAGCTTAAAATCTATCTCAACCTGTTGCAAATCAGATTGCAAGGCACGTTTTACTACTGCTTCTGGTGGGAGGAACCACGTGACTGGCCCGCTGAACGTGACCGGCCCACTGAACCATGTGGCAGGCCAACATCCCAAAAAGTTTGGTCACCCCTGCTTTAAGATATTGCTCTTATTGTGTCATACCGAGAACCATGTAGCAAACCGGCAAAATTAGAATTAGAACTGACCTGAACCAGCATGTCAACTAGTTGTGTCCCGTGCCAGCAATCAGCAGCATCCTACCAGAGCCTTGGCACACCAGCTTGTACTATTTATCTGACACAACAGAGGATGGGCAAGTATTTGTCAGCACATAAGCTGCAAGGTCTGGGATCAGAGTTTCGCCAACTGAGCAAGCCCAGTCTGGCCCCAAGCAGTTGCACGAAGGCTTAATTCAAGCAGAAGCTGTCTTTTCTACCTCATTCAAAGTTGTGTTTTCTCTGACCTATGATAGGCTTTCCAACAGGGCTACCATATCTGTAAGTCACGGTGGCTGATGTGCCTCCCAGGGATGAGTGACAATCAAAAGTAAGTTGCATTTAGAGAAGACCCATTTGAATCGATGGAACTGACAGAAAAGTTGACCCAAACTCCCAATGATTCAAAAGGCATACTCTAATTGCAATTTACTGCGCTAAACAACAGGATTTTGGTCAATATGAAACACATTAAAGTGGGAAATAGGAGATTACAAGGCTGTGGAATTTGTAGCCTTGGGAACACAAGTCCCACCATCCACATCCGTCAGTGATGTTGGATAGGATAGGATTGATGAGAGTTAAAATCCAGCAGCATCCAAAGGGTCAAAAGTTGCTCACTGGCAGCCAAAGAGATTCCAGAATGGGAGTTCCCATATTTAAAGGATAGACGACTGGTGCTCAAAATTGACAGCACAAGGACAGCAATGACACCACTGAGAGCGTTGAGTATAACCAACAGCAGCTATTAAGTCAATAGCTAAATTTCAGGCCATGTATCACTCTACAGTCCGTGCTCTGCAGTACCTGAAGGGATGAGCACTGAATCATCAGGCTAGAGAAAGCCAGAAAAATAATAAAATATATATTTTCTGCCTTCAAGGTTGGATCTTCACTGACCACACTGTGTCAAACAAGAATGGAAGCATCACCTAATAATATATATATATTTTTAAAAAGGAAAGTAACTAGATTCAGATGCCTTCTCAGGTGAGATGCTAACAATAGCTGTCAACAGGTCACTAATTCATCTTGGTTGAGCAGCCTTTAAGAGTCAGATCTCTAATCCACGACTTAACTTTTTAAACTCTGGTAAATTTTTTATCAGTAATATTTTGAGCTACCTTTTTAAATAAATTAAGACACTATGCTTCAACAGATTATGTAAAGACAATGAAGAATCCTGTGGTTACTTAAAGACACATACAGTGGTACCTCATACAATGATTTTAATCCGTTCCACAGGGCTCGTTGTTGTATGAAACAATTGCTATATGATGAATGCATCATATAGCAATTTTCCCTATGGGATGCATCGTACAACGATTATTATTTTTTTGCTAAGTGGTTTTTCCCATTGAAAAATTGTTGTATGATTTTTTCCATAGGAAAAATTGTTATGTGGGATGCCATTTCCCCCAAAACCTAATTGTTAAGCGATTTCATTGCTATACAGGGTGATTGTTGTATGAGGTTCCACTGTACCTGTACATACCTGTCAACTGCGGCTCCGGACAATCCGGGACCTGCGCACAATGGTTCTGCTCAAGTCGCGCTCTACGCATGCGTAGGCTTTTACACTTGCGTAGAACCCTTTTATGCTTGCGTAATCTTCTACGCAAGCATAGAAGGGTTCTATGCAAGTGTAAAAGGGTTCTACGCAAGCGTAAAAGGGTTCTACGCAAGCGTAAAAGCCTACTACGCAAGCGTAAAAGCCTTCTACATATGCCTAAAGCCTTCTACGCATGCGTAGAACACAACTTGCACAGAAGGGATGCGCAGTACCTCTTCCCCCCGCTGCCAATTCCGGGGTTTTGGCAGCTGCGGGCGGGAAATGGCGCAAATCAGCGCAGAAAATCGGGACATCCCGGCCAATCTGAGAAGGTTGACAGGTATGTACCTGTATTAGGAGACAACGTCATGCATATTAACATGAGATGTATGTTTCTAGAACACAGGTACTGTGCATACATGCATGCATGCATGCATGCATGCATGCATGCATGCATGCATACATACATACATAGATAGTTGGGTGCTGTCTATATAGACTAACTGAAGAGTCTTCTTTGTGCATCTGATAAGGCAGATGTCAATTCATAAAAGCGTACATCAGAATACACATATGGGTCTTCAAGGCACATCAAAGCTCTTAAGTCTGAGGTATAGCAAAAAATAAAGACAGCTGGCTCTACGAAACCGTTTCAATAGGTGTCTGTCTGTAGCTAAGCATGCCGTGTCACATTTTTAACGTAAAAACCATCAACCTGTAGAAACTTTGGAAAATACCTCCAAAGTTCTGCCACTGCACTTTCCCTTGTCTTTAATTAGATCAGACAGGGCAGGGGAGAGGTGCTAGTTCTCTATATAGACCAAAACGTCACCGGCCAAATTTCCATGTGACCCTCAAGTTTCGCCTTTATCCTCCTCCTCTGCCATGTGTGTGTTTAACATTTGACACCATCAGCGCTGCAGCCATCCACTTCAGGGACTGGATGTGACCTTCCCCCCCAGAGTTGCACGCTGCCTTGAGCGAACCCCAGCCGGCAATAGCAGACGTGGAAATCCCAGTGTCAAGACAGCAGGTTTTTACATCGTCTGGCCAGTGCCTCTAATCTGTGCTCATCCTGTGTTGTAGGAAGGAGTTGTGCTGAAGAGACTTCCCCGTAGGCCAGTCAGCGAATGTACAAAGGCTGTAATAAATGTTAAACCTTTCTCCCCGATCCTGTAAACCACATCATACGGAATAGAAACCAGAGGAATGATTCAGTGGTGAGTGCATGCATCTAAAAATCCCATAGTTAGAGCTGTTGCATATAACTATAACGGCCGTCCTTCTACCCTACAGAATCCTCAGATTTACTCCAAAGTCCCTCGAACTACAGGATGAGAACTTGCTAGAAGAGAACTCTACATACCTTGCCAAGCTACAAATGCCAGGATCTCTTTAGTTAACATAGAATCAAAGTGATATAGCAACATAGCACAGATACACCTCTACAGAAATACTTCAGCAAGATGCTCCGAGTGAGGCGCGGATAAAGCAGCGGAAGTGTTCAGTTACAACTTGTAAAAGTGCACCATAAAAGCCACAAAATAAAGAGACTTTTGTGTCAATAGAAATGCACTGGCAATGGAAGAGAAAGATGCTGCAATTCTCTCTCTCGTACTCTAGATGCAAACTGAAGCACAGGCGAACAGTTTTACTAAAGCCCATACATGTCTATCCAGATGTACTTTCCACGGGACCCAATAAAACGTACTGCCAGGGAAGCATTTACAGAAGACTTCTTGGTTTCGGATGATTCTGAGTTAAACTTTCCCATAGAAATAAATGGGGAAATCAATCTCACTGAGAAGCATTGCCTGGGAACAAGCACAAAGTTTGACCTGTATGTTGCCTGACGACACGTGACAGCAAGACGTTGGCATGCCTTGCAATGCAGCCCACAGAAAAGCAGCCCAATTTTTTCCCCACTGGGCCAGAACAGTTCTTTCCATAGACAGGACTAGCTGTTCCAGGAAGGTGGGGGACAAAATTCATCTACATCAGGGGTGCCTAAACTTTTTGGGCTGCAGGCCAGTCATGTGGTTCAGGGGGGTGGTCACTATGGCCTGTGGGCTGGATCCTGCCCCCGACGCTAATTGATCCGGCCCACGAAGCCCTCGTCACTCCCGGGAGTGATGAGGGCTTTGGGGCCGGATGAATTGGCGTCGGGGGCCAGATCTGGCTCACAGGCCGTAGTTTGGGCACTCCCGGTCTACATATATAAGTGGGCCTGTGGGTCTGCTTATACAGGAGCCAAACAAGTTGGGCTATTCTCAGAGCAGCCTCTCTCCCACAGGAGAGCAGCCCCTTGCGAGCATCCAGTTGGAAAATATCCCCATCCTCTTTGCAAAGCAGACACATCAAGCAGTGCAAGCTTTCTCCAGGTCAAATTCAACATCCAACATTTTGCATTGGAAGAGCAAAGAAGGCCCTTCTCCTCCCTGCCTCCAGGTGCTCTGCTGCCCTAAGGCAGCAATGGCCAACCTGGGCACTCCAGGTGTTCTTGGACTTCAATTACCAGAAACCCAAATCAAGTACTCCTGCTGATCAGGGCTTCTGGGAATTGGAGTCCAAGAACACCTGGAGTGCCAAGGTTTGCCACCACTGCCTTAGGGAGTGCTGTTCTATGCTGCTGCTGGTGGGAGATTAGCTTTAAAAACTGTCTAACACAGATAAAAGGGGTCAAGAACAGCGTTTGCTTGGAAAGTTTTGTTGTGGATTCCTGTTCACAAAACTTCCCTTACAGCAAGAGTCTCATGTAGGTAACCTTTCCCACCGGAAGGTGTCTGCAGCCACTGCTTTCAGAACCTAGAGTAGGATCACCACTTTCTACAAAAGGAAGGCTATTGATTGTCATTGCTATCGTGGTTTGGACAAAAGGGACAGAAAGGCTAGTGTCAAATCCAAGAATCATTAACAGTTTGGAAGAGGTTGCATTTTGGAATATCGCCTGGGATGGAGTGGGCATCAGCCTAGCCATGAGAGATATGCCCAGACGCAGATCACAAGCAGAATCTGGTATCTCATCTTTTGATGGGGTTTAGGCTCCTATGTGTAGGAGGTACAGTACTACGTGCATAGTTAGTCAACTTCCTTCCATTCACCACCCAGACTTTCTCACTCCCTTTTACTGCTTTGTTTTGGGTGACAACTAACTTTGCATTTACAGCAATGGTTTCACACAACTAGCCGAAGATTGAAGTGGCGACGCAACCTTATTTTCTAAGTGTGGGGAAGACGCGGGAAAAATGACAACTCCATCTTGCTCCTGTTAGCTGCAGGAGCCAAAGTGTAAAACTTGGCACCCAAAAAAGTATTATTCTGACAAATAGCAGACAGAAGAGTAAACAGAAAGTGGGAAAATAGGAGGAAATTTTAAAGAATTAAAACATTCCCAGTTCTGATCAACCCTAAGCATGCTTATGCCTGAGTAAATCCCAGCTACCCTTGGTGAGAGATACTTTTGAATAACCACGCATAAGATTATGCTGTTAGTGTGCTAAAACAGAGGGCAACTGGCTTATGTCATGCTTGGTGATGTCCGGATCCCATAGATCAAGAGGGAATTGGCCCTCAGGTGGGTTTTGTGAAAACCCATTCTTTGTTTTGTGAGACTAACAGCACATGTCACTTCAAAAGGAAGCACCAGCAAGAGGTTTATTGCAAGGTTTGTTATCATTAACTTGTATACTACCGAGGCCGTTACTTTTTTGGACTACGACTCCAGTTTCCCCAGAAGTTATACTGCCATAAAGCCAGAGCCGAGTGAGATGAACTCAATTCAGATGGCAGCGTGAGATGAACTCAATTCAGATGGCAGCGGCATCAAGACGACAAAGACTATGGGTGTGTCCAAAAAAGCAGCCCATTAAAACAAGACCTCCAAATGAACAGCTCCTTTTGTAAAAGGGAGAAATTGGACACAGAAGGTTGTAGGTTCAGATTTCCATATTTGAGATGAGACTTTCTGCAAACTGGAAGGGCAACCACTGCCGTGTTACCTGGGGGGTTTGGGCAGAGGAAAAGTCTAACCCTCCAAAAAAGAACCTCCCGCCCCCCCCCCCCCCCCCATCTCTGGCCCTTCCTGCTTTCATTCTGAACTCATCCCTTGCAACGTCAAGGGAGAGAAATTAATACTCCCAACCCAACGTCTTTATGAGGCTGCCTGGCATGTGGTTTGGCAAAGGCATGTATAAAAATGGATGGTAAGACCGTATGCCATCCCGAAATAAAACTTGAAATTCAACACTCCTTGAGGTTCCCTCCACAACCCACCCTTTTCAAAAGTAGACCCTTCTTCAGAACGGCCTCTTCTTCACATGTCAGCTGTCAGGACGGTTTCTCACCGCTGCTGAGACACTGTGGATGAAATACATACCACGGTACAGCCTATCAGACTTAAACAACTTGTTTCCAAACTGAAGAGTGGTTCCAATCTTGTTTCCAAGATTGGAACAACCAAACCGGGCAGTCTATGGAACATGGAATGCTGCAATTCAAAGTCATGCTCGTCTAAAGGAGTTTAGTTCTGCTAAAACTCAGCAGGACTCGCTTCTACAATTGCTCCGTTATTTATCCTGAAAAGGGTGCCATCCATAACAAGGACAGCCAGGAGGGGCTGTTTCATCCTCTACCAGAGCTTGGAAAAGTTAATAATCGGATTACAACTCCCCAAATCCCTTTGACAAAAATCAACGTTTCCAAACTTAGTTCTTTTCCTCTTCCTTCCATTTCTCCGCTCAAAACTGCCAATCCTCAGGCACAGTGTCAGAAGGTGACGGGGAGTCAGGACACCAATTTGAGAGACCTAAGGGGAAGGAAGGGAAAGGGCTTAAGTTGCTCCACCACCGCAGCCCCGTCACGCCTTCTGCAACTGTAAACTCCAAGGCTGCTTTTCATTTTAGGAACGGCAAACCATGGTGTCTCCCGTGCAACATATGATTTGGCCTGCCACAGTCCTCCTTACTTATGCACTCTCAGGGAGGGATGCCAATAGGCATAAGGGTGCAGGGGTCCTATTTGTAAACTCTGCCTTTCTGAAATAGCCTAGAGGCAAAGTGGTTTGGCCCACCCCCCCATGCAGACCAGCCCATTCTTCAAAATCAGAGTTGGAGCCAAGAATTTCACAACCATAAGAACAAAAGCTCCGGTGGGCGCTCCCAAATCTCTTCCAAAGGGCAGCAGAGTTGTGCCATGCTTACCTCCTTACTCCCAAGCCTAAACAAGGTGCTTTTTCATACATGGGACAAAGGAACCTGTTTATGGTAGGAAGTGGAACTGGGCAGTCCAGTCCTGGCTGTCAGAGCCGTGTTTGCTTCGCTGTACATGGTAGTGTTCACAGGTTTCCCACTCTGGCAGCATCTCCCTGTGAACCGCTTCCAAGACTCCAAAGTCTTGCCCGACCAAATCCAGACCCCTGAAGTGATCCCCACCACTAGACACATGAAGTACTTCAACATGAAGACGGCATAGTCAGGTTTCAGCTTGTGCTTCTCCCCAAAGCAGGAGCAGTTCTGAGCCGTCTCCCAGCGCTCCCGGTAGTGCTGTTCATAGATGTAGCAGGCCACCACAATGGTGGCCGGGACAGTGTAAAGGACGGTAAAGATGCCAATGCGGATCATCAGTTTCTCCAGCTTGTCTGTTTTGGTGCCTCCTTGTTTAATGACACTGCGGATCCTGAAGAGGGACACGAAACCGGCCAGCAGAAACATGGTCCCAGTGAAAAGGTACACGACTAAAGGAGCCAGGACGAAACCTCGGAGTTTGTCTAGGTTCTGGTTGCCCACGTAGCAGATGCCAGCCACTGGGTCACCGTCCACCGAGCTCAGGGCCAGCACGGCAATGGATTTGATGCTTGGGATAAGCCAGGCGGCCATGTGAAAATACTGGGAATAGCTGGCAATGGCCTCGTTCCCCCATTTCATCCCAGCAGCCAGAAACCAGGTGAGAGACAAGATTACCCACCAAATGGAGCTGGCCATGCCAAAGAAGTAGATCAGGAGGAAAACCACCGTGCAGAGGGCAGGGCCTGTGGTCTCGTAGTGGATGTGGTTGTAATCTTTGTTGCAGGCCACACTGGCGTGGCCCACCACCAGCCGAATGATGTAGCCGATGGAAACGAAGAGATAGCAGGCGGACAAGAAAATGATGGGGCGCTCAGGGTAGCGGAACCTCTCCATGTCAATCAGAAAGGTGGCCACTGTGGTGAAGGTGGAGATGAAGCAGAGGACGGACCACAGGCCGATCCAGAAGGTAGCAAAACTCTTCTCATCTGGGGTGAAATAGGGCTGGAAGCAAGGGACGGCGCAGTTGCGGACATGGCCGGTCTCGATCTTGTTGTAGAGAGGGTGGGTTTCTTTGGAGATGAAGACCAAGGGCTCTCTACATTCGCACCCCCTCTTGCAGTCCCTGCTCAAGGGGGTGAGGTGCCTGGGGTCCCCGCCTTTGGCAGAGCGCGTGGGCTTAGTAAAGAACGGCGGCAACGTGGTGGGGGCCGCCTCCGTCCGGTTGTAATCCATGCACAGCATCTCGGCATCGCCCAGGACGGGCAGCTTGTCGCAGTTCATCCGCTCTGGCCAGGCAAAGCCGTACTGCCTCATCAGAGGCGAGCAGCCGGCCTTGGCCCTCTCGCACACTGACCGGCAGGGCGGCAAGGGCTTGGCATAGTCCAGCAGGCAGATGGGGGTGTACATGCTGCAGAGGAAGAACTTCAGGTCCAGCGAGCACTGGATCTCCACCAGGGGCCAGAACTGGTGCACCTCCAGCCCGGCTTCGTCCTGGGTGTCGTGGTTGAACTGGTTGGGCATGTAGGTCAGGTTGTAGCCGATGCCTTTGCACATGGGCACCGTGATCTCCTGGCAGGCGATGGCCTTGGAGGCGGCGGGCACCGGCAAGGGCGCCTCCAGCAAGAGCAGCAGCGTCAGGCTCAACAGCAGCGCATCTCCCTGGCAGCTGGCAGGGCGAAAGCCAGCCATGGCAAGCAGGGCGGGGCTGCCGCCAGTCGCCCCTTCTCCCCGGGTTCGAGTCCCAGGAAGGCGGCCTTGCTTGCCCTGAGCTTTTTTATTTATTATTATTATTATTATTTGCCCAGGGCCACTTCCAGTTCCAAGGCGATCTCAGTCAGGTGCTGCTTCCTTCCCGGGCACGGAACTTCCCCGGAGCTTCTCGTCGTCCCCTTCCTCCTCCTCCTCGCCGCTCCCTCCTGGCGGTTGCGCTGCCCAGGCGGCGGATCGAACCCGGCGGCGGCGGCGGGACTACAACAGCGGAGGAAGGCCAACTCCACCCGAACCCGGCGCCGAGGCTCGAACTCTCGAAAGTCCCTTCAGAGAGGGATCCCGGGACAGGGAGGGCAACGCACGCCGCTTCCACCACCCCCAGCCCATGCGATCGGCGGGGCAGCGGTCGGTGTCGGTCCCCGCCGGGGCTACTCCTCAGAGAGTCAAGTCCGCCGGGCGCTGGGCTCGCCGGGGAGCCCTCATGGCCGCTCCGAAAGCCAGGCACAGGCAGCCCGAGGGTCGGCGGCGGCGCCCGAGCCGGGCTGCTTCAGGTCCCGAACTCTCTCCAAGCCGGCTCCTTTCAAGGCGAGGGAAGCAGAGCGGGCTTAGTCCGCCTCGCCGCCGCCGCCGCGCGTAGAAACACCCTCTCGGCAGCGCCTCCTCAGGCGAATGGAGCGCCCCGAGTCGATAGGCCGAGCCACCTGCGCTCTAAGGCTCTCAGGAGACGGCGACGCCCCGCCCCCTACCGCCCCCCACCGTCTGGACACGCCCACCCGCGCAGGAGAGCAGCGGGGGCCCCTTTGCCCGACGACGGACGGCCCCCCCTCCCCCCTGCTGCCATGACGCCGAGGCCTGGACCTGGTAGTTCCCTCCCTGCTCCCTCCCTCACAAGTTAGAGGGGAGGGCAGGAAGGTGGACGGCGTCATGGGAGGAGCATACCTGTCAAGTTTGGAATTTAAAAATAAGGGAAACTTTGGTCACACCCCTCTGTGGGTGTGGCTAAATCTGTGGGCGTGGCCAAATCTGACCATGTCACTTGCTGGGCTCTAGTCATGCCTGCCACATAACCATGATAACGTATGCAAATAAACACAGAGGAGGAGGCTCTTCGCTCCCCTCCCCTCGGTGGCTCTTTGCTGAACTGGAGCCTCCTCCGTGACGGAGAAGAAGTTCTGTGGCCCCTCCCATCGTGGTGGCGGGGCTTTCCAGGGACCAACCCCCCCCCCCCCCGCGCTTGCCTTGCCTTGGGGTAGTAGTACATACCTGTCAAGTATCCCGGATTGGCCGGGATTTCCCGTATTTCCGCACCAATTTTCGCCATTTCCTGCCCGGAGCTGCCGCTACCCGGTAATTTGGCAACGGGGGGAAAGGAGTTACTGCGCAGGTCCTTTCTACGCATGCGTAGAACTCTTCTACGCATGCGTAGAACCCTTCTACGCATGCATAGAAGGCTTCTGTGCAGAAGGGGATGCGTAGAAGCCTTCTATGCATGCGTAGAAGTAAGCTGCGCAGAACGGTTCTGCGCAGGTATGTTCTGCGCAGGTCCCATAATCTCCGGAGCTGCGCTTGACAGGTATGGTAGTAGTAGTAGCCCTGCTTGGTCAGGAGCAGGTGGATGGCTGGTGTTTGGGGCCACCTGACAAGGATGCAAGAAAACTGGGGCTAACGGTTGTGATCCCAAAGAGAAATGAACATCGTTAAGGCCAATAATAAAGTCTATATTTATTCTTGAAAGAGTAATACTTGATATTTGACTTCAGTGAAACTTCAAATAAAAATTAGTTAACTCACTGTCTCTGATTTGCAAAAATAATGTAAACAGTTCATAGGATTCTATATCAGAAATAACTATATTTCATACCTGTCAAGCGCAGCTCCGGAGATTACGGGACCTGCGCAGAACGTTTCTGCGCAGGTCCATTCTACGCATGCGTAAAATCCTACGCATGCATAGAAGGCTTTTACGCATGCGTAGAAGGGTTCTACGCATGCGTAGAAAGGACCTGCGCAGAAGGGATGCGCAGTAACTCCTTCCCCCCCCCCCGCTGCAAAATTATGGGGTAGCGGCAGCTCTGGGCGGGAAATGGAGAAAATCAGTGCGGAAATACGGGAAATCCCAGCCAATCCGGGATACTTGACAGGTATGCTATATTTTGACTTCCGTTTTAACTTCAAATAAAAATAGTTGATTCACTGTGCCCGTATCCAAGGGTAAAGTAAATGGTTCATAGTATTCTGTACAAAATATAAGTAATATGGTAGACTGCGATGCGTCTATATAACTCTTTGCTCAAAGTTCTCTGGTTAAATCTACGTAAACTCTTTTCTTTGACTCAGCTTGACTTCGCCGAAACACTTTGCTTTGACTTTGTTTAACTTCCTTTGTTTAACTTCTTCGAACCCGTTCCGGGATACGGTTTTTGAGACTCTTGATCGCAGTCTACCATATTACTTATATTTTGTACAGAATACTACGAACCATTTACTTTACCCTTGGATACGGGCACAGTGAATCAACTATTTTTATTTGAAAGTTTCACTGAAGTCAAATATCAAGTATTACTCTTATGACTAGGTAAGCACTTTGGGGCACAGCATTGAGTGAAAGATGTTATATCAGTCAAATAAATAAATAAAGCAATCTCTGAAATGCCCTGTGTCTTCTATTTTCTGCAGTTTACTGAAAATGACGACCTAGAGAACGAAAATAAACTGTAGCCTTGTTGGAATATCTAGCTAGGGAGCAATCAGTTATTTCGGAGAAATGATCTGAACCGTGTTTCCAGAACATCCACTCCTAGATCTGACCGCACATCTGAAGTTCATGCAGTGTCAGATTCTTCCTGCCATTCACCAGCAGGTATAGCAGTGTCTGTTAGTTTGCTTAATTAATGACGCACGCACGCACGCACACACACACATTTAACCTCAAGAATCAGAAGATAATCTGTTTTCAAGATTTAACTGGCCTGATAAAAGTATTAATTGATAGCCATCCTGGTAAAGCTCATAGTGTATCAGATACAGAATCATGACACTTGGAATTAAACCTGCTCATCCACAAAACTCTTTTTTTTTGGGGGGGGGGGGGGGGGGGTAGGTATGTTATCAAAAAAGAGGACATGCTTCACGAAAAGGGGGACACCTGTTCAAACAGAGGACTGTTTCCTCTAAAAATGGACATATGACTGCAGTGGCTCAAGTGGCTAAGACACTGACTGGGAGGCAGAAGGTCAGCAGTTCGATTCCCGAGTACTGCAGGATGGAATGAGCTGTCTTTGTCCTAGCTCCTGCCAACGTAGCAGTTCGAAAGCAAGAAATTGCAAGTAGATAAATAGGGAACACTTCATTGGAAAGGTAACAGCGTTCCGTGCACTCCGGTGTCTAGTCATGCCTGCCAAATGACCACGGAAACGTCTGCAGAAGCAGACAGCGCTGGCTCTTTGGCTTTGAAACAGAGATGAGCACTGCACCCTAGAGTCAGATACGAGTGGCTTTCAAGCAAGGGAAACCTTTACCTATACCAAATAGTCTTACACCAAAATTATATTAGTGGGATTCAATATTATGTTACTTGGTTACCTTTTGGAAATTGGAGGTGGGAGATGTGTACCAGCAGGCATATGCATACAACCCAACAACAGTTTCCACATTTTAGGGTCTGTTGGTCTGTCTGCTCCTACAAAACTTTCTTTGGAAGAGTTTAACCAAGATAAGAGGCTCAACACTTCCTTTCTAAAATTTAGTTTGCCAGAAGACAGTTTAAACCAGTCATTAGCCACTATCAGAAGTCTGAAGACCACACAAGATACCAGTGGACTTTGGAGAGTAAACAGGGCCTTAGCTGGGGGGGGGGGACCACTCTCAAAAGCCCACCCCACCCCATGGTGCCAATGTTATATACAATGGAACCTCATACAACAATCGCCCCGTATAGCAATGAAATCGTATAACAATTAGGTTTGTGGGGGAATGGTGTTCCACATAACAATTTTTCCTATGGAAAAAATCGTACAACAATTTTTAAATGGGAAAAACCACTTAGCGAAAAAAATCATACGATGCATCCCATAGGAAAAATTGCTATACGATGCATGCATCATATAGCAATTGTTTTGGACAACAACGAGCCTCATGGAACAGATTAAAATCGTTGTATGAGGTACCACTGTATGTGAGTGCGACATTGTAGCCCCTCCTGTAAAATTTTTGCAACTCCTGAAAAAATTTTCACACACCCCAATCTGGAATCCTGGTTACAGCCTGGAGATAAAGCCATTTCTGTGCCCCACCCACCTTCAAACTGGGGAAGGAAGCTTCACAACCCACCCCTGTCCAAAAGTGATGCTCACACAATTAAGAACACTGTGTAAGAGGAGCATGCATGCATGCTGATGGGGAGGGGGACATAAAACATGCCAAAATGGCCCCTGGAGGGCACAAGAAGAGTTCTTGAGTGGGAAAAGAGACATCTCACTGCAAACAAAGGTCCGCATAGTCAAAGCAATGGTATTTCCGGTGGTAATGTATGGTTGTGAGAGCTGGACCATTAGAAAGGCTGAGCGAAGAAAAATAGATGCCTTTGAGATGTGGTGCTGGAGGAGAGTTTTGAGAGTCCCCTGGACAGCGAGGAGAACAGTGTTCTTGAGTTTGCTGCACCACATCAGGTGGCAAAATCTCTTGGGGCAACCATAGGGCTGGTTGCCCAATTGCTCTACCTAATGCATGGTGTCCTGATATCCCTCCCCTGATCTATAATACATTGGCGTGAAGCTCTGTAATTAGCCCCATATCATCTGTGATGCATAGCTGTCAAGTATCCCTCATTGGCCGGGAAAACGCCTATTTTACCCTCTTTCCCGCCGTCATCCCTTATTAATTAGACTGCAATGCCCTATTGCCGCCATTGGAAGGCAGCACATGACAAGCATAGCTGTCAAGTATCCCTTATTTGCCTGGAAATTTCCCTTATTTCCAAATCCAAAACTTGACAGGTATGCTGCGATGACCTCCTAAAATCTCGGGAAAGGGGCAGGTAAAACCCACAGCCAAGGATTCTCAGTAGAACTGAGGAGGGCTGTGTGGGGGTGTTTGGAGTACAGCCAGGATCTCCCTGATAATGAATTCCCTTTCTCCAGCAAGTCTTTCCAGTTCCCCCACTGAAGGACCAGTTCTTTGAAGAGGCCCATATATTTTTTTGCCAGGCCTGAATCATCTCAAAAATGCCCTGGTAAAAAGAAAACCAAAATAAAAAGGGTAAAGAAAAAAAAGAAGGAAAGAAATCAGGAGAAATTCATTTCCAGTTTTGAAAGACAATTATGGGGTGGGATCTTAAATGTGTGTGTGTGTGGGGGGGGGGACTGTGGCCTATTTGAGAAGTAAATCACCCACTCCTGGAAAATTCCTTTCTAGGGGTAGCAAATGAAATGGTTTGGGGGAGGATTGGTTATTGCTGGAGAGAGAGAGAGAATGAGATAGTTTTGGACTTTGCTTCTTCCGGTGTGCGGGAAAACCGTATCTTCATTGCTGGATTTTCCTCTGCCCTTAATACAATGTGAGTGAATGATTTCTGGACCATCGTGAAAATCCAGCTGGATAAGCCGGTTATGGGTCTGGCTAGTCCACCTTCTGATTTCTTTTCTTATGTGACCCATTAGCTATGCTGGCTAGGATCAATGAGGTGTAGGCCAGAAATCTTGCGGGGGGGGGGGGCACTTTGCCCACACCTCTCCTCTTCCTCTCTGGGACACACACACACAATGTTCTGTGGCAATTTGTCCTCCCACTTTGGATCGGCTGAGCCATTGGCAGAGTTTGAAAAACGTACTTTCTTGGACTGCTGGCTGGAAGAATCTAGGACTTGTTGTCTGAATAAGTGACTTTTGCAGGCATTGGTTATTACATTCAGCTACCCTCACTCTGCAGGGATGGAGGAATCACAATATGGGATCAAAATTGCTGGGAGAAACCTCAACAATTTGAGATATGCAGATGATACCACCCTAATGGCAGAAAGTGAGGAAGACCTAAAGAAGCTCCTGATTAGGTTGAAAGAAGAGAGTGCAAAAGCTGGCCTGAGACTCAATATCAAGAAAACCAAGATAATGGCAACAGGCCATATCAGTCCCTGCAAAATAGATGGGGAAGAAGTAGAAGCAGTAACAGATTTTACTTTCTTAGGATCCAAGATCACTGCAGATGAAGATAGCAGGCATGAAATAAAAAGGCGACTGATTCTTGGGAGACAAGCTATGAAAAACCTGAGGAACATAGTGAAAAGTAGAGACATCTCACTGCAAACAAAGGTCCGCATAGTCAAAGCAATGGTATTTCCGGTGGTAATGCATGGTTGTGAGAGCTGGACCATTAGAAAGGCTAAGCGAAGAAAAATAGATGCCTTTGAGATGTGGTGCTGGAGGAGAGTTTTGAGAGTCCCCTGGACAGCGAGGAGAACAAATAGGTCAATATTTGAAGAGATTAGCCCTGAGTGCTCATTATAAGGCCAAATAGTAAAGATGAAGATGAAGTATTTTGGACATCAAATGAGAAGAGAGGACTCACTTGAGAAGGCCTTGATGCTGGGGAAGGTGGAGGGCAAAAGATGAAGGGGACAGCCAAAGATGAGATGGCTAGATGGTATTGTAGACACAATGGGCACAGGGCTGTGCGGACTAAGGAGGATGGTGGAGGACAGAGGTGCCTGGAGAGCGATGGTCCATGAGTTCGCAAAGAGTCGGAATCGACTGTGCGACTGAACAACAACAACCCTCACTCTGGATTGGGAAGTTTCATAAGTTAACTAGGCATTTGTTTTTGCATTGCAAACCTTCTGACTGTACTGCAGGTTGAACAGAATTAATCTAGAGTTGCTGAGGAAACAGGGTGTACCCCCCTCTCCTCCTTCATCTTCATCTTCCTACATACATACATCAGAAGTTGTTCATACTTTGGATAAAGGTGGGGGAAATTTGTGAGAAACCTGAGATCCCTATTGAAAAAAACTCAGGGGCAAATCTTGTTGGCTTCGCGCACCAAGTATCAGTCTGGTTTGCCCCCATGGCTTTGGTGCTCCTGGGGTCGTGTCTCTATTGTTTAATGCAATCAAGGCCTGTGATGAGGTGATAATGATCTTTGGCTTACAAAACTTAGCACCTCCTGGGAGTAATGCTAACGGCTTGCAATTAAAATGGGATTTGGAATTGGTGGCAGAGTCCATTGAGTTGTGTCGAAGCCATATGGGACTTCTGCTTTATTGCCACCCTGAAGCAGTAGAATACATAGCAGAAGACTATCTCTAAATTAGGGACTGCAGTGGCTCAAGTGGCTAAGACGCTGACTGGAAGGTGGCAGGCCAGCAGTTCGATACCTGAATACTGCAGGACGGAATGAGCTCCCATCTTTGTCCCAGCTCCTGCCAACCTTTTTTGTTGTTCAGTCGCACAGTCGATTCCGACTCTTTGCCACCCCATGGACCATTGCCCTCCAGGCACCTCTGTCCTCTACCATCCTCCTCATCCCGCCCAGCCCTGTGCCTACTGCGTCCATGAGGACATCTAGCCATCTCATCCTTGGCTGTCCCCTTCTTCTTTTGCCCTCCACCTTTCCCAGCATCAAAGCCTTCTCAAGTGAATCCTCCCTGCTCATTTGATGTCCAAAGTACTTCATCTTCATCTTTGTTATTTGTCCTTCTAAGGAGCAGTCAGGGCTAATCTCTTCTAATATTGACTTATTTGTTCTCCTCGCTGTCCAGGGGACTCTCAAAACTCTCCTCCAACACCACATCTCAAAGGCGTCTTCTCCTGCGCTCAGCCCTTCTAATGGTCCAGCTCTCACAACTGTACATTACCACTGGGAATACCATTGCTTTGACTATGCAGACTTTTGTTTGCAGTGAGATGTCTCTACTTTTAACTATATTCCCCAGGTTTCTCATAACTTGTCTCCCAAAAATCAGTCTCCTTTTTATTTCATGGCTACAATCCCCATCTGCAGTGATCTTTGCTCCTAGGAAAGTAAAATCTGTCACTGCTTCTACTTCTTCCCCATCTATTTTCCAGGGACTGATTGGGCCTGTTGCCATTATCTTGGTTTCCTTGATATTGTGTCTCAAACCAGCTTTTGCACTCTCCTCTTTCAACCTAATCAAGAGCTTCTTTAGGTCTTCCTCACTTTCTGCCATGAGGGTGGTATCATCTGCATATCTCAAGTTGTTGATGTTTCTCCCTGCAATTTTGATCCCATATTGTGATTCCTCCATCCCTGCATTGTGCATTATGTGCTCTGTGTATAAGTTGAATAAGCAGGGTGACAAAATGCAGCCTTGTCTTACTCTTTTTCCTATTCCAAACCACTCCGTCATTCCATACTCTGTCCTAACTGTTGCTTCTTGATTCTTGTACATATTTCTCATGAGGCATATAAGGTGTTCTCGTATTCTCATCTCCCTAATCACTGGCCACATCTTATTGTGGTCCCACAGTCAAAGGCCTTGGTGTAGTCAATGAAGCAGAAGCACTTACTTACATTTCTATACCGCCCATTTGGGAAATCTCCCACTCTGGGCGGTGTACATAGAAATATCAAATAAACAAACAAAACACACAACAAATCAAAAGCAGAACAACCAAACAAATACATCCCAAAGTAAAATAAAATAGAATAGTGGGCATCTGAGGTCACAGAGGATCAACTAGCTGGCTAATTTATTGCTAAATGGGACCAAACCCTGGAAGGCCTCCATGAATAAGAACGTTTTTAATTGTTTCTAAAAGATATCTAGTGATGAGGCCTGGTGCAGCTCCACCGGTAGTGTGTTCCACAGTGTTGGTGCTGCCACCGAGAAGGCTCTATTTCTAGTTATAGACTTTTTAGCCTGGGGCACCCAAACTATGGTCCATGGGCCCAATTAGGCCCACAGATATCTTTAATCTGGCCCGGGCTGAGAACCCGGGCCCTCTCTGGACCGCCCCATGGCCTGACGTAGCAATATGTCACCTACGGTGGCAGTAGCGATCAGGCTTCGGCCCTGTTGGTTTGAGCAGCCCCTGCTTGGTCCCAGCGCTTCAGAAGCCTTTAGCAACATGGATTGACACGTTGAAAAATTTTTCAGAGCCTTCTCAGTTTCAAAATCTGCAGTGCTGGAAGGGTAAATCTGGCACGCCAAGGCTGACGTCAGTACAGCGTGCCAGGTTTACCCTTCCAGCACCATGGATTTTGTAATGGAGAAGGCTTGTAAAAAAATTTCAATGCGGTGATCCACGTTGCTAAAGGCTTCTGAAGTGCTGGCACAGAGCGGAGGCTGCTTGGACCAGCAGGAGCAAAGCCCAATCGCCACCGCCGCAGTGGAATCAGCCCACCTCCGCCCCCCACAACTGCATTTCAGGGGCGGGACCGGCCCATGGGGGGAAAAGTTTGGGCACCACTGTCCTAGCCATCCCGGGATTGGCACCTGGAGCTGCACCGACTATGATCAACGGGCGATGCAAGAAGTTGTTCTAAGGGAGAGATTGTAGGAATCGGGGCCGCTAGGACGGCCGTTAGGTCCCGGAGGAGACTGATCAAGGAAAGACACGAGGCAATATGGAGCGAGATCAGATCAGTGGTTTATTGAAGGAAAAGTATCTACATTTATAGATCAGAAGGCAAGGCAGGAAAAACCGTCATCCGACAGAAAATCACATCACCTATTTACTCAGGTTAATGAGGAATCTCTCTTGGGGAAGTTAATTAACTTGGGCAAACACTGACAGGAGACAACTATTGTTTAGGGCTTACACTAGGGTAAATATGGCTTTTATTTGTTCCCCAGATTAGGCTTACTGTGAGTGGAGTAATTGCCTAATAGGTAACAGGAGTTTAGCGATGTGCTTACCCGGCAGAATCATTGGTCAGGTCAGAAGCGGGTGAGTCAAACCCTATAATTAATCCACCCCCCTTAATTTCTATACTGGCAAGGGCCAGTGACCAGGGGTCTTCCTCGTCCGGTGTAACCTCTGCCAAGGTTTTATGCCAATTGGGCATGCGGAATCCACAAGAGATGCTCTGATACATAACAAGTTCCCAAACTGTATAGGGCAGTGGTGGTGAACCATGGGACTCCAGCTGTTCTTGGACTTCAATTCCCAGAAGCCCAAGTCAGCACACCTGCTGATCAGGGCTTCGGGGAATTGAAGTTCAAGAACAGCTGGAGTGCCAAGGCTGGCCACCGCTGGTATAGGGCCTTATATGATAACACTAACACGTTGTGACTTACACAGTAGGCAACAGGTAACCAATGCAGACATGGCAAGGCTAGGGAAGTATGATTGAATTTCTTTATGCATGTCGACAGCCTGGCTGTTGCATTCTGGACCCGCAGTAATCTCCTGTGATTCCCCCCTTTGGCAGAGAGTGTGGGCTTGGTAAAGAACTGGGGAAATATGATGGGGGCCGCCTCCATCCCGTTGTAATCCATGCACAGCATCTCAGTGTCACCTAGAATGGGCAGCTTGTCGCAGTTCATCCGCTCTGGCCAGGCAAAGCCGTACTGCCTCATCAGAGGCGAGCAGCCGGCCTTGGCCCTCTCGCACACTGACCGGCAGGGCGGCAAGGGCTTGGCATAGTCCAGCAGGCAGATGGGGGTGTACATGCTGCAGAGGAAGAACTTCAGGTCCACAGAGCACTGGATCTCCACCAGGGGCCAGAACTGGTGCACCTCCAGCCCGGCTTCGTCCTGGGTGTCGTGGTTGAACTGGTTGGGCATGTAGGTCAGGTTGTAGCCGATGCCTTTGCACATGGGCACCGTGATCTCCTGGCAGGCGATGGCCTTGGAGGCGGCGGGCACCGGCAAGGGCGCCTCCAGCAAGAGCAGCAGCGTCAGGCTCAACAGCAGCGCATCTCCCTGGCAGCTGGCAGGACGAAAGCCAGCCATGGCAAGCAGGGCGGGGCTGCCGCCAGTCGCCCCTTCTCCCCGGGTTCGAGTCCCAGGAAGGCGGCCTTGCTTGCCCTGAGCTTTTTTATTTATTATTATTATTATTTATTTATTTTTTGCCCAGGGCCACTTCCAATTCCAAGGCGATCTCAGTCAGGCGCTGCTTCCTTCCCGGGCACGGAACTTCCCCGGAGCCTCCTCCTTTTCAGTTCTGGCGCTCCTCGTCGTCCCCTTCCTCCTCCTCCTCCTCCTCGCCGCTCCCTCCTGGCGGTTGCGCCGCCCAGGCGGCGGATCGAACCCGGCGGCGGCGGCGGGACTACAACAGCGGAGGAAGGCCAACTCCACCCGAACCCGGCGCCGAGGCTCGAACTCTCGAAAGTCCCTTCAGAGAGGGATCCCGGGACAGGGAGGGCAACGCACGCCGCTTCCACCACCCCCAGCCAATGCGATCGGCGGGTCAGCGGTCGGTGTCGGTCCCCGCCGGGGCTACTCCTCAGAGAGTCAAGTCCGCCGGGCGCTGGGCTCGCCCTTATGGCCGCTCCGGAAGCCAGGCACAGGCAGCCCGAGGGTCGGCGGCGGCGCCCGAGCCGGGCTGCTTCAGGTCCCGAACTCTCTCTAAGCCGGCTCCTTTCAAGGCGAGGGAGGCAGAGCGGGCTTAGTCCGCCTCGCCGCCGCCGCCGCGCGTAGAAACACCCTCCCGGCAGCGCCTCCTCAGGCGAATGGAGCGCCCCGAGTCGATAGACCGAGCCACCTGCGCTTTAAGGTTCTCAGGAGACGGCGACGCCCCGCCCCCCCACCGCCCCCACCGTCTGGACACGCCCATCCGCGCAGGAGAGCAGCGGGGGCCCCTTTGCCCGACGACGGACGGCCCCCCCTCCCCCCTGCTGCCATGACGCCGAGGCCTGGACCTGGTAGTTCCCTCCCTGCTCCCTCCCTCCCTCCCTCACAAGTTAGAGGGGAGGGCAGGAAGGTGGTCATGGGAGGAGCATACCTGTCAAGTTTGGGATTTAAAAATAAGGGAAACTTTGGCCACACCCCTCTGTGGGTGTGGCTAAATCTGTGGGCGTGGCCAAATCTGACCATGTCACTTGCTGGGCTCTAGTCATGCCTGCCACATAACCATGATAACGTCTGCAAACAAATACAGAGGAGGAGGCTCTTCGCTCCCCTCCCCTCGGCGGCTCTTTGCTGTCCTGGAGCCTCCTCCGTCTTCAGTGAGAGAGTGACCGAGAAGTCCTGTGGCCCCTCCTGTCGTGGTGGCGGGGCTTTCCAGGGACACCCCCCTCCGCCCCGCTTGCCTTGCCTTGGGGTAGTAGTACATACCTGTCAAGTATCCCGGATTGGCCGGGATTTCCCATATTTATACACACCAATTTTTGGCATTTCCCGCCCGGAGCTGCCGCTACCCCGTAATTTGGCAGCGGGGGAAAGGAGTTACTGCGTACCCCTTCTGCCCTGCTGGTTTGAGCAGCCCCTGCTTGGTCCCAGCGCTTCAGAAGCCTTTAGCAACATGGATCGCCACGTTGAAAAATTTTTCAGAGCCTTCTCAGTTTCTAAATCTGCAGTGCTGGAAGGGTAAATCTGGCACGCCAAGGCTGACGTCAGTACAGCGTGCCAGGTTTACCCTTCCAGCACCATGGATTTTGTAATGGAGAAGGCTTGTAAAAGTTTTTCAATGCGGTGATCCACGTTGCTAAAGGCTTCTGAAGCGCTGGCACAGAGCGGAGGCTGCTTGGACAAGCAGGAGCAAAGCCCAATCGCCGCCGCCGCAGTGGAATCAGCCCACCCCCGCCCCCCACAGCTGCATGTCGGGGGCGGGACTGGCCCATGGGGGAAAAAGTTTGGGCACCACTGTCCTAGCCATCCCGGGATTGGCACCTGGAGCTGCACCGACTATGATCAATGGGCGATGCAAGAAGTTGTTCTAAGGGAGAGATGCTCTGATACATAACAAATTCCCAAACTGTATAGGGCAGTGGTGGCGAACCATGGCACTCCAGCTGTTCTTGGACTTCAATTCCCAGAAGCCCAAGTCAGCACACCTGCTGATCAGGGCTTCGGGGAATTGAAGTTCAAGAACAGCTGGAGTGCCAAGGCTGGCCACCGCGGGTATAGGGCCTTATATGATAACACTAACATGTTGTAACTTACACAGTAGGCAACAGGTAATCAATGCAGACATGCCAAGGCTAGGGAAATATGGTTGAATTTCTTTATCCATGTCGTCAACCTGGCTGCTGCATTCTGGACCCGTAGTAATCTCCTGTGATTCCCCCTTTGGCAGAGAGTGTGGGCTTGGTAAAGAATGGGGGCAATGTGATGGGGGCAACCTCCATCTGGTTGTAATCCATACACAGCATCTCAGTGTCACCTAGAATGGGCATTCGCTCTGGCCAGGCAAAGACATACTGCATCATCAGAGGTGAGCAGCCGGCCTTGGCCCTCTCGCACACTGACCGGCAAGGTGGCAGAGACTTGTCATAGTCCAGCAAGCAGATGGAGGTGCACATGCTGCAGTGGAAGAACTTAAGGTCCAGCGAGCACTGGATCTCCACCAGGGGCCAGAACTGGTGTACCTCCAGCTTGGCTTCGTCCTGGGTGTCATGGTTGAACTGGTTAGGCATGTAGGTCAGGTTGTAGCCAATGCCTTTGCACATGGACATCATGATCTCCTTGTCTCTAGCAAGAGCAGCAGGGTCAGGCTCAGCAGCAGCGTGTCTCCCCAGTTAGCCGGGTGAAAGCCGGCCATGGCAAGCAGAGCGTGCCACGCCAATGGGGCTGCCGCCAATCTCCCACCTTCTTCCACCTCTTCCCAGGATTCTCAAGGTTCGAATCCCAGGAAGGCGGCCTCTGGACCCAATTAGCTTTTTTACCAAGGGCCACTTCCAAGGCTTTGCGCCTCAACGACGATGATGCGTGTAGAAATACAGCCCTGGCAGTGCCTCCTCGGGTGAATGAAGCGCTCCGACAGAGCTCAGGCGACTGCACCGCTGCCCCTCCACCGGGACCCGCCCACCCATGCTAGAGAGTGCCCACTCGCCCTATCTCTGTAGAGATAGTTCAGGATTAATTTGCTCTAGGATCCACTTGCTTGTTTTTCTGGCGGCCCAGGGAAAAGCTCTTGTACAGTACCAAATTTCAAATTAATCAATTTTTGCTCTCCAGTAGCTAAGAGAAACTCAACAATTATTGCTCAAAATTAATTACAATTGTAAATTGTTTTGATTGCACTTTTACTTGTTTTTCTTGCTTATATACAGCTGGGAAGAAGCTACTGGTAGATCTCTGGATGATCTCTGGATGATTTGTGATAAATTGGCAAAGGATTGTGACTCGTCTATTGAATATAAATTGATGATGAATTAATAATCAATAATGGATATCTGTGGTTGAGAGCATGATTCCTTACTGTGTCTCCCAGAAGAACTGCTGGTCTGTTTGGCCTTAGGCAAACTATTCATATCCCAGAGAACCCCCAGGAAAAAGGAATAGTAAACCACTTCTGAATATTCCTCCCCTAGAAAATTCTAAAAGGGGCCAAAATAGGTCAGAATTGACTTGATGGCACATTACTGATATTTTTAATATATTAAAAATAAGACGCATGCAAGCGGACAGAAGCTTCAGTCTGCTAAAATGAAGAATACCAACTGTGCACTGTGATGTCTCTGTCTCCCATCCACTTATGTACACATGGCTTTGGTACATTTCAAAGTTTAAGTTAAAAATGCCCCACTAGATTTTGGGAGCTGCAAGTCAATCCGCCCTGGAGCAGTGAGGTGACATCAATGCTAAATCACTGCGAAAAATTACAGGACCATCTTCATGACCTGTGCCAATCAGTGGTAAATCTTTGTGAAGAATAGCAGAACCATCTATTTAACATCCATGTGCCATAATCTCTCACTGAGACCACTGTTTATTTCAGTGTAGCCCTTCCGTTCAGTTACCGGAGGTTTCGGAGCCATGCAAATTGGGCAGGAACACATCTTTTCTAGCTTCCTCTTCCAACTTAGTCTTCTGTATACAGTATTTTGGACTATGTCTCCCATCAACTTCAGCCAGCACTTCCATGTTCAGGCTTGGCAGGGTGCCATAGCCTGGTACATCTGGAGGGGACTAGATTGTTGCAATATTGTTTCTAAAGGTATTGGCTATTTCATAATGTTCCTAATACTTAATGTTCCTAATACTTAACTTCACCTTCAACTCCCACCACAGTTGGCATGCTGTTGTAATGCACACAGAGATGATTACTCACTGAGCTTGTGAAATCCCCCTCCCCCCCCCAAAAAAAAAGGCATCAAGGCTAAAGTTACTTATTCACCCAGGCTGACCTCAAAAGTCTCTTGTCCTGTAGCAGCTACAGTTGACATGGCCAGCAGAGCTGTGGTAAGATAGGAGGAAGATGAATGGTGCAGGTATGCTATGTGGACACATTAGCCTTCTGCACTGGCATAAAAAAATGCTGTAAGAGCTGAAAGGTCTGCTACATCCAAAACTGTAGAAGCGAATGTAAGAGTTGTTGGATTAGCTGTCAGAGGTGATCTGGTAAGCATGCCAGGCAGCAAAGGTTCTCAGCTTCCTATTCCTGGGGGGGCCTTGAAAGAGCTGAAGATGTCCGAGGCCCGTTGGTCACAGAATATTAGTGCAAAAGCACAACTAGCAAGAAAACAGTGGTGAGCAGAGGCCAGGTTGAGCATAATTAGCCAGTAATGGGCTCTCTTGATTTCCAAAGGGGTAAACGAAGGCGTAAAGAAAAAGAAGCCAGCAATGGGGGATGCCATTTCACACTGACGTCTGATCTGCAAAGGTGGCCCCTCCATTCAAGAAAGTGTTGTGTTGTGTGATTCATCTTGTCACTCTTACTCCCCTTAGAGCTCATCTCTTATTTGAAACTGCTGCATTCTTACCAACAATTTCCACATCGAGCGGGTCTCATAGTTCACCTCTCAAATTAAGCACAGACTTTGACTGTACTTAAATTGGTTGGAAAAATCAGCGGTTTGGGCATCTGGCTTAGAGGCCAGAAGTTTGACATTTGACAGGTGCCTCCAGGGAGAAAAGCCAACCTGCATGTCCTTGGGAAAGAGGCACAGACTCCAGGATGCCCTCAGGAGAAAGGCTTGGTAACACTACTGCTGTGTATTCTGTACCTAAAATGGGTTGCCTTAAGTCAAAACCAAGGTAATGGCACACTATGATGATGATCATCATCATCATTAGTAACAGCAGCAGAAGAGGTATGTGACAGACATAACCTTCTCATTTCAGGCAGAGTTTACTGATCTTGTGATTGGGTGTCAAAGTTACCTATAGGATGTACAGGCACGTTTTACTTCTGCTTCCAGGAGCAACAAGGGCTTCGCAGGCTGGATGAATTAGTATAGGGGGCCAGATCTGGCCCTGGGCCGTAATTTGGGCACCCCCGTTCTAAAGTCCACCCACACAACCCCTGTTTTCTCTACAATTTTTGGTTTCGAACTCGTAACTTGCTTCATTTAAGCATTAACTTTGTTAATGAAAAACTTTATCCACTGTTCTGAATCTAAACCAAAAATTTAATCTGACTGTGTGTATGGAAACATCTGAGCTCTGAATAAAGACCACCAATTTCCTTTGCCTAAGATGGCAACATGCCTCTAGCGAACCTTGCAATGGGGGCACCTCCAAACAGCAAATATTTAATTGATTAGCTAACAAATAAACCTTAGAGTATTTTACGACAAATTGCTAAAGCAATGCCTTTCAGAAGGAATACAGTCTCATTCAGAACTTCCAACCATGGTTTAGCTTGCCTACCAACTGTTTGAAACTCTGGGATGTCTGGACTGAGCTTTGAAAAGTTAGTCCACACTCAGTTTGAGAGGCTGTGTGTCCTACTTTACAAAGGACAGAAGATGTGGTGACCGTTGTCAGTCTTGACAGCTTCAAGAAAGGATTAGACAAGTTCATGGAGGACAAGGGTATCAATGGCTATAATTATGGATACCTAAGGACAACCTCCGGGTTGGAGAGATAGGCAGGATATCTCTCAATGCCATTTCCAGGGAATCCTAAGCAGGTGAAGGCATCTCCTTGGGAATACCCTGAAGGAAATGGTGAGCCACTGTGTGAGACAGAATGCTGAACTGGATGGGCTGTGGCCTGTTCCAGCAAGGCTGTTCTTATGTTCTTATGGACAGTCCTTTACTTGAAAGCCCTCTCTATATGAAATACATCTCATATCTGGCCTTCCAGATGTAACTTCAATTGGAGTATTTGTACCCTCATGATAAGTTTATATTTTTGTGGGGTGATTGTGAACGATGGAGGACTGAAATGTAATGTAAGAAACAATGATTAACAGTAGTCATTAAAAAGCAATGAAGGGGGTGGGGGGGAGAGAGAGAAGCTGTACTGTCCTTGGACAAATCCAAATCCATGGAAGGGATGATACCTCTACTAGACCAGTAAAAAAATAATCACAAACAATTGCTAGCTTTTGTCCTCTACTTGGTAGATCTCAAAGTTCTTCAGGCTGAGGAGTGGGCCACTATCGCTGCGAGGTGGACACGGATGGAGGTAATGCTAAGGCCAGACTCCGCCAAATGGAGGAGGTAGGTTAAGACTTCCTGCAGTCCCACCTGCGGTGGGGACGTTCGCTGGGATGCCAGAAAAGCACAAAAGCGTCTGTATTTGGAGGCATAGGACTTCCTTGTGGAAGGGCGCCGTGCTAACTCCAGGATCCTGGATAGTCTGGAGTTATCCTCCACGCGGTGAGGTGGAGGCTGGGCAGATCCGAGTGGTGAAGCTGGCCCTGCTCCATTTGGAGGAGCGTCGGTGATTCCGGCAGTGTGCGATACTGTGACGACATGTGTAACAGCAGCGGAAACCAGGGTTGGCGAGGCCATGCTGGGGCCACCAGGATTGCGTTGGTCCTGTGTTGGTACATCCTGGTGAGTACCTTCTGGACCAGGGGAAACGGAGGAAAGGCGTAGAGATAGTCTTGATCCCACCGTTTCATGAAGGCATCACCTTCGGAGTTCAGTCCGATGCCTGCTCTGGAGCAGTACCTGCGGCATTTCTTGTTGGATTCCGACGCAAAGAGGTTGATGCTCAGCGTCCCCCAGGGCGCGCAGAGAGACTGAAATACCTCGTTGTCCAGTTCCCATTTGTGTGTCGTCGAGGTGAGACGGCTGAGGTGGTCTGCCAAAACATTCAGTTTGCCCTGAATGTGCACTCCAATCGGGAAAATGTGTCTCTCCAGGCACCATTCCCAAAGCTGTACGGCAAGGTAGAGGAGGATGGTGGATCGCGTCCCTCCCTGCTTGTTCAGGTATGCCACAGCCGTGGTATTGTCCGAGGCCACTTGGACCGCCTTGCCGGTGAGTAGGGCCTCGAAGGAATGTAGGGCTTTCCAAATGGCCAACAGTTCCAAATAGTTGATATGGTGCACCATCTCGTGAGGTGACCAGGTGTCGTTGACCGTGAGAGTCCCGCAAGCAGCCCCCCAGCCGAGGTTGCTTGCGTCGGTCAGTATCTGCAACGAGGGTTGCGGAGGGTAGAAACTCTTCCCCGTGGCCACGTTGAGTGGCGTCGTCCACCACAGCAGTTGGTCCATCAGTTCCGGAGACGGAGTCAACCGTTTGGACTGGCTCTCCCGAAGTGCGTCGAATTCGTGAAGAAGCCACGACTGCAGGGACCGAAATTTCAACTTGGCGTGGGGGATCACTGCCGTTGTTGAGGCCATCAGGCCTAGGAGTCTCTGAGCCTTTTTCGCTCGGATGCACCGTTTGGTGCGAAAGTCGCTCACCCCTTGCGCAATGTCCTGCAAGCGTTTCTGGGGGGCGAAGGCTCTGGTAGCACGCGAGTCGAGTATCGCTCCAATGTACTCGACGCGTTGAGAGGGGGTCAACTTCAATTTGGTGAAGTTGATCCTGAGGCCGAGACTCTCCATGAGGTGGACCGTGAATTGTGTGTCCCGAATGGCCGACGAGCTGGTGGGGGAGACAATCAGCCAGTCGTCGATGTATGGGAAGACCCTGATCCCCCGCTGGTGGAGGAAGGCAGCCACTGGGGCCATGCACTTGGTGAAGACCCGAGGCGCCGTGGCGAGACCGAACGGTAGACACCGGTACTGGTAGACGGAATCGCCGATGCGGAATCGGAGGAACCTCCTGTGGTCTTCGAGGATGGAGACATGGAAGTAAGCATCCTTGAGGTCTATGACCGTGAACCAGTCCCCCTTGTTGATGAGCGGGAGAACGGTTTGCAGGGTCACCATCCGGAACTTCCTGGTGTGGATGCAGTTGTTGAGGCGGCGCAGGTCCAGAATCGGGCGAAGTCCTCCGTCCTTCTTCTGAACCACGAAGTACCTCGAGTAGAAGCCGTTGTCCCAATCGGTCGGTGTTACCCGCTCGATGGCTCCCTTGGACAGGAGAGTTGATATTTCTTCTTCCAAATGGGGGGAACGAGGTGGTGAGACGATGTCTTCCTACCCGAGGCGCCCGCACGAACTCGATGGCGTAGCCAGAGGACAAGATCTTTAAGACCCACCGGTCGTCCGTGATGCCTGACCATACCTGGAGGAAGTTCCGGAGGGGAAGGTACGGGATGTGGAGCGAGAGAGACTCGGCCATCGCAGCTTCAAACGCGGGACTTGGACTTAGCGTCCGAACGCTTGCCGTGCCCGTAGGGCTGGTAACGGGGCTTGTGCTGGCACCGTTGTTTGTAGGAGCCAGACCTGGGCTGCTCCACGGGGCCACCCTGTTGTTGCGGGTTTCCCTGGTACCGCCGCGTGAAGGGCTGGAACCTCGGCCTGGCGGGCGGAGCCGGCGTGGTAAGTCCCAGGAACTTGGCTGTGGAGTTAGTCTGCCACATCTCATTGAGGACCTTGTCCGTGTCCTGCCCGAAGAGGCCTTGCCCGTCAAAGGGAAACTCCTCGATGAGCTTCTTCATAGCATCATCGAGGGAGGTGCCCCTAAGCCAGGCGTGACGGCGGAGCAGGATAGCAGACGCCATGTCCTTAGCCACATAGTCGTTTATATGCCTGGCCGTTCTCATTTGCTGCTCTGCTAGGAAATCTCCTTCGGATGCCAGCGCGTCGATCCGCTTCTGTGCATCGGCGGGCAGCATCGCCGTCTCGGCCCTCACCTGCTCCCAGAAGTGGGACTGGTAAAGGCCCATGGCAGCCGAGTAGTTGGCGGCGCGGAGGAAGAGGGAACCGGTGGCGTAGAATTTACGACCCACCGCGTCCAGCTTCTTCCCCTCCAGGGTCGCAGGCACCGGGAATCCGCTGGTGGCCGTCCTGTATTGAAATGCCTTGACCACCAGGGAATTTGGCAAGGGGTGGGCTTGCAGGAACTCGACGTTGTTGTCCAGGACTCTGTACATGCCGTCGAGTCTGGACGAAACGGAGTGTGCTGACACCGGCTTCCTCCATGTCGCCTCCGCCGACGTCAGCATGGACGGAAGCATGGTGATATGGACCAGCCGTACCGCGTGTCTGTCCAGCTTGGCGGTCATTTGGTCCTCACCTTCCAGTGGCAGCTGGTCCACCCTCAGGTTCAGAGCGGTCCCCAGGCGCGTCAGCATGGCCGTAAGCGAGCATTGGTCCTCACCACGCGGTGGGTCAACTGCGCCGATGGCCTGGTCCGGCGTCCTTTCGGCATCGACGTCTCCCTCGTCCTCCTCCGAAGAGGCGCTGGAGTCATCGGAGGACAAGGGAAGGACTCTTGCATCCACGTCGGGACCACGCCAGTACGGCCTGGGCGGGCCGGCGGGATGGGAGTCCGCCGCATCAATGTCTGGACCAACCCGCGACGATGTGGGTGGGCCAGCGGAGCGGACACTCGACCCTCGGGAGGTCGGTGGGGCCACGGCAGGGCCAACATCCCTGGGGCTTGCGGTGGTCGGTACCGGAGCCGCAGAGGCCGCAGGCATGCAGGTCTTGAGCTGGTTGGCAATCTGCACCATGACCTCGAACATCCCCTTCAGGAGCTCCATCTGGGGTGGGTCCGCCACCGGTGGGAGCGACGAAACGGTACCCGACGAAACGGTGGCTGGTAGAATCGGCGACGAAACGGTGGCCGGTATGGTGATTGTCGCGTCGTCGAGTGTTGGAGTCCTGGGCCTTGGGGAGACGGAGGCCTGTCTCATAGGCGAGCGGGCCCTCCCACGTGGCGGGGACGGGAGTACCTGAAGCGGGCGAGCTGGAGCCCCAGCCCTGCATCCTTTCTCAGGAGATCCCGAAGAGGACCGCCCTACCCAGATGGATGACCCGGGCGAAGGACCTCTCGCGACCGAGTATGGCGGCGAAGGTCCCGGAGAGACAGGGGTGCGAGGAGTAGGCGGGAGCAATCGCCTCTTCTCCGACACATGCTTCTTTTTCTTTTCTCCGTTCTTGTCCTTCTTCTTCTTCTTCTTGATGGGAAGGGTGGAAGAAGAAGCCGCAAGCGGAGGAGGCTGGGAGGACACCAGCAGAAGTAGAAGCGGCCGCAGCGAGAGCCAGAGAGAGCTCCATCAGATGGGCTTTGAGCCGGTAGCTCCGGTTCTGCACTGCAAGACGGGTGAATTTCTTGCAGTGAGGGCAAGACTGGCTCTGGTGAGACTCCCCCAGGCAGAAAAGGCAAAGGCTATGCCCGTCGGAGGCAGGGAATTTCTTCAGACAAGCTGAACACTGTTTGAAGGCAGCGGCCATCAAAGAAAAATTCTTCCAATGGAAGTTTCTGGAACGCGGGTACCCCGAAGGGCTGGCCAGCCACCACCCCCTTGAGGGGGGAAACGGTGACCGAAACAAGTAGGTAACTGAGTCCACCAGAAGGAAGAAACAGCACCGGGGTGGCGATCCTGCCCGAAGTACAAACAAGATCACCGAAAAAATTGCGAAGTTAGCCAAAAGACTTTCCCTCAGAAGGGCGAAAAAATTGAGGAAGCTCTCAACGATCGTCCTGCTGCTAAGGCGGAAAGAAGAGAACTGAGGTAAAATGGCGCGCGGGCGCCTCAGGGTGGGCGGTACGGTGGGCGGTCTTACCGCCAAAACTTTTGACCAATAGCTTTTCAAGCCTCCGATCGACGTTCTGCGCAGGCGCATAACCCATGAGTGGGGATTCACAAACTATACGAAGGAGAACCTACAGGATGTACAGGCGCGTTTTACTTCTGCTTCCAGGAGCAACAAGGGCTTCGCAGGCTGGATGAATTAGTATAGGGGGCCAGATCTGGCCCTGGGCCGTAATTTGGGCACCCCCGTTCTAAAGTCCACCCACACAACCCCTGTTTTCTCTACAATTTTTGGTTTCGAACTCGTAACTTGCTTCATTTAAGCATTAACTTTGTTAATGAAAAACTTTATCCACTGTTCTGAATCTAAACCAAAAATTTAATCTGACTGTGTGTATGGAAATATCTGAGCTCTGAATAAACACCATCAATTTCCTTTGCCTAAGATGGCAACATGCCTCTTGCGAACCTTGCTATGGGGGCTCCTCCAAACAGCAAATATTTAATTGATTAGCTAAAAAATAAACCTTAGAGTATTTTACGACAAATTGCTAAAGCAATGCCTTTCAGAAGGAATACAGTCTCATTCAGAACTTCCAACCATGGTTTAGCTTGCCTACCAACTGTTTGAAACTCTGGGATGTCTGGACTGAGCTTTGAAAAGTTAGTCCACACTCAGTTTGAGAGGCTGTGTGTCCTACTTTACAAAGGACAGAAGATGTGGTGACCGTTGTCAGTCTTGACAGCTTCAAGAAAGGATTAGACAAGTTCATGGAGGACAAGGGTATCAATGGCTATAATTATGGATACCTAAGGACAATCTCCGGGTTGGAGAGATAGGCAGGATATCTCTCAATGCCATTTCCAAGGAATCCTAAGCAGGTGAAGGCATCTGCTTGGGAATACCCTGAAGCAAATGGTGAGCCACTGTGTGAGACAGAATGCTGGACTGGATGGGCTTCTGTGGCCTGTTCCAGCAAGGCAGTTCTTATGTTCTTATGGGCAGTCCTTTACTTGAAAGCCCTCTCTATATGAAATACATCTCACATCTGGCCTTCCAGATGTAACTTCAACTGGAGTATTTGTACCCACATGATAAGTTTATATTTTTGTGGGGTGATTGTGAACGATGGAGGACTGAAATGTAATGTAAGAAACAATGATTAACAGTAGTCATTAAAAAGCAATGAAGGGGGCTGGGGGGGGGGGCGGGCGGAGAGAAAGAGAAGCTGTACTGTCCTTGGACAAATCCAAATCCATGGAAGGGATGATACCTCTACTAGACCAGTAAAAAAATAATCACAAACAATTGCTAGCTTTTGTCCTCTACTTGGTAGATCTCAAAGTTCTTCAGGCTACTTATCTCTGGTTGGTGCAGAACAAATTCAAGAGTTCCCAAAACTATAGCCAGATGTTTGAAAGAGAGGGCTGCAAAAAATGCCAGAAGCATTGGAGTTCTTTGCCATTGTTGATTGGATTGTCCCAAACACTCCAGACAAAAGGTCACCTCACAAAACGATCGTTCAATATTAACACAAGCGTCATTTCTTTAATGAGCTCAGTGTCACACTGACCAGTGTTAATCCACCCGCTCACTGTCAGGATATCCGTCTTGCAACACTCAGGCGGGCCTTAAACTAATAATGCTGTGATTGCCACATCATCTTTCTGGAGCAAACATATCCTTCTCTTCTTTAAGGTGTGGCATGTCCTCAGAAGAACTGTTCTGAGGAGTTAAGAACAGGGACACTATTGCCATGATGATAGCCAATATCCAGAACAGATACAGCAGCTGAAGAAGAAGATTTTACAGGAGGATCACTGGGGTACACAGAAAGAGCCTCTTCAAAGTTTGGGGTATTTTTGAACCACAGTCAGGCATACTCCAGGTAATGGTCACCTTGTGCTGGCTAATCTTTCTCACACTAGGTTAAGGCAAAAGGAACTGCAGAATGAATTCACATAAGGGTGGCTTCATTTTAGCACTTTCACGTCTGGCCTAGACAAAGAAGGAGGTGGAGGATCACTGAACCTGACTCACTCAAGGCCACTGATCAAGTGTTGCATTAAGTTGTGATTGGAGAAGCAGAGGGTCTCTAGGCGTAGGGGTGAGCTCCTTCACTATAGATGGAAGTATTTGGACACCCCCCCCCCAAGAGACCCTATTTGTGGAATGCAGCACCACAAAAGAAGGTTAAAACTGTGTCTTGTTTTTCAGTTTGCAAACAGACTTTTAAAAGCCCACCCCCCAGACGCCACTTCATGGCACATCCTGAGGCAAACGCCACCACAACAAAAGATGGCCTGATTTGCTGTGTTCTGTACCAAACTGTGGCATTACTGTTTTGTTTTGTTTTTGCTGGTCCTAATTCACCTCCAGTGTGTGAGAAAGGCTTAATGCTACATCAGTCTACTTTTTATAAACATGCTGTCTATTATGCTTGAAGGCTGCCTTAAAGTGGACCTGAATAGCTGAGAAGCAACACATCAAGTTAGTGAAGTGGAAAGGTTAAAGTACTGTATAACCTATTAACCTTTCCAACATGTGCCTTTGTCCTTCACAGTCTGTTCTAAGAAAGTTAACTCTTTCCCGGTTTCCCCTCTCGCTGTCGAAATGTCACCAGCCTCAGATGTAACTTATTTGTTTTTGTCTGGCTCACCCGTGTGCGCATCTGTTCTGGTCCAGTTTTCAACAGGAAATTGCATTTACATATTTATTATTCACGCAGTGGTTTGTCCTCTGCAGAGTTCTGCCCAGCCATTTCGGCATGGCAGTAATCCCGTGTGCTTGACGGATATACTAAGTGCAAGATCTGGCACGGCCCTGCCAAGCTGGACAGGCTTTCAGTCCAGTATAATCACAGTGGCAGACGGCATGCCTGCTGTCTGAAGACCAGCCTAGCTAAGTACAGAGAGGCTCCTTGCCAAAAGGTTGGCCACCAGGTGAGCCAATGGCCAATGCCAGCTATGAACACAACAATACCGAATAGCTGCAGTCTCTTTATCAGGAGCAATCGGATCACTCGCTCTGCTGAAATCACAGATCTTTAAGGTAGTTATTTCTATTTAACAGCCTGCACGGTTCCTATAGTTTATGGCACATGACATTTTGTTTCACTTCAATGAACTTTAGACAAACAGAAATCTTGCAATGCAGGTTACCATGGTCTCTTTTTGGTTCCCCTCCAGGTGAAGTCTTCTGATCACATCATTGCTAAATGCACAAGAGTCCAGTTGAAACAATGTTGTGGCCATTCCCATTTTGTTGATGGGAGGCAACTGGAGATCCCACACAGGGTTGGTCTCAAAACCTGCACTGGCTGGTGAAAGACAGACAATAGCACCCCCAAAACATCAGAGTCAATATGCATAGCACCTAAAACCAGCCAAGTCATTTTGGTTATTTTGGTATGTGAGGCAGAAAGTTTACAGGCACTATTTTCTATCCATGTCAACAGGATTAATTTGTTGCCCTTTCATAAAGCTGAAATTGGGTACTCTTCAAGACCACCTCACTTTCCTCCATAGTGTATGTGTCCTTGGGTCCTTGGTTCAGTGCTAAATGTGTGTTATATCCATTAGCAAGATTGTTAAGGAGTGGTTTTACCTGTGAGTTTCTATGACCAAACACAGATTCAAACAAAGGTCTCCAAGGTCCTAGTCTGTTACTCCATCCACTGCACCATCAAACAGAGAATAGGAATTTTTTTACTATTTTTTTAAAAAAAATATTACAATCACAGAGCACATAATACTAATACAGTGTGTACCCATCAACCAGGGGACATCAGTACTTTTCCAAAGCAGTTACTCAAACCAACTGCACATATTAATGATATCTTTTCACCTATCTCCAAAATATCATATCATCCATTCTGGGTTTAATGCCTTTAGATTTTCCCAACGTATATTCAATAATTCTCCCCCCAATATTTTCAAACCCACTTTCTTTAAGAAATACCTCTTTTCAGTTTCAATTCACAGGCTAATTTATCATTAATTGTCAAGTTCCAGATCTCCTTATACCATTCCTCTAAACCTAGGTATCAATATGATTTCCAATTCCTTGCTATTAAAATTCTAAGAGAGAATAAGAAATTGTGTGCTTAGATGAGAACACAGAAGAAGCCCAACTAGTGCAACACAGTGGCCAAGCAGCCAGGTGCCTCCAGAAAGCCCAGCAGGAATAGGTGGTGGCCTTATATTCATTATGACACTCGGTATTCAAAATTATTCTCCCATCTCTGAAGCCCTGTCTAGGCTTTAGGAAAATATTCTCATTTAGAGGGAAATTATCTAGCCCTGTTCTCTCCCCCCCCCCATTTTATCATCCTCCTACATGTGGAAGATGATGAGCTAGAAAAACAAGAGCTGTCCTATCCACGGGAGCTCCATGTCAGATGGGATCCTGATTTTCCCGGGTCCTAACTCATACGAAGAGTCCTACCAACTATGGAGGCTGTGTTGCTCTTCAAATCAATGACCACCCATGTCTTGGGGAGTAAGGTCACCCTTGCTCAAAAGCCAGTCATATCCTACTCTATAGTTCAGTGCTCATCTCTGTTTATAGCCAAAGAGCCAGCGCTGTCTGTGTTTGCAGAGGTTTCCATGGACATGTGGCAGGCATGCCTAGGCACTGGAGTGCATGGAACACTGTTTACCTTCTCATCGAAGTGGTACCTATTTATCTATTTGCAGTTTCTTGCTTTCGATCTGCTAGGTTGGCAGGAGCTGGGGCAGAGATGGGAGCTCATTCCGTTGTGCAATACTTAGGTATCAAACTGCTGACCTGCCATCTTCCAGTCAGCATCTTAACCACTTGAGCCACTGCAGAAGTGATGTCCAAGGAGTTGCCATCTGTGCAAGTATAGATTGTATTGTGTGAGTATCTAGCATATTTATTTTAGCCCTCAGTGGTTCTTCTCGCTGTGTTTCCTCTTGCTTGTTTTGGCTCATAATTGTATTCTTCTCCTTCTTTACTTCCTTTTTTACCCCTTTGTGCGTAGAGGGACAGAATTGTATTGTGTGAATAATTTTGCAGGTCTTTCCCAAACATTGCTGGGAGAACATTCATGAAGATGTGTACAATGGGGGTGAACAATTTTGCTTTTTATTTCCCACTATTTTGCACTGCTGGTAAAAATAAAGCAACAACTTTTATCTTTTTTGTTGGGTAACATCTACATTAGTACTAGATCAGTTTACAGTTAACTAAAACATGTTTTGTGCTGTTCTGATAAATCATTTTACTGCTATATTGGTTGTTAAAAATAATTTTAGGAAAGGTTCCTGAGTCAACTGCTACAGTATATTCAGTGGAAACATGAAATGTATGAACAATAAAAATTTGGGGAGGAAACTATGTATCTAAAAAAAATATTTTAAGTGAAATGATTGAGTTTGCAACCCAAAAGTGTTGGACTGTAACTGATCTAACTGCCAAACCATTCCAGCCTTCCATCTCTTTTGTTATTTTTCTAAGGAAGTTGAATCAGTGGAAGCATGCAATGCACATAACAAATTTTATTGTTAAATCTATGTCTCCAAAATCTGTAGATCATACTCACTGATGTGTCAGGGAAAGCAGCAGGTGGCAAGAGTAAAAGGGAGTGTAAATGGTGGAGAGAAAAAAGTAATCAATGATATTGGCAGAGGAGGAGATGGGATAAGGGGAGTCTTGGAGATAAATGTTGCTAAAGTAATGCCATGGTGTGGTGGGTTAGTTGAAACACAGCATCTTGAGCCAAAACAAATATGGATGTGTAAATAACGCAAGCAATATGATCTGTGGTTATGTGGTACAAGGCACATGGATCAACACGGAAGAGTAGGCCTCTCTAATCATGCCCTTAACACCAGGAAAAGTTTCACTCATTAAAATGCTCTTACACATCTCTTAAATTGCAAGAAATGCACAACTGCATTTGGGGCAGATGTGGCAGACAGCTGGGTAGTGCCTTACTGAGGCACCAAGAGTAATTAATGCTGGAAGCTAAGCATTGTGGAAGGAAGGCCTGTCTCATTTTCTTCCACATTCTCAACCTAAACAATCTCACAGTAATATAATAATAATAATAATAATAATAATAATAATAATAATAATAATAATAATAATAATAATAATAATAATAATTAGTAGTAGTAGTAGTAGTAGTAGTAGTAGTAGTAGTAAAGGTAAAGGTTTCCCTTGCTCAAAAGCCAGTCGTATCCGACTCTAGGGTGCAGTGCTCATCTCTGTTTCTAAGCCGAAGAGCCAGCGCTGTCTGCTTCTGCAGACGTTTCCGTGGTCATGTGGCAGGCATGACTAGACACCGGAGCGCACGGAACGCTGTTACCTTCCCACCGAAGTGGTCCCTATTTATCTACTTGCAATTTCTTGCTTTCGAACTGCTAGGTTGGCAGGAGCTGGGATGAAGACGGGAGCTCATTTCCGTCCTGCAGTACTCGGGAATCGAACTGCTGACCTTTCGCTTCCCAGTCAGCGTCTTAGCGACTTGAGCCACTGCAGTAATTATTATTATTATTATTATTATTATTATTATTATTATTATTATTATTATTATTATTATTATTATTATTATTATTATTATTATTATTATTAATTAGAAAATATTCTGGGTTGAAAGGATTTTTGCAGAAGAAACTCTGCTCAGGGAACACCCAAATGAAGCTCCTTTCATGTCCTCAAGAGCCAGGACAGAGACAGGCACTCACTCTGTCATGCAGTACCCAGGTCCCAGCCATCTTTCCAGCTAACAAGACGAGCTTCTTCTATTTTAAAAGAAGGAATGAAAATGCACCATCTAATATATAAGTAGTATATATATGTATTCCAGTCTGGCCAGATTATCCTGCTATGGTAATAGAGTAGACCCTACTGCCAGCTGCCAAAGTATACAGGGAAGGAAACACTGAGCTGGATCAGTGGTATGGGGGTCATGCTGTGATGCAGAAGGCAGATGAGAGGTCACTGCATTATGTTCTCAGGAAAGTCTTCATGGCTGGTTGCCATGATGGTCACCTATATTCGGATTTGGAAGAAGAAGAATATTTATGTATGGTCACAAGTGATTTTCTTTTGAGGTGGCAAAGCCCTCCTGGGCTTGTTTAGAAGCTTATATTTATGAGAATCCTAAATTCAGTTTACACTATGACTTCCAAAAGTTGAAGTGAAATTCCTTACAATGTTTCCAAAGTCTATCTCTCACTCCCTCTTATCTTCCTTTTAAGCAGTTTCTATTGGTCACTACCATTCACATAGTTTCTATTGGCTCACTACTACTGTATTCACCATTGGGTCATTTCCATGTGTTATGAATCATGGAAAAAGAACCACAATATTTCATATTCTTAAACTCGAGGTTTTGATGGCAAAATTTTGACAAACGACCAATAGAAACTACAGAAAATGAGATGCCTTCTTCTGCCATGTCTAGGCCAGAAGTGAAACTGTCAGAAGGAAGCCACCTTTTGGTGAGTTCATTCTATAGTCCCGTTCGCCTGACCTAGTGTGAGAAAGATTAGCCAGCACAAAAATGGGGCCACTGCCTGAGATACGCCCAATTGTGGTTCAAAACTACCACAATCTTTGAGCAGGCTCTTTATGTGATGAGAGGACTGCGGGTGAGACTTAGGGGAAAGTGCAAGAAAAGTTTTGTCGCAATTATGAGAAAGTTTTGTCACATGAGAGGGGATGCAACAAGTACAGGATTTCTTTATGTACCCCCACCCCACCCCTTTTCTGCTCTTGGCCTCTTCTTACCTGTTCAATGTATTTTTGTCTTGTATAATTGGTCCTCTCACTGGGATGGAGTGAGTTTAAAGAAATTCCACTGACATACCTGCTGATAATGACCCTGCTGTTTATTACCTAGACCTCTGTTGAAGAAAAGGTAGCACACAGTTTCTTTTGAGGGCTGTAATGTATCACTGCCCTCAGTACAGTATATGGAAATATTTGCTATGAATTTGCATAGAATGCCTTTTAATCTCTACAGCCATCTGAAACTGAATGACTCTATGATAAATTTAATTCAGAGAAAGCAATGTGTACCTTTGTGATAATATTCCAAAGAAACACCAGATGGAAGTAGATTTAGAGTGAAATGCAAGCAAAGTCCGAGCAATCAGACAGGAATAACGCTTGATGTGCACTTCGTTTGCCTTATTTCCCAGTATCCACGTGTATTCTCAGTAATATCGGTTGACCTCACTTCTCTTTGCAAGTGAACCCACTCCTTTCTGAAACAGTGCTAGGACTATGGTTTCTTTGGCATGACTGGGAGCACTCTTGATTATCCGGTTCAGAACTGTGGGCAGCATTCTCTGTGGTGGCAACCACAGTGGGTTATGACATTAAAACAGTCTAACAGTTTACAGACTAAGCAATAACAGAGTAGTTTGGAATTGGAAAAGGAGTAAGACAAGGTTGCACTTTATCATCCTGCTTATTCAACTTATACACAGAGCACATAATGCACAATGCAGGGTTGGACAAATCACAAGTTGGGATCAAAATTGCTGGGAGAAGCATCAACAATTTGAGATATGCAGATGATACCACCCTAATGGCAGAAAGTGAGGAAGACCTAAAGAAGCTGATGCTTAGGTTGAAAGAAGACAGTGCAAAAGGTGGCTTGAGACTCAATATCAAGAAAACCAAGATAATGGCAACAGGCCATATCAGTCCCTGGAAAATAGATGGGGAAGAAGTAGAAGCAGTGACTGATTTTACATTCTTAGAATCCAAGATCACTGCAGATGGTGACTGCAGCCATAAAATAAAAAGGCAACTGATTCTTGGGAGACAAGCTATGAGAAACCTGGGGAACATAGTGAAAAGTAGAGACATCACATTGCAAACAAAAATTCGCATAGTCAAAGCAATGGTATTCCCAGTGGTGATGTATGGTTGTGAGAGCTGGACCATTAGGAAAGCTGAGTGCAGAAGAATAGACACCTTTGAAATGTGGTGTTGGAGGAGAGTTTTGAGGGTACCCTGGCCAGTGAGAACAAATAGGTCAATCTTAGAAGAAATCAACTGCACACAGAGAGAGCTGCTGTCTATTTAAGTCAGTGCCTTTTAAATTTCAACTACGTTTTCTAAGAATTGAATTTGAACACTGCACATGTGAGTATCTGCTCAGTTCTGAGGTTCACCAAAGGTTCGCTCTCTCATCCATCCTTACGAACCCTTCCTGACACAGCCCCTCTACCCAACTCAGAGACCTAGCCCACATTTTCTGAGCGAGAGTTGCTGCTTCATGTTTGAATCTTTATGTTCATCTGTCTGCTTTGTAGATTCAAGGATAAATTTTTTACCCACCATGTGAAGCATCAGTTGTGCTGATATTCTCCTTACCCTAATTCCTCCAGTGCCAAAGTAGCTGTTTCTACTTTGTTAGAGCGCAGGACATAAACCTACAGTGTGTGTGTGTGTGTACCAGACTTCTGGCAAAATAACATTTAATCCCACATGTCATCATATGAGTACACGTGGGAGCTTATTTATTTTTATTCATAAAAATTTGACTTCAAAATATCAGGGTACAACAATAACAAAGCATATGTACAAGTGGATAATATGAAGCAGATAAATCAACAAATAGGACTCAGACGTCCTTGTTGATACTCATCCACACCTTGGTAATTAAGAGAATCGATTACTATAATGCTCTCTACATGGGGCTTCCCTTGAAGTTGGTACAGAACATTCAACATCTACAGAATACAGCTGCTTGCCTAGTATTGGTGGAAGAGGGCTCCGAAGATTGACCACATTTCCCTGATCCTAGCCCACCTGCATTGGTTGCCTGTAAGCTTCCATGCCTGATTCAAGGTACTGCATTAGTTTTGATATTTAAGGCCCTACGTGGTTGGGAACTTTGGTATCTAAGGTAAGTGAAATGCTTTAGGGGTGATTTTACTCATTCTACTTTCCACCAGTCAGCTTACATGGCTGAGCAGGAGTTTGAACCCAGGCCTTATGAGTCCTACTCTGTCACTCTACCCACTACACCACGCTGGGTATGCCGTAGCAGGAAACTTCAGTCATAGCAGAGCATGGATTTCACCCTTTTTTGGATAATTCAGAATACAGTACTGCAGCTGGAACAGCTGAATTGGGTGGAGGATTCTGGGAGTTGTAGTCCAGAAATTTAAGATCCACAGTAACCAACAAAAAATAAGTAACAGTAAAAAGCAGAGGTTTCTAATGATCTATGTGCCTCCTCCTTCTCCCTTGTCTATGTTAACTTTTCCTTTTCTCCAGGCTGCACCTACCGGTAAGCTCCCTGAAGACTGTAAAAGATAAAATACAACTTGATGTTTCAGGAAGGCCAATAGAATCACAGATCAATAAAGTCACAGAATTGTAGAGCTGAAAGAAACTTCAAGAGCCATCAAATTAATACAGTACTCTGTTGATATAGGAACAGAGATCCGCAGTAACCGTTAGAGATACCAATAGCAATTACACTTATATACCACTCCGTAGTGCTTAGTGCACCCTTTGAGTGGTTCACAAGATAATTAGCACTTTTGCTCACAACATGCTGGGTACTCATTTTACTGATCTCGGATGGATGGAAGGCTGAGTCAACCGTGAGTCCCATCAAGATTGAACTCTCAACATTTTCGCCAGAGTACAGCAGTTTAACCAGGGCTCAGATCAGGGCCGTAGCTAGGATTCTAGATTGGGGGTGGGGTTCAGGAGGGGCAAAAATATCAGGAGGGGCAACAACGTCACACTCACATAAATAACTAACACCACAGGGTGGGGGTGGGGCTGTTAGCTCAGGAGGGTTTTCGACCCCCCCGGCCCACCTAGTTACGGCCCTGGCTCAGATAAGTGGGTTAGCCAAATGATCTCATATTTTGCATAGCAGAAGGGTAACTCAGTTTAAATTTTAGTTGAACTATGCTGTTAAAAATATGTTGGAGTGGAAACTAGTTTATATTATCTCAACGCGAGCAGCAGCATTGAATGGATGCACAGTTCCTTCTACTGAATACCCCACCTCATGCCTCTGCTGAAGGCACAGGAGTAGGAGAAGCAAAGGTTGAAGAGGGCTCCCCTCCCTTCCTTCGCCACCCTTTCTAAGCCATTTTCCTAGGCCCCAGGAGGAGTATGGTGGTAGCCTGGTGGGCTCCATCCCTGGACCTGGTCTTGGCAAGCATGGGAAAGATTTGATTGAGACAAATGATTCAGAGTTTGTCAGTGGGCCCCGGGATATACCTAACAGGGATGGTATAATGGGCTGTAACTAGCTTTCCACTGGCTGTTTCCCTCCTCTCCTTCTTGCCTTAAAAGACCACTTCCTTCTTGGAGCTGTCAGCATCTCTCTTAAGGGTGCGCCATGTCGCTCCTCTTCTCCCGGTAACATCCTCCATCCTGGCACAGGGTGGGCTGCCTGGTTTATAACACATCTTCTTGTCAAAGGAGTTTTCTAAATACATTTTCTTCATAACTTTGTTTTATTTAAGCTCAGCCTTTGACTAGCCTATTGCATTAGAGACTACTAAGCAAACAAAGGTGGGTTCAAAATGCCCACAGAAAACATGCTGCGGCCAAGTGGTGCTAAACAATATTTTTTGAATCAGAAAACCGTAACATTGTGTAAGTTGAATGCTTTCTTCAGGCGCAGCCCATATTGGGGTAAATGAAGTAACTATAGTTACTGTTCTCCATCTTTTTTACTGCTGTTGTTAATGTAGTTGCTTAACTAAAGCTTAAAGGGCAATTTAGCATCAACTTATGTGTTATAAAAGGATGGCGTTGGCTTAGTGGTTAAGATGCTGAACTTCATGACTGGAAGGTCAGCAGGTCAGCAGTCCAAGACCTCAGTGCTGCATGACAGAATGAGCTCCTGTCTCTGTCCCATGTCCTGCCAACCTAGCAGTTTGAAAGCAAGAAATTGCAAGTAGATAAATAGGTACCATTTTGGCGGGAAGTTAAACAACATTCTGTACATTCTGGTGTCTAGTCATGCCTGCCACATGTCCATGGAAACGTCTGCAAATGCAGACAGCGCAGGCTCTTTGGCTATAAACAGAGATGAGCACTGAACCCTAGAGTCGGATACAACTGGCTTTTGAGCAAGGGTAACCTAAGTGTTATATAACCTACACCCTCCAATTTAAACTTTAATTGGGTTAGAATTTGGGACTCATTAGCAGTTGATAAAGCTGTTAGCTCTTTTCTGTTAATATTTCCACCTCTGAAAAGGAAACGTTGCAAGGGACAAAATATGATCACTTCAAGAAGTTCCTTTTTTGGACTACAGCTTCCATACTATCCCCAGCCAGCATTCACCCACTGTTGGTTCACTGTTTTCTATATGCTGCATTGAAGCAGCTCCACTATCATATTTTGGCTGTCTGCAAAGCAACTAATTGATCAGAAAGCTTTCCTACTAGTGCACTAGTTGCAACATTTATCCTTTTCATGTATTCATCTCTGTGAAACCCTGTGGCTGGCTTCACTCACTGGATACTCACACAAGAAAAGGTTGCTTTTTTACAATTGGCCAAAATAATGACTTTATGTGTTGCCTTATTTGTCCAGTTCTTTAAGAGCTGGAGGCTTATTCCCCCACCCCACCCCCCAGCATAATCCTGGCACTTGGTGAGATTAATAAAATCTAAGCAAAATGTGGCCAACCAGAAAAAAAATAAGAGAATCCTATTTATTATTAAGGTCTCCAGATGAAACTGGGTTTGTAGTTTATACCAGCACCTGAGTGGATGATGAGACAGTCTGAGCAAAGAGCAGAGTTTGACAAACACAGTTCTTTTAATCCTCTCTTTTGGGGAAACAACTCCCTGTGCTGCTTTTTAAAGCTCCAAATCATAATTAAAAACAAACAAGGGAACACTATCTGATCAAAGGTAACCATAAGTAAAGTCCACTGATTTCAGAGTGTGTGTGTGTGTGTGTGAGAGAGAGAGAATGTACTGCTTTAACCTTCCCACCAAAAGCAATGAAATCTAAAAAGTTTCCTTGGACAAATGTGGTATTTGTATTCTGGCTGCCAAAAGGGGCAAAAGGGCTTTTCTTTTTAAAGGTTTCTGAGGCAAGGGGGGGATGTCAATTTCCCAAATCCAGACCCGCGAGTCACAATCCAGAAGGACACGCCACTTTGCAAACTTGGCCCCAAGCCTTCCGAGAGGATGAAATCCAATTTACCTGTTCAAAATTAAGGAGAAGTCATTGCAAAAGGGGAGAAGGAATGGGGGTCCGACTGCTGTGTCCGGACCCCTGTTTCATTTCTTTTCATTCTCCTGCCACTGTCATCAGCCTCCCCGCATGCCATCTCACTCACTCACTCCTCCTCTTGTCTGCCTGCCGAGGGAGGGGAAGAAAAGTTGGAACAATCTTGCTCAAGGGGCACAATGTTCTTTGCACAGTTAGCTCACTAATTACTATTAAGCTCTAGTTCCCCTTTGTGTTCCAATGGGGTGCCTTCAATGAGATGCTGCCACTCGGGCCTTTCATGAGGTTGGCCTAACCCTTCAATAGCAGACTTTGCCCCCACTTTTTCCCCCATATCCCCACCCCGCCCCCCACTTTCCACTATTGCTCCCTCCCAAGTTTTCTCCAGATGCCTCATCCAACCTTCTTTCTTTACTTTTCTGGTAGCATTTTTTGTGTGTCCATGTTGTGTAGGGCCCTAAATGAATCTTGACTGCCCCCACAGCCGACTGGAGAAGCACAAAAGCTGCCCATTCCCCCAGCTACAGCTCCATTGTGCGCCCTAACAATGCACTAATTGGCGGTGACAATCGTGCTGTTGGAGAGGAAAGCCAAGGGAGAGGGGGGGATGGCTTCTTTTATAATCAGGGAGCCCACTAAATTAAAAAGAAAAATGTAACCAGAGCAAGAGTGAGAACAAGGTTTGGATTGGATGGGAAGCGACAGAGGAAGGGGCACTCCACAAGCTGTGAAGACAGTCAAGCAGTTTCCAGAATATTAATAATAACAAGAATACAATGAATTTAGAGTAGAAGAACATACTACAGTATGTTGTGGGGAAGGAGGCGTCCATAGCCGCCCTCAAGATCTCAGCGTGGGAGGGAAGTGCTGCTCCAGTGTTCATGGGGAAAGGGTGCACATTAAAATCAGGGGTAATCTCTTTAACAAGGCAGGGGGCATGAAACATCCAAACTCAACGCAACTTCTGCATAGGAGTGTCGCTCTATTGCAGTTCTCAACCTTTTAAAGCCGGGGGCCAGGTCACGCTCCCTCAGACAGCTTCAGGGGCTGGATGGCCATTATGCCTTTCTTCCACCACATGGCACTTCCTGGTGTGGTGGAGTTGGGGGGCACATGAAATGGTGCCACGGGCTGCAGGTGGGGGAATCCCTGCTCTATTGCAACGTCAACAAGCACTAAGAGTTTTCTATTGAGGCCATTTTTTGACGTGGAATTGAATAACAAATATTAATACTTCTGATGAAGATTACTTATCGAAAAACCAAACTACCAGATTAGGTTTCGAGAGGATTGTTGACAGCATTATGTATAGGATTTACAGTTACTTGTAACTTTTTGGAGCTCACCAGTGAGACATGATGAAGAATTTTTGGAATTTGACCATTTCATTGTGAAGAAACAACATATGATTTTGGTTCTCAGTGAACAGTATATTATACCTTTGCAGTATTATTTGGACTATTGAAGAGTGTTGCTTTACGTTATTGTCAAGAGTTTTTTGTCAAGAATAAAACACACAAGTTGTTTCAAGGAACTTTATTGTTGCCTCAAACGGTTTTTTGTGGTTCTGGATCTACTTACCGTTTGGCCATTTTTTCTATTGCAACGCTCAGCAGCCAGGACTGGAGGAAAAGAGGCAAGGGGGTCAATGGTGATACTCTTTGGCTGCTTCTCAGAGGAATCTCTGCCACCTGGTTTATTCACTTGCCAGAATATGTGGGGAAAACAGTTGTACATGCTGCTGCATGTCTGGATTTCGTACTCGGGATACTTGCTGAGTACATAGAAGTCATTCTTAAGCAGCTCCTGGAGACCCTCCCATTGGAAAGTGGTGGAGGGGCTGTGCAACCGACGTGCACAATGGGCCCCCAATGCTCACATGTATACTACTGTGCCAGGTAGTTCTGTAAACACAATGCAGAACAAAGCAACACTAAACAAAGAAAGCCTGAGTATACACTTGGTTCTGCATTGGTGTATAACCTGCTTAGCTTTGCCTGAATCATAACCTAACATTTTGTCTATTGCAAGCGCGGCGCCAAAATGGCCGCCGCGCTCTTTGCGGGGCCCCCCCCACCGGACGAAGGCATCCGGGTAGTTAGGGGCGTGGCCAGCACCCTGATAAAAGGGGTGGCCACGAGGCAGCCGTGCTGCCATTTTGCCGAAGCGACGGAGCGGAGAAGTTTTTTCCCTTACCTCCGTCGCTCTTCGTTTTGCAGAGGAAGCCTCCTTTGGGCAACTTTTTCTCCGATTTGGCTTCCTTGCACTATTGCTGATATGCCTTCGACGAAGAAGGCTACTGCTACTGCAGTTCGTGCGGCGAGGAGGCGCAAGCCGGGTCGGAGGACTGCGACTGCACCTCCCCAGCCCCCTTCTTTTCAGGATCCCACCGGGACCGGTGGGATGGGGGCTATAGCCCCTTGGCCAGACACGGCTCGTCCGCGGGCGGGCCCGTCTGCGGCTCCGGCCCTTGGCCCGCAGGGACTGGCCACCCCTTCTAGCGTGGATCGTCCTACAGGGCCTTCTCTTCCGAGCTCGCAATTTCCCCCGGGGGGTTTTGGCCAAGGAGGGTGGTTGGGCTCCTTGCCCTGGCAGGGTATGCCACTTCCAGCCCAGGGGTCGGGCGTGGGATCATGGCCTTCTATGGGCCCAGGGGTCCCAGGGACCTGGCCCTACCCCACCTGTGGTGGGGCCTCAGGGTATTTTGCCCCCTCTCGGCAATGGGGGCTATGTTTCCGTTGAACCCCTCCTGGCCTGCGTTGCGGCCCTTGAGTCGTTGCTGGCTAGGGCCTACCCCTCATGGGTCCCCTTTTGGCCTCCAACTGGATGTTTCGTCTGCCGGGCTCCGGCAGGCGGTAGAACGGGTCGAGCCGCCTGAGGCGCGTGGGCCGGTGGCGGCCTCTGCCTCGCGGCTCCCCGGACAACAGGCCCAGCAGAACGGGGATGGACGGGACTCGACATCGAGCTCAGCAGCGGTCGCGAGCTCCGACGCCCCTGGTGGGCCGGAACCCCCGGTGGGGGCGGCCCGCGGGGGTGCAGCGGGTGAGTATGTGGTGCAAGCTAGTACATCCACACACATGACAACAATGGTTGGGGCATTTCAATGGCCGTGGCCTCGCTTGGGGGGCACGGCGGTTATGCCATCATTGGCCCACCCGGCGACTGCCCCTTTGGCCCCCCGTATGGGGTGCCCCTCCCCACCAAGGGGGGGCGCCCTGGGGGTGGCGGGCCTAGTTACAACCCATTTGCTGTCGTCCACGGTGTCCACTGTCCCAGTATCGGCCCAGCCAACGGCTGAAATTTTTTTGCCCCTTGGGGAACATTTAGCCCAGTCGACTAAGGAGAAGATATGGCGGGGGGAGTATGTGGACATCTTTTCCCTTCTCAATAGAGAGCCCACCAAGGAAGAGAGGGAGGGGCAGGACGAGAAGGATAAGGAATTGCACGTCGCCGTAAGCCGCCACGCACTTGGGCCAATTGGCTCCCAGCGTACCTTATCTACATGGCCGTTTGCCTTAGGGCTCGGCCGGACTTGGCAAACCGAGGGTCCAGTATTTGGACAATATTTACCGGGTGATGGTTGACTTCCCGGGCCCTTCGTGGGTGGCTTACGATGAGGAATTCCGTATGAGGATTCTCCTCCACTCGGAGATTAGATGGGACGAGCCCTGCCAGAGGCTGTGGCTTCTTTATATGACTCCCACGCGCCCTGCGCCTGGGGAGCGTTACCATTGTGGACATGCGGTCCGGTGAGCGGCCCCAGTGCAGGTTCCCCGCCAGGTGGCGGGGCAGGGGGTTCCACCCCGCCTGCTGTGCTGGACCTTCTCATCAAATGGTTCCTGTAACAAAAATATTGCAAGTACAGACATGAGTGCCCCTCTTGTTCTGGCCCATATGCTGCATCCGCCTGCCCCAGACCAGGAGGGGGACGGGGCAGGGGCAGGGGTGGACAAGGGGCCGGCAGGAACGGCCCAGAGGGCGTTGGTTCACTGAAAGGCACCTTCCCCAATTAATTTGGATATGCTGGGGCGCTGGCTGGCATCGTACCCGAAGAGGGATGATGCGGCCTTACCTTCTCCAAGGTTTTAAAGATGGGTTCTGTATTCCTTTTGAGGGAAGTAGGTCGCCCCAAGATGCCCCCAACTTTTGTCACTCAGGGGGAGGGAGGAGGTGGCTGCTGCCAGCATTAATAAGGAAATTATGCGGGCAGGGTCATTGACCCTTTCCCCGTACCCCCAATTCCCAACATTAAGGTCTCCCCTTTGGGATTGGTGCCCAAGAAGTCACCAGTCGAGTTTCGACTGATACGTCATTTGTTCTACCCAGCCGGCCGATCTGTCAATGATGCTATCCCTGATGACCTTTGTTCTGTCAGGTATACATCTTTTGACCAGGAATTGCGCATGGTGCGCTCCTTTGACCCGGGTGCGTTGTTAGCTAAGTGCGACATTAAGTCGGCGTTCCGTCTCCTTCCGGTGCACCCGGGTGACTTTTACCTCCTGGGTTTCAAATTTAGGGGGGGAATATTATTACGATAAGGCCATGCCTTTTGGCTGTTCTACTTCATGCTCGGCTTTAGAGCGTTTCAGTATGTTTCTATAATGGGCATTCGTACGCCGGTCAGGGTCTCGGTCTGTAGCCCATTACCTGGATAATTTTGTTCGGGGATGAACGGGGCTGGGACACGTGCACGCGTCTCCTCACTACATTTCAGATGCTAATGGAGGATCTCGGTGTCCCTTTAGCGCCCGAATAGACCGATGGCCCATCTACCAAGCTAGTTTTCCTGGGGGTTGAGATTAACACGGTACCGCAAGCTTCTAGGTTGCCGGGGGAGAAGGTGTCTAGGATAGTGGCCCTCATATCAGACTTACTGGCTAAATGTAAGGCTTGCCTTAAGGAAATCCAGGTGCTGCATGGTCACCTTAATTTTGCCTGTAGGCTCGTTGCACCTGGCAGGGCATTTGCGCGCAGCTTATGCGACGCCAGGATAGGCTATTCAGGCCCCACCATAGGGTTAGACTGTCCCGTGGCATCAGAGCTGACATGCTCGTGTGGCAGCGGTTCCTGAGGGAATTCAATGGGGTGTCATTTTGGAGGTCTGATCTCCTTGCTTCTCCCCAATTCCAGTTACAGTCTGGTGCCTCTAGATCCCTGGGTTATGGGATGCACTTCAACGGGAAGTGGGCCTATGGTGGGTGGCCCCCAGCCTGGTCAGGCACTGATCGCCTGAGAGGTCTCATGTATTTGGAAAATTTTCCTATCCTGAGGGCCTTGATGCTATGGGGTACGGAGTGGGCCAATTCTGTCGTGCAATTCTGGTGTGACAATGCGGCCGTGGTCCACATTGTCACCTCCCAGACTTCTAAATCGCCCAGGGTTATGGATCTAGTGCGCCAGTTTGTGTTGCGCAGCCTGCGCCTCATGTATTGTATGGGGCCAGGCATGTCACAGGGGGTACTGATGATATTGCTGATGCTTTGTCCCGCCTACAGATCTCCCGGTTCCGTGCCTTGGCCCTGGATGCAGAGGAGTTTCCCTCGCCTCTTCCGGAGGCGATTTGGAACATTGGCAAGGAGAGAGGAACCGGGCGATTGGCATGTCTCTGGCCCCACGCACCCGTTGGGCGTACCACTACGCATTCACTTCGTTTCAGGCTTTTTGTACCCACTTACAGTTGCCAGATGCCTGGCCTATCCCCGTGGCTTACATACTTCACTTTATGGTTTACTTGCACGCCCAGGGCCTTGCACCTCGTACCATAGCATCCAGGCTGTCAGCGCTGGCTTTCATCGCCAAAGTGGGGGGTCATGCGGACTGCACCGCTGATCTCCGTGTGAGACACGTTTTGGAGGGGTGGGTGCAGGAACGTGGGCGCAGCCTGGACGACCGTCACCCAATTTCCCCTGGGGTTTTTACCCAACTGGCACGAGGCTGGCATGACCTATGTTTCGATAGGTATGCGGCAGCCCTGTTTCGTGCGGCCACAACGGTGGCATTTTTGGAGCGCTCCGCATCAGCGAGCTTTTGATGCTGTCTAAGGCGGATGCAAGTTGTAGGGCACTGGAACTCGAAGATGTCTGTGTTTTCAATGATTGGGCTCAGTTGAGGATACGCTCCTCTGGAACATATCAGCACGCCGTAGGCAGTGGAGTAAGACTGCTACGATGTTAATTGGCAGACATCTGTCCGGTTGGTGCCCTACAGGAGTTCCTGCACTGTGTGGCACGCACCATGGCCTGTTTTTCTGTCACCAGGTTGGGTCTCCCCTCACTAGATTTCAATTTTGGAAGGTGACAGGGAGGGCCCTAGCCAGTGTGGGCCTCCCTGGGGCTGGTTTCGCCACCCATTCCTTCAGGGTAAGGGGGGTTTTTCACTGCGGCTGCTTTTGGGTACTCTGGGGCTGAATTATGCCGCATGGGAAGGTGGGGCTCACGTTGTTTTCAGTTTTGTGTTCGCCCCCTCCAACCGCGAGTACCAATTTAGTCACTGCAATGTTTCTCCCCCCCTCCTTTTTTCCTGACAGACCCTGGGTGTCGTTTTACACCGGTGACAGTATGGCTGGTGGGCCGTGGCCAGGTGCACAGGGCAGCGTACTACGCTGCGGCGACAGAGTGGGACCCCGACTGGGACTGGGTGCAACCGCACGTCTCAGGTGGTGTGGTAAGCGCAGCTTTTGTGGCGAGAACTGTTGCCATTCCTTTTCTACATCAGGGATGCTGACTCGCCTGATGTCCTAGTTATTCACCTTGGGGGCAATGGTTTGGGACAGGTCACTTGCCTATCGCGAAAGCTTGCGATTTGCAGTCACCTGCCCTACTCACATTGTGTGTGGCATGCCACATACCTCATTTGTTCGGACATGCTACCGCTATACGCTTACCGGGGAGCGTTCGGCATCCAGGCTATTGACTGGGCTCGACGCTCCAGGGCTGCTGCCCGGTTCTTTTTTCAACAAGGGTTGGGGACGCGTCATTCGCATCCCTACCATCAATCTGCTAAATTATCAGCTTTACTCAGGGGATGGGGCCCATCTGTCGCAGGGAGGTATGGACCTCGTGTTAATGATTGGCGAGCAGGCCTGTCGACCGAGCTGACGGTCTGGGGGGGGGGCGGTGAGCCTTTAATTAAGCCTCCCCGTGTGGCGGGTAGCACTGGTAAGGTAAACAATCATGACCCACAGGTATCCGGCAGGTTCGCAATTGACTGGACAACACTAGATAGGCATAAGTTGTTTAAACGTTGTCCGGTCAACGCTAACCAGGCGACGTGTGATGCACACTGCTACACAACAGGCATCACCACGTGATTTTACGGATACGCGTCAGAGGGTGGGGTCATTAGCTAGATGTTGACTACGGTCAACAATTTGTTTGTTGTCAACAAACAAATTGATACAAATGGATACATTGTAACAATTGCCGTGGGAAATTTTGGGTGGTACCTTACCAGTGTTACTTCGGCCTGCTTGCCTTATGAATTATGATTGGTCATTTGACCAATAGAAATTTATAATTCGGACTAGGGCAATGAATCAATAAATGTGGCCCGATTGCCGTTATCCACTTTGAATCTGTGTCTGAGTCCGTTATTGGGGGGTGTGCCTGCAATGCAAGCGCGGCGCCAAAATGGCCGCCACGCTCTTTGCGCCCCCCCCCCACCGGACGAAGGCATCCGGGTAGTTAGGGGCGTGGCCAGCACCCTGATAAAAGGGGTGGCCACGAGGCAGCCGTGCTGCCATTTTGCCGAAGCGACGGAGCGGAGAAGTTTTTTCCCCTCCACCCCCTCCCTAGTTAACAGTGTGATTTATTGGTCGCTTCGGGGCCGGGTGGGAATTTTTGGCTGGGACTCGCAATTGGCTCTTGGGTCCTGGCTTTTTTGCCCATCCCACACTGTTGCTATGGTTTGATATAGGGGTTTGTTCCGTGATGTTGTTGACTTTGGTCACATGGGCGGGTAGCACTGGTAAGGTAAACAATCATGACCCACAGGTATCCGGCAGGTTCGCAATTGACTGGACAACACTAGATAGGCATAAGTTGTTTAAACGTTGTCCGGTCAACGCTAACCAGGCGACGTGTGATGCACACTGCTACACAACAGGCATCACCACGTGATTTTACGGATACGCGTCAGAGGGTGGGGTCATTAGCTAGATGTTGACTACGGTCAACAACTTGTTTGTTGTCAACAAACAAATTGATACAAATGGATACATTGTAACAATTGCCGTGGGCAATTTTGGGTGGTACCTTACCAGTGTTACTTCGGCCTGCTTGCCTTATGAATTATGATTGGTCATTTGACCAATAGAAATTTATAATTCGGACTAGGGCAATGAATCAATAAATGTGGCCCGATTGCCGTTATCCACTTTGAATCTGTGTCTGAGTCCGTTATTGGGGTGTGTGCCTGCAATGCTTTAACTTCATTTTTGTGGGTAACGCATAAAACAATTTCCTGGCAACTAATTTAAAGCTAACGTGGCTCTTAATGCTATGCCATTTGCTGTGCTCATGTGAGTTATGTATGTATGTGTAATGTTCATACTATTCCTTCTTTCCCATCTTCTCCCAAACAGAGTGAAAAGTAGGATAAGCTTTACGGAATCATCTTCCTTTGAAGACTGTGTGTCTTTGTAATAATGGGCATGTGCATTTGCCAATGTATTGCTTGAGCAAGCATTATCCGTGTGTGAACTGCAGAGGCATTTCTGCAGCAACACCTGGTGGGTTCCTATTAAAGCCAAAATATATCTCCAAAATTATTTTCCCGTGGGCTAAACTTCCAGGTACATATGCTCCAGACTGGCTTGGGACAGATAAATCTGGATTTTGCTTTAAATCAATGCAGTCTCAGCCCTTTTGGAGATAAAGGGTTTGTTCTGAATCCTGACCCACAAATGTCCATTTTTCAGACCAGCAATACTTCCGTTAGACTGCAGGTTCCAGTATGCTGAAAAATTTAGGGAGGAAACTTTTCCACTCCCCAGCATAAGATCCAACATTATCTATAGGTTCTCAACCTTGACCCTCTAATGTTCTTGAACTTCAATTCTCAGAAGCACTGATCAGCAGATGTCCTGACTTGGCCTTCTGGAAATTGAAGTCCAAGAACATCTGGGGCCCCAAGATTGAGAAATCCTGGTTTACAGCATATGCCCTGCTGACCGAATAGTTAATTATTAAGCTGCTTCCAAATCAACTAAAGCCCCCAAAACTTTTATAAACTCATTGTGGACACAATGGAGTGAGGGTTCTGTGTATCCTTCCTGATAGCTTGAGACCCATACCATGAAAGAGTGATCAAGGCTGGTTTCATTACAAATTGGAGTTACTTTACTGTGCAGATCCACGAGGAAGTCCATTCTTAATTTATGGGGTTTCCTCTTCAACTAGAGCAGGAAGGTGTCTTAATCTGATATAAGAATTTTCACAATCATTAATCATCTTTCTTTGGCCAGTCTTAGCTATGGAACCTTTTATATAAACTCACCCACCTGCTTTGCTATTATTACAAGGAGAAATATTATTTACACAAGCGGATTTACAAATGCCTGCCCTTAATTTTCTAACACTGTTTCTGGAGGCTCTTATTTGATCAATTTTCACTATTCTAAAACTCTCTCTTAAAACTGAACTAGTTTTACAACTTTTAATCTATCACAAATCTTTTCTTCCTGGCATATCCAAGGCATTGTAGTTTAGTGAGATGTTAAGAATTCTGATCTAAGATTCTCACCCCTCCTGCCATTAGGGGGGGGGGGGGGAATCTATCTGATTTTCCGCAGAGGGAATAACCGTTGAACTAGTTCAAATTCGTAGTGTAAATAAGCTGAGAGTCACATACCTTTGGCTTGTTTGTACATGAAGGTATTGGCTCTGTCTGATATCTTCTGCTTTCTCAGCCGCAATAACAACTCCAGAGGTTAGACAAATTCATCCTAGAATGAATGTCACCAGTTGAGTGGGCATGGGCACAACACAGATGGTATTTGGAAACTGCTGTTAAATCTTCTACAGCTGTATGGAATCCAGGATGGTTAGAAATCTCAACTGTATAGCAATGTACTGGCTCCCTGTTTAATTGAAGCTGGGATAATAACTTGAGCTCCCTGAACTGCATAGTGGGCAACCAAAAATATTACAGCCAGCATCTCTTCCTAGTATGATCTAAAATGTGTTCCATTGAACCAGCTGCTGAATGGTACGTTAACACTAACTTAAACTTCACTGAGTCAATGAGACTGAGTCAACAAGACAATTGGGATAGCAATAAGATCATAGCCAATATTTTAAATATTTTCTGTATTCCGCCTCGTATTCAGAAGCCAATTCAAGTTCTTGGGTATGGACACAAGTAGCTCATATTCAGCACCCTGCTTGGCCAAAAGTGCTGTAAAGGTAACGATAACGGTTTCCCTTGCTTGAAAGTCAGTCGTATCTGACTCTAGGATTCAGTGCTCATCTGTTTCATAGCTAATGAGTCAGCGCCGTCTGCTTCTGCAGACTTTCCGTGGTCATGTGGCAGGCATGACTAGACACCGGAGCACACGGAACACTGCTTACCTTCTCACAGAAGTGGTCCCTATTTATCTACATGCAATTTCTTGCTTTCGAACAGCTAGGTTGGTAGGAGCTGGGACAAAGACGGGAGCTCATTCCGTCCTGCAGAACTTGGGAATCGAACTGCTGACCTCCCGCCTTCCAGTCAGCATCTTAGCCACTTGAGCCACTGCAGTACAAGTGCAGTACAAATGCTGTACATGACTTTTAGCATGTCACCAGCAGAATCCTTATGTTAATTTACATGGAGGTTCTGCTGCCTGAATTGTGAGTTATCCAAAGTACCTGTATGTTTGCATAGGGTTACAATATTTTTTTTTAAAAAAAAGACACTGAGAGGGAAAAGATAGGGTAAATGGCAACTTGTATCTGGCAACATCTACATTGCAAGGTAGTAAATAAATGTATATAAATGCATCACTACAATAATGCAAATGTTAAGATCCTAGCCTTCCTCTAACATTGTCAAAAAGTGCATCTTAACATGTTTTCAACGGCTCCAGTTTACTGCTGTATTTGCCTTAAGATGCATGCCAAAAGAAGGCAACAATTCAGTTGTGTCTTGTGCCATATTCGCTGTGCAGTTCCAACACAGTAGAGATAACACTGTTAAACCACTATGTGTTGGAAAGAGCACTTCTTTTTACGCATGTTAGGGATGCCTGCTTCTAATTGCTGCTGATTTTTGCTCATCTTTGGAAGAGGCCATTCCTTTGATACACTAAGGAGGATCCAGGTATGAGTATGGGGAAAACTGAAGGACATTGTGCCATATGAAAGATAAAATTATTAGTAGAGATTAAATAGTAGGTCACTACTGGAGTAGGCTGATTGAATAAGTGGAATTTAGCTGTTCACTCACCAAATCCTCACTAAATCCAATGAGCCTGCTCTAGTAATGACTTATTACAGGATCTCAGCCATTATGTCATAACCTTTCATAGACAGTGGTTCATTTTGGCAACTGTACATGCAGCTGATCTGGTTGTAAATGCACATTAGATAGGGATTTAATTCTCTACAGTGAATATGCTTTATGCAATTTAAGGATCAATTTAAGCTCACTTCTTGTTATTACAAATAACTGGGGCTGAATCATGGCCTATAGGATGCTGGTCAGCACCGGAAACCAACAACAAGGTATCTCCAAATACTGAGGTTTGCTTATGCTAGCTAATGTGATAAACTTCTTTTGCATGATTTTGTCTAATCCTACCTTTTAGTGAAGGGACTGCGGTGGGTCAAGTGGTTAAGACGCTGAACTTAACAACTGGAAGGTCAGAGTTCGATTCCTGAGTACTGCTCGATGGAGGGAGCTCTTGTCTCTATCCCAGCTCCTGTAAACCTAGCAGTTCAAAAGCAAGAAATTGTAAGTAGATAAATAGGCACCACTTCAGTGGGAAGGGAAACAGTGTTCCAAGAGTGTTGAGGCATGCCTGCCACATGTCCATGGAAATGTCTGCAAACACAGACAGTGCTGACTCTTTGGCTATAAACAGAGATGACACAAAAAATATGTGGCAGAACAGTGAAAACAGCAGAAAAAATCAACAAACGGTTCATGGCAAAATTAGCAATAATAATATGTTCAAATCATTCACAATGTGTTTCTTCTGTGTTGAAATAAATGCTTCATACAATAGGAATAAAATCTATTTCTTTGCATGAGTATTTCCTTGCATAAGTATCTTCAGAATAAGGACATGTAAAGAACAAAAAATCTTCTCCTTGGATTTCTCATATAGAAGCAGTTTTGACATCATATGGACTTTCTAAAACTCACCTTGTTTCCCTGGGACCAAATCGACCCAGGGAGGAAATTAGACAAAGGGTAACTGATATATACCGCCAAACAGATCTAACCAAAGTTACCTCTTCCTTGTTTGAGTGGCTGCATTTTAACGTGCTTAAACCGTTGTCCTATCTTTCCTCTTTAAATAACCGAGAGCACAGACGCTCTTTTAGTCTCATTCGACACAATTTGCTTCCCTCGGCATTCAGGGAGGGGCTTTTTAAGAAAATCCCAGTTTGTGAACGTATATGTGCTTGTCACACCAACAAGATAGAAAATTCCAAGCACATTCTTTTAGAGTGTCCCTTTTATGAAGATCTCAGAAAGGAACTCTTTTTAGCAGTTCCATACTTGGCCTCCAGTGATAATAGAACTTGAGTGTATTACTATCTGACAGTTCCAAGGCAACGACGGCCGCTGTCGCCAGGTTTGCATGGAAATCATCCTGCATTCGCAAAAGTATGGCGATGCATGTCTTTTGACCCCAATAGTGCTCAGTAAATAGTGAGCCTCCAGTGTTAAAATTCGCAAACGTGAACTTGGGACAGTTAGACTAAAGTAAAATACTATGGTGTGTATTATAGGCTCCTCAAACAAATTTTTATTTTTTAATATTTTACTGTATATGCTCAGTGTGTCGGAAATCCTTTTATTCTATATGTGATGCCAGAATGGTTGTGTTATCTGGTGCACTCTGTCTGGCCTTTGGCTGTAATAATAAAGATTTGTATTTGTAAGAACAAAAAAGTGTGATTCTTTTCTCACAATAAATACTCCAAGGATAAACAGCTACTTATAACACTATCTTTACAGTTGAAATGTACAAAAACATCAGAAAATCATTCTCAAATCTCAAAAATCCTGCCGGTTAAGGGTTTTTTCCAAAGAGCAAAAAACACTTCTTCCTCAGGAGATAATGCCTTCATTCAGTACATTTCTGAGATTCTCTTTCCGTCAGTTGCCTAGATGAAAAATTAAACACTAATTGTTCCTTTTCCTTCGGCCTCCAAACAGACAGTGTGATCCCAAAAAAGAAGAAGAGGTGGTGGAAGGGCAGAAGAGACTTCTTGTTGTCTTTGTGAACCTCTAAGGTTATATGAAGTGGATGGTGCCACATCATTTGAAGAAGCAGGACCCTCACTGTCGGTGGTTTTATAGTCGGACTGTCGAACCGGGCCCCTCCAAGTTACTTGTTTATGCATGGCACCACCTTGAAACCATCATCTGTAGATCCTAGAGGTAGAATAATCCTGAGTGTCTCTCCCCAGCTTTTTATTCTTAAATTGAATAAGTGAATCTTTGAAACTCTGGCTGCCTCAGATCAGAGGCTATCATGACATTTTGTGATAGTACAATTAATTAAATATACATATTATGAAGACTTTCTAATTGGCATCACCTAGTCTTGCTCCACATTTTTGCTCCAAGCCAAATTCTTGTGACTAAGTAAAGGAAGGAGGAAGGTGAAGGGTCAAAACAGAAAAGGTTGTCTGGGTAAAGCAAATAAGCAGGTAACAGCGCATGGATATCACACATGACTCATTCTGCTCTTGTTAAACATTAACACACTTCCTTCTTATCAAATCCCATTTCCTCATTGTAATGTCATTCCTTCAATGCTAGCTTTAGTACGGAAAGTGAAAGAAAGGTGTAGATTAAAAATATATATTCTACAATGCCTATTTTATGGGGGGAAAGAGTAATAGCAATCATTATTGTAATACATTTGCAGCCATTTTTACCATACGAGATTACCATAACTGTATTTTTTCCTCTTGCTTTGAATCTTTATTGAAGAAACATGGAAAGAACAACAACAAACTAGTACAGCTCATTCACTAGAAGTATATAATCTGATATATAAACTTCACACCATGGTAACCCGCATCACATTAGAATATCGCACCAAAGAGTGACATGAGAGGCTGGTAGAAAATATAATTTGTCATTCTTGCTAACATAATTAAAATAAAATAAAGAGAACCACATGATGCTGGGAGGGAAACCCATCTTGGGAGTGAAGTTGTTTAGGTAATTTGAACTGGTATGTTAATTTTCCAATAGGAAAATATGATGTGTTCTCAGTGATGTACTCCAAAAATTTTTACTACCACCTCTGTGGGTGGGGCCAAATCTGTGGGCATGGCCAACACAATGGGGTATGGAGGTGGGTGTGGCTGGCTAGGTGGGCATGGCCAGCCAGGTGTGGCCTGGGGAAATTTCCACTACCGGTTCTCCTGAACAGGACAGGACCTACTTCAGTGCATCACTGTGTATTCTATTTCCCATGCATGTAAAGACAAATTTCAAGTTTCCTTCTAGTTTCTGGCAGGAGAACAATTAAGCACTGCATTTACAATAGTCATGGAACCCATGTTTAAAAGCATTCACACTTTAAAAAAAACCAATGCAAAAGAAAAACTTGGCAGACATCCTTAAGAAGTCTAATTTTAAATAATTTTATAGATCCCAAAATTAGGAGAAAGACAAAAGATAAGGAAGGAAAGCTCTATTATTACCCTTGCCAATATTAAACAATGAATTGACAACACTAGGTGTTCCTCATCCTAAAATTAGGTTAAGATCCAGTTAGATTCTGTACTCTTTACTGGCTACAACCCTGAACCACCTGTCCACATCTTAGTAGCGAGGTTATGCCAGAAACACAAACCACTCAGTAGATATCATTAGGAGAAGTCTACTATCCCCATGCTTAAACATATATTTCTGCATTGTTATTTTATGGAAAGCTTTGTGGCCTGTTTTCATATTTTCTTTTTCATAAACTACTCGAAAGACTGCACAAACTTGAGTTTCAAATGGTCCTGAAATGGTCACATTCTTTGTGTAAGAGAGATTCTGCCAGAATCTTGCCCATTATTGGGCCATCGGGTAATCCCCTGCTGAAAAACTATGCATAAAGATTTTAGCCACAGTGGCCAGTTGGCACGTCACTGGGAAAGGCAACAGCTAGCAATGAGATGCAGCCTTGCCTGGGCTATCCAGTGAAGGTCTTGTTGCAGTGTAGTCTAGATCAGTGGCTGCTAGTACTTTGCTCCCAGATGTTGATTTTACAGAATCTATGGGCATACCTGTCAAGTTTTGGATTTGGAAATAAGGGAAATTTCCCAGCAAATACAGGATACTTGACACCTATGCTTATCTTTTGCTGCCCTCCAATGGCGGCAATAGGGCATTGCAGTCTAATTAATACGGGATGACGGCAGGGAAGAGGGTAAAATAAGAGGTTTTCCCTGCCAATACGGGATACTTGACAGCTATGTCTATGGGCTGTTGTTCCATATTTTTAAAAAAAAACACTCAAAAACTTTCAATTGTGAACAGGTTTGAAAAGAGAGGGGGGAGGACCATAGTGGCAACAGCGATGTTGCAGTTGCAGAACTGCAAAAGCTTACAAACGTTTGTGGAACTGTGTCTGTGCAGAAAGAAATGCCTATTTTCCCCCCCTATCGGTGCAGAATTGGGGAGTTGGCAAATGCTTTAAGCCTTTGAAAGACCTCAGCTGGTGCAAACAATTGATTTATTTAATGCCAATTGTAATGGGATTTTTATTAGGAACCAGAACAAAAGCAGGACTTCCTTTCACAGTAGGGTCAATCAACACTCATCAGGTGGTAGGAATTTTAGACTGTACCAAGTACCAACTAAGATTGCATTGGGACACATTCCAGAAACAACTATTTCAGTGCCCACTAGCCCCTCTGCCTGCGCATTCATCCTGTCTTCTCTTGGTAATCCTCAAAATAAAACACGAATATTCAGAAACCTATAAAGCCTGCACTTTTCTAAGTCTCAAGTGGCAGCTAGACATGAACAAAAAAGAAGAAGAAAAGAAACAAAGTCCACATCAAAGATGAGAAAGCACCAACATTTCCCTTAGTGGTGTTTAATTCAGATTTAGGTAACAAACAGCATGGCTACAGACTCATGCTGTAACAGACCTGTTACAGAGAGAAAAAGAAATGGGCAAAAGGGGACTAGGTAAAGGTAAAGGTTTCCCTTGCTCAAAAGCCAGTCGTATCTGACTCTAGGGTTCAGTGCTCATCTGTTTCAAAGCCAAAGCCAGCACTGTCTGCTTCTGCAGGCGTTTTCATGGTCATGTGGCAGGCATGACTAGACACCAGAGCGCACGGAATGCTGTTTCCTTCCCACCGAAGTGGACCCTATTTATCTACTTGCAATTTCTTGCTTTCGAACTGCTAGGTTTGCAGGAGCTGGGACAAAGACGGGAGCTCATTCCGTCCTGCTGTACTTGGGAATCGAACTGCTGACCTTCCTCCCCCAGTCAGCCACTTGAGCCACTGTTTCCTACATCTGGGACGTTCTTTTTGGAAGGCAAGGCAGGCAGTTTTGTGATGCCCCCTCTTCCTCTGTCTGATGACTTCTTTCAGCTCTACAGTCCCAGGGCAGCCGTAAGGAGGAACTAACTGTTCTTTCTGGCCAAGTTGACTAACAAGCTATGAAAGTTGGTCCTTTTTTTGGTTAATGGATGGAATCCTGCCTACTTCTAAAAAAAAACCCATTAAATCTCAGAATTGTCAACTGCAGTTCATTCATTCATTCAAATTGGGAGATGGTCAAAGAAGAATAAACAAATATGAATCAATCAGCTGCTGGCAACCAGCTGAGAGGGAAAGAAAAAAACCCAAGAGGTTTTACTGGTTGTGGCTAATTTCACATGGCAATCCTCCACAATGGCAAGCATAATTAAATGAAACAAATACTTACTTGGTTTATCTGTACTTCACACATCTAGTTTGGCATGGCGGATTGAAGCATCATCTCCCACAAGATTTTAGCAGCACCTCGCCATCGGGAGGTCCTACCGCTACTGTAGCAGGGTCTGATGGCACACAGGGAAGTGAGGCCTGTTTTCGACGCTCCTTTAGCCAGTTTAAATATGACGACACAGCTGACTGGGTTCATGTGGAAGTTGGCCATGTTAGAGCAATGCACTGGCCAGGTGCACTGCCTGAGTACCCAACCCCACTTACATAGCTGACCTGCAGTTCCAGAACAGAGGCCCATTCCAGACCGCCACCCACACACCCTTTGTGTCATGGTTGAACCTGCCAGGGGAATACAACCCCACCACCATAGCTGTTGGACGGCTAGGGTCACCGCTGTGTCACGTTGAGGCATGAGGTGGGATTGAAACAAATAATGGACAATTTGCTCCCCATAAGTGGTAACTACCCATTGAGTTTGGAATCAGACCAAGAGCATAGTTACAAATCTATACTGGTGCATGAAAGTGACTGGGAATAATGAGCCTTATTTAGGCTTTACTTGCATGTTTAGAATTACCACACTAAAAAGAGAGCATCTAACCCTTTTCTCCATCATTACTTTCTCCATGTTTGAAAGTGATGTATTTGCAGAGAAGAAATTGCTGCTCACATGCAGGATCTTTTCACAAGAAAGAACCCTATTTTTCCACAGTTCTTACTTGCATGTACAACCTATGCGCAAGCATTCACCTCTTCTTTGCCTACATGTCACTTTCCACATGTGTAACACAGTAACAGAGAAGGGAGTGGCTTTTTTTAAGTGTAGTAAGCCTACTCATGAAAATAATGCCTGAATAGGGCTCATGCGCTCCCGTCTTAAGTGTTGTGCTCTTATCCATGTCAACACTTGAATAGAGCTACATTGAATAGGCTCAAATTATCACACAAGCCAATAATGCTTATAACATACTGTAATTTGAATCTGATCTCTATGGAAGCAGAGTAGGATTAAAAGTGCAAAAGATGAATAAATATACTTCCCACGCCAACCTACTAAAGTGGGGTCATCTCATCTGACCTAATGGTTGGCCTTGCACACTACTACTACTATTTATTCAGCTTTGTACCTTTCGGGTGAACTTCATAGAATGCATTTCAACTAATACAGAAGCTAAGGCATGAGTTAAATGATCTGTAGCTAATTCAGATTTAATACACTTCAAAAAATTTAGGTGACATGAAGGAATCAACATTCAAATGTAGTTCACATATAATGTCTCTGTTGGTAATTCTTCACCTTCCCCCCAAATTATGTCAAAACACAACTTTGTATCTTCACGCTCACATGCCAGCCACATGCAAGTGTGTAACCAGTAATCTAGGCCACCAATGTTATTAGTTTCAGAACTGCTTCATACTTATATACTGTATCTTTATTCTTCTTCAAAAGGGGGGGGGGGATATCCAAGGTGCGTAATATCCCAGTTCCTGCTGCTGAAAGGAACCGTGAACTTTTATTTCTGTTTGTGATCCAAATGATTCATACCTCCACCTGGCATAGCACCCAGGAACTCCCAGGATTAAGAAACCATTTCTCATTCCAGAACAAAAGAGACAAGAACATCATACTGGGTTAGAATCCCATGCTTGATCCCCTCTTAAGCCATAGTGTTGCAGGGCATGGCAGCCATGCGGCCGGTAACATAATGGCAATAGGACTTTCCTTTGCTTCTCTATTTGCTTCCACTTTGACTGTCATTAAAAAATTCAGTCAGCACGGGTGACCCACGTTACATCTTGCTGGTGTGCTTGGACTTGTGTCTGTGCCATGGCCATGGGTACAAAAATGATCCCTCCTATGACATGAGTGGATCCAGACTTGCTATTTTGTTCTCACACCCCAAATTCTCAACAAAATCTCTGCCCTGCCCTGTGTATTGTGCTGTATTGTACTGGCCTATATTGTGCAGTGTTGTGCTGTGCTATGAAAATGTTCCTTGTGTTTCTACTGCTTCTGCTGTGTCTTGTGTAATGAAAATAGGGGTAGTTGTTTTCCAACAGTCTGTTCTTTCTGGTGACCCAAGTTGCCGATGCTGGCTCTCGTTCTGTTTTTCTTCATGCGGAAAAGTCTATAGGGCAAGCATTGGCATAGATCAAACAAATTAATATGATGCGAGGTAAATGGATTTGAAAGGTGGCATAAAAACAACCAAGTGAATAAGGTTACACTGCATCCAAATTACAGTAAGAGAGAAAAATTCAGATAAACTGTCAACATATAATGTAACTTATTTGAGTGCCACTTTTTGTTGTTTTATGTCATTGTTCCGTCACACAGTAGATTCCCACCCTTTGCGACCCCATGGACCACTGCCTGCCGGGCACTTCTGTCCTCCACCATCCTCCTCAACCTGCCCAGCTCTGTGCCCATTGTGTCTACAATACCATCTAGTCATCTCATTTCTAGCCGCCCCCTTCTTCTTTTGCCCTCAGCCTTTTAATATAAAATTATATTATGTTAAAATATAATATAATACTATTAATATAAACAAGGTTAAGAACACTGACTGGTTAGCAAATAATTTAAACATACAGTTTAAAACAACAAAACATCAATTAATAAATTAAAGACATGGGCTCAATGCATGTATACTTACTTGGTTACTTGGATGACAAAGTATAACAAAGTAAAATAAACAAAACTATTTCCCCCAATACATAAGCAGATGTATCCTCAGATTTAGTTTAATGCTAAGACAAAAATGTTTGATCATGAATCTCTTCTGTGTACAAACTTAGAAAGAAAACTTGGAACATTCCAATTCTTTAGATAAACTTGAGTAAAGATGTTAGGTAGGAACTGGTTTATGCAAAGTAAAGGAGACACATGCTCACACTTCTCTGTGATGAACAGTTAAAATCACTTCATTTAAAAATGAACACTAAATACTCAAAAGGAAAATTACAGTATGGTTTCTTCTTGTGCTGAGCTTTCCAAAACTCAACACTACAACCCGGTTCCTTCCACCAAACACAAACAGAGTGAGATCACAATAATTCTGTGATTTACAGATTTATGTACATCAATGCATCCTGGATCACACAGTTCCAAGCTTCAGGTACAACAAATGTATGAGCTGATAGCAAAGTACAATTGCCACACCTCTACAAAAATAAAAGTAAAGAGGTAGTAAACAAACAAAAATGAAGTGATTAATGAACTCTGACAGGTGACTTGAGATTACACCAGGCTGCATTCATTTTCTCTCAAGCGAGAGTGTATTCCTTTTGCATTTTCTAACTGCTAAGCATTGCTGGGGCTTGTCCTTCAGGAAATCAGCCAAAGAATTCATTCTTCTCATGTCTCATTAGAGGACACAAAAAAAAAAAAACACCCTGATCCTTTATATAATGATGGCAGCTACAAATGACACAGTTCACATTTCTTGAAAACTGTATTGAAAGGAGAAAATCTATTTTGTTGGTCCTCTGAACAAAGCTACCATGCAATTAAAATTGACCCTTTTGGCTTGCTGCTGTCTGCCACTATCAGCAGTGGTTATCTCCAAATTGTCAGGCAATTCCTATCCTTCTTACCAAAGATGCTTCAAACTGGAGGATCGAAACAGAGACCTTCTTAAATTTAAGATGACACTGCTTAGCTATGGTGTCTTCTACACCGAGCGATGATGCAGCAAAAAGGTCATAGTTCAGGAGTAGACATATGCTTCAAATGCAAAAGGTCCTGGGTTCAATCATTGTAATTTACTGGGCTGGAAAAAAACCCCTCTTGATTGAGACCCTGGAGGGCCAGAGCTAGCCATTGTTCCGTGGCATGGTCTGACTTGATATAAGAAAGCCATTTTCTATGATACATTGCTTGTCTACATGTCCACCTTACACAAGGACTAAGATCTGCTTTCTGTAGCTTCCATTGCTACTAGCTTGAAGCAGTCCAAGCCTGTCTCAACATTTAAATTTTCAACGCAGGGCCTCTGATCCATATCCACTCAGTCTTGCCGGGATTCAATTGTAGCCCGTTGTCCCCAACAGCCTCCAGACACCTGGATAGGACTTTGACAGCATCGCTTGGATCGCCATGGGCTGAGATGTACAGCTGGGTATCATCAGCATACTGATGATACCTCACCCTGTGGGAATGGGTGATCTCACCCAGTGGCTTCATGTACATGTTAAATAGGAGAGGAGAGAGCCCTGAGCCCTGAGACACCCCATATTTGAGGAGCCTAGGGCTGGACCTCTCATTCTCCAACCACACTGACTTGGTCCGACCCTTCAGAAAAGAGGAAAACCAGGACAACACAGTGCCCTGGATCCCCAGTCCTTTGAGCCGTCCCACAAGGATACCATGGTCGATGGTATCGAAGGCCGCTGAGAGGTCAAGAAGAGCAAGGACAGACGGGTGACCACCATCCCGCTCCCACCAGAGACCATCCATCAGTGTGACCAATGCCGTCTCCATACCATTTCCGGGCCTGAATCCTGACTGAAAGGGGTCCAGATAATCCGCTTCTTCCAGGACCCCCTCAACTGATGCGCCACTGCCTTTTCCAATACCTTCCCTAAAAAGGGGAGATTGGAGAAAGGCCTGTAGTTGGCTAGGACTGCTGGGTCGAGGGATGGTTTCTTTAGGAGGGGATGCACCAAGGCATGTTTTAAAGGTGCAGGAAACACCCCCTCCTGTAATGAAGCATTGACTATTGCTCCAACCCAGCCTCCTGTCACCACCTTGGAGGTTTCCACTAGCCAGGTGGGGGAGGGGTCCAAAGGGCATGTGGTGGCGCAAACAGCTGCAAGGAGGCTGTCCACTTCATCAGGGACAAAGTTCGGTTTCACTTACCAGTGATAACTTTCGTTCTTCGAGTATATAGTTTGTGAACACACACTCATGGGTTATGCGCCTGCGCAGAACGGAGCTTGAAAAGCTATTGGTCTAAAGTTTTGGCGGTAAGACCGCCCACCGTACCGCCCACCCTGAGGCGCCCGCGCGCCATTTTACCTCAGTTCCATACTTAAGCTAAGCACAGGATAAACCAATCGATCTCATCTGTGCAGCTCAAGAGGGGAGGCAGGGTGGGTAGTGTGTATTCACAAACTATATACTCGAAGAACGAAAGTTATCACTGGTAAGTGAAACCGAACTTTCTCCTTCGTATAGTTTGTGAATCCCCACTCATGGGAGATTAGCAAGCTCACACTTACTTGGTCGGTGGGCAGTCGGATGAGATGATCCCACGATGAGATGAAGATCCAGTAGGTTGACCCGTCAGGGGCGTTGAGTCCGGAGCCCTCTGGTGAGGACGACACGGCCAAGCCTGGCGTCCGCAGTGGCTCTGGTGTCCACCCTGTAGTGCTGGACAAATGTGGAAGGTCTGGACCATGTGGCAGCCTTACATATGTCCTCAAGCGGTGTGCCCTCCAGAAAGGCAGTGGATGTGGCAACCGCTCTGGTGGAATGCGCCCTGACATGCGGTGGAGGTGGCAGTGAGGCTGACTCGTAGGCCAGGTAGATGGTGGAGGTGATCCATTTGGAGAACCTTTGAGCAGAGATGGGTTCACCCTTGGACTTTCCCCCATAAGCCACAAAGAGGCGTTGTGACTTCCGGAACTCCCTTGTCCTACTGGTGTAAAACAATAAAGCACGTTTCACATCCAGCGTGTGCCAAGTCCTTTCTTGGGGGTTAGAAGGATTCTGGAAAAAGGTCGGCAAGGAGATAGTCTGTGCCATGTGAAACGCGGAGACCACCTTGGGCAGGAAGGTGATGTCCGCTTGTAGGACGACGCGGTCGTTGAAGAATTGGAGAAATGGTGCATCTGCTCGCAGGGCAACCAGTTCTCCAGCTCGTCGTGCAGACGTGATAGCCACCAGAAATGCCGTCTTCCACGTGAGGAGGCGAATATCGCTGGTAGCCATGGGCTCGAAAGGGGTCCTGGTGAGCGCGTTGAGGACGGTAGACAGTGACCATTGAGCCGTTGGAGTCCTGACCGGAGGGAAGGCGTTCCGTAGTCCCTTGAGGAAACGCTTCACCGTTTGGTCGCGAAAGGCACCAGAAGCGGGCGAACCAGCCGGAGAGTGAGCCACCACCGCTGCAAGGTGGACCCGGATGGAGGTGATGCTGAGGCCAGACTCCGCCAGATGGAGTAGGTAAGTTAAGACCTCCTGCAGTCCCACCTGGGGGGACGGGACATTTGCTGGGAAGCCAGGAAAGCACAAAAACGCCTGTATTTTGAAGCATAAGACTTCCTTGTGGAGGGGCGCCGTGCTAGTTCCAGGATCCTGGATAGTCTGGGGTTATCCTCCACGCGGTGAGGTGGAGGCTGGGCAGGTCCGAATGGTGCAGCTGGCCGTGCTCCATTTGGAGAAGCGTCGGTGACTCCGGCAGTGTGCGATACTGTGACGACATGCGCAACAGCAGCGGAAACCAGGGTTGGCGCGGCCATGCCGGTGCCACCAGAATTGCATTGGTTTTGTGTTGGTACATCCTGGTGAGTACCTTCTGGACCAGAGGAAACGGAGGAAAGGCATAGAGATAGTCCTGATCCCACCGTTTCATGAAGGCATCGCCCTCGGAGTTCGGTCCGATGCCTGCTCTGGAGCAGTACCTGTCGAGTTTCCTGTTGGATTCCGACGCAAAGAGGTCGATGCTCGGTGTTCCCCAGGCCTCGCAAAGCGACTGGAACACCCCGTCGTCCAGCTCCCATTCGTGGGTCGTCGAGGTGAGCCGGCTCAGGTGATCTGCCAAGACATTCAGTGTGCCCTGAATGTGCACTCCAATCGGGAAAATGTGTCTCTCCAGGCACCATTCCCAGAGCTGTACAGCAAGGTAAAGGAGGGTGGTGGACCGGGTCCCTCCTTGTTTGTTCAGGTAAGCCACCGCTGTGGTATTGTCCGAGGCCACTTGGACCGCCTTGCCGGTGAGAAGGGTTTCGAAGGACCGTAGAGCCTTCCAGACGGCCAACAGCTCCAAGTAGTTGATGTGGTGCACCATCTCGTGGGGTGACCAAGTGTCGTTGACCGTGAGGGTCCCGCAGGCAGCCCCCCAGCCGAGGTTGCTTGCGTCGGTCAGTATTTGTATGGTTGGTTGCGGGGGGTAGAAGCTCTTCCCCGCGGCCACGTTGAGTGTAGTCGTCCACCATAGAAGTTGGTCCTTCAGTTCCGGAGACGGAGTCAACCGTTTGGACTGGCTCTCCCGGAGTGCGTCGAATTCGTGAAGAAGCCACGACTGCAGGGACCGGAATTTCAACTTGGCGTGGGGAATCACTGCCGTTGTTGAGGCCATGAGGCCTAGAAGTCTCTGAGCCTTCTTCGCCCGGACGTACGGTTTGGTGCGAAGATCGCTCACCCCTTGTGCAATGTCCTGCAAGCGCTTCTGGGGTGCGAAGGCTCTGGTGGCAAGCGAGTCGAGTACCGCTCCAATGTACTCGACGCGTTGAGAAGGAGCCAACTTCGATTTGGTGAAGTTGATCCTGAGGCCGAGACTCTCCATGAGGTGGACCGTGTATTGTGTGTCCTGAACGGCTGACGATTTGGTGGGGGAGACAATCAACCAGTCGTCAATGTACGAGAAGACCCTGATGCCCCGCTGGCGGAGGAACGCGGCCACTGGAGCCATGCATTTGGTGAAGACTCGTGGTGCCGTGGCCAGACCTAACGGTAGACACCGGTACTGGTACACAGAATTTCCGATGCGGAAACGGAGGAACCATCTGTGCTCCTCGAGGATGGAGACATGGAAGTAAGCATCCTTGAGGTCTATGACTGTGAACCAGTCCCCTTTGTTGATGAGGGGGAGGACGGTTTGCAGGGTCACCATCCGGAACTTCCTGGTGTGGATGCATTTGTTCAGGCGGCGCAGGTCCAGAATCGGGCGAAGGCCTCCGTCCTTCTTCTGGACCACGAAGTACCTCGAGTAGAAACCGTTGTCCCAGTCGGACGGTGTTACCCGCTCGATGGCTCCCTTGGAGAGAAGGGTTGATATTTCTTCCTCCAAATGGTGGGACGAGGTGGTGAGACGATGTCTTCCTACCCGAGGTACCCGCACGAACTCGATGGCGTAGCCAGAGGACAAGATCTTTAAGACCCACTGGTCGTCCGTGATGCCCGACCATACCTGGAGGAAGTTCCGGAGGGGGAGGTACGGGATGTGGAGCGAGAGAGACTCGGCCGTCGCAGCTTCAAACGCGAGACTTGGACTTCACGCTAGAGCGCTTGTCCTCTCCGTAGGGTCTGTAGCGGGGTTTGTGTTGACGCCGCTGTTTGTAGGAGCTGGATCTAGGCTGCTCCGTCGGCCCTTGCTGCTGCGGGTTGCCCTGGAATCGCCGTGTGAAAGGCTGGAACCTCGGCCTGGCAGGCGGAGCCGGCGTGGTGAGCCCCAGGAACTTGGCCGTGGAATTGGTCTGGCGCATCTCATTCAGGACCTTGTCGGTATCCTGCCCGAAGAGGCCCTGCCCGTCGAAGGGAAACTCCTCGATGAGCTTTTTCATAGCGTCATCGAGGGAGGTGTCCCTGAGCCAAGCATGGCGACGGAGAAAGATTGCGGAGGCCATGTCCTTCGCCGCATAGTCATACCTCCGCAGGTATGGAGGTCTGGAGCTTGTTCGCAAACGACGCCATGAACTCAAACATCTCACGGAAGAGCGCCATCTGAGGTGCATCTGAGGTCGCTGGTGTGGCCGGCGGATTGGTAGCCGACGGAACGGTGGCCGACGAAACGGTGGCTGGCTGAGACGGCGGCGAAACGGTCGCCGGAACGGTGACGACAGCGTCGTCTGTCGGCGTCCTGGGCCTTGGGGAGACGGAGGCCTGCCTCGTGGGCGAATGGTTTCTTCCCCGAGGGGGAGAAGGGAGCACCTGAAGTGGGCGAGCTGGAGCCCCAGCCCTGCGTCCTTTTTCAGGTGACCCGGAAGACGACCGTCCTCCCCAGATGGAGGACCCTGGAGAAGGACATCGGGCAGTCGAGAACGGCGGCGAAGGCCCGGGAGAGGCGGGCGTGCGCGGGGTGGGAGGAAGCAACCGTCTCTTCTCCGACCCATGCTTGCGCTTCTTCTCCCCGTTCTTGTCCTTCTTCTTCTTCTTCCTAATCGGAAGTGTAGAAGAAGAAGCTGGCGGCGGCTGGGAGGCCTCGGCAGACGTGGAAGCGGACGCGGCGGGAGCCAAAGCGAGCTCCATCAGATGAGCCTTGAGTCGATTGCTTCGGTTCTGCACCGCAAGGCGCGTAAACTTTTTGCAGTGCGGGCAGGACTGGCTCTGATGCGACTCTCCCAGGCAAAAGAGGCACAGGCTGTGGCCGTCGGAAGCCGGGAACTTCTTATAGCAAGCCGTGCACTGCTTAAAAGCTGCAGCCATCAACCGGCGAAAAATTCTTCCAGTGGAAGTTTCTAGAAGCGGGTACCCCGAAGGGCGGACCAGCCGCCACCCCCTTGAGGGGGGAGACGGTGATCGGAGCGAAAAAACGGGCTACTGAGTCCACTCGAAAGAAGAAACAGCACCGGGGTGGCAATCCTGCCCAAAGGACAAGATTGTCGGCAAAAATTGTAGAATTCGCTAAAGCTTTCCCTCAGAAGGGCGAGAAAAAATTGAGAAGCTCTCAACGATCGTCCTGCTGCTACGGCGGAAAGAAGAGAACTGAGGTAAAATGGCGCGCGGGCGCCTCAGGGTGGGCGGTACGGTGGGCGATCTTACCGCCAAAACTTTAGACCAATAGCTTTTCAAGCCTCCGATCTCCGTTCTGCGCAGGCGCATAACCCATGAGTGGGGATTCACAAACTATACGAAGGAGAACTGGATTGAACCAATCCCAGATAATTGATCCCCTCCTGACCCTCCCCATCCACGCCAGGATTAAACCCAGAGCAAATCTGAGCGACTTTCTCCATTAGATAATCAGCGAAAACCTCAGCCGATCCCTGCCACCCGGGCACCGCCCCCCCCTTGCCAAGGAGAGGCCTGGAGAGATGCATAAAAGGGGGTTAAGCAAGGAGACAGAACTGAAGCTTCTGCCCCATTTCACCAGAAATAAAACACAGCTAGCTCCAGCCACGAAAAACCCCCACAACATTTATCAAAGATTAGAAGACAAATTAGTGATGGCAATAAATCAGGGGATAAATATAAGACATTCAAATTGCTGCCAAATGAGTGGGTTGTCCCTTCAATCTAGAGGGGATGATGTGTGTTTCACAGCCATCTTAATTGTGAGGTTTTACAATGCATGATCACTTAGGGCAGATTATTAGATATGGGGAGAGAGTTTGTTTAACAGCTTTTTTCTTAACAGACAACCAGAGACCACTCCTGTAACAGGAATTTGCCTGCATTTTAAACAATATCAGTTTGGAAGAGTTACTGTTTTCAACTGCAACTCCTTGAGCCCTCAAGACACAGGCTGTGCGGTCCTGGGGGGATTCTGGAAATTGCAATCCAACAAAGTAACTTTTCCAAACTGAATATTGCTGCCTAACCCCTTTCCCCATGTTAAATGTGAAAGTCAACGGAAGCTCAACTCTGTTACTCCAATAAGCTCCAACAAGATGAAGAGTTGCTTTTTCGCATGCAATATATATGATAGCTCCTGCTCTCTCTTCTTAGTTTCAAATAATAACACTGCACAACAACGATTTTGCTACTGGGAATAAAACATGTGATTTACATGATATCGAGTGTGCTGGTTGCAAATCTGAACTCAGAATTAGCCTATCACGTAGATTTTAAGGCATGCTATAGCTGTTCAAATGGTTGGGAATTGGGTAATGTATTTTTACATGGGAACATTATAACAGCTGCAGCTACCACTATGCCTGCTGCCGCCTCAGCTGAATCACGCCCCCTGCTGGCATGCATGTTCCAACAGCGGCTGGGCATCTCTGGGCGAGTCAGAGATCTGAAGTCAGAAATAGGCATATAAGGCAAGAGGGACCAAGGGCTTGTCTCTAGTGTGAAACCATCTTATTGGGTAGTACAGTTAAGCCATAGTGAGTCTGTTTTGAGCTAAATATGAGTAGGCGCAGCTGTGTTAATAAACTGGACATTTTTTGCTACATTTGTGGCAAATATACCCTATATGATCAATGCAAGAACATAACCAAGAGGGCGAGATTTGCTAACTTAAGATCCTGGCGCACTTGATTAACTTAAGATTCAGCGCACTTGATTTAGTATAGGACACATGGATTAGACCAAGTAGCAGACAATATTTTTTTTGTGTGATCTAGTGTAATTAGTATGTCACATATTGTGAAGGAAGTACTGTATTAGTGAACAAACAACAGTCTGCTCCCAGGAATCCAGAATCAATTCCACAGAAGGCAAATACTGTAAATATCTAAGTCAACAAATTGCAACTTCCTTCTTCCTGATTAGAATGTAGAACAAAGGAGCCACCATTTGTGTACATAAAAGTAGCAAAATTAGCACTAGTTGTTGTTTTCAGCTGTCTCCCTGCCCTCAGCTAATATCACATATTATATTTCCTTCTCAAAGTAGATGTTTCAGATAGGGCAATTCTCAGATATCACACACATTTATCTGAATCCATTTAAGAAGCTCCTGAATAAATAGGTAAACCATACAGTGTAAATCTGTTGCACGCACGCACGCATGCACACTACACAGGCAGACACAAAAGCGACTAATGGAAATATAACATGAACAGGAACCCACTTATCCTGCCATTCTCTTCTAGAAAGTTTTAGGTACAGAATCCTTCAGTACAGTAGAACCCCGCATAACGAAAAAACTCCATTCCACGGAGCTCTTCACTATGCGGTTTCCCCCCCATTAAGCGGCTCCCTATGGGAGATGCCCCACATAACGAAAAAAATGTTCGTTAACCGGGGTTCCCATTAAACAGGTATACCCTGGTTACCAAAAACCCTGCATAACGAAAAAAATTCATTATGAGGGGTATCGCCATTGCATAACGAACACTTTGTTGTGCAAATTTTTCGCCATACGATGCGTTCATTCTGCGAGGTACCACTATACTGTATATGTATTTTTTAATATTGTCCTCATCTTTTGTACATGTTATGTATCTGCCTTCCCACACTTCTGATTTGTAACATTTGAGTTCTAGTTAGATTTTTTAAAAATTATCCTTATGTTTAACAGGCACATTGAGGTTTGTCTATTTTAAATATATTTGTGATATTAAATACAATTACAACCTACCATGTTGGAATCAGATCACCATGCAGAGAGAGAAGGGATGGCTGCACAGCCAACTTACATGGATTAACATACAGGTGTACATGCAGATATATGTTATGTTTACATCACTACATATTGGCTTCCAGCAAATGCATAGCAACATTTGCATCAACCTATGTACTCTTAAGAACAAAAATTGCAGAGATTTTGAATGCATAATAAAGAGTCCCAGAGACTTGATGCATTTGGATGTAACAATAGACAGTTATTATATGGACAATACAACAACACTTCCTCATTCCTTCAATTTCCACTCCAGCTGGGAGGATGAGATTAGAGGCTACTTCCATTTTAGATTAACTATGATACATTATTCCAAACCATAGACTGTGGTTAATTTTAACTATGGTCTGTTGACTCAAACCGCTTTTTAAAACCAAACTGGCTTGTTTCAACATGCCATATAATTAAGATTAATTTGAGCCTGTTAAGGTGTGGAAAAATTGCTGAGCTGTGGTGAATCCAAAAGGGAAGTGAAAATGTTGAGTCCCCCCTCCGTCCGCATGTGGGAATGGGGAGGGTATGTGTGACTCAGACCTTGCGCAGGTTCATTCCTACAGTTTGGAATTACGGTGAAGTGCAAACTATACATAGCTTTTTTTAAAAAAATAGGTGCACAAAACTCCACAGGGAATAATCATAGCTTTCACTAAATTAAATCTGTCTTATATTTGTGCTTAGACAGTGCCCCCTGATCCTCCAACTACTTAAAAGGATGAAAACACCCCTCCTCCCCTGTGACTCCTTTGTTTCAGTGGAGAGAGTCCCATCTATGGCAAGACTGGACTTTGTCCACTGCTGTGACAGGGAAATCCTGCATAAGACATCAGTGCATGGATTGCTTTGGACTATAACAAACACATGTACTTCGATTATCAAAAGGGAGAACACAACCTCACTGTCCCTAATCGAGAGACTGATGAAAAGATGGACGAGATCAGATACTGAATGCTGAGCTTGTGCTTCCTAATCCAGAATGGGGAAATGCAGAAGAAATCCATGTTTCTGGATGATGTTCAGAATGTAGCTCTCTTTCAGGCTGCATTGAAGCATTTGTGCCCTGCAGCAACTCAGACTACTGTTGTTAAGAGTCTAAATATGTACCTATTAGTAAGAAGCCAAAGGGAAAGAGCAACAGAGGCCCAGCTTTGTGGAAAGCTCAACAGGACTAAATCCACCCTTTTATCGTGGTGGATGAAGACGGCAGAAAGAGAAAGTGTTGTCTCCATCCATCACCAAGAGAGTGAAAAGCAGTGCAAGATATTTAACAACAACAGAAATCCATCTGAGTAGTTTACCATGCTAATATGGGAGAAACAACCGGAATGTGAATTATTGTCTTGTTATGAAGTTAAAATCCTGTGGAGATGCGAAGCTGCCAATCAGAGCCATTTCCCTAGACATTAAGAACACTAATGCAAGACTTAAGTAGCATCTGCTTACACCAAGTGCAAGAACTGCTATATGTTTACATAGTCATCTATATGTGGATCTACAGATAAGTCAATATTTTGTGAAGCAGGGGAGAAAAGTGTTTTGAAAGGCCAAGATTTCCTTTCAAGCATCAAAATGTCCTACTAACCCCAAATTATTATAGGCACCTTGTCCAAAGCAGCCTATGGGTTTTCAATAGCAGTGCCTCTTTCAATAGTTTTACCATTTTCTTTCACTCAACACCCTAATAATAAATAGTACACACAAACCAGACCTTTCTAACAACAACTGCAAAGAGAATAGGAAATAGTTCAAGTAAACTACATTTGGCTTAAGATCAATTGGTTCATGTAGACAACTTAATACCTTTGGCCCCAGGTATTCAGTATCTCAAAGGTGAACACCAGCCATCATTGGCTGTACAGGGCAGCTTCCCGTTGACCACCCAGCGTCCACTCCATGTCAGGAAAGAAACTTCTTTGCAGGCTTGCTAGCTTGTTCACCCCAAGTCAAGTGTTCTGGTAAGAAAGTTCAAACATGTTGCAAGCCTCTTCCAAACTTCCATCCATGTTGAGTCTTCTCCAGAAGGACTTTTGCTTCATCTGAAGCTCCCTCCGCACACACCTGGGGCACGGCACAGCCTTCACCTTGCACTCTGAATGGAAGACAGCGCCACAACTCTCACACCTAGGAACACAAAAGCAGACATTTGTCTTTTTTAAAACTCCAAGCCTTGCTAACAGGCAAGTTAGGTATTAACTTAAATACATTCCTAGAGAAGATCACCTCTACGCCAGCCTTCTCCTAATGCTTAAAAGTCAGCTACAGAAAGGTATGTTCTTGCAGAGATGAGCAGTCCAAGCTGACGTCTGATGGGAAGGGGCAGCCAGAAGAAAATAGCTGCTTGCATTTTATGTCTCCCACAATAACCTTTCAAAGAACCTGGGTCTCACTATGACAGAAACAAAAAGTTTAGTTTTTCCAAAATGGACTCCTTTACAGATGTTCTGTTATTTAGGGGAAGTTCTTATGGACAAATAAAACTGCAGAAGTCCTGTTGGGAGGAAACCCAAAATAAAATTAAAAATGACAATTCCATCAAAAATGATAATTCCATGGGCATAAAGAATTATGAACTGAGCAAAACATTGAGTTTCTAATATTACCTACTAACAGTGACCAAAATATCACAGCATGCTGCTGCTGGTGGTTGTAGGCACAATAGTATAATGTTTTAAAAACTTACAATTTTATTTCAGTGTGAAGTTTCATTGGCCAAACTCTAGTTCTCCCTTCACTATCTGAGAAACTAGATTTGGTTCCACAAAATCTTGGCCTGAAATAAAATGGTTAGTCTTTAAAGTGCCACACTAGCTTGCTTTTTTCTATCCCCTTTCCCAACATGCTGAGAACGTCAGTACTCTTTTGGAACTTGCTACAAATTGTCACATGCAGATATTCCATGGCTGTAGAGCAGTGTTTTCCCAACCTTTGGTTTTGGACTTCAATTCCCAGAAGCCTAAGCCAGTTCCCCAAAGCACTGATCAGCCAATGTACTGACTTAGGCTTCCGGGAATTGAAGTCTACCTGCAGGGCGTGGTGGGCCCCATGTTGGGAACCACTGCTGTAGACAATGCATACATGTCAAGTACCCTGTAATGGCCGGGATTTCCCCGTAATTTTGCGCCGCTTTTGTTCATTTTCTGCCCAGAGCTGTCGCTACCCCGTAATTTGGCAGTGGGGAGAAAAGTAGTTACTGCACATCCCTTCTGTACAGGTCCTTTCTACGCATGCGTAGAAGGGTACTGTGCAGAAGGGGATGCGTAGAAGGCTTCTATGCATGCGTAGAAGCGACCTGTGCAGAACGGTTCTGCGCAGGTCCCATATTGTCCGGAGCCGCGCTTGACAGGTATGAGACGATGATGTCACACTTGCAGAAAGACACAAGAGCTGCATGAGAACATGCATCTCACCTAGATGACTTCTGTATTTCACTTGGTGGGTGCCCAAATCGCTGGCTGAGGAACACTGGTCCACCTTGTGTAGCTGAGGCAGGGCAGCATTTATGATGCAGTCTGGCATTTGATTACAGAAGTTGATGGTACTTAATCAGCCTAACAGCTTGCAAGATCACAGCTGTTGGCCTTTGCTTAATCTCAAAATATCTCTCACATGCTTAGCTTCAATGGGTTATCCATTCTTTACTAGTTTGGGATACATATGGGCAATTCTAGTGAGAGTCTGAATGACAGGTTAAAAAAAAAACAGTGGCACTTCAAAAATTTCAAATCAACCACATCTGACACTAATGCTAACTTTATCAAGCTAAATATTTATCAAGATAAATAGGGACCACTTAGGTGGGAAAAGATCTTGGGGACATGAAAGGAGCCTCATTTGGGTGTCCCCTGAACGGAGTTTCTCCAGCAAAAGTCATTTCAACCCAGAATAATTTCTGACATGAAATTACTATTATCAAGCTAATTCCCCTTTCGTTAGCGATTTACAATTCCTTGGGAATTGCTGGGACTCACGATTGATGAGAATGTCATCTTGTTCATTCATGACCTCTCCTTTTCCCCTCTTTTGGTCCCTCTTCTCACTCAACTGGAGAATGTAAATGCTTATCAGGAATTTCTGTTGAAATGGATGCCGGAAGGATTATGGGAGAGTGAAGCCCACCTGCCCTTGCTAACCAGATGCTTTAGATCAGGGGGGCAGGGAGAGGGGGAAGATTAATGATTTTAAAATTAAGAATAAATACACAAGAAAGAGTAACAACAAAAGGCTTCTCCCCCCCCCCCCCCCGGAATCAATTCATTCCTTGATAAAAGGAGTAGGGGAACAAAAGAGATGATTACAACCATATGATTTCTTTTATCGTTGAGGCTGTTTCTAAACTTGTCTGTTGTTTTAATTATACTTTATACTTTGCACTTAACATTTTTTTTAACTTTGTGAACTACCCTGGATATAAGAATGGAAATTCCATAAGCAAAGATTTTGTGATATCTTCCATCATGGACAACTTTAAAAGAGAGTTAAACTATTCATCATGGGTAGGACTATCAATAGCCACTATCACTGGTGGTTACATATTCCCTCGAATAGCAGTGCATGAGTACATTTAATTAAGTGTGATAAGCCAACAGCATTGGGGGGGGGGGGGGGGACATAACATAGGAGGGTGCTATTTTCCTCATGTCCCGACTGTGGCACCTTGTTGCCTGGCACAGGAAAAGAAGGCTGGATGAGGCACACCTTTAGTTTTATTCAACAAGGCTTATATGGCCTTAACATAGTTAGGAAGGAAAAATTGTTTTCCCTATCGCACAACACTAGAACTAGGGGGCACTCCATGAAACTTTTGGGTACTAGTTCTCAAACAAATAAGAGAAAGTACTTTTTCATCCAGAGGATCACTGATCTATGGGACTCCCTGCCAAAAGAAGTGGTGACAGCTGTCAATCTTGACAGCTTTAAGAAAGGATTGGACAAGTTCATGGAGGACAAGGGGATCAATGGCTATAATTATGGATACCTAAGGACAACCTCGGGGTTGGAGAGATAGGCAGGATATCTCTCAATGAATGCCATTTCCAGGGAATCCTAAGCAGGTGAAGGCATCTACTTGGGAATAATACCCTGAAGGAAATGGTGAGCCACTGTGTGAGACAGAATGCTGGACTGGATGGGCTCCTGTGGCCTGTTCCACCAAGGCTGTTCTTATGTTCTTATGTAACATCTCAAAGCAATTCTCATTTTCCTCATTCCTGACAATAAAAGTTACAACTGTAAGAGGATGGGAGAAGAGAATTTTAGCTGTCTGTTAACAACATGTTACAGACTTTGCCTATAGCCCAATAGTAAAAAAGGAGGGAAATGAATGGTGAAAGTGAGCTGTATTTGATGCTTCTAGCTGCAGCGTAAGTAGCCTTAAGCAGTGTTCCCCAAATACCCTATTCAGGCACTATGGAAAACTAAATGAGTGGTGGGAAGGCAAATAAGCCTGGCTTTGTTAGGTCTCCAGCCCACACAGAAGTCAATACAAGTTGTGCATGTTTAATACCTATATCTGCAAAGGTAAGTGGGTTCAGCCAAATGCTCTGTAAGGTCTTGTAGCAGATCTTCCTATTAAATACTCCTTACACCTTAAATTCTAATATGCAAAGATTTCAGAGATTTTGGGGGAACTGCAGATATAGTGATGAGATTTCACCTGTTTCACCATCCATTTAGCTTTACAAAGATTCAGTAACACCTGCAGAGGACTGGAGAGTCACGCAAAGCTGTGTGGTCTTACTTTGGGCTGTGCAACCACTCAGCCTTTCAACCAAAGAATCAAATACCCTTGTCTTGCTCGCCCTCTCTGCTTTGTGCTGCCCAACTCTCCAACATCTGAGTATAGAGAGAAGCACCTGCATTGGAAAATGGGTGTCTCTCAAACCCATCTGTTACAATATTTACTTACAAAGCGGTCAAGTATTAATATGCCTTTATCCTCCTCTTCTCAGATCCTTTTGTGCAGAAATACAATAGCATTGTGAAGAAAATACTGGTTGCTTTGAGGATGACATAGGACAAGACAAGCAGCTATGGACTCATTGACATAATTCAGTTCTGTCTACAGGTGGTAATGTTTGCCTTCCCATGACTGCAACTGCAAGAAGGCAGGAACTATTGCTCAAATTATGATGGGCAGTTGTTGCGCCGGTGCGCATGCACAGTACGGGTTTTGCCTTTTCCTTCCGTGCAAGGCACCATGGGAGCTATAGTTCCTGGCCCATTTTGCCCCAGTGTGCATGCGCAGTACGGGTTTTGTCTTTTCCTTCCGCGCAAGGCACCATGGGTGCTGTAGTTCCTGACCCATTTTTAAAAAAAATTATAGAATACGGGAAATTTATGAGAAAATACAAATATGGGATGATGGCAGGAAAGAGGGGTGAATAACGGGAGTTTCCCAGCCAATACGGGAGACTTGACAGCTATGGATGGTGGTCCACACGGAGTCATGTTAAATGAACCAGCCAAATCTATCTTCCTGCATGAGCGCATGGGAAGTGGAAGGGAACTCTTAAGGGAGTTGCCAGCAACTCAACTGTCTGGGGAGGCAAAAAGTGGCCCCAACTTTCTCTCCTTCAGTCTCGCCTTCAAGCAGCTTTCCCCACTTCCAGCATTTCTGTGAAGAAGCCTACCCCATTTTCCAAGGTGGCCATTCCTAGTCTCTCCTTCTGGTTGAAACATCTTGTTGGCTGGTGGTATCCAAGCAGAGTCCCTGTCTAATATATGTTCAGACAGGACATTACCTTCTGGTGAAATTTTTATGACTTTCCAGTTGGTTTCCTGTCGTAGCTCAGCTTTATGGTTTTTACTTGATTACATGCCATCAAGCAGATCCCAACTTATGACAACCCAGCCCAGGGCATTCTAAGTATACAGGGCTCAGAAGTAGTTTACCAGTCCATCTTTCTTGTGGTTTGCTCATAGTTGTCAGGCTGTTCTTCTCCAAGGAGGCACATATGGAATCAAACCCATAGTTCTACAGACAACCTACTCCACCCCACTGAGGGCTATACTATGAGTAAGATGCTCACCCTGTGAGTTGTGATTTATAGGATACTGGGCCACATTTTATGAGTTCCCAGCGGCTCATTTGGTTTGCTGGACAAGATAACAGTGTTGCATACAGATTTCCCATAGTTTTCAGTGATTTTCTGGACATCTGGCTTACTCCTTAAACTCTAATACATACCTTTCCTTTACCTTGCCCCTATTACTGTTACTGAGACCTACTGGCCCAAATGCTATGAAGCTGCCACAGTAAACCATTAGCTTCTTCTATGAAATATTTGCGGGTCATTGTTTGCAAGCTAATATCTTCTGTTTTGTTCATACACCTTTTGTGGGAGAGCTTAAACGGGCTGCAGTGTGTATTATGCCACATTTTAGTAAGAAGTCCTTTGAGTACTGGGTTCATCAAATTGGTTACGTGTGAATAAGGACTACTGTCCAAACTCTATTGAAAATAATTCCCTGGCATGGTAAGTCATGAACAGCTTATTTCATTTTTTTAGATGTTCCGATGCTATACATATGAAAAAAGAGTTGTTGTTTTTTTAAAAAAAATATTAGCCATGAAACAGGCATTTTCCTAAGACAACTTGTGCACAAGATGTTAGAGGTTTATTGTTTGTGCTAAAAGTGTCTGTCACACAAGGAGTAAACTGTTGTCGGGTTGGAGCAGTGATGGGCATCAGCAGGTTCGCACCAGTTCGCCAGAACCGGTAGCAGACATTCTGGCTGGCCCCCGCCCATCCAAGTTTTGAAATAAAGTAGTCTAATTCGGGTGCAACACAGGGCTTTTCCCCTGGCCATGCCCACCATACCACACCCACAGTATGGTAGTAAATTTTTTTGGAGCCCACCACTGGGTTGGAGGCTGAGGCACGTGGCATCTCTCTTTTTCTCTCAGTCATAACTATGGCATTTGTTTCATTCTGCACTGAATTTGGACCCCCCCCCCCCCCCAATGACAATTTGCAAGCCCAGGTAGCACCAGAGATGCTGCATCATCACTCGGTGGTGCCTCCCAAATACACTTAGGCGGTGTGCCTCTGAATAAGCTAACAGGGTTGCCTAGGAAATGGATCAGATAAGCAGCTGGAGTCTGCTGGCCAGTTCAAACTCCACAACTTCCTCCACCCAACCCTTGCCTTGAAGCAAATCCTACTAGTTAACAGAAGAAACCAGATCCTCAGGAGCCTAGCAACAGAAAGTCTCAAAACGTTGACTGGTAGCACAGACCGGCATTTCTTCCTAACATTCACAATGCGGAGGGGAAAAAAAAACCCTGTTCTTTGATAAAGCCTTTACTTCCCAAGATGAAGCAAATTTCACTGACAGGTCTCAATCCTGAAACCTTTGCAAAATGACAACGTAATCTGTTTCAGTCTGGTCAGGTTATCCTGCTATGATAATAGTAAAGGTAAAGCCAGTTGTATCCGACTTTAGGGTTCAGTACTTATCTCTGTTTACAGCCAAAGAGTCAGCGCTGTCTGCGTTTGCAGACGTTTCTGTGGACACGTGGCAGGCATGCACAGAATGCACTGGAGTGCACAGAATGCTGTTTACCTTCCCACCGAAGTCGTACCTATTTGTCTACTTGCAATTTCTTGCTTTCGAACTGCTAGGCAGGCAGGAGCTGAGATGGGAGATCACTCCGTCCTGCAGTTCAGTACTTGGGTTTCCAACTCCAACCTTCCAGTTGTCAAGTTCAGCATCTTAACCACTTGAGCCACTGCAGTCCCTTGCTATACTGTAATAGAGTAAACCATACTCAACGCTGATCATCAGGCAGTGGTTAATTAACCAGACAATGCTGAGGTCTTAGGTGGTGAAATCCACAAGGAAGGGTGATGGTCCACAAGTGGTTTAAATCCCACTGGGATCCATTTTGATGGAGGGCGGCAGCGTCATCAATACTGACCTGAGGCTGAGGAGGACTTTGCGTGCCAAAAAGGTCTCAGGACCAGAAAGTGACTTGTGGAACTGGACCAGTGGTCCGGGTGCCACACTGCGATGCAGAAGGCCAATGGAAGGCCACTGCATTGTATTGTTCCCAGGACAATCTTCATGGCTGATCGCCATGATGATAGCCAATATTCAGAATCAGATACGGCACTCGAAGAAGAAGAATCTGTTTCAGGACATGCTGAGTACTGCTCCTCAGTATTATGGGAACCTGATACTTGATTCTGAAATTTGGGGTGTGGTGGGGGGACATAAGACAGATGTCACTATTGTCACTAGGCTCAGGCTCCTGCATATGCTATATTTAATTCACTGTAATACAAATTACAGAAATTGGAAAATCCCATTTACTACACACATGTTACTCTTTCTTATGTTGTTTGGCTTCCGGAAAAGAATAGTTCAACTAAGTAAAGGTAAAGGTTTCCCTTGCTCGAAAGCCATTTGTATCCGACTCTAGGGTGCGGTGCTCGTCTCTGTTTCTAAGCCGAAGAGCCAGCGCTGTCTGCTTCTGCAGACATTTCCGTGGTTATGTGGCAGGCATGACTAGACACCGGAGTGCACGGAACACTGTTACCTTCCCACCGAAGTGGTCCCTATTTATCTACTTGCAATCTCTTGCTTTCGAACTGCTAGGTTGGCAGGAGGTGGGACAAAGACGGGAGCTCATTCCGTCCTGCAGTACTTCAACTTCAGCTGCAAGAAGACAAAACCAAACTAAAAGAAAAGGCAAGAATGTGCAAGCTTTCTACAACAGTTTTAAGACAGCAAACTTGGGGGTCAGGGTATTGTTGGACAGGATGTAAGGAGCCTGCCAAGCACAGCCCACAAACCCTGGCTAATTAAGTGAAATGATTGTGTTTGTTTTGGAACCATTTGGCCAACAAAGGAATGTGTCACGCTGATTAGCAAGAAAAGGGTATGTAATATATGTGTATTCAGTGCTAGATGAGTGCATTATCCAGGTATTTGCTCTGTTTGCTCAAGGACTGACAAAAAAGAAAGAAAATGAATGCTAAGCAAACAGGCCAATGCAAATGGAAACTCCAGCTCTTTAGGGAGGGCTCCAGACCACATACACACACCAGCCCCCAGATTTATCTGTCTTAAAGGGACAGGCAGACAGGACTTGAGAAATTGCATCTGGAAGCAGATCCAGAGAAAAGCCTCTTCTTTCCTCAACAGAAATTGTCCACTTTGTTAGATCCTGTGAGGATTTCTTGATATTACCAGGATGATTTTTTTTTAAAAGTTAAAAATATATTATTAAAGAGCCAGTACAGGCAGGCTTTACTAAGAGACACCTGACACACGCCTTTGTGTTTTCTCCTGAGAGCAACAAGCGTCCCTCTTTTGTAAGCACTTTTCAGAGCGCTGCCACAACAGACTGAACACACAAAGCAAGGGGCCAACAGGCCCAGATTTCTAGGTTTCCCTTTCTCAAAAGCCAGCCGTACCCGACTCTAGGGCGCAGTGCTCATCTCTGTTTCAAAGCCGAAGAGCCAGCGCTGTCTGCTTCTGCAGACGTTTCCGCAGTCATGTGGCAGGCATGACTAGAACACCGGAGCGCACGGAACGCTGTTTACCTTCCCACCAAAGTGGTCCCTGTTTATCTACTTGCAATGTCTTGCTTTCGAACTGCTAGGATGGCAAGAGCTGGGACAAAGACGGGAGCTCATTCCGTCCTGCAGTACTCGGGAATCGAACTGCTGACCTTCCGCTGCCCAGTCAGCGTCTTAGCTACTTGAGCCACTGCAGTCGCTCTAGATTTCTAGCCATCCAAAAATTCTGTGAATTGAGGTGGAGTTGGGGGAGATCTTTAGCGCAGTATAAACAATATCTCATCAGTGCATTTTATGGTCAGGATGGTTTGCTTTTAAAAAAAAACCAAAATGCTATTTCAAGTAGTGGCCGAAGATCTGTCAGGAATGTACTTTTGTGCTGATTTAAATGCAATTAAAGCACAATTCATTTATTCCAGGTTTAGTGTAGCTGAATGCGCACATGACAATGGCAGCAACTAATCTAGTATATCACCAGCAAAGTTCACAAAAAAGTAGGAGAGTTAACATTTATTCCCGTCTTGGTTCAGGGCAAAGTTTTTGGAAATGAATATTTTCATGGATTGTTCTCCACATTCACAAAACTGTAGATGGATGTGTGAACCTCAACCTTCCAAACTCATATGCACCAGTGATGCACTGCAGCAGGTTCTGTCAGGTTCTGCAGAACCGGTAGCGGAAATTCCCCCAGGCCACACCCACTTGGTTGGCCACGCCCACCTCCAGAGCCCATAATGCAGGATGTTTGGCCACGCCCACAGATTTGGCCAGCCCACAGATTAGGTAGTAATTTTTTTTGCAGTGCATCACTTATATGCCTACATATGAATGAAACTGGCCGAACATTTCACACTTAATGAGCCTATCCTTCTCTTTCACAGGAAAAAGAAAGAAAGAAAAAAAGGGATTAAAAATATTAATGAAAATTGCTTAAGTGTTAAAAAATCTAGTCTCGCATCTCGTGTCTGTTTGATGAAGTTCAACTTTTATGATCTCTTTTGAAATCAAAGCATTAATGGAAACTCTTAATTTGGTAATCTTTAAAGTAGCACACAAAAGAATGTGTGGTCTTTCCTAGCACAATTTAGGAGACTGTGGTGGATTAGTGGTTAAGATGCTGAACTTGACAACCGGAAGATCGGCAGGTCACAAATTCGAGACCCGAGTGCTGCACGACTGAGTGAGCTCCCATCTCTGTCCCAGCTCCTGTCAACCTAGCAATTTGAAAGCAATTGCAAGTAGATAAATAGGGACCACTTCGGTGGGAAGGTAACAGCATTCCATGCACTCGTGTCTAGTCATGCCTGCCACATGTCCACAGAAACGTCTGCAGACACAGAGCGCTGTCTGTTTGGCTATGAACAGAGATGAGCACTGAACCCTAGAGTCAGATACAGCCTTGACCTTGACCTATTACAACTATTTTTCTAGACATTTGACGTCCATTCATCTGGCTTTTCTGTCCCTCAGTCTGTCTTTTGTCTAATTTATACTCTGCTGTTCTCCCCCAAAAGGATGCAAGATCTATGCTTATGTATGGCAACACTGCCTCTTTTTGGGAAACAGCAAAATAATTGGAAAGGAAATCATTATGAGGTGCTCCTATCCTACTTGCTCAGAAGCAGTGATGCATACACGAAGGGCAGCAATGCCACAGTCTAGTCCAAACTTATTAATTCTGTTCTAGGAGCAAGAACTTAAACTACACAATAAGACTATGTCTAGACTGCAGTGGCTCAAGTGGCTAAGACGCTGGCTGGGAGGCGGAAGGTCGTCAGTTCAAAACCCGAGTACTGCAGGACGGAATGAGCGTCCGTCTCTGTCCCAGATCTTGCCAACCTAGCAGTTCGAAAGCAAGAAATTGCAAGTAGATAAATAGGGACCACTTCAGTGGGAAGGTAAACATCGTTCTGTGTGCTCCGGTGTTTAGTCATGCCTGCCACACGACCACGGAAATGTCTGCAAATGCAGACAGCACTGGCTCTTTGGCTATGAAACAAAGATGAGCACTGAACCCGAGAGTCGGATATTTTTGAGCAAGGGTGACCTAGAGATGCTACCTTGAAGCTTCTAGCTAGAACCTTAGCATATGCTCTGCTATTCATTGTAAAATGGAACACAAAATCCGCTTGTAAATGCTGCACGGCACCAGTGTAAGATGATAAATGAATGAACAATACTCTGAGATCCAATGCTTGGTCAAGCCAACGTATTCTTTATATGGTTATCAAGATCCAAAGCTTTTTCCGGATATTTATATAGCTCTTCTGGGAACATCCCTTTCCTGAGGGATCTTAGAGCGATAATATAGTGACTAATTGAAATAGTAATTTTTTCAAAATAGTACTTTTTTCAGCATCCAGCCTCGTAGCAAGTAGACGTCTACAGCACAATAAGCAGATTTCGCTACGAGACTGGACGCTGAAATAAGTACTATTTTGGAAAAAAAATACTATTTCAAAAAATTACTATTTCAATTAGTCACTATATTATCGCTCTAAGATTACTGAGGAAAGGGTTGTTCCCAGAAAAGCTATATAATTATCCGGAAAAAGCTTTGGATCTTGATAACCATATAAATAATACGTTGGCTTCACCAAGCATTGGATTCATTCATTTATCATCTTACACTGGTGCCGTGCAGCATTTACAAGCAGATTTTGTGATCCGTTTTACTTTCTCTCTGCTTCTCCCATTTTCTGCTATTCATTGTGACATTTGAGCCTCATTAAGCACTAGGACCTAGCAGTTGGAAAGCAAGAAATTGCAAGTAGATAAATAGGTACCCCTTTGATGGAAAGGTAAACAGCATTCCGTGCACTCCGGTGTCTACACCAACATCGTAAGAGTCCTGTTGAGTCAGACAAAAGGCTAAGCTAGTCCCATAACCAGCAGATGCCTCAAGTAAGATAGGAGGGACAGAGCAGACACCCTTTGGCTCACATTCCCAGCAGTGGCTATTCAGAGAAATACTGCCTCTGATACTAAAGGTACAGGAAATCCCACTGACATATTGACATCTGAGGAGACATTTTTATTAGTAGTCACAAGCACATGATCAAACGCTGTTCCGGATGTGTTGTTTTTTTAATACACTGATTTCTTCAACATATGCCTATTCAAAATCTTGTCCAAAATATAAAATCTGTTCAGGAACAATCTGTTACTGTTCTTTTAACTTCCACACTAACAAAGGAAGTAGACCTTATACACACCGGGTGGAAGTAATTTTGTTAATTAGCAAACATTTTACATAGTAAGTAATCAATCCAATTTATCATGCTTCTGAGCCAGAGGTACATTGGGTAACCAGACCATAAAGAAGCAGAAGTGTTTATTGATATTGATATATCCTCCTTATTTAAACAATCATGGTGACGTCCAGAATATGCCACACGTATCAGACAAAAAACTTTCTATTCAGGCAGGTTTTGGGAAACTAATTGGCTGCTCAAGGAAGGCTGTCCTTTTAAATTGCTCTTAATTTCAGTTGTGGTTAAAATTTTCAGTTTCCTCAACTGTGTTTTAATATTACAAAATTTTACTTGCACTTTCTTAATACATATTGTAATGCGGTGCCTCAGTTCTCAGTTTAGAAGAAAGGTAGAATATAAATAAAACTAAAACATGAATACATAAATAAATACTTAAAGAAAATGTTTATTCGTTTATTTACAGTAATACCTCATACAAAGTCCGCTTCGTACAACATCGAATTCATACAACATCGGCTAATTTCTTGAAAAAAGTTGCCTCATACTTTGTATGAGGCTTTGGGTTGCATTGTGCCTGGGCAGTATAAAAGGCAGGACGCATGCATGCATTGCTCTTGTGGGTTTTGCACGAGGCGAAGAGTGTTTAGGAGTAGTTTTGAGTGCGATTTTGGATTATTTGGTATTTGCTGCTGTGGTTTTTAAAAACAGATTGCATGTTCCATAATTTTTCTTATGTTGGTCTTTTTGGGGGAGACACTGTTTGGTGGGGTGGGCAATTATTTGGTGTTTGTGGCTGTTTGGATGATTAACACTGTGCTGCATGACGGGACATGTTAACTTTTAAACCTGCACTTCATAAAGTTTTCAAAAGTTAAAAACTTGTTGTATGGTTTGTCCCCTAAAATCAGGGTTGTTTGACATGTGCTTGTAATGTATTTAGCCTTTAGACAATGATTTCTTAATGTTCTATCAGTTTCCTGTCTGTTTCCTTGACTTTGCCCTGTAGTCTGTGCTGTTACAGTACAATGTATCTCTATGGAAACGACGTTGTACGAGGCATCGCGGCAAGGATTTGGACGTTGTATGAGGCATCACGGCTAGGATTTTGCAAGCCTCATACAAAGTCCAAATCCGTATAAAGTCCAAACTTGTGGAACCAAGTTGGGACGTTGTATGAGGTATCACTGTATTTATTTATTTATTTCGTTATTTCTATCCCGCCTTACTCATCACAAGATGACTCAAGGCGGCCTCCAACAAATTATCAAACCGTCAAGTTAAACATTGGTTAAAAAGTTTTTGGTTGGAACCACAAGCATCAAAAGATGTTATCTTTAGGCATCAGTGGAAGTACTGTAAATTTTCTGTAGATCGTTAAGATTCTAGGAAGACTCTTGTGTTCATTCTGGAAGTTTCACTGTTGGTTGTACTGTTCGTAGGTTCTGCAGACTATAATGTTTTATTCTTGCATAGGAAGCAATACAGGTTGAAACCATTCCTTGTACACAAAATATTATAAAGTTCATTTTAGAAAAGATTCTAAGACCTTTCACTAATTAGTATATGAATTTCAGGGCACAGAAAACACCAGAGTAACTATTCAAACGTTCTGCAGACAATCAAAACAAATATATTACTGGGAGGAAAAAAGTAGTAGTGCTGCTAAGTTATTTAATATTTTGCCTTCTGCTCTTTTGAGGGAAATGTATATTATGCAGATTTATAAGCCACCACATTATACGAGGGTGGTATAGGTGCACGACCACTCATTCTGTCTTAAAGTACAGTCAAGGTCGCCCTACTGCTGCTAAACTATCTTCTACCAATTATTTTGTCCTTTTTATCATCCTTAGTCACTCTTGTAGATTTTTTTCTTCTTAAATGTCACCTTAATCTTAGTTCTGATCCCTTTTCATTTGCAATTTCCCATGACAGAAGCTGTTGTTTTTGTAAGCTATTGTTTTGATTTTGCCTTAGAACAAAATAAATCCATGGAAAGACTGAAGAAAATCTATATCTCTAAAGCAAAAAAGTACGTTTTTATGTCTTGCATAGGTTTCCCTGCCCCCCCCCCCACGACCCACCCCCCCTGACAGGTCGACAGGGCCTACCTTGCCTGTCCCTTCAGTCAAAGACTGGCTGGGGTTTGGACGCCACGGGTGGGGCGCTAGCCCCACCGGAGACGATCGCAGCAAGCGCACGGGCATCACAACCGGGCACCCGATGCTGACGCATGCCTCAATGGCGCTGGTGCACCTGCGTGAACTAGCACGGGGGCGTCACACACATAGCTGTCAAGTATCCCTTATTGGCCAGGAAATTTCCCTTATTTCCAAATCCAAAACTTGATAGGCATGCACACATGGCCGCAACCATGTCAACAGCAGTGCACCCACTTCACCAGCGGCTGCTAACGGCTGCCGCACACGCGGCGACGGCCACAATGGGGAGGTGTGCTTGCGCCCGCCCAAAACAAACAACTGGCAGCCAGAGGAGCTGCAACTGCCACAGGTCCGGGACTCAGAACACAACAAAGGTATTCCACCAACCCCTCAAACCCCGGCTGAAGGCGGGCACCCCCGTTAGTATCAGCACTAAAAACGTGTCAGCCAGAAATCTTGACCTTGGCTACAATGGCACAACCATCTATTCCTGGCTGTGCAGAAAAGCAGTTCTTAACTAAGTACACTAAGTAAATAATTCTGGCCATCTCCCAGCCAGTCTGTGTGTAAATTACATATTAAAAACAGCAGCAGCTGTACTGAAGCTACTATTTCCCATAGGATGCAATTTTTCAAAGTTCAAAGTTATATTTATGGTTACATTGGGTTCGGCCCTCAGAAGAAGACACAGTAAGGAAGAAAACTGTGCTGGCATATCTCTATCACCTCTGTTATTTTCTTTCACAGACCTTTAAAGGTAATGCATGCATAACCATTCTTTACCTGCTTGTAGAAATGTCCTCAAATGGGTAGAGGATCTCGCCATTGTTACAGATCTCACAGACAAATCCTTTTTGACTACAAAGGCTGCAGCTGTACACATGAGAGGTGGCAAATTTGATTGCTTTCCCAAGGAACGGGGCCAGCTTCCCTTCAATAACCTGCAAGATGCAGAGGCAAAAATCACAAAAAAAAATCATCAACAGAAATGACAAGATAGTAGTAGCAGATTTTTTTTTTGAAATTGTAGTAGTGTTAGTCCGTCCATGCAAGCATATCAGAGAGTAAACAAACAAAAGACGAAATGGAGCAGTTAGTTTTTAAGGCGCCACACCGTTTTGTGACTTTTTGACTTTTGTTGATAGGATAGTAGTTGGTTTCCTTAAGTAGCTGGAGGAAGTACCCAGTGTTCAGTTGTAGCATATACTAAATATGAATGAGAGCTGACGGAAGTAGATGCATACTTTTCAGGCGTGATAAATTAGTTAGTAAAACTTACCTATAGCAATTTCAGGAAGGTATTTTACATTTGTAAAGAGGGTGCAAATGAGATCAGATAACTGCCCAAAGCAATTTAAAAAGCTATTGTAATTAATGGCTACATTTCCAGTGACAGTAAACCTTTATTCTGCTGAAATATACTTCTGTAGTTTTCACTTTTGATTGCTGAGCCATGTCTTGATTTAATGAAGTCCATTTCATAACGTACACAAAAGCTGTATCTATTTAAGCACCTCAAGCCAATGAAACAAAAATATACATGAAATATTTGAAGATGGGATGGGAACTTGCTCATGACTCTGACTCAGGAGGTGAGCTGCTCCCACACCACACCACACCACACCCCACACCCCCAGGATAGTCTACATGAAGCTCTTTCATAGATACAGGAGATAAGATGATGGCTGAGAAAATTAATGTGTGGAACCTTCCATGCGATGGAAGTGTTGTAAAGCAGGAGGAGACAGAAGAAGGTAGAAGGAAGGGAGCAGTATAAGTGTGTGTGTGTGTGTGTGTGTGTGTGCTGAAAGAGTAGGGAGGGGGGAGAGGGGAAGAATGGGCTGACTTCTCAGGAGACCCATGGTCTCTACTGACATTATAAGGCAGGTCATGGTTTTCTGAAAGCATGTGCAACTGAGTGCAGGGGATTTCCCCTCATTTCATTTTTCATTTTTTTTCCATTTATTTGATTTGTATGCCGCCCACTCAGCATACGCCGACTCAGGGCGGCTCACAACATAACAATGATACAATACAGGAAAAAATAAAGTACACAATATAATGGAGTACAGTAACACAGTAACATCTCAGTAATGCAATAACATCTCACACATCTCTCTCCGGCCCCAACAAGTCCAAAAGTGAAAAGTGGCAGTGACGAAGGTCCTGCCGCCTCCATGGCTTTTCAAGCCCTGGCCGAGGGCATAGCCTGGGACGCCGGTGGTGGTGGTGGTTCCCGGTGTCCGATGCTGCAGAGGTCTCTCCGCCCCATCTGCAGGGGAGACCGGAGGCGGCGACCAAGTCCTGCTGCTTCTGTCCCCACTCCCGGGGCCGATGGCGCGGGCTCCCGGGCGAGACAGGGAGCTCCTCGAGGGGCCGGCGTCGGCGGCGTCCTTTTCTGCTCTCCGGGTGGGCGGGCCCGGAAAGCAAAGGCAGCTGCGGTGGCTCCGGAGGCGGCTCCAGTGGCTCCCACCTGTCTCCACTCCCGGGGCTGATGGCATGGGCTCCCGGGCGAGACAGGGAGCTCCCCGAGGGGTCGGCGTCGGCGGCGTCCTCCTCTGCTCTCCGTGCGGGCGGACCCGGAGAGTGAAGGCAGCTCCGGCGGCGGCTCCGGCGGCTCCCACCTGTCTCCACTCCCGGGGCCGATGGCATGGGCTCCCGGGCGAGACAGGGAGCTCCTCGAGGGGCCGGCGTTGGCGGCGTCCTTTTCTGCTCTCCGGGCGGGCGGGCCCGGAGAGCGAAGGCAGCTGCGGCGGCTCCGGCGGCTCCCACCTGTTTCCACTCCCGGGGCCGATGGCATGGGCTCCCGGGCGAGACAGGGAGCTCGTCGAGGGGCCGGCATCGGCGGCGTCCTTTTCTGCTCTCCGGGCGGCTCCGGCGGCGGCTCCGGCAGCTCCCACCTGTCTCAACTCCCGGGGCCGATGGCATGGGCTCAGAAAATGGAGAGAAGATAAAGGTGGGACAGAAGATATGGTAAACCTTGAAGCTCAGTTAGAAGAAGGCAGAGGTAATACCTTCTGTAATAAAACCCCCAGTGAGAAGATGTAGGTAGAAGTGATGAAAGAAGGCCCTTGGATTGACGCTCCCATCAGACCTTTGTATGCCTGAAAAAACACTGCTCCTGCTATGGAGCATCATCAAATTCTCCTACTAAGGAGAAAGAGAGCATAGAGAACATCATCATCAGAGACCAGGAAAGGAAGTGAGGACCCTGGAGAACAAGTGAAACTACCAACAGCAAAGGGGTCTGCAGCACCACATGAGAGACCTGGACTTTGTAGTCGCCTTTGAATTCCTGCCAGGATCAAAATAAGATATATATTTTTCCAGAATAAGAACTAAAAATTGAGAAACAATTATCCTTCCTTGAGTTGCAATAAGGAGGGAAGAATGACTGAAGTGGCTGAAGATCAGTGAAGTAACTAACTCTTAGTGTTCTTAACTTAAATAATTAAACATTAATAAAATAGTTCAATTTTCAATGAGCACAAGCTTCTGTTTTCTGTAACGGAGGGGGACAGAGGTGGACCCATTCACATTAAACAAAATAAAATATGCATGTCTTAAGATGGTTGGATAGTTCAGTGAGCTAGAACGCTTGGCTGTGGTGTCAGGAGTTTGATTCCCCACTTTACTTTTTGGGAGATCACCCAACCTGTGTCCCCTTGGGTGAGCAATGCAGTCCCAGACTGCCCAAAGAAGAAAAGTCAGGTCTCAATTTCTGAGTACGTACTGTCTAACTAGAAAACTCTAAGAAGGATCACCATAAGTTTGACTTGACACCACAACTAATCAATTATATAAACATGTCACCCACCCCAACGTATTATCCTTAAATATATTTCAATCATTCAAAAACCAAAGTGACAATTCAACTTCAGATCTTACTGCCCCATCTGGTATAAATTTTGCACTATTCTGTTTCTCAATCCATCAACTCTACCTTTCTGAATCACCTAATCTAAGGAAATGTTCTGGAGAACAAAAAAAACTGCCCCAATTTCACAGCAATTTGTTTTCTTATTAAAGGTACTGTGAATAGTGTTTTCACCTTTGTTTTCCTCATGTTACCTTGGTGTTTGTTTTTAAAGCGGGGTGCCCAAACGTTTCGGGCCGTGGGCCAGTCACGTGGTTCCTCCCAATGGAAGCGAAAGTAAAACACACCTTGCAATCTGTTTTGCAACAGGATGAGATAGATTTTAGGTAAAGGTAAAGGTTTCCCTTGCTCGAAAGCCAGTCGTATCCGACTCTAGGGTTCAGTGCTCATCTCTGTTTCAAAGCCAAAGAGCCAGCGTTGTCTGCTTCTGCAGACGTTTCTGTGGTCATGACTAGACACCGGAGCGCACGGAATGCTGTTACCTTCCCACAGAAGTGGTCCCTATTTATCTACTTGCAGTTTCTTGCTTTTGAACTGCTAGGTTGGCAGGAGCTAGGACAAAGACGGGAGCTCATGCCCAAACTATGGCCCATGGGCCGGATCCGTCCCCTGATGCCAATTCACCCAGCCCACGCCGCCCTTGTTGTTCCTGGAAGTGGAAGTACGCTTCTGGGAGCGACGAGGGCAGCGTGGGCTGGATGAATTGGCATCAGGGCCAGATCCAGCCCACGGGGGCCGTAGTTTGGGCACCCCAGTTTAAAGTTTCCAGTACGATAATGGTAAATTTCAAAACCAAACTTGGAAACTTGAATACATAAACTTGGAGACTATTAGACAAGGGTTTATCTCAGCTAACAGTAAATATATTTGTGCAGGCTATAGCTTAAACTAGTAGCAGATGTGTGATGGAAAACTATAGGCAGGAAAGAAAGTTCATGGGAATTGCTTGGGTTGCTGCCACCGAATGGAAATGCTGAAAAGCATTCGTTCTTTTATGACCATCTGCGGCAGCAGGAAGCAGAAATGTTATTGCTAGCTGTCTAGATTGGACATCTGTTTGTGCTGCAGGGAAAGGTGATTCTCCCATTGTGTCCTGCTATAGGAAGATTCCTTCATGGTGGAACCTTAATTCAGAAAGGTCACTTCATGAAGATGGAGTTGAAGGCCAGGACTTAGCTACTGTTATAACAGACTGTTCCAGTCAGCGCTATGAGTAGCTTTCTGAAACCTCTTATTTAATTAATTTTGGAAATGAGGGTCAAAAGCCTAAGCTGATTCAAGGGGAAATGACGTTTGGCAGAATAAGAAAGAGCCGATATGTTAGGCATGGGATATATACTTGCAGATTAATATAAACAAGGCCATCAATACTTGATCCGAGGAGACTTGAACTGTGTGCCAAAAAACAGTCACACATCCCACGGATTCGTTGGGGCTCAGGAGTAACGTGCAGCTCATCAGATTGCAAGGATAACAGTAGCCAGGATTCTCTTGCAGAACTCTGAAATCACATCAGGAATGACATCAGACTATGGCTAATAAACAAATTTATTTTTGGATCTTGGAGTGCTTGTGCTCTCTGTTTCATTGGGAGAGTCACACAACTCTTCAATTAGCAATAATCTATTACTGCCAGTGTTGTAGATATACATTCTCTTTTCTTCCAAAGAGCATAAGGAGGTGAACATGGTTATTCTCCTCTATCCTTCAGCCCAACCCTATGAGGTAGATCAGCCAGAACAAGACTAACCCAAGTCACACAATATGCTCTGTGGCTAAGTGAGGATTTGAACTTGTTCCTTGGGCAATATGCCAGCCATGACCCATCAACAATTCTTGCTGGCTTCAGAATAAAAAGTTAGATAAATAATAAGATGCAATAATCGTTATTTCCACAAATATACCCAATCTATATACTTAAGAGAATGCATCACCATTACATTAGAATTGATTGATGTGTTTAAAGAGAAAACAATTGGCAGACCTAACAAAAAGGGTAATAATAATAATAATAATAATGTTTACTTCTATCCCGCTTTCCTTTCACAAGTGCCACTCAAAGCGGCTTACAACATATATAAATACAGTAACACAAATATAATTACACCAATAATCGACAATAATACAGTATCAGATTTAAAAAAAACAACAAAAAACATAGTATCAGTATATCAAATAATACATAATTACATAGCATCAAAATATATTCAATATTAACAAAATCCCCAGGTGATGGAGCACAGCTCACATCCCCGTTGGCGCCCCAGCCCAATGTCTTCAGCTGCAGTAACATCTGCCTGTCTCCCTGTCCATCTGACTCTCTCTATATATAACTATATAAGCGAGGAAATTTTTGAACACAAGTATAGTAGCTTTTAATATTTTTAAAAGCTTTTGATTCAGTAGAATGGCTGGAATTTAAAAATGTTCTTCGCATATGGGATTTGGAGTAAAACTGCAGCAAGTAATAAGACAATGACATATTCAATGAATTGTGCTTCAACATTGATTAATTATAGTATAAGGTTATTAACATTTTAAAGCTATGGACCGGACCACACACCCTCAGACAGCTGAGCGGGCTGGACTGGTGGTTCCCCCTGCTGTAAACTCTGCCATAAAATGCATTTACGACAGCCACGGGCACATTTACGACAACCGCAGGCCCAAACTATGGCCCATGGGCCGGATCCGTCCCCCGATGCCAATTCATCCAGCCCACACCATTGCTCCCGGAAGTGGAAGTACACATGTTTTACTTCCACTTCTGGGAGCGACGAGGGCAGCGTGGGCTGGATGAATTGGCATTGGGGCCAGAGCCAGCTGACGGGGGCCATAGTTTGGGCACCCCAGTTTAAAGTTTCCAGTACGATAATGGTAAATTTGAAAACCAAACTTGGAAACTTGAATACAACTAAATGCAGTCTCAGTGCCATATCCGGGCCTGAATCCTGACTGAAAAGGGTTCAGATAATCCGCTTCATCCAGAACCCCTTGTATCTGCCACGCCACTGCCTTCTCCAATACCTTAATCTGTTCCCCCCCCCAAAAAAAAATAATAATCAGTAAACCGAGCCACTATTTTCTATAGATGTCCTTTTGTTATGCAATTTTTTGTTTGTTAACCAAGTCATTTGTTAACCGAGGTTCCATCGTATTAATGATGAATCAGCTATTAAAATTAGAGTAAAAAAGGATTGGTAAAAGAAAATGATTTTAAAGATGCTGTATATGCGGAGCATTCATGGATTATGTTAGTGAAAGGAAAAGAGAAAAGGCCATTTGGAGGTGAAGGGAGGGAGCAAGCATAGCAATGTAAGAACATAGAAAATAATATAATAATATTCATAAAGTCCCACAGGTGGAGGGAGCACATAGATATTGTTACTGTATATGCTTTTTGTTTGAAATTTTGCTATCATAAAAGTAATTTTTTAAAACAGATTTATGTTTGTTTCTTTAAGAGTTTGCAAGGTCTAAATTATTTTGGAAGAGGATATTGACAGAAGACAAATGACTGTTTGTGTAGTGAGAAGAAAAAGGATCTGAGGAAGAGACCGGGTTACTAAAAACTTAGGAAAATGCTCATCAGTGGGAAGAACAGCCTGCACATCATGTAGGCTTGAAGCTAACGGCCTTTAAGCCAGAGGCAGTTTGCTAGCACCTAAAAATTGATGCTTTTCATTGCAACGAAGTGGCAGCATGGTTACTATACAGGACTCTTGGCTGCATCATCTCACCCACTCTTTCAGATACAGATAGAATAATTCCTTGCCCAACTAAAGCATTCCTGGGAGCTTCAGAAAGGTCTTACTGATTCATCTTCATCTCTGAGTTTAGGAAGACACAATGTGCAAAATTTTGACAGCGACAGTGACACACTCTATATCAATGGTGGCGAACCTATGGCACGCATGCCAGATGTGCCACTCAGAGTCCTTTCTGTGGGCACTTGTGCTGGCGTCCCAGCACAGATTTCGCCCTGCCCCTTTGTCCAGCAGCCCAATGGGAGTGCTTCCTCCCTCCTCCCAGGACAGAGTTTAGCCCGCCCCTCTGTGGCTCAGACGGCAGCCTATTGAGTTTGGGCACTCGGTCTCTAAAAAGGTTGCCATCACTTCTCTATATGAAGAAGAAGAGCAAGATACTCTACATAAGGACAGCTAGAAAGGCAGGATATGTCCACTAATGCAAGTTGTCTGTACTAACAAGAAACCAAGCGACCCCACTGAGAATGAGAGGCCTATGCTGACAACATTATCCACTTATGTTTAAAGAACCACTCACCAACTTTATTTCCTGGAATTGTTTTACATGGAGATTGGTTTACTTATATAAAACAAAAATAAACCATTTGCAATGTGTTTATATTACAAGGGCTTTTCAGATGATAATTATAAACTGCAATCCAGCCTTTCCATGGAGTATACTCCATCAACTTGGCAGAACTTAATTTTGATTAAGGATACATAGGATGAATAGTTAAACAGTCTGTGGCTCTCTAATCATATACCGAAATCATATACCGACTTCCTGGACATATACCAGGCTGAACTCTACAGGACTTACTGTTCACACATATAGGATTGCACTACTGGTCCTATCAAAGTCTAAGAACCATTAATAATAGCATTTTAGTAGTGGCAACTTTTAACGAACAAATTTTTGCACAATGCTAAACCCTCCTTAACTCACATGCACCGTGTGGGATTAATTTGCCTACTGGCTACCTCAACAAATTGCAATCAGCTGAAGAGAAACCTTAATTTCTCTAAAGGAAAAGTCCACCCTTGCTCGAAAGTCAGTTGTATCTGACTCTAGGGTTCAGTGCTCATCTCTGTTTCAAAGCTGAAGAGCCAGCGCTGTCTGCTTCTGCAGACGTTTCATGTGGCAGGCATGACTAGACACCGGAGCACACGGAGCGCTGTTTACTTTCCCACCAAAGTGGCCCCTATTTATCTACTTGCATTTTCTTGTTTTCAAACTGCTAGGTTGGCAGGAGCTGGGACAGAGACGGGAGCTCACTCCGTCCTGCAGTACTCGAGTATCAACCTCCGACCTTCCAGTCAGCGAGTTCAGCGTCTCACCCACTTGAGCCACTGCAGTCCCTAACTTCTGTAGGATACAGTTACGATAGTGCTTGATGTTCATAAACATTTATACCCGAGAGGCCTGTTTACAATAATGATAATACTGTGATTGCGTGCTGTCAAGTCAATTCTGACTTGTGGTGAACCTTTCCAGGGTTTTCTAGGCAGAGAATACATAGAACTGGTTTATCATTTCCTTCTAGTGGAGGTGCCCTACGACTATGCAGCTTTCCCAAGACCACTCACAGGATGGCTCTTCTTCCTGGAGACACAGTGGAGAACCTCCACTCTCTGGCTGTACAACCAGATACTTAAACCACTGAGCCCTCCGGTGAGTTCAAAGCAGCTTCTTACAAAACTGTGTATTGGAAAGTATGGGGGGGATATGAGAACACACTGCTGCTTTAGATAAGCTCTTAAGGAAGTCTCATCAAAAGCTTTACAATGCAAAGAAAGTTATCTCTCAATTTTTACAATGTGTTAGGCATAATATAGTCAAAGTACAACTAAAGCTGAATCGATAGATGGTGAAAACTTGAAAGAGGGAAAACAGTAACATAGCAAGGATCGGCTGAGTCTACAATTTCTAAACACATCCACAATCAATTGTATGTAGTTTTATTCCAGCATTGGTTTTACTGAAGGCAGAGGCTTAACACACACAATTATGAGCAAAATGCATCTTAAATTAGCTGAATATCAGTTGTCTTAGTAGTAACCGGTATTCAGAATATGCAAAGTGGTTACCTGTTTAAATAGCTGCATGGCCAACGTACAAAGCATGACTACCACAGGTAGGGAAGCAGAAGTGGTTCCACACTGTTAAGAGATCCACATGACACCATATCACATGTAGCAGACAAAACAGCCCAGCTATACAGACAGGCTTGGCACTAGGATCTGCACTCACTGGTGATGTGTTTGGATCTTAAGATTGATGCTCACGGGGAATGAGTGTGTCTCTGGTGTGGTGATCAGCTTCTAAATCCTGGCTACTGTGTGGAGTGATTTACTTACAGTGACCTCTGCATTGATTCTTTCCATGTCTTTTTGCAATGAAACGGCCTTTGTTTTGAAAAACAACAAAGCTGGCTGTAAAGGGGTTTTTTTTATTTAAAAAGTACAGTACAGTACTAAAAAGCTATATAGAATACTTTGTAGAATACTGTTGTAGCACAGCCTAAATCTTGAGCACTCAAGTGATGTTCTAGGCCAGGGTTCCTCAAACTTGGCTCTCCAGGTCTTCTTGGATTTCAACTACCAGAAGCCCAAGTCAGCACACCTGCTGATCAGAGCTTCTGGGAATTGAAGTCCAAGAACATCTGGAGGGCCAAGTTTGAAGACCCCTGTCTAGACTGATCTCTCTATCTCTCTTTGCCTACCTCCCACTTGACTTGATTAAAAGGGCAGAAGCATTTTTTAAAAAAATGCTTCAGAAAAATAGCCTTTTCAAGACCTGCTATTTAGAAATAACCATGCAGCCAGAAATAAACAGAATTAAACGTAGCATATGAAATTGCAGAAATCTGTGATTATTATTATTATTTTTTTAAAAACCTACAGAGTTGTTGGCTTGCAGATCTATTTATCTTTACTAATCATTTTCCCTCAAGGATGCTAACCTTGAGGTAAATCTCTCTGGGAAAAGGCAACTGTAGCTTAACAGGCAGAGATAAAGCCTGCACTTACCCTGTTTAATTTTAATGAGGCTGCACTGTAGTATGTGGCATTCTAGGTTAAGGTTAATAATTGAAGCTAAAGAGGTGGCATGGGCAGGTGACAAGTTCTACATAATAGGTGCTATTGCCACTGGAAAGATGGCGTAAATATGCACGTCTACAAACACAGCTAGTGACCCCTCCCTTGTAAATCAGCATGTTAATCATTATCATCATTTTGACGATAAGACTCTTTACAAGTCAACACAGAGGCTATAATTCCAACCGTCCATTCACAATCTGAATTATTTCCTTGAAGATAACATTCTTAGGCAACACGTTCCTTCGGAATACTGGTCTGTTTGTTAAAAAAAAAAATTATGTCAAGGATGCATCAGGTTTGGAAACTGCCTTCATCGTAGCTCTCTGCAGGTGTCTGGTCACATAAGGCTGACAACTATATAAGGGGGCAGGGGAGCATGAAATCTCTGGCCCCACCCTGTTCCCTGGGCACGGAGAATGCTCTTTGTACATTTAGTACTAAGGCTTGAAGGAAATCTGTAAGCACGGTACAAACCTTCCCACAATAGCAACCTGTTACAGCAAGAATTCAAACATGGGCAGGTTTGTAAGTGCACTTAGTCAAATGCTCTTACAACACTTGCCTCTCCCAGCACTAAAAGTGTGAAAGTCTCTCTAGAGGATTTAGAGCAGGGGGTGCCCAAACGATGAGTGGTGGGCATCAGCAGGTTCGCCCCAGTTTGCCAGAACCGGTAGCAGAAATTCTGGCTGGCCCCATTCACCCAACTTTTGAAATAAAGTAGTCCTGATTCAGGTGGAACACAGGGCTTTCCCCCTGGCCATGGCCACCATACCATGGCCACAGTGTGGTAGTAAAAAATTTTTTGAGCCCACCACTGTCCAGCCCATGCCTCATTGCTCCCGGAAGCAGAAGTAAAACGCACCCGTACGGGAGCAATGAGGGCTTCACGGGCCAGATGAATTGGTGTTGGGGGGTCAGATCTGGCCCGTGGGCCATAGTGACCCACCCCCTGAACCACGTGACCGGCCCACACCCGAAAGGTTTAGGCACCCCTGATTTAGAGGAGTGAAGCCCATATGAGATCCTGGAAATACTGTAGATTATATGCTCCTATCTCATCAGTTTCAACATTTGTAACATTGTTACAAAGCTTAAAGCATTGTCTTGACTTTTTAATAAATTCTGCAGAAACATACTGCAGGACGGAATGAGCTCCCGTCTTTGTCCCAGCTCCCGCCAACCTAGTTTGAAAGCAAGAAACTGCAAGTAGATAAATAGGGACCATTTTGGTGGGAAGGTAACAGCGCTCCGTGCGCTCCGGTGTCTAGCCATGTCTACCACATGACCACGGAAACGTCTGCAGAAGGAGACAGCGCTAGCTCTTCGGCTTTGAAACAGAGATGAGCACTAAACCCTAGAGTCGGATACGACTAGCTTTCGAGCAAGGGAAACCTTTGACTTTTTAAAAAGGTTATCTGTTAGATATTACTCACAAGTAACAAATAATATTGCTTATGAGTAAGGTGTTATTAGCTGTACTTTTTAATGTTCATGTAGTTGGATAAGATAGTAGTAATAAAGTAGAAGTGTCAAAAATATTTACATACTTTAAAATGTGAAATTGATCAAAGATGATTTAATATTATCTAATTGTATGAATAATTTAAAGGGGGTGTATACATCTCTACCATTATTTTTGTATTTTTAGGAGTATTGGAGTTTGTTATGTATTTTTTAATGTTTGATTATGTTTTTTTCTTCTTTTTTCTTTCTTTCTTTTTGTTCTCTGTTTATGTTTTTATCTGTCTTGTTGAATATTTAGTTTGAATTAAAAAAAGGTTGTCTGTTAGATATTACTCACAAGTAACAAATAATATTGCTTTATGAGTAAGGTGTTATTAGCTGTACTGTTTAATGTTCATGTTTTAAAGATACAAAATTGATTAAAATAAGGGCACTAGAAGGAGGGCCTTTTCCGTGTCTGCTCTGGCCCTATGGAACCTCTTACCAACTGAATTGCACCTCTAGTCAGAGTTGTTGCCCTTCAGGAAAGGATTAAAACCCTGGCTGGCAAAGTAGGTGTGGGCACCGGTGACATGATGGCTTATATAAAAAACAAAATGGCGGTTGCAACTATTTTCAGCTGTTTTGCGACCCAGGGATGTCCTAGCAAGGCGGGAATAGTGCAGAAAAGGTCCTCCAGCCCTCCCAGAGGCTACAGAGGAGCCGGAGAGCTGGAAAAATGCACCCGATGATGGCGATTTTCCCCCGGCCCCAAACAGCGTGAAAAGGTAAGAGATCATGTTGCCCTTTTTGTGGTGGTGGGCTGCTGCCTCTGGGAGGATCGTGGGACCTGATCTGTGCGGTTTCCGATGTCCCCCGACCGTTCTGGGCGCTGCTGCAAGTCAAAACCTGCAGCCGAGGAAGGAGTTTCCCCCGGCGTTTTGCCTTGCAGCAGCACCCAGAAAGGTCGGGGGACATCGGAAACAGTGCAGATCGGGTCCCATGACCCTCCCAGAGGTGGCACGGGCTGCAGAGAGCCAAAAATGGGTAAAAATCATGACAAAGTTTTTTCCGCCCATTTTGTGCTCTCCGCCGCCCGTGCCACCTCTGGAAGGGTCGGGGGATCCGATTCGTGCTCTTTCCGACGTCCCCCGACCTTCCCGGGCACTGCTGCAAGGCAAAACCTGCAGCCGAGGAAGGAGTTTCCCCATTTTGAGTGCTAAAAATCTGAATTAAATGCAGTAAAATCCCTTTCATAAGTCGGGTTTCTTGCGTAAATCGGGACACCAATTTACCCAAAAAAACCTTTCATAACTCGAGTTTTTCGTAACTCGAGACATTTGTAAATCAGGGTTTTACTGTACTGTAATGGGTCTGGATATGAGAGACACCGCATTGCAATTTCATCACAGCTATATAACGTTCCTATTTGCCTTGGAGCAAATCACCACTGTGTACCCTCACCAACCTTAAAAAGAGTTGTTACAAGGATAAAACCGTTAGGATGATGGCAACCTTGCATGCTTACTAACACTGGGTGTAAGTGGGAGGGACTTTCTGAGGGCTAAACTGATTGTCTGTCTTTTTGACACTGACCAAAATCACAGAGTACCTTTTTCTGCCTCTTGCTCTTGAGGCAAATATCAGAACTTCCGCCTTCTCTTCCTGTTTGCATTCTCCATTGCTCTTTGCATCTTAATGCAGGGACGCGTTAAAATCTCTCTCTCTCTCTCTCTCTCTCTTTATCTTCAACTGTGTGGCTGCATAGGAGCATGTTTGCTCTACATAGAGATTGCATTTCCCCCCTTTTCATCCTTGCAATGGTTAATGAATGGAATTAATGTGTGACTCTTAGTACTAGCCAAATGCCTCTCTTTCCCTATGAAAAAAGCAACAATAAAGTGAGTCTAGGCTTGAACACAGCTGCCTGAACACAGCTTATATACTTTGTGTGATTGCTAAATTTCATCCACCTCGGTCATATTACTGCTTGCACAATCTAATACCTCATGGTAAAGCAGAAGCAAAATAAATGGCTTCAGTAACCTGGGGCATTTTGATTCAGTTTCAACTTTAGCCACACTAATAAATGTCATGTTCTGAAATACCCGGTGAATGAAGTTAAGAGCAGTATGATTAAACATGGGCATCTACACTCCTTTACACTCTTCTATAAAGATCCATTTAATGCATTGCTCCATGCATTGCTCACTGAAATCACTTCTAAGTACAGTAGAACCCTGCATAACGGGAGAAAAGTCCGTTGTGCAAGGCACTTAGTTATGCAGATTTTTTTTTTATTATACGAAGCGTTCCTCGTACAGTGGAACCTCGTATAACGATTGCATCGTACAGCGATGAAATCGTACAACGATTGTCTTTTAAAAAATTGTTTTATATCGTACAATGATGAAAAGCCGGGTGGCTTTTGGGTGGCGTGGGGGAGCCTTTCCCCCACCCTCCCCCCCAAAGCCCCTTTGTGAACTGGTAGCGCTGGGTTGCTTTCCTCTTGGGAAGTGCGTTCCCAGGCGGAAAGCAGCCTAGTGCTGATAGCGAAATGGAGTCTTCGCTAACAGCGCAGGGGTGCCTTTGGCCAGAGAAGCGCTTTTCCATGGGTAAAGCGCTTCTCCGGCCAAAGGCACTGACTCACGCAGGGTGGGTATGCGGGTTTAGCCTGACTCGTGCCCAAGCTGCACGAGTTGGTGCCTTTGGCCGGAGAAGCACTTTACCCACAGGAAAGCGCTCCTCCAGCCAAAAGCACCCCTGTGCTGTTGGCGAATTCTTCGCTGCATTTGAAAAAGTCCCCCAGATTTTTTTAATGGCAATGAGGCTTCAGGGCTTCGCAGGGTGGCGGGGACAGAAGTGATCTGTCTGGAAGGGTTGGGAGGACAGATCGCTTCTGCCTCCACCATCCTGCGAAGCCTCGATGCTTCACAGCATTCGGAAAAGTCCCCCGGACTTTTTCGATGGCAGTGAGGCTTCGGGGCATTGCAGGGTGGCAGGGACAGAAGCAATCTGTCTGGAAGGGTTGGGAGGACAGATCGCTTCTGCCCCCGCCATCCTGTTCCCCATCACCGAAGGGCCACAGTGTTATCTATGGGGCTGGAGGGGGGATTTCTCCCCCAACTCAAACCCCATAGATAGCACAGGCACAGCCCTTAGTGTTGTCTCTCTCAATTCAGATGCATTTTTGTCTAGAGCACGGTTCTTCAAACTTGGCTCTCTAGATGTTCTTGATCAGCAGGTGTGCTGACTTGGGCTTCTGGTAACTGAAGTCCAAGAACACCCGGAGAGCCAAGTTTGAGGAACCCTGGCCTAGAGTGTAGGCTTGGCTACCACAGGAACCAAAATGTTCTCTGCTTGAAAATCAACATCACTTTTGGAAACTGGGGTTGAGGGCCCATCCTCAAAAAGCCAGCTCCTTCTTTGTAACTTAAAAAGGTTTTGTTAAAGTAGAGAAGGACTGAAGTGTTCTTATACATCTTTCTCCAATATCCCACAGAAAATTCAGGTGTACTTGAAAATCAATTACAAACACGTGAGAAGCCTCCTCTTCCAGCCTAAACCCAGCCTAAACAATGTGGTTTGAAGGGTGGATGCCAACAGCGCTACAATGAAATTACTGGGTCAAAGCCTATGCCATCCCATTCATTCCCGTCTCCTTTCCATCTTTCTCTCAAGATTTTGAAGCTCATGCTGGCAGCCTAGTGTGTAATTTTTGTTGTTCTCTGGTATACTCCAGACTCAGAAGGGAGAATCAGAGATTTTTTTCAAAGCACTTAAAAACACCAAGGAGAAAAGGTCAAAGATCGCATTATTCGAACAAGTTTCAAAACTAGTAAAATCCCACATGGCAGAAAGAAGACAACTGCTTAGTCATAAAAGTATTTGAAATATGCACACCAAGGCCGAATGTAGGTGTTGTCATTCAATAATTGTGTAAGTCTGGATGTGTCCTGCAGTTTTATTGTGTTTTTAGTGTGATTTCTTTAAATTATTATTTACTACTGTGTTTTTTCCCCCACATAAATTGCCTTGACAACTTTTTAAGAGGAAGATAAAATAAACAAATTTAAGAAGCATGAGTCCCCCTTCCGTAAGTTAATTCATTCAAATTTCACAGTACCTGTCTCTCTTGACTTAGGTGTATTTCTTTTGTTATTTTTGAAAGATGGAAAATAAACTCTTGATGCAGTTTGAGTTTGAAGATGAAGGGGAAAGGGAAATATTTGGTCTGCGTAACAAAATCTGAGGCGGTGCTCAGTTTCACCACCAGGGACAGGCCAAGTTTGGCCCTCCAGATGTTGTCGGCTGCAATTCCCACCATTCCTCACCATTGGCTATTGTGGCTAGCATGGTTGGGTAGCTACAATTCAGAAAATTCTGGAGGGCTACACTTCCCTAACCTCTGACCTGTATTCTAATGCAAGTGCATAGATATGCTATCCAAGACCCTTTCAATCAATATTTTTTTAAAAATGGCCTATGTGAAGAACAAGCAAACCAACATGGTGATCCGGGATAGTATAGTATGAAAGTCCTATGCAGTTGTTCAATCTCCGGGTAGGGTAAGGATGTATGGAAGAAGAGGAAGCTAACCCTGCTCCACCCCGCCTCCAATAACTTTGTGCACATAAAACAGTAAGTTTGAAGGAGAGGGGTGGATTTTTACTTTCCTGCTACCTCAAGAAACAGTACCACTAAGTTCAACAGACTTTAGCAGAAAATCCTGCCTTCTCAGTATGTGCCTGAAGTAAGATAAACTCAGTTTCATCATTTTTGCCTCCAGAAATACAGTAGTTCAGTCTTGATTTGCTCTAGGACCCAATTACTTGTTCTTAATTTAAATTACTTTATATTCCTCCCAGCTTTATTTTCCAGTTTTCACACCCATACATGATGATAAGGAATTCAAGATGATCTTGACACATCCCTCCACTTAATATTCTTTTCTAATTACTTCACTGCTGCCCTTCCAAGTCTCAGTCTTCTCCTGATTTCTTGGCTGCAGTCTCCATTTGAATGATTGAACCAAGATATACAAAATCTTTATTTCAATTTCTTCCTTGTCAACATGGAAGGTTGAAGTTCTTCTGGAGTCACGATTTTTGCCTTCTTAATGTTCAACTACGGTCTTGCTCTGGCACTATCCAAGTCTGATGAAGTGAACCTGGTTCACAAAAGCTCACATTTGAATACAGAAGTTAGTCTTTAAGGTGCCACAACGTTTTTTGCTGTTCTGTTTTATTTACTCTCGGTTAGACTTTTTCACTTTCACTAAAAGTTCTTTGAAGTCATAGTTGCTTTATTTCATCTGCGTATCTGAAATTATCAATGTTCCTTTCATCAATTTTCACTCTTCCTTCATCTGAATCTAATCGAGCAATAAGAATATTGTAAGTTGCTGAAAAAATTATTCCAGTTTTTAGCATTTATTTCCATTACACAAATGACAAGGCTTTCTTGGTCTCTGTCTCTAGTCTGAAGAAATAAAGCACATGGACATGTTGGAATTGTTACATGAGGCTTGTTTCTTGGCCCACTACACTCAGGGCTTATGAGATAATGAAAAATTATGGTGGACAGGTTGGTGACTAATGTTTACTAAATTGTTTCCTGCAGGTTGAATCTGAATGTACTTAATTTACTTCATCTACCAATGACTGTATAACCAAATAAGGATACCAAAAACAGTAACTGAGGAGGGAAAGCCTATTCATTAGTCTTCTTCTTCTTCCTTGTCTAGGCCACAAGTGAAACTGTCAAAATGCAGCCAGAGGTAGTAACATTCTACAAGTAGAGTAACTGTACACCTGGTTGCACTCATTTAGGGGGATGGGAATAGCTAATATTAGCAGTCATTGGACAGCTATGCCAAAATTAAATCTTCTCTTTTGTACTATACTATTGTTTTCCTAGAGCAAAGGCGCATTAAGGGCTATTATGTAGTGAATTGACCTTAGATTGTGGTATGATTACACTGCAAAAAACAACACCTAAGGCACAATACCTGTTCATTCAATAGCTTTAAAATTCACCTCATATATAGCATTGCAATTTCAATAACATAAGGAAATTTGGGAATTAAAATGGAACAAATGTGTGATTCATCTATCTAGACAAACTGAAGTGCATTTTCAAACTTATGCAAAGTGCAAGTTAATTTTTTTATTAGTAGCACAACAAATACATGTTTATGTGAACGGGTATCCAAGTTACTATTATTTTGTAATAAACTGACTGTGGTATTTTCTAAATCCCTGAATTTTCTATGGAAGATAATAGATCATCAACGGTAACTAGTTTACACTTTTCACAAATTGAATGGGGTACACAGAAAGCGACTCCTCAAAGATTGTTGTATTTTTGGACCACTCTAGTAACGGCAACATTGTGTTGTCAGCTAATCTTTCTCACACTATGTCAGGCAAAAGGAACTGGAGAATGGACTCACCAAAAAGTGCTTTCATTTTGGCAGTTTCACATCTGGCCTAGACATGGGAAAAACCAAATAGAATTCAAAATGTTGTTTCCCAAATACTGCTAGATGTTTCTGTACCACATATTTAAGAACTATTTAGGCTGGGCAGGTCCTCAAAAGAAAAAATACAATTGACAACTAAGAAAGTGGCAATTAATATGTTGCCTGAACAGCTTAACGGACTAGCCATCCTGAATTTGCAACTGTTTGGATCCCAAAGCACATATTATGATTACATTTTAGAGGGGAAATATAACAAGTAGTGTTAAAATTATTATTTTTGATGCAGTCCAACTGCAGACACAATGAGAAAGGGACTGTTGTCTATCCAGCTTGTACACTACACATGCCAGGTCATAAAAATTTGTACAAACCTCTCGCGAAGACCCCAGCCTTCTCCCACTTAGCTTACATTAATTCACTTAGAAAGAAAAGAAAACCAAGGAAGAAACCTTGCAAGATATTATAATTTTACAAAATCTTGATATTTTTCACTTTATCCATGCTATTGTACACTATCTTTGAGAAATGTGATCAACAGTCATAGAAATTATAATATTCCACCCTAGTTTCAATGCTTCCTGTTAAGACAGAAATTTGGAAAAATAAGATTAGTAATTCTAAAGAGTGGGAGAAGAGATATAGGCCTGCATTTCTTTTTTCAAGGCTGGATAATACCTTACCAATGCAGGAAGATCTTCTGCCGACAATTTTAAGACAAAATGGAAAGATGCAAAAAATAATGTTACCTGGAGAGAAATAATATATTTTTATACTTATACTCGTGTCCTCTCCATTGCGTAGGTTCTGAAGAAAATCATTGCAAAAACAAATAGTAGTGATATTTCTCCAATTGAAAAAGAAAGCTACTGGGACTTGGGAGATTTGGGGATAATCACAGTTGCACAGTCTGCCGTACCTCACAGGACTGTTTGTGAGGATGAAAAGGGAGGAGGATGTCATTTTGAGTACATTGAAATGCAAATATAATAAAAAATATTACAATAATAACTTCTGTAGAATACTTGAAATGTACTCTGGCATATACCAGTGATGGCGAACATTGGCACTCAAGTGATGACTTGGGCATCTGGTAACTGAAGTCCAAGAACACCTAGAGTGCCAAGGTTCACCATTATTGGCCTATACTCTTCCTACACTGATGAGGTGGACTTGGTCCACCAAAGCTCACATATAAATACAGGAGTTAGTCTTTAAGGTGCCACAACATTTTTTGCTTTTTTTTGCTGTTCTGTTTTGTTTACTTTCCGATATGCTTGCAAAGACTAACATGGCTACCACTTCAAACATTTCTTCAGAGCATGTTATGTTTAACTGAATATCTACTGGTATAGAAATTGGTTAATATATCACTAGAATAACAGGCGGTGGTTTTTTACCTTTAAATTTAACAAACAGTCGCAGTTTGCTGCAACTCATCAACTAAGAACGCATTAGCAGCAGCTAAAATATGGGCAGCTTCCAAACAAAAAACAATGAACATTTTGGCCAAACAACAATGGCTCAATACTCTACAGGTAAACTGGTTAAATTAACAGTCATGAGAAAGGGTGGGGGGAAGGAATGGTCTGTACAATGTTATCTACTTATTAATTAGATACACTGCCATGATTTAAAGGTTGTGAAGTCAACCAGAGCAGCACTGGCCATGTAGGAGAGGGTTGGGGGAAGCCTTATTTAAAGCAAAAGGCCATTTTTCTTCAAGTGCCGCATCCATTCCGAATATTGACTATCATCATGGCAAAAGTCTTCCTATTTTTAACCCCTCAGAACAGTTCTTCTGAGGACATTCCACACCTTCTGCCAACTGAAGAGCTGCCGAGGACTGAGGAACATGTTTATTTGACTTTCAGCCATGAAGATTATCCTGGGAACAATATAATGCAGTGGCCTTCCATTTGCCTTCCACATCACAGAGTGATACCCATACCACTGATCCAGTTCCACAAATCATTTTCTTGTTCTAAGCCCTTTTGGCACACACAGCCATCATTAGTCCCAACCAAACCAGTATGGATGAAGCTGCTGCCCCACAATCGAGATGGATTCAAGTGGGATTTAATCCACTTGGGGACCATCATTCTTCCCTGTGGCCTTGGACACCCAAGGGCTATTCGTCCTTGGGGATGTCAGGCCTAAAAGGCCATTGTAAGACATTTATTATAGAAACAATCTTTGAACCTTACTGTATTTCATAATTATCTACTACTCTCCAACATTCAATTGCTAGCCCAGGTTAGTAGAGTATCAGGTGGCTTCTCAGTCACAGACATGCTTGGATGAGACAGATGAAACTTTTGGGTACTAGTTCTCAAACAAATAAGAGAAAGTACTTTTTCACCCAGAGGATCACTGGTCTATGGAACTCCCTGCCAGAAGAAGTGGTGACAGCTGTCAGTCTTGACAGCTTTAAGAAAGGATTAGACAAGTTCATGGAGGACAAGGGGATCAATGACTATAATTATGGATACTTAAGGACAACCTCCGGGTTGGAGAGATAGGCAGGATATCTCTCAATGCCATTTCCAGGGAATCCTAAACAGGGGAAGGCATCTCCTTGGGAATAATACGCTGAAGCAATTGGTGAGCCACTGTGTGAGACAGAATGCTGGACTGGATGGGCTGTGGCCTGTTCCAGCAAGGCTGTTCTTATTATCTAAATCCATTTCAAGCTGGCTTCAGGTCTAGCTATGACAGGGACATGGCTTTGATTGCCTTGTGAATGAACAAATATAAAAGTATTTGCAATTTTATACTTCCAATATGGCATTCTATCAAGTTTCTGGTAGCAATTGTGTTTCTCAGAACACAGCCTCACATACTGTAGCTCCATCACGTAGTCTCCTGTACTTCTGATTCTAGCCAGGCCATGCCCAGTCCTTCCCACATCTTCATGGCTTTTAACCCCACTTTCTGCAAAACTGTTCTCTAAAGAAGGAACTATGCTTTCAAATTCTACAAACACATTTTATAATAACAGTTCTTCCTGCTTGTTTTCCTCAACCCTTTCCTAACAGTTAGTATTTTATGAAATGGAGCCACTTACTCAGATGGACAGTACAAGTCCACACTTCCTGAAAAGGAGTTTTGGTCGGGGGCATCAGGGGTTCTAATCTTGATTTTTTTTCCCCCAACCCTATCACTCTTTCCTAATACATCTTCATTTTGACAGAAAGCAGGCAATTTGACTTCAAACTTAATGAAATGAGATTGGAGGGGTGGGGGTGGAGTGAAGACTGATAATCAGGCTCTGGCGAGATTAAAAACAAAATCCAATTTAGTCTCACCTCAGCCGCAACAACAGTAATTGAATTACATGGTGAAAGGTTCAGGGTGCAGGGAGAAGAAAAATAATGTAAATGTATAACAACACTAGGAAATCTGTCAGAGGAGCTATTAAATAAATGAATGCAATATGTTTTCATGAAAAATATTATGTATACTGTATAACTTTGCAGCTTGCTCAATTTTATATTACATATATAATAATCTTCATGGACAAACTTAAGTCACTTACCTGTTGCAGGTCTGCCAAGGAATAAAGATGGATATGCTGAAGAAGATATTCTCGAGGGAATATTCTTGTGAGAGAGAGAGAAAAAACACAAACAGTGAATATTTGCATGGTTTCTAAAGCACCTCATTTTACTAGAAAACTTTTCGTGCTATCTTCAAGGGGGCACACTGTGATCTAGCACTAAACTAGTGTATCAATTCTAGTGATAAGGTGATCTAGAGATCTCATATATGTAAGGAAAAAAGTGGGCATTGAAGAAAGCCAAGAAAATGTGATTTTTCTGAGGTTTGGTATTTGGGGAGAGCGTTACGGATACTACTGTCCTCCACAAAGACAAATAAATGGGTACTAGATCAGATCAGTGATACCCAGTGTGGTAGACTGAATAGAGGTAACAAAGACTCAGGAGGCCTGGGTTTGAATTCCTGCTCAGCCATGGAAACTCACTGGGGGTGTGGAACTGGTAACACAAATTGGATCAAAGAAAGTTTCTGATCCAAGGTAATATGAGAAAATTTTAAACTCATGAATATTACAATTTGCTTTGAACTGATGATTCCATTTTAGTTGGAAAACTCTTACTCTAATATAAAAGTTATCTGATATAACCGTGGCCAAAACAACTACAGCATGTTACTTGAAGAAAAACATACTCTACATATGTATGACTCATATTCCAGAGTTTGAAGGGCTGCTATTGGCTAGCACATAGTTATGCAATTTCTGGGGTACAACAGGAGTGAAACCACTGTCAGCAGGAGACTGCCGCTAATTGGAAAGTTCCTGATTCAGTTTTAGGCTGCACATGACTCATCTGCAATGAGACAAAGTCACGTACACGCAATCTGCCATTCTAAATGATTTCACTCCTGTTCTGGAAAAGCTATGGAACAGGATACTGGCCAATATGCCTGAACCTACAATTATATCTGTTTATGAAACAGACAACAATAATATGCATTTATTGTTAATGTATTTTTTTAAAAAAAATAAGCAAGTATTATACTGATAATTTGGAATCACGTATCTGATCTTAACCAATATAATATGTATTTAGAAGTAGTATTTAAATAAATACATACATACTACTGTTCCTAGTACATCTGTTAAGAATGTTGCCTTCCAAACAAGCACTGGCACATTTCATCAACAGTTAACCCAACTTTCCCCCTAATTCTGTTCTAAAAAGAAGGCATCTTTCAAGGATGGAAAAGAACAAGTACATCTGGCTATAATAATAATAATAATAATAATAATAATAATAATAATAATAATAATAATAATAATAATAATAATAATAATAATAATAATAATAATAATAATAATAATAATTATTATTATTATTATTATTATTTCATGTCAGAGATTACTCTGGGTTGAAAAGATTTTTAGGGGATGCCCGAATGAGGGGATTTTTAGGGGATGCTCCATTCATATCCCCAAGCACAGCTCTCAGGTATCGAAACCTGAGTAACCAGAGTACTCAATAAGCAAGCAAGAGTAACAGTAAGAAAAAAGCATACTTATTCCTATTACCGTGGAAACCAGGACAGAGGGAAAGTGTTAAAAACTAAGGTGGGTCTGTAAAAAAATTGAAATTCCTGTTTACCATGAAGACATGCCTGTTCATTTGTAATAGAAACCTACATCAGAAGAGCTGAAGTGCACAACTAACAACAGCACTCCAAGTACATTAAGAAGCTACCCTTGTCAAAGGGAGAGCTATGAAGATCATTGGCTTAATGGACAGAATCAGCTGCATCCAGAAAATCAGAGTGTTTTTGAGATATGATTATGAACGTGTCCAAGGCTTGATAAAAGTCATGTCAGAGATGACATTTTAGTACAGCTGAGTACTTTGCGTAAAGAGCACTCTACTGATCACTCTGAATTATTCAAATTAAGAAATCAGTTTAGATTTTTCAGATGCGTGCCCTGTAAAAATGGGCAGGTATATAACAAATACTGGTAAATAAAAGCATCACAGCTTTGCTACAACACTGCTACAGATGTGAAGTTTTATGAAAAATACAGGGAATGATGAAACCTAACAACATATTCAGACCAAATTAGAATATGTTGCACTAATGAAACAGGGTTGAGAGTGTTCCAAATGAGTGTACAATGTACATACATACTGTGCAATTCTAGATATGACAACACAGACACAAGCCCCATTGAAATCAGTGAGATTTTTCTGTCAAATAAGTGTACAGAGAATTGCAACACAATCCTTAAGTTCCAGCAGGGGCGGAGTCAGAACTGGGAGAGGAGGTGAACCTGGTACATTCCGTCCTGCCACAGGTAACCCCAGACAGTGACAAAAGTTCAGCCGTGGTCACCCACATTCTAAGTCCCTAAGTGGTATAAATCAGAACACTGAAGTCGGGACACTCCACCTAGCTGCAACTGACTCCGAGACCGGGCAGCAGCTGCAATATCGGGAGGGGCAGCGTTGGCAGCAGCTCTCATAGCCCCAGCCGCGGGGCGACCACCATGTGCACCACCACCTCCCAAGGCCGGCCAGGCCAAAGGGAGAGTCACAAGGTCCCGCTGTTGCCACTCCCGACTGACCGGCCAGGCCACAAGAGAAGCGTAGAGCCTTCATGGCAATGAAGGAGGTGGCACTCTTGTGGTCCCAGAACCGCAGAAGCCAGGTGTTGCCTCTCTCAGCTGACCGGCGAGGCCATGGGAGGGATGCGAGGCGCTAGCAGCGATGAAGGAGGTGGCGCTCTTGTAGCCCCAGAAGCCAGCTGTTGCCTCTCCCAGCTGACCAGATGTAGCATGATGCTTGTAGAATTGGACCCTCAGTTTGGAGGGTTGGACGTTCACCCTGTTGCAGCTTCTACGCCTCATCTGGAAAAGGTTCTGGACCATGATGGGCTCTACCTGCAAGCCGTAGGAGGATGGACTATATAAGAACTGGTTCTTTCTCCCCCCTGAAACCTGCCCCAGCAATAAAGGTCTGTAGATATGTTGGTGCTTGGCCCTTGGATATGATGCCTGATTCCTGTCTTAGAAGACCTCTTGCCTTGTTCCTGCTTCTTAATATTTCTGACCCTGTTTTTGTGGACTGCTGTTGTGCCTTGCTTGGATTCTTCTTCTTGTCCTTACCTTACTCCAGCCCCTGAAGGTACTCTGCCTTGTCTGTCCTCTTGGTGACCTGACTTCTGGCTTACTTGGACTATGTTTTTGTTTTTTGGACTAATTTTGTATCTCTGGAGCCTGTTTAATGGGTGTGTCATTCATTGGGATGCCTTTGTTTTTCACGTAGGTAACATTGTAGTTTAACTTAAACCACTCCAGGCCTGAGTTTCTTAGCACTCAGCCTGAACCAGACTTACTCCATTTTGAATTTCTAAAGCACACTTCACACCTGCTATTACCTAATTAGCAGAATAATGCTTGCCAAGAATCCTAGGAGAGACTCTTAGGTCATTGTCTCATTATCTCATGAGAAAGGTCCTCCTCGGTATATAACGAAGATGGGAAGAAATCAGATAACACATCTGCAGTGACATACTCTAGGTGAAGTCACACATTACATCAACCATCAAACGAATCCCTTAGGTGCCAAAGGGACTTAGAACAACTCAAAAAAGGGGTACAGTCATACCTCATACAACGGCCAAACTTGGTTCCACAAGTTTGGGCTTTATACGGATTTGGACTTTGTATGAGGCATGCAAAATCCTAGCCTCGATGCCTCATACAACGTCCAAATCCTTGCCGCGATGCCTCATACAGCGTCCAAATCCTAGCTGCGATGCCTCATACAACGTCCAAATCCTTGCTGCGATGCCTCGTACAACGTCGTTTCCATAGAGATACATTGTACTGTAACAGCACAGACTTCAGGGCAAAGTCAAGGAAACAGACAGGAAACTGACAGAACTTTAAGAAATCATTGTCTAAAGACTAAATCTTAACCTATAAATCCAAGGGTTAACTGTTGGAACTGGCTATAGGTTGCTATGCCTCGCCCTACTTGCCTGCACTCACCCTTCGTGCACATGGCCGATCTGGGTATGCAGGTCAACGAAGGATTGAGAAAACCGGCAGTGGGGCAACAGCCCCACAAACGCGAAGAAAGGGAAACAACTTCACTTCCCAACATTCCTTGCGCCGCGCCGCGCCAGAGCCAGAGCCAATCAGGCTGAGAGGCTCTCGCATGGCGCAGCGTTCGGAAACGCGCCGCAGCCAATCAAAAGAAAAGCATTTTAAAAAAACGCAGCACAAACACAAAGCACCAACCCATAACTACAAGCCCCAGCGTCCTGTGCGCCATGAGCGCGCAGAACGCTGAGGAAACCGGCGCCCGAAAAATTAAAAAGAAAAACAACTCACCGCCTAACAGCCAAGCACACACCAGCCGGCTTTCTTTCCCTCACCAACGGCGCCTGAAGATCCCGACTGGAGTTTCCCCTTTAATATCAGTAGGTGGGGGGTTGCGATCCCCCTCTCCGCTGGCTACCCTAGGGTTGGGAGGTTTGTGGGAACAAAAGGGGTATGTTGCCCAAACCCTTCTGGACCCAGGAGACCAGGGAGAGGGGATCGATTCCCCCCCTCCTTAAAACAACTCCGTCTTTTCTTCTCTTTAAAAACGGAGTTGTTTTAAGGAGGGGGGGAGGGAATCGATCCACTCTGCCTGGTCTCCTGGGTCCAGAAGTGTTGGGGCAATATACCCCTTTTCTCCCCACAAACCTCCCAACCCTAGGGTAGCCAACGGAGATGGGGGTCACAACCCCCACCCACTGATATTAAAGGGGAAACCCGATCTACTTTCACGACTTCACACAATCAAAGCACCATAACACACTAAAGCCCGCCTCCCCACCATCTAGCCCACCCTTCCTAACCCCCAATGACCATGCCCCCTCCCCACCACCTAGCCCACCCTTCCTAACCCCCAATGACCATGCCCCCTCCCCACCACCTAGCCCACCCTTCCTAACCCCCAACGAAAAACAACTCACCGCCTCACAGCCAAGCAAACACCAGCTGGCTTTCTTTCCCTCACCAACAGCGCCTGAAGGTCCCGACTGTTTCCCCTTTAACATCAGTGGGTGGGGGGTTGCAATCCCCCTCTCCGCTGGCTACCCTAGGGTTGGGAGGTTTGTGGAGACAAAAGGGCTATATTGCCCCAACACTTCTGGACCCAGGAGACCAGGCAGAGTGGATCGATCCCCCCCTCCTTAAAACAACTCCGCCTTTTCTTCTCTTTAAAAACGGAGTTGTTTTAAGGAGGGGGGGAAAATCCTAACCCCCAATGACCACACACCCCTCCCCACCACCTAGCCCACCCTTCCTAACCCCCAATGACCATGCCCCCCCACCACCTAACCCACTCTTCCTAACCCCCAATGACCACGCCCCCCTCCCCACCACCTAGCCCACCCTTCCTAACCCCCAACAACCATGCCCCCTCCCCACCACCTAACCCACCCTTCCTAACCCCCAACAACCATGCCCCTCTCCCCACCACCTAGCCCACCCTTCCTAACCCCCAATGACCACGTCCCTTCCCCACCACCAAATAAATAAATAATTTTTTTAAAATTACTAAAAACTCAAACACATCCAAAAATACACAAAAACAAAAACACCAAAAACAATACGAAGTAAACAAAGACACAATCAAAAACAAAACAAACAGAAAAAAAATACAAATTCCAACCCCCCCTCCCCCCGCCCACACACACACACACACACAAAAGAAAGAAAACAAGCAAACTTACCAAAAGATGTGCTACCTCCACCAGGACTGGAAAAGAAATGAATAAAGAAAGAGACTACTTACCAGAAGAAGCTCCACCCAGAGGCCAGGAGAGAAAAAAAAGTCAAAATACAATAACCCCTACCAGCACCACCTGCTGGCCACAATAGTAAAAACAATTCAAAAACACACAACAGCCCCAAACAAAAGGCCACAAGAGTAAAAACAAATCAAAAACATAACACAAATCCACAATTTTACACAAAAGGTCACACCAATAAAAACAAGTAAAAAAAATTACACTAAACACACTTTAACACAAATCACAAACATATGTCAATAAAATACAATAGAAACTTTTAAAAATCCTGTGCTGAGTTATAACTCAAATTTAAACTCAAAACATCTAAACACATTTTAAAAACATTGAATGTAAAAAACATTTACTTTTACATTATTAAAATTATGACCTACGGTACAACTAATTAAAAAAATTCAAAAAACTAAAACATTATTCGCTTACATAAAACAATTTGAAAAAATTATATCATACTTTCTTCTTTTATTAATCCTCAAAAAAAAACCAAAAAAGCAGATCACAGTTAATAACAGCCAAGCCAAAAATTTTTTACATAAATAAACATTTAAAAAATTAAAATTACAGACTAAGCAATTTTTAAAAAACATTAACACAATTTAACCTTCCAACACAATGTAAAACTATTGCAAAAATAAAATTGGTTCATTTTTTATTAAAACACACGGGGGGGGGGGGGGGGAGCCCGGCAACGCCGGGCAACCCTTGCTAGTACATTACAAAAACATGTCAAACAAAACTGATTGTTCAAGAACCTAAAGAATGCTGCAAAAATCCCAGGAATGCTTCTAAAAGATTTGACGGAAAAATTATAAAAAATCCAAAATTGCGCTCAAAACCACTCCTAAACACTCCGCCTTGTGCAAAACCCACAAGAGCGATGCACGCATGTGTCCTGCCTTTTATACTGCCCAGGCACAATGCAACCTGGGAAAAACCCTACTTCCTCATACAAAGTCACAGCGACTTTGTATGAGGCAACTTTTTTCAAGGAACTAGGCGATGTTGTATGAATTCAATGCTGTACGAAGCGGACTTTGTATGAGGTATTACTGTATTTAAGTGGACCCCGGTTTTAGGTCCAGTCTGAGAGCCTCTCCAATGCCAGGAGACACTCTGTCCTTTTACCTTATCATGGCTTGATCCTTACCATGTCTTGTCATGGAGGCAAAAGCCCATTTGAACTTTTTACTCTGCATCTTTTACTTATTTAGCTTAGGAACTTTTATTGATGAATTTATTTCGTTTGTTCTGTTTATTTTATTTTGCAACAATAAAATATGCTGCTAGTTGAATCGGTGGCAGTTGTTTTCACTTCATAAAATTAAGGGAGTGGAAGTAGCAGGCAGGGAGATAAGGGAAAGTGACAACAAAGCAGCTTTCGCAGGCCTAACTGGAAGGGATCCTTCAAAGCCGGGAGGAGGAGAAGGCTTTCGTTTCTTCAACCAGGAGCCTGAAGACAAGATTGGTCCAGTTTAGCCTGAAAGGTAAACCATTACAACCCAGGACTTTTCAGAGCCAACCCATCTCCCTGAATTTTATCACAGAGGGTGTGCCTCATAATGGGACTATTTCTAATTTGCTACCATAGACACCTGTTAGCTCAGGGTCTCCATTTTATGAACCAGGCTAGAACTGGGCACAGAGTTCATGCACCCAGTTGGAAGCACCCTACTGACCTTCTCTGCCATGCACGCCACCTCCGTGTCCCGAGGATCCATCGAGGCTACGGACCTTTAGCCCCGTTGTGCTGGGACCCCGTCGGCGACAGGGTGAACTAGGATAGGGGACAAGATAGTAGTCCCCTCTATTCAGCACTAGTCAGATCACACTTAGAATATTGTGTCTAATTCTGGGCACTACACTTAAGAAAGATACAAACAAATTAGAGCAGGTACGGAGAAGAGGAGCAAGGAATATCAGAGGAACTGAAACCAAGCCACATGAGGAAAGACTGAAAGAACGGGGCATGTTTAGCCTTGAGAAAAGGAAACTGAGAGAGGATATGATAGCACTCTTTAAATACAGTACCTGAAAGATAATCATAAAGAGGAAGGGAAGGATCTGTTCTCCATCATTCCAGAGTGCAGGATGCATAATGATGGGCTGAAACTACAGGAAGTCAGATATAGGCTGAATATTAGGAAAAACCTCTTAACAATTAAAGTAATACAACAGTGGAACCAACTGCCTTGAGAGGTGGTCAGTGTTTATTTAGAATATTTATTTAGTATATTTTTATACCGCTTTCCACACCTATTGGTGACCCAAAGCGGCTTACAGACAAAGATGGTAAATTACATAAAACTTGAAATACAATTAAACATTGTGGCTGAACATCCGAGGGAGCCTAAGAGACAGCATCCAGGCTCAACGTCTGTGACGGAGCCTGGTACTCAACATCCTCGGGCATCTTGAGGCCCATGTCATAGGTAACAGCCGCTCCCACTCCCCTCCAAACGACTGAGGGGAGGAGCTCAGGGGGCTCTGTGGCAGGAACAAAGGTAGAAAATGTCCTCCTGCCACAGAGCAACGGTCACTCCCACTTTGGAAGCATTCAAGAGAGAATTGGACAACCATCTGTCAGATCTGCTTTGATTTGGACTCCTGCATTGAGCAGGGGGTTGGACTTGATCGCCTAAAAGGCTCCTCCAACTCAATTATTCTATGATTCTATAGGGCAGTGATGGTGAACCTTTTAGAGACTGAGTGCCCAAGGAGGAGGCACGTGGGCAGGCATACACATGCCCATGCACCCATGTGACATTGCTGGCACACCTTCAGTGATGTCATGTGGTTGTGTGTGCATGCAAGTGGGTGCACCGGCAACGTCACATGGGCGTGTGTGCCCTGCTGGCGCACGACCCCCTGTGGGTGTACCTGAGCCCCCCCTTGCGGGTGTACCCACTTCCTAGGTGGGGTGGGTGGGTGGGTGTCTGGTCACCTCACCCTGCCCCTGCCTCCTGGGCAAGATTTCAAGCCTCCCCATTGGCAGAGGGAGAGGGGTGGGTGGGGAAGCGGCACTGCCATTGGCACCAGTGGCAGGGGGCTTGCCCATGATGGTGCACGTGCCCACAGAAAGGCCTCTGTGTGCCACAAGTTCACAAACACTGCTATAGGGAAATCCACAAAAGTCAACAAGGAAAGCTACTACCCTGCATAAATAGAAAAAGATGCAAGTCCAAAGCATGCACTTAAAAGAAGAACACCTACACATTGAAATTTCCAAGAAAGAGAATCACCACCACTGGGGTTACCACTGTTTAACAGGATGTGTACCACAGCCCCCTCGGTCCCTGCACCCGTTTTTAGGGGGTGGGTAGTTTTTAAGCAGTTTTTAATTATGTTTTTATTATGATTGTGAACCGTCCTGAGTTGGCCTTGGCCAAGTGGGCAGTATAGAAATCGAAATAATAATAAATTCAAATCCTTCTTCTCCAGGAAGGGGTATTGGTGGTAAAATCAGCCAAGATGTTAGAATACATTCTTGAAGACAACCTTTGAGTGCCCAGCAGGGAGACACTGACTTCCAAAGATACAAACTAATCTTTCAGTGACAGCTTACTCTACCCTAAGAAAACATTTTCATCATTCAAACTGTACCATGGCTGTCAAAAATCGAACCGAAGAGCTCTTTCTTCTCTAGACGCAGTTACAATTACAGTATTCACTCCCATCTAGTCTGCTATTGACTCCAAATAAGCACCTGGTTCAAATGAGGGGGGGAAAAGAGACAATTAGTTAGCTTTCACCAACCTATTGATGAAAACCCATTTCAAAATCTCCATTCCTATCAAACTCTATCAGCTATTCATACAGAGTCCTACAAATGTTGGTGGACTAAATGCCTGGGCAAATTCTCCATTGGTAGGGGCAGTGAAAGGGTTCTCTGAGAGTCCATACTGAGCATCCTGTCTCAGACACACTCAAGACTTCTCCCTTAAATTTAGAAAGCCCTAAAGGTAAAGGTTTCCCTTGCTCGAAAGCCAGTCGTATCCGACTCTAAGGTGCAGTGCTCATATCTGTTTCAAAGCCGAAGAGCCCGCACTGTCTGCTTCTGCAGACATTTCCGTGGTCATGTGGCAGGCATGACTAGACACCAGAGCGCATGGAACGCTATTACTTTCCCACCAAAGTGGTCCCTATTGATCTACTTGCAATGTCTTGTTTTCGAACTGCTAGGTGGGCAGGAGCTGGGACAAAGACGGGAGCTCATTCCGTCCTGCAGTACTCGGGAACTGAACTGCTGACCTTCCGCCTCCCAGTCAGCGTCTTAGGTACTTGAACCACTGCAGTCCCTTAGAAAGCCCTAGTACAGCTCAAAACAAAGGAAAACACAGGGCTTTTAAAATCTATGCACAGAATTGCTAGCAATTAAAATGATCATCCAGAATTTGGTCTGGCTATGCTGGCTGACCAGGTTATCCTGCTATGGTAATAGAGTAGACCATACTGCCAGCGACTCAATGCCGAGTGTCATGCGGCCTTTAACCAACCTGACCACCCTGATGGTCCCCAAGTGGATTAAATCCCACTTGATTCCATCTTGATGGAGAGTAGCAGCTTGATCAATACTGGCCTGGGGCTGAGGAGGACTTTGTGTGCCAAAAGGGACTCATGGAACTGGATCAGGGATACAGGTGTCATGCTGCGATGCAGAAGGCAAATGGAAGACCACTGCATTATATTCTCAGGACAGTCTTCATGGCTGATCACCATGATGATTGCCTATATTCGGATTCAGCAGCAGAAGAAGATGCTGGCTGGGAATTGTAACTCAGCAACCTGGTAGTGTTCAGGTTGCAAAGAACTAGTTTAAACATTTTTTACAGGCTCATTCTTGTTTTGTATTAACATTTTGCGGTTGCTCAATACAGTAACACCTCATACAAAGTCCGCTTCATACAACATCGGATTCATACAACATCGCCTAATTCCTTGAAAAAGTTGCCTCATACAAAGTCATGCGACTTTGTATGAGGCATTGGGGTTTTCCCAGGTTGCATTGTGCCTGGGCAGTATAAAAGGCAGGATGCATGCGCGCATTGCTCTTGTGGGTTTTGCATGAGGCGAAGGGTGTTTAGGAGTGGTTTTGAGCACGATTTTGGATTTTTTTGATTTTTTTTTCGTCATAATTTTTAGAAGCATTCCTGGGATTTTTGCAGCATTCTTCAGGTTCTTGGACAATCAGGGTTGTTTGACATGTTTTTGTAATGTGCTTAGCCTTTAAACAATGTTTTCTTAAAGTTCTGTCAGTTTCCTGTCTGTTTCCTTGACTTTGCCCTGAAGTCTGTGCTGTTACAGTACAATGTATCTCTATGGAAACGACGTTGCATGAGGCATCGCGGCAAGGATTTGGACGTTGTACGAGGCATCACGGCAAGGATTTGGACGTTGTATGAGGCATCGCGGCTAGGATTTTGCATGCCTTATACAAAGTCCAAATCCGTATAAAGTCCAAACTTGTGGAACCATGTTTGGACGTTGTATAAGGTATCACTGTACCTTGAGATACATTTTCATAGATGGAACAGGAGAGTATATATTTAAAAATAAAGAAGAAAAGGGCAAGATGAAGCCAGTTTGGGATGAGCCATCAAAATACCGGGTAGTTGCAGCATTCTTTTGTTTCCTGGATCAGGAAAGACCTGGAGATATTCCATCTTGTCAAAATGAGAAATGTGATACTATGGAGACCTTGCCTTAAATCCCCCACCCGCAACAGCAATTAGTTTTAAGTATAACAGTCATCTCATCCATCCTCACCTCTCTGCCTTATCAGGCATGTATCTGCACAAACAAAAGGTTATCATTTACGTCTCTACCGCAAACAGAGCCACAGATTAGGTTGGGGTTCTTATGCTGAGGCAAAGTTGCAGGGTTTGTAGCTGTGTTCCTTTTGTTAGCAATTAATACTCTCCGGAGGCATTTAAGAGAGGTTTTGTCACCAGCTCTGAGTAATTTTTCTCCCCTGAATTAAACACTTTGACAGTTAGGCTGAAACATCTACAAACAGACATGCTTAAGTCCTATGCTGAAAGCCAAAGTACAAATGCGATAAGCACAAAGTAAATTCTGCAGTTCACATCACAGCTCAAAGAAATCAATGCAGGTGGGCATTAATCAATCAAGGCAATATGTCTGAAAAATGAAAAAGAAAAATTAAATAGGCATGGTCACAGTTTAGTCAAGCATGCACCTTTTAGGTGACAATCAGTGGTTTTCTCCACTCAGATATTCTTTAGAAGTTTAAACATTTAAGTAAGTGTAAAGTTTGGGTCTAGATCAGTGATGGGCAGTCTTGGCCCTCCAGCTGTTCTTGAAAAGAGCTACGTCTCCGGACAGAATTGCTGCCTTTCAGAAAAGAACTTAAAACCTGGCTGGCGGGTCAAGTGTGGGGTGCAGGTGGAAGGGTAACCTCCATTGGGTGGTTGGTGTAGAAGAACTCCTCCCCATGGTGCCTTTGGATCCTGCACCCCTTGTTTTTAGGGGGTGGGTAGTTTTAACTGTTTTTAACATGTGTTTTTTTTAATTTTTATTGTGAACCGCCCTGAGTTGGCTTTGGCCGAGTGAGCGGTATATAAATGTGACAATTAAATTAAATTAAAAACTTCAATTCCCAGAAACCCTGACCAGCTGGTGTGTTGACTTGGGCTTCTGGTCTAGATCTTTTTTTTTTTAAATTTGATGGGTTGTCCAGCCCTAGAGTTTATTGTCCTGAAGCACTGTAATATGTGACTTGGTTTCAAAACCTGACCCGACTGAGCTTGCCCGGTTCCCTCTGGTTGCCAGGCAAAACGCTACTCTAAAGGAAGCACAACACTGTACTAACAAGTTGCGTCCTACGATGATCAAAAGGTTCTTCAGATATTGTTCAGAGCATACACACACACAGGAGGGCATCCTTTTCTGGCCAGTTTCCATCTGGGTCAGTATGCTGTATGCCATGATCATCACAATTATAACGAATTAAGGCATGACATCTCTCGCTTTGCATGTAGTGAGTCTATCTCATATATTTCTTTTACCCTTTGAGTGAAATGAATGGACATTTGCACAATATATTCTAATTTTCTGAGTTTCACCTGTATATACAGTACAGTACTGTAATTCTATAAAGTACAAAGGAGAGGTTGCCTTTGATTAAAGATGATCTAGTGCTTTAGGAGACAACAGTGGCCTAGTGGTTAAGATGCTGCACTTGATGACTGACAGGTCAGCAGTTCAAGACCTGAGTGAGTGAGTTCTCTGTCTCAGCTCAGGCCAACCTAGCAGTATGATAACTAGGAATTGCAAGTGAATAAATACAGGACATACCACTTTGGTGGGAAAGGTAACAATGTTCTGTGCACTCCAGAATCTAGTCATGCCTGCCACATGACCATGGAAACGCCTGCAGATACAGATAGTGCTGGCTCTTTGGCTGTAAATGGAGACTTTTATGTTTACCTAACGCTTTGCTTTTGACTCAAGGGATTGGAGCAGTTTCTCTTCACCACAAAACTGAAAAGGCTGCTCTTCTGGCCTTACAATGCGCAGTTCCTGAGCGCTGCCACTGGGCTCCAGTGCCCCTCACCTAACAAGTTAGCTGAAGGGCAACATATTCTATTTATTCTCTAAACATGAGCAAACCATTTTAAAAAGTAACAACAATTTCAACAGAGAGCATCTTTTGAGAAATGCGCGTTTACATTTTTAAAGCACAAGCATAGGTGGTGCTGAAACTTAGAAGCCAAGAGCACCGTGCAAGCTCCTCTTTTCCTCATAAGAACGGCTATACATGTTGTAAAAGCAACAGGGTGCCATCACGATTAATCAGTCTGCTCTTAGTTCTTCCTAGACAGCACTACTAACAGTTTGTTTCAGCTTGTTTATATAATTCCGACAGGACTTCAAGATGGGGCTTTCAGAACCACTGGCTATTCACGTAATTGAGATGGAGAACAACCAGGGTGGGAAAATAATTTATATAAGGGGAAAATGAGGCTCACATTCTTTACAAATGCCAACTATTGTGCAATTTAAGGACCACCGAATGGTAAGTAACACAGTGGCTAACTGCAATTATGCTGTTATTTGTCGAGCAGCATATGGGCAGTCAGATTAAAACCATGCATACGTGAGCTTGCTACCATGGGGTAAAAAAAGGAGGACACAGCAAGGCCAATAGTTTCGGGGAATAATAGACCATGAAGTTGAAAGGCAGGGGGAGAAATAGCAGCTCTGCAGAGACAGCGTTTATCTTTATGGTTCTTGTTAAGAGTCTGAAAGCGCTACTCATCACATTCCAACCAGGTGTAGCAGCTGAGTTAATTTTTAAGTCCAAGGTTCATTACAGCTCAGATAAAAATAATGTGAGATAAAGATAAACTTTATGTTGTACCTGTTTATTTACCTTTCAGGGGTATTGCTATTTAAACCTTAAATTTTCTTTAAAATGCAGGCTCTACCCTTCCACATCATGATACTACTGTGTTTACAGTGGCACCAACTCGCCTCTCCCCAAATGCACAGTTTAACGTAAGTTTTCACTAACTTGGAAAACAATCTGATATTTTTTGCTCTCCCCATAGCTACCCAATCCAGACCCAAGCCTACAACTCTCCATCTTCTACACACTACATCCACTCAACTGCTTCTTCAGACTCTAATCCTCTTTTGTTTCGGCCCTTTGTAGTTTCCAATGGTTCCTATTTTCTCAGGTTTGCCTTTGTTCCTCTGCTCCCCTGAATGCCTCTTCACAGCTTCCGCGGGACCCTTTTTTATCACCTTTTCCCATCAGCACTGGCTCTTCATGCCTCAGCTAGTCTCCTCACTCCCCACCCCCCACCCCAATTTGCCCCATGTCTTCCAGCCTGGTTGCTTTCTCTCTTTGTTTCCTTTGATCTCTTTTTCTTCCACTCTCATCATTGACTTGGTTTGGCCCTCCCTGCCTCTTTATTTTAATCAGAACATTCTTTCTATTCTGGTGTGAATAAAAAGCAGCAATTTCTGTCTACGAAGTCTCCTCTGAACAGTACCCTCTCGTCAAACCATTCTGTCCTCAGTTTCATACTAACTGATGGAGATACTGTTACCAATATTGCACAGGGCATTCAGAAAAGACTGGGTTGCCTACGGAGGTATGTGCACACCAATTATGAGTAAAACACTTACATGCGCGCTCCTCGCAGGGTCACTCAACCCCAACCCCCAACAAACACAAGGGGACATACAAACAGGAATGTGGTTGCTAATAGCTAACAGCTTGCTGGCATTAATAGCTGTCTTTACTTATTCTTGACAGTATTCATCAAGTCACTGACACAGGTTATCTCTGGAATAGCAAAGATCACTTTCCTTTGCTTACCCAGATAAAGGTGCCAAGGCAAAAACATCCGGGTATCTATTTTTACACGATATTTTCTTCCTTCCCCTACCCAGACACAGTTTGAGAAGAACAAAGGAAGGCACTATACAGTGAATTACCACTACTCTGTTCCACACAATACACAAAAGAACACCAGTAGGACACACAAGGCCCAGGTCTGACCTGGTCCAATTATTTCCATTCAATCCTTTAGCACAAAGGAGTTCCCAGATACTTTCCTCCCTCTTTTTTTAGGAGCTGAGGGAAAGGAAGGAAAGCAGATGACTTCAAGATGTGGACCTTTCAGAATAATTCTCCTGGGTTTCTGGATCACCCAATATTCAATCAATGGGATTTAATATTGAAGCACCACTTCCTAGTAGCAAAAGTTGTAAAGCTGTAAGAATATTCCGGCAACAGGCTCGAAAACAACATTTTGCCATAGCTTTGGGTTGAAGCACATGCAGGGTATACAGAAGGTCCCAGGGTCAATCCTCAGTATATCCAGTTTTGGGAAGATCTCAGATAACAAGACTGGGAAACCTTGTGGTCTTGATGGGGAAATGTACCATATATACTTGAATATAAGCCAACCCGAATATAAGCCGAGGTACCTAATTTTGACCTGAAAACCCAGGAAAATAGATTGACCAGAGTATAAGCCGAAGGTGGGAAATGCAGCAGCTGCTAGTGAGTTCCAATAATCAAAATACTTGATAATATGGTAAAATTTATTAAATTGTTGGTGCATCTCAATCCGGCATGGTCTTGGGACCCTTGTGGTCATTGACCCGAGTATAAGCCATGTCTCCTTTTGGGGGCTCATTTTGGGGGCTAAAAAACTCGGTTTATATTCAAGAATATACGGTAAGTCAGAATACAGTGCTGGACTTGCTTCAACATTGGTCCAACACACAGTAAGCCACGTTCATCTCCAATGTTTTATTTATCCCAAATTTTACATATCCTCCTGTTCCACAAATGACCTGCAACAATTGTATACAAGTATACCTTGCGATATATCCTTTACAATCATTGCTGGGCTACTTTTGCCAGCTTGTTTTGGCATTCTAATATCCCAAGAAAACATTTTGACAAATAAAAGGCTGCTTAAGGCAGCAAAATATGCCACTGAAAAGTATCCAGTTACAGCTATTGGGCAGACACACCAAGCAGTACTTTAATTGCCAGGTCATGGGAACCAAGAAAAAGGAAGTGAGAGACAGATGAGCAGAGTAAGGGAGCCCCAAGGAAGCGTCGTTGTCTTGCCTGCTACCCTTTTCTTCCTACCTCCTTCGCAGATCTTCAGCTACTGCTGCTCTGCAGCTGAATAAATAGGCTCGGAGGGATTTTAGCTGCTGTCTCAGACGGGCCACTGTTGCTAGTGGTTCAACGTGTCTATACAACATCAGGTTTTCCTGCTGGATGTCAATCAGGGGCTCTTCATAGACGTATTCCAGGAACTCTTTGGCTTGCTTTGATACCTGAAATGGGGAGGAGGGGAAAATATCCTTTAGGCTTGGTTCAGCTAATAGAAACCTTTAAATGTTCACAGGCAATCAATATTCCTGGTGGTAATGTATGGTTGTGAGAGCTGGACCATTAGGAAAGCTGAGTGCAGAAGAATAAATGCCTATGAAATGTAGTGTTGGGGGAGAGTTTTCAGAGTACCTTGGACAGCGAGGAGAACAAATAGGTCAATCTTAGAAGAAATCAAACCTGACTGCTCCTTAGAAGGTCAAATAGTAAAGATGAAGCTAAAAGTACTTTGGACATCAAATGAGAAGAGAGGATTCACTTGAGAAAGCCTTGATGCTGGGAAAGGTGGAGGGCAAAAGAGGAAGAGGGCAGCCAACAATGAGATGGCTAGATGGTATTGTAGACGCAGTGGGCACAGAGCTGGGCAGATTGAGGATAGTGAAGGACAGAGGTGCCTGGAGGGCAATGGTCCATGGGGTCACAAAGGGTCGGAATCAAGTGTGCAACTGAACAACAAAAAACAAATCAATATTGTCTTCCTAATGGCATGATACTGGTTTGAGCGAAGGGTTCCAAAATTGTAAAACAACCAAATGTGTCCAAACTAATGGGATGTTTTAGGGATTACTTACTTACTTGGTTAATCCATAATCAATTTAGGGATAACATAAACTGAATTAAGTTAACTGAGATATTCAAATACAGTACCCAGGATTCAAATATTGAGATATTCTATAAAACATGCTAACGATACATATACTCACCTCAAGAGTATATACTGTATGTCTAGCAGGTTTTATAGAAATAATTTTAAAATCCTTGGCAAAGGTTAGATGAAGGTATGTGCTTGATCAAAGCTGTCTTGATTGGAGCAGTTCTGTACTAATGCACTAGAAAAGTTATCAATTTTAATCCAGCTTACACATGACCTTGATTATCAGTACTTTAAGTGTTCCTATGTGACTGCAAAATCAGGGGCTCACATAGGTTAGAGGCATTTTAGCCTCAATATGATCAAACAACTGACACAGAATGCAATTTTAAAAGATGGTTACAGTAGACCCTCACATAACGACGTTACTTGGTTCCCCAAGTAGTGTTGTTATGCAGAAAACGTCATTATGCAGTTTCCTATGGGAGATCTCCCGCAGAACAAAAAAAAAACCATCGTTATTCACACAACGTTTAAAAAACCGTCAAAATTCGCATAAGGACGTTTTTTGTTGTTGTGCGGGAGATCACGTGGAGTCTGTCGGTAGCGTCGTTAATCGAAAATGACGCTATTCGAACGCATCATTAGTCGGGGGTTCACTGTATTTTTATTAGCCACAAACCTGTAGCCACTTCACTTAAAAATAATAAAGAATGAGAGAGGTGATTTCATTGCTCTTCTTGATTTTAAACATGATTTAGGGAAAGTGTTGTTTATTCCTAGGATTAACGTGGTCAAATAATGCGGGTGAAATTATCTGTTGAGGAGAGAGATTTTTTCTTAAACCAAAACTAATGAATTTTTTAAAAAAATAATACAATCAACATGAATACTTCAGAGCATTTCCCTTCATGCCCCAAGACAAGATCTTCGAAGTCAAACAAATGCCCTCAGTCACAAATCACGTAAAACCATCCTCCTAAAGTGATGTAGTACAAGAACAAAAAGGGGGAGAGCTCTATGCAGCTGAATGACGTTCACATTGTGCAATAAAAAACCAACTCATATTGATCACAGTATGATTTTCCTCTTAAATTGACACTACCAGTTTGGGCCTTTGGGCCTGTACACTGTCATATTTGACATGTGAGTTTCAACACTTTAAAAGGATTTGTGTGCATGTAAGTTTGAAAGAAAATTGCTGTTGGTTTTGTCTCCACGTTCCATTCAAAACACTGGAGAAATTGACATTAAAGTTGTTGGGGCACTTTCTGCTGCTCACTTCAACTACAGCGGCTAACTAATGAGCGAGATGTTCTGATGTAATTTTGTTGCTCATGAACGACAGCAAAGTCCTGATCACTTAATTCATTACACAGCCCCAACTGTGTTTTAAAACATTCAGCTTTTTGATTGTAAATATACAGTAAGTTCTTGGCAAATTTTGTAATTTTTGAGAACTTTGGAGTCATTTCTCAGCTTTTATAAATGTACAGTATATATTAGCATGGAGAGCCTTGCCCAAATCTTTACGCTAGCTACCCTACAGCCCTTGGAAATCTTTCTTTACTCACTCAAATCTCTTATTTTCTACACGGCCCAAAAAGTTTGGACACCCCTGTTATAGACAAAAGTTTACTACTGGGACAAAACATGGAGAAACAGAATGGTTCCTCATGAGCAAAACTATACAAGCAAGGTCTCCTTGTATGTTAATTTATATGTCAAACTTATTTTACAGAAGGTTGGGTTACATTCAGATGAAAGATGTGAGAAAATTATTAGAGGAAACATAAATAAGATATGTAAAAGATACTGTACCACATTACCTACAGATAATAGCAGTGACTTGAAACAACTGCTGATTAAGGTGAAAGAAGAAAGTGCAAAAGCAAGATTACGTTAAGACAAATCTAACGACTACAATCAAACTGTACAACTTTCATAATGACAGTGAACAAGCCAAAATGTTCGATACCTTTGTTCAATCACCAGTATAAATGGAGACTAGAGCCAAGAATTCAAAAGAAGTCTGTGATTTGGAAGGGCAGCTATGATAGAATAAGAAGAAAATCTTCAGCTGGAGACACAGGGCAAAAGCAGTCATACTATAAATACAGATTTGAAAGCTGGCGGCGGGGGGGTGGGGGGTGGGTGTTTGACTTCTTTGAAATGTGTTTGAAGAGAGCTTTATAGTTACTGGAGACTGCCAAATAAATGAGTACTGGTTTAGGTGTCTGGCTACAGAGCCAGAGGTTGGATTTCTGATTGTACCTTCAGGGAGAAGAGCCAACATGTGCAGCCATGAGCTATTGCAGTGGTGGGCTCCAAAACATTTTTTACTACCACACTGTGGGCGTGGAATGGTGGACATGGCCAGGGGGAAAGCCCTGCATTGCACCTGAATTAGGACTACAGTACTTTATTTCAAAACTTGGATGGGCGGGACCAGCCAGAATTTCTGCTACCAGTTCTGGTGAACTGGTGCGAACCTGTTGATGTCCACCACTGGAAGTACCAGGAATGGTAAACCATTTCCAATCTCTATTTTCTCTACCTAGGAAACCCTGGAAAGGATCACCATAAGTCAGAATTGAATTGATGACATACAATTATTATGATTAGATCACATTGAATCTGAACTCTTACTAGAAGCTAAGATGGCTAAACTGAGACTATTAAACTTTAGACATACTGTATAAGAATAGAAGAAATTGGAAAAGATAATAGTGTTAGAAAAAGTGGAAGGTGAAGTAGGAAAACAGCAGGAGATGGCTTAACTCTATAAAGGAAACAATAGTCTTGCGTCTGCTAGTACTGAGCAAGGCTGTTAATGACAAGAACTTTGGAGGTCATTAAGGTACAACGTTGCCATAAATTGGAAGTAAGTTGATTGCACATTAGGCACATTCAGGCCATCAGGCAAAACCACTTTTTAAAGACAGAAAAAAGTAGACTGACTGGGGTCTGTAGTGAGTCACAAGGTATGTGGATTCATGGGTTTGTGATCCCAGAACATTTGATCTTTTTCTGAGGAAGACCCAACCAGGATTTTCTTTCTACATTATTAAAGGCATAAGATGGGGAAGAATACTCCCTAAACTTCCTTCTGTGATATCTCGCAAAGGCAGCACTTTCTGTCTATACCAGGGGGTTCGCAACCTACACCCAATGGGCCAGATCTGGCCCACTGTGCCAAATAATCTGGCCCCTGACCTCACTCCAGCCACGCCACCCTTGGAATAAGCCACAGACTCATTTACGGCCACATAAACATGTTTACTGCAGCCGTAAATGAGTCTGTGGCCATTGTAAACACGTTTACGGTAGCCATGGATGCTTTTTATGGTACCAGTCCAGCCTGCTCAGCTGTCTGAGGGGGATGCAGTCTGGCCCACGGCTGGAAAACGTTGAGAACCCCTGGTCTATACTAAGCTCCAGTGAAGAACTCAGACTCACTAAGTCCAAAGCTAGTCAACAGAAGACCATCCTTGCTTCAAGTCCAAAGGTAAGAGCAGTGGATTGCAGGGAGACTCTCACCTAGAAGAGCACCCAATCACTTGTTGGCTTTTTCTGCTTTGCTAGATTTAGACCTGTGGATGTGAATCAGCGTAAGGTACGGTCAGTGAACAGGACGGCAAGTAAGACACAGTTGATACTACACATGCACAGTGAATTTCTGAGGGAACAAATGAAAACAAATGCCTGCTTGTATCAACATTACCAAATAAGGTTTATGCTATGGCACATACATTCACTTCTATGCACTCAGAGAAAATTAAGGTTCCAACTCCTACCAGAGAGCAGCAGTAAGGAAAGGAGAGGTGCTCTCACTTGCTCCATTCAATATAATCTATGCTGGAGAAATTAAAACAATGCCAAGCTATGAAGAGTTAGTTCTATAGTCTGAAACTGAAAAGCACCTTTAAATGTCTGAAGGCCTTGTTCCAAATTCTGGCGCGAGTTCACCGGGAATAGATTCTATACATTCTATTTTGTTTTTAAAAAAACTGGTAAAGTCACAATTAGGAAACAAAATTCTAGCTGTGAAAATTGTCTAGTGTTGGCTGTTTCATAGTACTGCAAGTTGACATCAAATTCTATTTCAGAAGTACTAGTCCAAGGTTCTTTGCGAAATACTTGTTATAAGAAGAGATGTAATGCTATCTTTCTAATAGATATTGGCTGAAATCTTGCTACTTAGCAAAGTAAGTTGCACTGGAGTAAGCCCATTCAATCATTTAGTTCCCTGAATTCAAATAGGCCGACTCTAGTTACAACTAACTATGCTAAGCAACACAATTTGTTCTATTTTGATGGTAACTCTTAAGTCAGTAGTTCCTGACCATGGTAGGGTACCATATGTTCGTGGACTACAACTCACAGAAATCTTGGCTTGCACAGCCAATGGTGAAGCTTTCTGGGGGCCGTAGTCCAAGATCAACTGGGGCCCCATGAATGGGAAACACCACTCTAAATGGTAACCAGAGTGTGAGCAATGAAAATACAAGTTACAGTAAAACCCCGACTTACGTATGCCTTGAATCACATAAAATTCAACTTGTATAATGATTTTGTGCTAAAACCATGTCCCGATTTACGTAATTGACCCAATTTATGTAACGCAATTTCCTATGGGTTTGCTTCCGAGTTATGTAAAAAAATCATTTTTCCTATGGGTTTGCTTTGAGTTACGTAAAAGTTCATTTCCCTATTGCTTCGAGTTACATAAAAAACCGATTTACTTAAAAGCCTGTGGAACAGACTTTTTACGTAAGTTGGGGTTTTACTGTATTGCTGATTATTAAGGGGAGATTTTTTTTTCCAGCTGAGGTGGGGCAGCCACTTTCAGATTAGAGGATTCTGTTCAAGGGAGATAAAAGCTCAAAATATTCAGGTGGGAATGATTTTAGCTTGAAACAGAATTAAGATGAAGGGTTTCTCATTTCATACAAACCAAATAATTTTGATTTTAATTTTGCATACAAATCATATTATTATTATTATTATTATTATTATTATTATTATTATTATTATTATTATTATTATTATTATTATTATTATTATTATTATTATTATTATTATTATTATTCCCAGATATTACGATGGTGGTGGGGAAAAAGTATGGATCATCGACATTGCCATACCTGGTGACAGCAGAATCAGCGAGAAACAGTTTGAAAAAATTACTCGATATCGAGATCTGAAAATTGAACTGCAGAGACTCTGGCAAAAACCGGCAGAGGTGGTCCCAGTGGTAATCGGCACACTGGGTGCTGTGCCTAAAGACCTAGACAGGCACATAGAAACAATTGGAGTTGGCAAAATCACTATCAGTCAGCTGCAAAAGGCTACCCTACTGGGATCTGCTTGCATAATTCGCTGATACATCACGTAGTCCTAGACGCTTGGGAAGTGTTCGACTAGTGGTTTATGAAACAAAATCCAGCATTGTTATCTTGTTAGTTGTGTGGATGATGATGATGATGATGATGATGATGATGATGATGATGATGATGATGATGATGATGATGATGATAATGATAATGATAATAATAATAATAATAATAATAATAATAATAATAATAATAATAATAATAATAATAATAATAATAATAATAATAATAATAATAATAATAATCCTTTTAATGGCAAGAAAAAGATTTGTTTCACCACTGCTTCAAACTGCAGTTAGCCCTGTTCTGTTCCAATTTGTCACAAAATGCTTCACAGGAATGTGTGGTTCCCATTGGGCATTATTTGAGGGGACACAGAGTGCCAATCCCATTACTTTTTGTATACAGGGTACCTTATACAGTAAAACCTCGCATAAAGAGTGCCTCATTTAGAGACTAACTCGCTTAAAGAGCAGAATTTTCTCTGAATGGTTGCCTTGCTTAAACTACTAAAACCAACCAAAAAACCACTTAACAACTAAATCGGGGTTCGCAATCCCGCCGGCCAGAAGTCACAATTGGTAACTTACAATGGTGTTTCGCTTAAAGAGCAAAGTTGCTTAAACAGCAGTCCCATGGAACGCATTATGCTCTTTAAGCAAGGTACCACTGTATCTATGTTCACAGGCATACCAATAAGAAGGGACCGTTGATACCATTACCATGAATTTAATCTATACCTTGTATTTGGAAGTATCCCAGTTGTGCACCACCCGTGCAGGAATCAGAAAGTTGTCATCCACATGACAGATGCTGCAGTAATACCATCCACTGTAGCTGCACACCTTGGCCTTCCCATTGGCAAGGCCGATAGAGCGCTGACAACCTGTCAACAGAGAAAAAGAGAGCTGTTTTCAAAAGCTGAATATTTGACTACAGAGAAAACCAATCTGCGCAGCAACATTTAGCTAATATATTCGAAACTGAGTAGTTGGAATATATTGCAAAATAATTATTTCTTCCTTCAAAAGAAAAACAGATCAGTTCTGAAAGAAGAAAATTATAGCCCTAAGTAAAGAAAGTTTGGAGTAAGAGCACTAAACGATTTTAATAATTGACAGTGTGACACTTCACTTTATTCTGTTACCAAACAGGCACTGTTGCATAGAATAAATTCAGAAGTTGGACAAACATCACATGTTAAAACATTGATTAGCAACTGGAGACCATAAGCCAAATCCACTTTTCTAACTCACATGGTTGCTATTCTAGCAGCTGGGTGTAGGGAACCTTGTTGTTGTTGTTCAGTCACACAGTCAATTCCGACCCTTTGCGACCCTATGGACCATTGCGCACATGCACGCATGCACGCACGCACGCAAGCACACATTCTATTTCCTCCTTCTGGATTTTGATCTTCTCCACGAATGGGTTTACTGCAATTCAACCGGCCCGTGCTGCCCTCGTCGCTCCCGGAAGCGGAAGTAAAACGTGTGGATTCACAGGGGGCTTGGGCTTCTGGGAATTGAAGTCCAAGAATATCTGGAGTGCCAAGGTTCACCATCACAGTCTTACTGCATACTAGATCTGTCTTTACTAATTCTAACATTAGAATATTAGTCTTGTTCTAAAACGCTCAATCTGATGCCAAGATACATATTTCGACTTCTGTTTTGTTTTGGGTTTTTATGTGAATTATGGTGTATTTCCTATTTACAATATGAGGTTTCACACAATCTCTCACTATTTTTAGGATGCATAGATTCTGCACATCTGTGAAGTCCTAGTACTTAAAGAGGCTCAAATGCCACAATGAATAGCTGAGCATATGCTAAGGTTCTAGCTAGAAGCTTCAAGGTAGCATCTCTAGGTCACCCTTGCTCAAAAGCCAGTCGTATCTGACTCTCAGGTTCAGTGCTCATCTTTGTTTCATAGCTGAAGAGCCAGCGCTGTCTGCATTTGCAGACATTTCCATGGTCATGTGGCAGACATGACTAAACACGGAATGCTGTTTACCTTCCCACTGAAGTGGTCCCTATTTATCAACTTGCAATTTCTTGCTTTCAAACTACTAGGTTGGTAGGAGCTGGGACAGAGACGGAAGCTTACTCCGTTGTGCAGTATTTGGGCATCTCTAGGGAGGTCAAAAAAAAGGATGCATGTCTGAAATGAATTTATACTACTCATTGTGCCCAAATCGGTTCATTCAGAGTATTTGCGACTCCATTGTCTGTTCCATTCATCTCTTTCTTCTATGCATAAAAATCCATTAACGAAGAAAAGACATAGTAGCTGCCAAATCCCTTTCAAGTAGGAGTGCTAGCATCCATCTACCCCCAAGCATAATTCAAATAGCTAAAAGTAAGGTCAGTTCTTGAGTTTCTTGCCAACTTCTATTGTTGGAGCTGCAGCAACACACATAAAGAGGAAGATGATGCTACACGAAAAGGAACATAATAGAGATTACAAAAAGGGGGGAACAGCAATGTTGGGCATAAATGTTTCTGAGGTATAAAACGTTTTCAGATTGTTGTTGTTGTTCAGTCACACAGTCAATTCTGACCCTTTGCGACCCTATTTGTTCTCCTCACTGTCCAGGGTACTCTCAAAACTCTCCTCCAACACCACATTTCAAAGGCATCTATTCTTCTGCGCTCAGCTATCCTAATGGTCCAGCTCTCACAGCCATACATTACCACCGGGAATACCATTGCTTTGACTATGCAAATTTTTGTTTGCAAGGTGATGTCTCTACTTTTCACTATGTCCCCCAGGTTTCTCGTAGCTTGTCTCCCAAGCATCAGTCGCCTTTTTATTTCATGGCTGCAATCACCATCTGCAGTGATCTTCGATCCTAAGAAAGTAAAATCTGTCACTGCTTCTACTTCTTCTCCATCTATTTTCCAGGGACTGATAGGGCCTGTTGCCATTATCTTGGTTTTCTTGATGTTGAGTCTCAAGCTAGCTTTTGCGCTCTCTTCTTTCAACCTAAGCAGAAGCTTCTTTAGGCCTTCCTCACTTTCTGCCATTAGGATAGTATCATCTGCGTATCTTAAACTGTTGATGTTTCTCCCAGCAATTTTGATCCCAACTTGTGATTCATCCAACCCTGCATTGCACATTATGTGCTCTGTGTATAAGTTGAATAAGCAGGGTGGCAAAATGTAGCCTTGTCTTACTCCTTTTCCTATTCCATGTCAGAAATTATTCTGGGTTGAAAGGATTTTTTCTGGAGAAACTCCGCTCAGGGGATGCCCGAATAAGGCTCCTTTCATGTCCCCAAGATCTTTTTCCTACCAAAGTCGTACTTATTTATCTACTTGCAAATTCTTGCTTTTGATCTGCTAGGTTGGCAGGCCCTGGGACAGATGATGGAAGCTCACTCCATCATGCAGTACCTGGGTCTCGAACTGCTGAGTTGCCGGCCTTCCAGCTAACAAGGCAAGCTTCTTAACCACTGAGCCACCACAGCGCCTCAGATATAACAACTAAAAAGTTTCAAGCCAAGTTTCATTGCCAGGTCCCAAGCAGAGCATTTAGGACACAGAACAGTCACACAGAAGACAGGTTGCTCTGTTGCTTCCTTCCTCAAGAAGTCTACCTCCTCCTCTCAACGCTATGATCTGTCCCTCTTCTTGGGGACATTTGCTTCCTCCTTGATTTGTATTTGCCCCGTATTTCCGTGACGACAACACAGTATAATGTACAGAAAAGTCTGCACAGTTAAGCAAATCACAGAACGACAAACTGGGAAAGGGAGAGAGAGATGTAAAACAATACAATACCTTCTATAGGTGTTATGTTGGTTGTGTTGCCATGTTAAACCTTTAAACACACCACCCCTCGCCCTGTTACCTTCGTCCTGTTGCGTGTTTTATTTCACACTTCTACAACCCCTTCACATCAAGTTAGGTAAGCAGGTGATTCTTTTGATGTTGTGAGGTTCAAAGTGACACACCGTGACACGCGTATCTCAGCAGCAGACACCAATTAAAGCTACTTGTAAAAAAACAGAGGACCAGACAGTAGTAGCACAACATGAAACCAAGTCACTTTGTAGCAAAGAAAGAGCCTGGATTCCAAAGGCTTTGCAATTCTACTCCTCGCTTCTTTATGCCGCCATTATATTTAATGGAACGGAAGGACTTTTTCTTTCACTGCAGGACTTTAGGGCTGTGCGTGAAACACATGAGTTTGCAACGGTCCCTTTGTTGAATCAAAAATCACTTACATTATTTTCATCAAATGATCAGACCCAATTTTCAATTAGCTCGAAATTCCCTTTCAGAAATCAACATCTGGATAAAAGTAAGTGATTTGCAATCTTCTTTCTTGCTAATTTTTATTTAAGGAGGTCTGTTCCGTATCTTCTCATGCTGGACTTTATTTTGTCACATTGCCTTTGACCTATCACATGCAGACAGGTAGGTACGTACGATGACAGATTCATTGAAAAACAAACAAGGGAGGGCTTTTTAATCCAGAGAGCCCTAACAAAAAGAAGAGCAATGGAAGTAGACTGTGCTTCCAGATAAGCATATGTTTTTGAAATTGTAACTGTATGTATTTTTGCTGCACTTGTAATACTGTACAGTGATACCTCATACAACGTCCAAACTTGGTTCCACAAGTTTGGACTTTATACGGATTTGGACTTTGTATGAGGCATGCAAAATCCTAGCCATGATGCCTCATACAATGTCCAAATCCTAGCGGCGATGCCTCATACAAAGTTTCTATAGAGATACATTGTACTGTAATAGCACAGACTTCAGAGCAAAGTCAAGGAAACAGACAGGAAACTGACAGAACTTTAAGAAATCATTGCCTAAAGGCTAAATACATTACAAAAACTTGTCAAACAACCCTGATTGTCCAAGAACCTGAAGAATGCTGCAAAAATCCCAGGAATGCTTCTAAAAATTCTGATGAAAAAATTCAAAAAAAAAAATCAAAACCGCGCTCAAAACCACACCTAAACACTCTTCGCCTAATGCAAAAACCACAAGAGCAATGCACGCATGCGTCCTACCTTTTATACTGCCCAGGCACAATGCAACCTGGAAAAAACCCCAATGCCTCATACAAAGTCGCAGTGACTTTGTATGAGGCAACTTTTTTCAAGGAATTAGGCGATGTTGTATGAATTCAATGTTGTACGAAGCGGACTTTGTATGAGGTATTACTGTATTTTGTAATTTATATATTGTACTTTTGTTTTACTTTTGTACTGATATTCACATGTTGTTGCCGCCTTGAGTCGGCCTTGGACGAGAAAGGCAGGGTATAAATTAAAATTGAATTGAATGTGGCACTCCGTGTATCTAAATCAGATGTCCAGCAGGAGTATGACCTGTGCACCATCTGCCCAGGTCATCTCCCCTGCAGGTTTTACATGATGAACTGCTAGCAACCTTGAATCCCTGACACACAGTTTAGATTAAGGAGGGGAAAGGAGGTATAGAGACCAGAATCAGAGAAAGGAGATCTATTTCTTCTCACAATAAGGCCAATCGTAATCACGATTCATGTTTATGATGCACAGCAATCAAATCAAAAGCCTACACTCGGTATGTTTGTTAACCTTAAAACCCAGGCAAACAAAACCCGAGCAGAATACTACACCTAGTTATCTCTTAGAGGTGAATACACTGCAGGAGAAACCTTCACCTTTGAAACTAGAGGGATTTTTATTGCTTGGCTTTCACAACATCTAGGTTGCAAAACCCAGAAGAATGACACCACACAGGCACACACTTTGGAACACAGCTTACTCAGAGTACTAACAGCAATGGATAGAGGTAAGTCAAGGTGAGGAAAGATACTTATCAAAACTGGTTGGGCCGCTCCTTTGCTATCTTGGAAGGAACAGGTCAAAAGAGGAAGCCAGGAGTTTCTTCATTTAACACACAGCCTGGAGTACAGGAGATACAGGTGAAACTCGGAAAATTAGAATATCGTGCAAATGTTCATTCATTTCACTTAAAAGGTGAAACAAATATATGAGATAGACTCACTACATGCAAAGCGAGAGATGTCATGCCTTAATTCGTTATAATTGTGATGATCATGGCGTACAGCGTACATGAGATTATGTGATGATTATGGGGTACATGAGATTGGGGGGTTGGGGTTTTCATAAGCTGTAAACCATAAGCATCAATATTATAACAAAGTAAGGCTTGAACTATCTCACTTTGCATGTACAGTGATACCTCATACAACGTCCAAACTTGGTTCCACAAGCTTGGACTTTATACAGATTTGGACTTTGTATGAGGCATGTGAAATCCTAGCCGCAATGCCTCATACAATGTCCAAATCCTTGCTGCGATGCCTCGTACAACGTCGTTTCCATAGAGATACATTGTACTGTAACAGCACAGACTTCAGGGCAAAGTCAAGGAAACAGTCAGGAAACTGACAAAACATTAAGAAATCATTGTCTAAAGGCTAAATACATTACAAAAACATGTCAAACAACCCTGATTTTAGGGGGCAAACCAACCTGGGAAAAAACCCCAATGCCTCATACAGCGACTTTGTATGAGGCAATTTTTTTCAAGGGATTAGGCGATGTTGTATGAATTCGATGTTGTACGAAGCGGACTTTGTATGAGGTATTACTGTAGTGAGTCTATCTTATATATTTGTTTCACCTTTTAAGTTGCATTACTGAATTGAATGAACATTTGCACGCTATTCTAATTTTCCGAGTTTCAGCTGTATTTTATCAAGATGAGAAAAATGCAAGCTAAAACAATGTACTGAACAGTATGGTTGTAGTTCTAAAACCACAGGTTTAATGCTGTCATTTCTCTACCCTCCACTCTTTCATCCCCCCCCCCCCCGGACAGTTGCTTTCTTTCCTGCTGATTCTTTCCTAATGCCACATTTACTTGGGAAAAGGAAGTTTACAGGATGCTAATTCAGCCTCCAAATGATTAAGGTTTAGGAACAGCCATATAAAAATAGTATATGAATAGTATAACAACTCAGTCCATAGGGTAAAGTTTCAACAAACAAAACTAAAGGACAAGTTGGAAACCGGGCTTCCTTTTTATGTTTACACAAGTATAATGAGGCCCCATCCTGGGCTAAGCATATATTGTACTCATTTCATTTTACAACATTTAGTCTGCAATCCTAGAGTTACTTCAGAGTAGTTCCATTGAAATCAGTAGAATTTACTTCCAAGTAAACCACAACAAGATCACATTGTCAGGTATTCTTACTAAGGAATAACTGTACTTGAAAACATGAGAATTCTTTCTGAGTAAAGTTTTAGGAACACACTGCACATCATAACAGCAGCATTAGCACAAACATTACTGAGTGGCAGAGTTCAAGTAGCTTCACAGTCTCTGCAGAACAATTTGACTTCATTCCCTTAATTGATAATATATTTAAAGAAACTGAAGAAAATAATTTCAGATACTCATGTCTGAGTATACATTTTTTCCCCTGAGAATGTTTTCAGGAAAAATGCCACTGGAGTGGACTTTGGACCTCACCTTACCATGAAGTGACCCACACAGTATGATCATGAAGCCACCCACACAGTATGATCTTCAAGCCATCTCCTGCGGTACATATGAAATGAGTTATCCAGGATTTAACACTGGGACCGCAATGGACTGCAGCAGCCTTGAGGATATTAACAAGGTGCATTCAGATTCTTATGAAAAATGGTGTCTAACTGTGTTTGAAAGGATCACTTTTGTTAGGAGCAGACTCCCTTACACCAACCTTTTTTTCTCTATAAGAACGAACACTGGGACTGCAATGGACTGCCACAGCCTTGAGGTTATTAGCACAGTGCGTCTTCACAGCCAGTCCATCTGGCATGGCCTCTTCTGCCTCCATGACCGTTGGGAATCAAATAGTGAAGTAGATCCTCCTCCGCTCATTTTGCCATTGGGCTTGATATGATGGTTTTCAGTGGCATTTCTTCCACTGAGGGGGCCATTGCCCCAACTAAAGGGACTCCTCAGCCCGTAGCCATTGGCCCCTTTAGGGAGTCAGGTGATTTATCGCTGCCCAACACTCAGCATTGAGTCGCTGGCTATATGGTCTACTCCATTACCATAGCAGGATGTCCTGCCAGACAGGGCCAGTGGCTGTAGCAACCTTCTATGTATTCCTCTTGAACATCCAGGCTATTCCTCTTTATTAGAACCTCTAAATTAGTCTGCTGATTTCAAGTGCAAAGGAGGACATTCTCCCTTCATTAGTGTTGAAGGTGAACCAGACTAGTAAACTAACTGGACTTTACATACGGATTCAGGGGAGAGATATCTTAGTCTCTGCTTCAGGCATCACAAGACCATGGGAGGATTCTGTTTTTGCATCTTGTTACAGGATTCCCTGGCACCAAAAAAAAGTGGGGGCATTACTGTCTTAATAAAACACGCTGTGTCTACTATCTATTTGCATTGCATTTGGTTGGATTCTGGCCACTGAACAACACTTATGCTAAGGATCTGGCTGTTAATCCTTTTAACTCTTTATTATTCCTGTGTCATATACAGTACACTCCATACATCCCAAAAGCCTAATCTGAGAGTGCAATCAGATTCCTATTAAAAATGGTGTCTAACTGTGTTTGAAAGGATCACTTTGTTGGGAGCAGACTCCCTTACACCAACCTTTCTTTTTCTATAAGATTTGCTCCAGCCTAGCCTGAGAAAATGGAAGCCCTCCTGCTGGTACCAAAAAGGTCCGACTTGGCACAGACTATGGCCAGCTGGTTTGTGTTCTCCCTTATGTCATCTGATCAGCGGAAAATTGTTTGCACTCAACCACACCACAAGCTATCCAAAACATAAGCTACTGGTATTTTTCCATCCGATCATACCCTGAGTTTCAAGTGGGAGATTCCCTGCACTCTCTGGTCATCTAAAAGCTTGTCTGAAGCTGAGGGCTTTTAAAAAAACATTTCCATCTACCCAAGATGAGTGTACAGTATCTGAAAACATAATTTTCATGTTCAAGGAATGAAGAACAGACGCGTGAAGTAGTGAAATTCAGCTCTTTATTAGTGAGGTTTGAACACAGATTGGATGGGGCAAAACTCGGACTTATATACACTATAAACAGTAACAGTAACAATATACAACAAGCCCATTGACTAACAGAGTGTGCACATTTTTTGATCTACTTATTTGCATAAGAATAGATACATGAGAAAAGATACATTCTGCTCCTGTCAGAAAATACAGTTAACATACATAACATTCTCCCCCCTCCCCCCCAGGCAAAAACAAAATCCTTTAACTAGGACGGCGGTCTAGTTTCCCTTCTGGGTTGGACACTTGGCTGAGCCGGCTTAGGGGCTTGTAGGATGGGTGACCCGACTGGAGTGAGGAATTGACTAGAGGGGGAGGATTGTAAACCCAAATTTAAGCCCCATTTGTCAGATGGAGGAGCAGGGGATCGTTCAAATCCAAAATCTAATTCTGTGGATGAATAAGACAACTCAGGGTCCCTCCTGTGTGTACTAAGAGTGGAGGGCGACTCCAAACAAAATTGGTCATCATCAATAAAGGAATCCAGAGTCCTAGGCTGGGACAGTGTAGGGGTACACCTGGCCGGAATAGGGGAGCATTCCACAATTCCCCCTTGAAATCGGTCCCTAGAACACACCTCTGAGTCTAAGTTAGCTTGCTGCTGACTATTACCTCTGCCCCCTGGGTTTAAACGGGTGGGGGCCAACCCTAGTGTTGAGTGTCTGTATTCGTCTTGTGGGTCTTGTACTCTGGGTCTCAATTGATCCGCATGCCTCCTCCAGATCAGACCAGTGGCTGTTTCGATTCTGTAAGAAACAGGACCAGTTTGATCGATCACAAACCCAGGCACCCACGTAGGGCCACCAGCTGCATAATTGCAGCAATGTACAGGATCAGCGGACGAGAAACCCTTCTGGTGTTGGATTGCTACTTTTGTGCCTTTGTCCTCTACCCTAGAGGGATCCAATCTGTCCAGCAAGGATGACAGTTTCCTTCGCTGGAGCAATTCAGCAGGGGACAGTCCTGAGGCAAGGGGGGGTGAGCCTATATGTGAAAAGAAACTGGCATAACTGGAGCTCCAAATCCCCTTCACCCATACGCTGAAGCGTGTCTTTAGTTGTGCGCACCTGCCGCTCTACCTGGCCATTGGTGGCTGGGTGGAATGGGGCGGCAGTGATGAGCCTAATTGCATTTCTTTCCATGAAGGATTGGCATTCTGCAGATGTGAATGTGGATGCGTTGTCGGACACCAGCACATCTGGAAGTCCAAATGTTGCAAACAGCCTTCTGAGGTGCATTATTGTGGTGGCTGAAGTGGTATTGGGCACCCTAATCACTTCCAGCCACTTAGAGAATGAATCCACAACCAACAAAAAAAGGGCACCCCTAAATGGACCTGCAAAATCTATGTGCAACCTGGACCACGGGCCCCGAGCAGAATCCCATTCCTGAGAGGGAAGGTGGGATTGCTCTGGGCAAGAGGATTGACAGCTGGCACAAGTGCCGACCATTTGTTCTATGTCTTGGTCCAGTTGAGGCCACCAAAAGTAGCTACGGGCAAGGGCTTTGGAACGTACAATTCCTGGGTGACTTGTGTGAAGTAGATGTAAAACCTTTTTCCTGAGAGTGACAGGAACAACCGCCCGCTGGACCCCTAGAAGGCAACCTCATTCCACTGACAGTTCCAAATGCTTGCGGTGGAATGTTCTGAATTCCTTGGCTAGAGGAGAGACAGGCCATCCTTTTTGTACCCAAGACATTACTTTAGTCAGTGTTACATCCTTGGCCGTAGCCTTGGCTATATCTGAGGGGACGACTGCGGGCGAGTCGAAATCCTCAATCATAAGGACCTGGTGGTCGCTTTCGATCTCACACTCGGCTTCCCTGACCCCTGGCAGTGGAGAACGTGACAGGGCATCAGCATGGCTGATGTCCTTGCCGGGCCTGTGCACCAAAGTAAAATCGTATGCATTTAGGAAAATTGCCCAACGCAACATCCTTGGGGACAGAATTTGAAGCGTGGGCTTCCTGTTCACAAAGATTACAAGGAGGGGCTTGTGGTCAGTTACAATGGTAAAAGGTCTTCTGTAAAGGTAATCGTGGAATTTCTTAGTGCCTGCCACGATTGCCAATGCCACCCTGTCTGTCTGAGTGTAATTTTTCTCAGGCTTTGAGAGCAAACGGGAATAGAATGCTACGGGGGCTTCCCTCCCGTCACTTAGTACATGGCATAACACAGCTCCCTCCCCCACAGGGGATGCATCACACACAAGTACAACTTCCTTGTTAGGATCAAAATGAGTTAATACAGCATCCGATCATGCAAAGAGACAAGGACGCTAAGAGTTAAAGCTTATCATACGGTCACTTTGGATCACTAGTTCTTAGATTCCCTGATGAAAGGGTTAATGGCCATAAAAGCTCATTATTATACCGGAATAGCTTTGGAAATTGTTCGGATATTGTTCTCAAGTATGCACCTATAAAATTATTGAAGAAAAATTACCCAAGCCTTGGACTCAATTGACTTATTTGGCTAGAGTTTTACAGTTGGTACGGAATTTATTGTGCAGTAGTGTTCTTCACCAGCCACGACCGGATTTCTCTTTCTCCCTCTCCAGTGTGTTCTCCGCTCTGCCCGTTTGTTCTCTACCACTTGCACGGGGCGGCAGCACTGCACAGAGCGGCGGCATAGTAGTCTGCAATGGACACCCCAGGTCGCTGCTCCCTTCTGTGGAAGGCCACCCTGGCCAGGAATATCGAGAGCTCTGGCTGCAGGTGTTTCCTCAGTGCAGACATGATTTCTGCGAGCGGCACCACATCCACGTCCCTTGGGAGAACGAGGTGGGTTGCCAGCTCAAGCGTCTCAGAACCGCACTGAGCGAGGAAACAGGAGCGCTTCTAGTCTTCGTCGGTTATCTTCTGCGAGGCCATTGCGTGGCGGAATTGGCGTTTGTATGTTGCCCATTTCTCTGGACGCACTGGGTCAAATGGGCCGATGTTGCTGCCGTGTGGGGACGCCATCCCATCCTCGTCGCCAGTTTCGTGTTCAGGGAATGAAGAAGCAGACGAGTGAAGTAGTGAAATTCAGCTCTTTATGAGTGGGGTTTGAACACAGATTGGATGGGGCAAAACTCTGACTTATATACACTATAAACAGTAACAGTAACAATAATACAATAAGCCCATTGGCTAACAGAGTGTGCACATTTTCGATCCACTTATTTGCATAAGAATAGATACATGAGAAAAGATCCATTCTGCTCCTGTCAGAAAACACAGTTAACATACATAACAATAATGCTGTGGTCTTCTGTTGATTTTCAAATCTCAGAGCTATGGCTGACTGAGACTGGCTAGCATTATGTCCACAGTTTTCCATACTTAAGCCTGACTGGTATTCTTGTCTTTGGCCTCCTAACACTGCCAAAAGTGCCTAACAGTTGGTGTGGTTGAGGAAAGGCCAGAGGCTTACCCCATTGACTGCTAGCAATATTATTGCATTCATAAAAAGGGCTCAAATTTAAGGAAGACCAGACTCCAATTAGCTAAGCATCCAAATAGTATTGATGCTTCAGTGTCTAAGCCAGACAGGACACTGCCAAAATAAAGGCACCTTTTGGTGAGTTCATTCTACAGTTTCTTTCACCTGATCTAGTATGAGAAAGATTAGCTGGCAACACAAGGTTGCAGTTACCAGGGTATGCCATTGTGGTGCAAAAATACCAAAATCTTTGAGGAGGCTCTTTCTGTGTACTGAAGGCAATAATTACAGTAAAGTACTGTACAGTATATGGGATAAGTCCTGAAAGTTTCTGAACTACTTGAATCTGGTCACTGACGCAAGGAAGATACTAGATTTTAAAAAGCACCCCAAAACAAAATCAACTGTGGGGGGAAAGGGAGATGTTCAAACAAAATGATAATAGAGCATTTATTTATCTATTCACATGTATACCTCGTCCTTTTGATGAGAGCACTACTCAGGGTGGCTTTATTAAAAGTAAAGGTTTTCCTTACTCAAAAACCAGCCATATCCGACTCTAGGGTGCAGTGCTCATCTCTGTTTCAAAGCCGAAGAGCCAGTGCTGCCTGCCGCTGCAGACGTTTCCGTGGTCATGTGGCAGGCATGACTAGACACCAGAGCGCACAGAACACTGTCTACCTTTCCCAATGAAGTGGTCCCTCTTTATCTACTTGTAATAATTTCTTGCTTTTTGAACTGCTAGGTTGGCAGGAGCTGGGACAAAGACGGGAGCTCATTCTGTCCTGCAGTACAGTAATACCTCATACAAAGTCCGCTTCATACAACATCGGATTCATACAACATCGCCTAATTCCTTGAAAAAGTTGCCTCATACAAAGTCGTGCGACTTTGTATGAGGCATTGGGGTTTTCCCAGGTTGCATTGTGCCTGGGCACTATAAAAGGCAGGACACATGCATGCATTGCTCTTGTGGGTTTTGCATGAGGCAAAGAGTGTTTAGGAGTGGTTTTGAGCACGATTTTGGATTTTTATTTGAATTTTTTCGTCAGAATTTTTAGAAGCATTCCTTGGATTTTTGCAGCATTCTTCAGCTTCTTGGACTATCAGGGTTGTTTGACATGTTTTTGTAATGTGTTTAGCCTTTAGACAATGATTTCTTAAAGTTCTGTCAGTTTCCTGTCTGTTTCCTTGACTTTGCCCTGAAGTCTGTGCTGTTACAGTACAATGTGTCTCTATGGAAATGACGTTGTATGAGGCATCGCGGCAAGGATTTGGACGTTGTATGAGGCATTGTGGCTAGGATTTCACATGCCTCATACAACGTCCAAATCTGTATAAAGTCCAAACTTGTGAAACCAAGTTTGGACGTTGTATGAGGTATCACTGTAGTCGGGAATCAAACTGCTGACCTTCCGCTTCCCAGTCAGCGTCTTAGCCACTTGAGCCTAAGTATTATATGCATGTTTACTAAGAAGCAAGTCTTTACTGACTCACTTCCAGATAAAATGTATGGAGAACTGCAGCTTAAGTAAAATCTTTTCTATTCCCAGGCTCATGAATCTTTTCCTGAAGGATTTCTATTTGTTTTTGAATCGACCCTTCTGACCCCGAAACACCAACAATCTGTTTTCCTTCCTGACCTGCCTCTCCTTCATCCGCCACAGCTCTAGGCCTGACGTAGTAGCAGCTGTAGCTTCTATAGGTGGTTGGGAAAAATGCCCAAGATAAACTTGTCTTAAGCGACATTCTTCTTTCCCCACTTCTGAACGTCAGCTGTTTGTCTGGGGAGCTTTGGGGGGCCCGAAGCTTTCTAAAAAGAGGATAAGAAGATAAAGACAAAGAGTAGAGTGCAACCAAACAAAACCAGCCCCCAAAATCCTGACAGAAGGAAAACCAATGAAAGAAACAGGGGAAGGGGGGGGAGCTTGTACCCATCAAATCTTTCCAACAAACTCCTCTATCAGAGGTTCATTGTCAATCAATTAGCCAAGGCAGTAGGGGTCTGTATGGCAGGGGGGAAGTTGGAGAGACAATGGGCCTCTCTGTTGTATTACTATTTAATCACTTTTACTAAATAAATAAAGCAGCCCTCAGGTGCTGTCATGTCAAGGGAATTTACAACAACAACAAAAAATGGGAAAAAAACTATTCTTTTCTCTCTCCCCCACTTCCCCGCCCCCCCTTTTCTCCTCTCCTGAAGAACAAGAGAGGGTTATTACTGTAGCCTAAAGTCTCATCTTTGTTCAGCTCCTCTTTGATTCCCTCTCTGGACCCTGCCACTTTCTGGCACTAATTTGTCAGGCCGAACAAAGGAGGGATTTGTACCTCCTATAAGGTCTCAATTAGGAAAGGCTTTTCCTGTATTATGTGCCATTCAAACAGGACACAATGATGGTAATTACAGGAATTTGCACTAAATGGCAGAAGAATTCACAGCAAAACTCCCCCCTTCCTCTCTCCAACCTCCACAAAGCTTACCCCCTTCTTTTTTGCAGCTGTAGGAATGGGGTGGGGGTATGGAGGGGGGGACAGAATGGGAGGGTGCACTTAATGCCTCCAAGATGCAATTACCAGCTGTGGTCCCGTGAGGTTAAACAGCCACCCTGAGAAGTTAAAACAGCAGACGTCGTCGTTCAACATGGTAGAAGACAAATGGGAGACCTTCCGGTTCTGACGTGCCCAGCTCTTCGTAGCCTGGACCTCCTGTTCTTCAGCTTTAAAACAATTCGTTTTCTGAATAGGAAGAAATCGTTTCTATTTAACGTAGGCCATGCTTTCCATAAGGCGTGCATGGAGCTACAAGACAGATGTGTCAAAACACTTAGCTGAGATGTATGTGCAAGGATAGCCTTCGCTGATGTGGCCTTCATATGTCCACGAGAACCATTCGCCACGTTGTGTGTGCATTAACAAGGAAAGTCTATAGAGCAGTGGTTCCCAATCGTTCTTTGGCCATGCCCCACCCATACCTGTCAAGTTTCGGGAAATTTCTGTCAAATAAGGGAAATTTCTCGGCCAAAATGGGAAACTGGACAGCTATACTTATCCTGTGCTGGGCTCCAGTCTAACTCCAGTCTAATTGCAGTCTAAATAATACAGGAGTCATACCTGTCAACCTTCCCGGATTGGCCGGGATTTCACGGTTTTCGGCGCCGATTTGCGCCACTTCCCGCCCTGCGCTGCCGAAACCCCAGAATTTAGCAGCGGGGGAAAGGTTCTACGCTTGCGTAGAAGGCTACACCGCTTGCATAGAAGGGTTTTACGCTTGTATAGAACCCTTCTACACATGCGTAGAAGGCTACGCCGCTTGCGTAGAAGGCTACACATGCGTAGAAGGGGGCTACGCAAGCGTAAAACCCTTCTACACATGCGTAGAAGGCGACCTGCACAGAACCATTCAACCGCGGAGCCGCGGTTGACAGGTATGGAAAGAGTGAAAAATATGGGGGTTTGACAGAAATTTCCCAAAACTTGACAGGTATGGCCCCACCTAAGCATCTCTAAACTCCTGATCCCCACCCCCACCCCGGTGATATATAATTTTTATTATTAAAAAGTAGACTTCTATTCATGGGGAGAAAGCCTAAAAGGCCATTCACTGTTAATAACTCATTCTCTAACTGCCCCCTTTAAAAATCAAAGGATCCGATGGAATTAAAACTGGAAGATTGGTTTAAAGAAATATGGCAGCTGGCCCTGAATGATAAAATGACGTGGGAACTAAATTAAAAGAAAGGAATAGTTAAAGAAAATAAATTTTGGAAGATGTGGAAACCATATGTGGAATACTCTTTTTAAAAAATGGAGAAAATAAGCCAGTACCGGAACAAATTAATTATTGGAAATATTGATTTCTGTCGAGACAGGCCGCATTCCTCCTTGGCAATGTAATATATCACTGGGTGATCTATATGGTTTCATTATTCGTATTTTAAGTTGAGAAGGAGATTTTAGTTTATAGTGAGTTGGAGTTGTTATAAATTGCTAGATTATGACTAAGAGGTTAAGCCTCTTTATTACTTTAGATTGTTTTTTAAAAAGATAATATTTAATTATTAATTATTAATTAATTATTAATTAATTATTTATATAATATATAATAATTTATAAATATTAATTAATGAATAGACGGGGAAGAAGTAGAAGCAGTGACAGATTTTACTTTCTTAGGATCAAAGATCACTGCAGATGGGGATTGTAGCCATGAAATAAAAAGGCAACTGATTCTTGGGAGACAAGCAATGAGAAACCTGGGGAACATAGTGAAAAGCAGAGACATCACACTGAAAACAAAAATTAGAATAGTCAAAGCAATGGTTTTCCCAGTAGTAATGTATGGATGTGAGAGCTGGACAATTAGGAAGGCTGAACGCAGAAGAATAGATGCCTTTGAAATGTGGTGTTGGAGGAGGGTTTTGAGAGTCCCCTGGACAGTGAGGAGAACAAATAGGTCAATCTTAGAAGAAATTAACCCTGACTGCTCATTGGAAGGTCAAATAGTAAAGATGAAGCTAAAATACTTTGGACATCAAATGAGAAGGGAGGATTCACTTGAGAAGGCATTGATGTTGGGAAAGGTGGAGGGCAAAAGAAGAAGGGGGAGGCCAAGGATGAGATGGCTAGATGGTATTATAGACACAATGGGCACAGAGCTGGGAGGACTGAGGGGGATGGTAGAGGACAGAGGCGCCTGGAGGAAAATGGTCCATGGGGTCGCAAAGGGTCGGAGTCGACTGTGCGACTGAACAACAACAAAAAAATATTTAATTAACTAGCAACTAAACGTGATAATTGTTTAAGATCTCACTATTCTTTTTAAATGTGTTTAGTACTAGATGTTACACATTTATCCTGGTTTAATTTAGATGTGCCAATGTTATATCCCATTTATTTTTTTTTCTTTATTTCTCTGTTTATTTGTATGTTATTCATTTATGTAACGTTTGTTTTATTACCATTTTTGTTCTGTTTGTTGTCTCTTTATATATATTTGAAAATTCTTAATAAACATTTTAAAAAAATAAAAATTAAAGTGCCCCCTTTGGGGGAACCATGGCTACAGAGCATTCATTAGCCTTTTCTGGTAGTATTCTGAGATAGCACTTTGGAAACGGCTCCCGTAGAAATGCCTCTGAGCATACTATATGTGATTTACCTTTATGATAAGCATATAGCAAGAGCATGGCACAGCAAACAAAAGGCGTATTTTTTTAATACAAGAAGTTCAAGTTCAAAACCTTGTTCAGCAACAGAGCTTAGTGGGTTGTTGCCATTGGCTAGCAACTAGACCTCAAACTTCATATATAGCATCAGTTTATACACTACCTTGTAGTGCCAAAGAGCCAGTGCTGTCTGCATCTACAGACGTTTCCGTGGTGAGGTGGCAGGCATGACTAGAAGCATTGAAATACTTACAAATAATATACTACATAAGCTGTGATCAGTAGATGGCAAACTCTTGTTTTTCGTATGTCAATGCTGATGAGGAGTAGAGGACAACGTGGAGCTCTCCTCTGACTTGAATGACAAAATATTACTGCCAGATGCCTTCATCATCTCCAAACTTTTATCTCATCAGAAAGATTTTCAAGATATTCCAGGGGGGAAAGGCAAAAAGAAATCAAATGAAAATGCAGATGCAAATTGAACTGCACAGACAGACGCAGACACTGGTGGCTAGCACTAACTTCTGCTACTGTAGCAACATTTACTATGGTCATCGCCACTTGTAGGTCAATACTAAATAATAATAATGTGCCATCATACTGATTTTGACTTTCCAAGGTTTTCTAAGTACAATTTACCATTCCTCATTTCTGGGACTGTGTAGCTTGACCAAGAACACTTAGACTGGTTTTCCTCCCAGTAAGGCACAGTGTGAAGACCGAATTCTTAAGTGCGCACCCTGCAACCAGGCATCCAATTCACTGAACTATCCAGCCAGGAACATGCACACTACGAAAACACAGAAAATGTGAACACGAATAAGTGTATCTGTATTAAATGCTACATAAAATCATTATATCTTACACAGAACAGTGCATATGTGAAAGCATCTGATCCACTTTTGACCCAAATATTTGCTGTACAATATACATATTTGTTTTCAGATTGGAAGAAACAAACACTGAAAATGTGAAAAATAAACAGCTTTGACCTGGAGAAGGGGCACTACAGAGCACCATCAGCTCTAGAAATATGATACCTTCAGTTTGGAAGCAAAGCTCCTACCAATCCCCCACTACCACCACCACAAGTCCTGTTCAGGTGAAATGCATTGGTGCATGGGAGACACCTACTAGACCAGGGATTCTCAACCTGTGTGTAACCTGTGAGCCGGATGCAGCCTACGGCAATATTTCATGTGGCCCCCACCGCCTCCAGCACACTAGGAAGTGCCATGTGGTGGAGGAAGGGCAAAATGGCCATCTGGCCCCCAAAGCTGTCTGAGGGAGCATGACCTGGCCCCCCACTTTAAAAGGTTGAGAATTCCTGTACTAGACAAACAACCACAGCAGGGGGAAAGTGGTTCTGTGAATGAAAGCAGCAGGCACTAAATCAAATCAAATCAAATCAATAGGAGGGGAGGGAGATAGCCTCTTGCATCACTTTGACCTATCAAATCAAAGCCTACATTGACAGATTCACTTATTCACTGCACGTTCATGTAAACCAGGGGTGTCCAAACTACAGATTGTGGGCCAGATACGGCTCACACTGCTAATTCATCAGGCCCATGGCACCCTCGCCACTCACAGAAGTGAATGGGGGATGCGCCCGCCAATGCGCATGCACATCCAGATCCACTCCTGGAAGTGGATGGGGCTGCCCACGCACATGCACAAATGCCCCCACACCACTTCTGAACAAACATGCATGGTCAGGCCTGCTCAGCTGTCCTGGGGGCATGGTCAGGCCCCCGGCGCAAAACGTTTGGGCACCCCTGGTGCAGACACTCAATCCTAAGTGTAAAAAAAAAAAGACTAGCTACCAAAAACAAGAACATTCAAGAATGGAACCAGTCTAATAAAGCCATCTTTCCCTTTCAGGCTTGGACAAGAAAGAACTTGGTCAGGTGGATGGAAAACAAAGCCCTCCCTGGGGCTCAGCGCACAGGGAGTTTTCAGGCAAGGTTGGTCCTTTCACAGGAGTGTCAGCTGTGAATCTCTTTCTGCTTTAGTGCATCATACAGCAATTGGCACCAACATTTTTTATTCAGATTTCACAATTTCTTACTCCCAAAATGCCAGAACAAATTTCAGCATTTTGTAGGGGCACCTTAACTGGCCTGAGCATGCTGCCTTTTGAACCACCCTCTCCTCCACTAACATACAAAAATACCCCACCTTCGCCTTGTGTGGATACTTTTGCCCAAAGCCAGCGCACACCAGTAGTAAGTGCTGTGGAATAAACTGCAAACATAATATAACAGATCAGCCAGTACACTGTGTAATAGAGGAAATATTGAAGATACACGGGAAAGAAGAGGATCATCTGGACCGAAAAGACAGAGGAAGTAGCTGCCTTGAATAGTAAACTTAACATCAATTTAAAAATAAAATTAATCAACATTCAGCATCCATAAAAATCCTATGGAACAGGTAGCTTTTTAGTATATTGGATGGCATTCTTATACAGGTACTTGCATACAGGGAATAATCCCCAGTAAACTTCACAAGACATACATCTGAGTAAAAAAAGTACAGTACAGTATACTGCTCTAATATAGCATGAGCTTACATTGGGCTTGCAATAGACTTCATACATAAAGGCAAAAGATGTAAAAAGACTCTCAGCTCTTTTTGCCATGCTTTGCTTTCTCTCTCCCAAAATGAGCTGACATGTCTAAATTTCAACATAATGACAATGTATTTATTTCACCGAGAACTCTAATGAAAGTGCCTTCTAAAAAGAATAATTATCTTTTGAAGAGCAAGTGCCCCATCACTCTTCTGTTGGAACTGTGGATATATTGTTTTTAAACCCTAAATGCAAAGAGGAAGCCTACATACATTCTCTCCTCCTGCCTTAAAGCCTTCCCATGAAGGAGTGAAAGAAATATGTTGAATTTATATTTCTGTACATAAATACACCTTTTGCAACTCCTGGGTGTGCCAGCAGATAGAAAAGCATCTACCCTTACAAATTCACATAGTCACAAGACCATACCTGTCAAGCGCAGCTCCAGAGATTACGGGACCTGTGCAGAACGTTTCTGCGCAGGTCTGTTCTACCCATGCGTAAAAGCCTTCTACGCATACTATACGAGCCAGCAGGCTTGCGTGGTGGAATCAAGCCCCACACCCGCTGGCATAGTCAGGTCTTTAACATTTTCCTGAAGGATAGCAGATCCGATTGGAGACAGAGACAGGTAGGAGGTTCTACAGGGCTGGGGCAAACACGGAGAAGGCTCTCCTCCTGGCCCCGGTGAGATGGCCTACTATAGGCAGAGAGTATAAAAATTGTAGTTCAAATGCATCAGGGATTCTCAACCAACGGCACACGGCACTATTTCATGTGGCCCACCTCCACCACCTCCACCACACCAGGAAGTGTCATGTGGTAGAGGATGGGCAAAATGGCCATCCAGCCCCCAAAGCTGTCTGAGGGAGTGTGACCCGGCCCCTGGCTTTAAAAGGTTGAGAGCTCCTGATCTACACAGCTCCACTTGCACACTATCACTTTAGTCAATGTAAAAAACATAGATAAAAAATGTATACAATAAATAAATACATTTTAAAACAAAAACTGGTGATAAATGTCTGTGTTGTGGGAAGAACACTTTTGCTACATGGTACAGAGACAGGACAGGACAGGCATGCCAGTGGGAAACCAAGAAAATCAAAGAGAACAAAACAAACCATTCATCTCATTCCTCCTACATACAGTATTTTAAATGTACTTTTAAAGTAAAAGTACTAGGAGTTGACTGCTTTTGCAAGCCTTGACCATAATCTTACTGATGGTGCCAAGTGCATCTTTCACATTCATAAAATGAATGCTCAACACATACAGGTGAAACTCAGAAAATTAGAATATTGTGCAAATGTCCATTCAGTCCAGTAATGCAACTTAAAAGGTGAAACAAATATATGAGATAGACTCATTGCATGCAAAGCGAGACAGTTCAAGCCTTACTTTGTTATAATATTGTTGTTTATGGCTTACAGCTCATGAAAACCCCAACCCCCCAATCTCATGTACCCCATAATCATCACATAATCTCATGTACGCTGTACGCCATGATAATCACAATTATAATGAATTAAGGCATGACATATCTCACTTTGCATGTAGTGAGTCCATCTCATATATTTGTTTCACCTATTAAGTGAAATGAATGAACATTTGCACGGTATTCTAATTTTCCGAGTTTCACCTGTTACAGTAAAAGAATATACAGTACTTGCCTTTTAAAAAAATTTAAAGTTAAAATCTGACACTGCCCTCTGCTGGAATGACTAATACTGTATTCTTCGACACCAGCAAGCAGGTGCATTACAAGTGTTGTTTCCTTCTAAATTTCCTCTCCACTAATCTTGCCCAGGTCATGCGTCTTCAAATGTTGCTTTAATCAAAAGTCATGCAATTAACGAAATACAATATAGAGGCCTTTCTGTTGCAAACCTTCACATCCCATACTGGTGACCAACAGTATTAATAGTAAGCCTTAGGTTGCCCAAACCCAATCCTCGTTCAGTCATAAAACCAACAGAAAGCGCATACCTTCCTCTTCACACAGATGTCTTCTACCAAAGCTGAGGGACTTTCTTTAGTCCACTTTCACTTAGTGGATTCATAACAGGCTTCAAGATCCTTACATTCAGCTAAAGGAACCCAGCTAACTGAACTCTGAACAACATCATGGTTGCTCGCAATGTGGATACATTGAACCATCTGTGAGACCCTTGCCTTCAATGGTAGTGAAATTAAATCTAGTGGCATAACATAATCCCCTTGTAAAAGATAATTGGCATTTGAATTCATGAACCAGTTCAGGACGACAAATGCACACAGAGAGTTACAGCCACCTCTTAGTAAGTGAAACAGGCAGCAATCCAAAAGAGACATAACTGGTAAAGAAAGTCAGAAGAAATACAATCCGCTTTTTTGCTTACCTGCACACTTGAAACTCTGGGCAGTCAGTCCTCTTTCCAAAGACAAAGTGGTTAAGATTCCAAGGAAACTCGTGGTGACAGACTGGCGCTTGATTTTCCTGTCTTCTTTTCCACAGGACAAACCTTGGACTTTGTTTCTGAGGGTCACTTGCATGTTTTGACCCAGGCTTGCTGCCTTGGCAGCCATCCTCAAGGTGTCCATCCATTCCTGAGCTCTCTGACGTGTTTCTGCCCGCAGGCGAAGCACATCTTGAGGGAAGATAACCTGAAAGCAAGAGTCACAATCGTCCAGAATATCAGTCTCTACAGAGAGGCACACTTCGATATGGTAGCTCCACAAAGGGTCTCCGTCAAGCCCACTAGTCTGAAATGCCACGAGGAGAGATGGGCTGAGCACAAAATGGAATGCTTTCCAGTTATTCTGAAGTGTCAGCCTATAAAGAGTCCCTGATTTGAGAACATTTTGGTAGTCCTTGATGTTTGGAGTCAAAGATGTTGGCTGCAAAAATCCAGAAGGTTCCTTCCAAAAGACATGGTCTTGAGTGATGCCACTATCCTCATTGTCAAGCTTCTGTGAGTTCTGCAGCGAGTCTGCTGGTGACCTCAGGAACGATGGTACTGAAGGATGCACCGCTTCCCGCAGCTTCTGCCCCCAGTCCAAGGCTTCCCATGGGCATTCTGCTTTGAGCTGTAGATGCAAGTTGTTGAACAGAATGGCATCCACTGCACTGTTTTCCACAGTAATGCTTTGGAAATGCAAGAGCAGGTAGACGGTGGGAAGGGTCTGGTTACCGCTACTGTCAAGCCAATATAGGTACAGTTCATATGGTGAGAGCTCAGCGTAACAAGTCTGCCAGTAGGTATCATGGTTGCTCTTAACTTCCAAGTATCCTTTCTTTAAGATATTTGAGAAGGTTGGCTTGTGTTCTAGAAGAGAGTTTAAAGAAATATAATATAAAATAATGCTAAAATGAAAAAAAAATCCATCACTTGTACTTGCTCTGGCAGAAGAGGTAGTGGCTGATGTCGGTGTTGCTATCTTCCTGGGCAGGATAGCCCTACCTTAAAAACCTGAAAACCCAGAAGCCTTCTCCATTATATGCCTCCTTTGATCTTAAGATAATCTTTGGAGGGCCTTTTTTGTATATTCTCACCTCATTACAAGCAGCAAGGCAGCTTCTAGAGTAGTGGCTCCCAACATGGGGTCCAAAAACATTCCAAAACCATGGTTGTGAGGAGATACTGTAATTGGATTTAAAGCCTTGTCTATAAAGATAATCGACGTGATGGCCAAGCGGTGTCGAGGATACAAACAAGAAATGGAAAACCGCTTGAGGCAAAAAAACCGATTAATACACAATTGTTAACGAACTTGTCTATTTAATTGATACTTGTATGTTCTCTTCTGTGTGCAAATTGAAGTAGAAAAAGTAAAGTCAGATAGTTTCCTTGTAATTTTATCAAATCAACAGTCTTATATTCACATCATCAAAGCAACAAAATATAATCCATCCACAAATACATCAAAGCAAATCCGGTACTTATATGCTTTTCAGAGGTTTTTTTTTTTTTGCCTTAAGCGGTTTTCCATTTCTTGTTTGTCTATAAAGATGGCAAGGAATTTGCACTGCTATATAGGGTCACCGTTGACAATAGTTCCAGTGATGACAGAATGGGATTCCCAATGTAGCGCAATGCAACCACACTGTCCCTTTTGGTGTAGGGTGATAAAGTCTAAAGAGGATTGCTTGAGGTCCAGGGAAGGAGCCATATGACATTTGGTACAATGCTTGCATCCAAATAACATACCTGAAGTGATCCTACTTTTTCTTGTTCTTCTTTGGATGCCATATCCAATTCCGAATATTGGCTATCATCATGGCAATCAGCCATGAAGATTGTCCTGCCAACAATACAATGCAGTGACCTTCCATTTGCCTTACACATTGCACCATGACATCTGTACCACTGTTCCAGTTCCGTAAGTCACTTTCTGATTCTGAGCCCTTTTGGCATATAAAGTCCTCACTGGTCCCAGTCTAGTAATGACAAAGCTGCTGCTCTCCATCAAGATGGATTCAAGTGGGATTTAATTCACTTGGGGATCATCACCCTTCCCTGTGGACTTCACCACCCAAGGCAGTATGGTCTACTCTATTACCGTAGCAGGATCCTACTTCTAGTATCATAAAACAACTTAACAAACAAACAAACCACTTCAGACTATTGGCAAATTGAACATTTCCCCTCATTCTCTGTGAAGGGGCAAGGGAAGTGATTTTTTCTTTGCCCCTGCTAGGCCATTGCTGATGCACTGAATCAATTATATTAAATCATTTAAAACAATTTTTATGTGTAGCATCAATTGAAAAACTGCCTGAAATTGCAGTTTTGAGCAACACTTCATGCAAAGGCAATTTAAAAATAATAATCTAAATGATTCTGCACATCAGGTCTAGTACAGGTGGGAGTAGGGGCACCATGGAGTTGGATTGGTCCACTCTCCTGATCGGGTTGTCTAATCACCAGAAAATAAGAGCAAACCAGTCTATAACTACAGCATAACAAACAGCAACACAAATGCCTGTCTGCAGTGGTGGGCATCAGTAGGTTTGCACCAGTTCGCCAGAACCGGCAGCAGAAATTCTCGCTGGCCGCGCCCATCCAAGTTTTGAAATAAAGTAGTCCTAATTTGGGTGCAATGCAGGGCTTCCCCCTGGCCACGTCCACCATACCACGCTCACAGTGTGGTAGTAATTTTTTTTGGAGCCCACCACTGCCTATCTGTTCAAGCCCTTTATTTGGTGTTTGGGTCCCTACTCTGGGCAAATCCTTACTGTGTTGGGTTCACTAGCTCCCTGTGGGACTATATTTGTGCAGCTAGGCAAAGGGCGCTCATTTCAGATTTTTCTTCTCCAAGATCAAGCACAAGCTGGATAGAGTAGCTCACTCAACCAGCACGGCCATTTCATATATATCATTTGTTCTCTAGGGATAATGCAAGTGCGATTGTTCTACCCAAAGCCTATCTTCAAAAAAAGAGAGAGGTTTAATTCAAATAAATGGTAGGGGGAGGGGGGTGTAATTAAACTGAATCCAAAATAGAAAAAGGAAAGAAGAAAGGAAAAGGGGTGGGGGGGTTGATGAGACACAAAGAGTATAAGAAGAAACCAATTTTATTTGCCTTCCATCTCTGGCCCTGACATTCATTAGGATTTCTGAGCTAACTAAAAAGCCATTAATTTCTTTGAAAACCACACTAATCCCTTTGTAGTGCAGATAATGGGTACACATTCTGCAGTCATCTTCCCTTTCTGTTAATCCAGTAAGGGAAACAGCATGGCAACCGCAGAACCAACTTGCAACTGCACTCCTTCATCCTCGCGTCCATCAAGTGCAGATGACACTTAAAACTTCTCCACACTTTAGGCCACATCCATCATGGCTCTCTCTCCCCTTCAGCTCCCACAGAGGTTTGCTTGTCTTTTGATGAATGGGAGAAAAGCTGTCTCTCCTTCCCATCTTTCACAGCCAGGCATTCTCTCTGCCAGCCCAGGCTCCCGTGAACTAGCTAAACCCCTTTCCCCTTCTGCTAGAACAATGACCATGGTGGGCCTGATTAAAATTCAAACATAGCAGGGCTCTTCAGGCTGGCACAGAAGGGATGAATCACAACTCTCACCCTTGGCCAACCCTCTCCCTCAAAGCTCCCTCCTGCCACCTCACCTGCCTGATGTACAAAGACAACCTAATAGCATTGCATCCAGTCCTTTCCTGTCCATCGGCTAACATAAAAACAGTGGTTCCCTTTCCCTTTTGCCAAACAAGGAAATTAAATTGAGGCACAGCAAATCCGAGCCCATCACAGTAAATAGAAGATAATCACACTAAATAGCCCACATCTGGGGTGGCCTCTCTTTTCCTGAACTATAATTTCTTCAGAAATACGGACGGAAAGAAGAACACAGCAGAGAAAAGCCCAGCTGAGAGACATGAACAATTTCTTTACCTGAAGATTATATCTCTTTTCTTCTTGCATTACATCTCATTATGTTTGTGTGCACCACATTTTGAAAACGGTTGCTAAGAGAAGCTAAAGTTCCCTTTTGTTGTGTTCAAACAAGTCTCTCCGGGCACTCGAGAATAAATTAGAAAGTGTGCTAAGCAAAGCCTGGACCACATTTATTATGGCCAATGCTTTTCTTGTTTGTGTGCTTGCCTGCAAATAACCTGAGAATTTCTCAACGGAATGAGACTGAAGGTTCATCTAGTTCAACATCCCATTTCCACAGGGCCAGATGCATGCCTTACGGCAGGATGGGCAACCTGCAGCCACCCAGATGTTGTCAGATGATGAAGGATGATGCAAATGCAATCCAACAGCATTTAGAGGGCCAAAACTGGTCTAGTTCAATCTTGAGGAAAACAATGTGTCATGAAGATGACAGCATTTCCCCATTATTAGTTATCAGAAAACTCCCGAAATGCAAAGCAGAAATGTCTCTACAAGGCTCTACAGCCATCACTAATTAAGTGTTTCCCAACCTTTCATTTTTGGACTTCAATTCCCAGAAGCCTAAGTCATTTCTCCCAAAGCACTGATCAGCCAACGTACTGACTTAGGCTTCAAGGAATTGAAGTCCACCAGTGTTCCATGGAACATAGTTTGGGAAATGCTCCAAATGGGTGGAAAACCAAGACTGATCTTCACTACAGCCACCTCCTGATAACACAAGGTGGACTCAGAGCTCCAAGCTGACTCAAGCCTTCACCAGCTCTTTGAACACATCCTTTTCTTTCTCAAGAAGAGAGAAAGTGGTGGGTGCTCTGGGGAAAGAGGCTGCAAGAAAATATTAGAACTTACCTTGAATGTCCTCTCCCTTTTTGAATCCAGCTGCTGTGAATGAAATTTTAGGACATTGCTTACTCTGGTTAGACATCTGCTGCGGAGGAGCACCATTTACAAGGACACCCCAGTCTATACGGCTGATGTCAGAGCGTGACCGGTTATGCCCTGGCTTGAAAGTTGCAGCTTCTTCACTTTGTAAAATGATATCATTCACAGAACGGGGCCGAACCCTCCTCCTGCAGATATTCAGGATGTTGAAAGTTGAAGCCTCCCTCTGTTCCATCCAGGATAGGTTATCTGGAACTGTTCCTCTTTGAACTCCAAATTGTTCTTTGGCAGGGAATGCAGTTTGTGCTTTGGTTTCGGAGAGTCCATTCTTGCAGTGCTCCCAAACAAGGTTGTTCTTCCCCAAAGAAGTGATGTTCCCCAAGTCCCCGCAGTTACTGAAGACTTCATGTCCAACCAGTTCAGGAACTTCTTGAATCCCATAAACCTCTGGTGGTTGTACATTCTCTAGCTTAGTATCAAAAGTACTGAATAAATCTTCAGTCACTTCCAAGGCAGGGCTGATATCATCCACTTCTAAGGCCTCCATTGTATCAGAAGAGCTGAAACTTTGGGACTCTTTTATCAAGACACCACATGAATGTTGAGACACAAGGGAGGGAGCTGCCTCTGCAAAAATGCTGATACTGCTTTAATCTGGAGATGATGGATCCAACACCGTCACTGTTGCCACTAGCATTTGATTCCAGGTAGCTTTAGCAAGCATGGGTTGACTTCCACTTGAAGGAATGGAAGAGAAGAATAGTTTGTCCTCTTGTTTACCTACCTAAGCATTATGTCTGCATTGAAAGGTGTTAACTGTTCAGCAACCATTCTGTTCATCCACAGAATCAGGACTTTCCTGCAAAACAAAAGCACAACATGATTTTGTTACTTTGTTCTCCAGCTGAAGTACCTGTACAGTATATCATGGAAGTAGTTGCAGCTATGCCATTGGGACAAAAAAGCAAAAAGACAAAGCAATTGCACTTATATACCGCCGCATAGCTCTTAGCGCACTCTCTGGGCAGTTCACAAGGTAATTAGCATTTTGTCCCCAACACGCTGGGTACTCATTTTACTGACCTCAGAAGGATTGAAAGCTAAGTCAACCGTGAATCCCATCAAGATCAAACTCACAATGTTCTAGCTGCAGTACAACAGTTAGTGGTTAAGGCGCTAGGCTTGAAGACTAGAAAAATGGGTTTGATTCCCGAGAGCTGCAGGATGGGGGACATCAAAGGAGATTCATTCGGATGTCCCCTGCAAAAATTCTTTCAACCCAGAGTAATCTCTGACACAAAAATAAACACTCCACCACCAAGGTTCTTACACATACTGTACTGCTTTGCACATCTTAATAGTAAAATGTTAATGGCTAATCAAAGGTTAAAGTTCCTCAGAACATAGGCCAGAACTATATTGAAATTATCAAAGTGAAGAAGTGGAATTCCAAACTATTGACTCCTATGGACCCAAACACTTCAGACTGTACTGGACAGCACATAAGCAAACTATATGGAGAGCTGCCTTCTCCCATACAGTGTAAGCATTTCTCTAACTGAGATGGTTGTACGTGAGAAATCATATGGCAACTCTAAATCAAGAGAGGTTGCTGTTATCATGAACAAGAAATGTGAACTTAAGTTGAAAAAAATTGCAGGACAGATGATAATGGACGATACTTAATTTTACAAGGTGAAATGAGAGGAGTATACACTAATTAATATTTATGCACCATTATGAAAAACAAAGTTAATTTGTAACGGTTTTGGATGAAGCAAATGAAGAAAGGAAAGATTATGTCACACTGGCTGAAGACTTCAATATCCTAATGGAAGAAGAAAAAGATAAATCTAACCCCACTTTGGGAGAAGAAAGAAATATTGAAAACAATATTGAATAAACTGACTGGAAGCAGCCATCATCAGAAAGTGGCATGATCCCAGCTGTGTTGGTGGGACTTTTTGCTGAGCAGAAGTTCAATAGAATACTATCTTGTGCAATTTGGTGGGTTGAGCTTTAACCAACTGGTACCCCTAAAATAGGGACTGTGGTGGGTTAATGGTTAAGATGCTGAACTTGGTGACTGGAAGGTTGGCAGGTCAGCAGTTCAATACCTGAGTGCTGCACAACTGAGTGAGTTCCCGTCTCTGTCCCAGCTCCTGCCAACCTAGTAATTTGAAAGCAAGAAATGGCAAGTAGATAAATAAATACCACTTTGGTGAGAAGGTAAATAGCAATCCGTGCATTCCGGTGTTTAGTCATGCCTGCCACAAGTCCACAGAAACGTCTGCAAATGCAGACAGCACTGGCTCTTTGGCTAGAAACAGAGATGAGCACTGAACCCTAGAGTTGGATACGACTGGCTTTTGAGCAAGGGTGAGCTTTACCCTTTTACCCTTAAAATGTGATCCTATGTCTACTCAGAACTGAGCCCAACTTTGCTAAGCCCCAAGTCAATATAAGATTGCAGCCTCACTGATCAACCTCTGTATCAGACTGGCACATCTCATCATAGAACTGCTACTTTAAAAAAACACTTGCTGTATCATTAATGTGCACTCAAAGCTATTTTATGGCCAAATAGACATATTTTGGCTGTGAATCATATGGCTGTGATGAGAAGACATGACTCAGCAGCACTGCATAACAGTAGCCTGATTTCCAGCAGGCTGTCATAAGAAAAGGTGATTTTCAGAATTCTTTCTTTCAAAGGAAGTACAAGGCTGACATGCATAGTACATGAATGTAAATACTGTATCAGTGTACTGTATATCGTTGTTTTTGTTATCGCTACTATTATCTGTCTGGCAATGCAATGGTGTTTTTTCAAAATCAAAAGATCTAGTAGATATGGAAAAAATAAACAGATAATGCTTTATCTTGTGATCCCCCCCCCCCGGTGGCTTAGTGGTAGTGGTTAAGGCGCTGAGCTGGAGACTGGAAGGTCAGGTTTCGATACCCAAGAGCTTCACTTGGGAACATTAAAGGAGCCCCATTCGGGCATCCCCTAAAAATCCTTTCAACCCAGAGTAATCTCTGACACAAAATTATTATTAACTGCTTTGGGAATGGGCTAGTTTGCTCCATGTTCCAGTGACTATATTCTGGTAATGTTCTAGTAATCGCAAACCATCTCAACCCTTATCTGTGCCTACCCACACCTTTGGGGGTCCCTGGCAGGGGCAACTTTTTTTTTAGCAAGGGAAAGATTACTCCTGCATATGTGATCACCAGTTTCAAACCAAAGCAGCTCTCCCATGTCAATGCTTAGAATGACTACTTGTTCTGTAAATAGTCCAATCTTTCTACAAACAGTAGAACACTCTCAAGAAATTACATCAAGTCCTGAAAACTCCTGTCTTTTCTAATTATTTAGTATCTGTTGGAAATGACACTGGCTTTTACAGAATATTCCACACAACACTCTTTTGCTAACTATCACCATGCAGGAACCATCAGCCTGGATAAATGGTCATCTGGCAGAAAAATTTATGGTCTTTTTAGGATTGCAGGGAGTTGCAATTTGGCAACATGTGAGATGCATACATTCTCAAAGCTTGAAAAGGTTACATTTTGCAACCTTATCTTCAGGAATCCAGTGGTCATGCTAGCTGGGGGATCCTGAAATATGTTACACACTTGTCTTTTTGTCATAAAACAAACTAAAGACAAACAGCTTGACAAGAAACTCCATTCTCCCTGATCCAGCCACTAGTTAAACTGCTTGAAAGATGCAGTAAAAAAGCCACTGCTAAAGATTCCTGGTGAGAATCCCTTGCAAAAATCAAAAGGCCTTTGCAAAACAGCACAATTACCTGCCTACCACAGCATAAATCAAGGGTTCCCAACCTTTTTACATAGTGGGCAAGACCATGCCATCTGGACAGCTGAGCAGGTGGTCACATGGTTCCCCCCCAGCATAAACACTGCTGTAAAATTTGTCAGAGGCTGTCATAAACGTGTTTAAAACAGCCACAGGCACATTTGCACCTGTCGAAAGTGCCTTTATGACAACCATAAATGTTTCCGCCTTCTAGTGTGGTGGCGGTGATGATGCTGGCCACATGAAATGGGGCTACGGGCCAGGTCTGGCCCACAGACTGTAGGTTGAGAACCCCTGGCATGAACAATCAACATATGAAGGGAAAGAAAATCCATCAAGAATGTTTCTGCCAGAACAACGCCCAGAGTGCACTGATTAGTATGGCCACTCATAGAAGTTGACCAGACAATCGGTATATAACCTCCCTGTTCCCCACCACCACCATCAACACCGCCACCACAGAAAACTGTAAAAATAGTGAGGCTTTTAAACATTATTTTTACATTTCAATTGTGTTTTTTAAATGAGGAAGGATAAGGGGAGAAAGACACAGGAAATCATCAAGGGCTGCCAGCTATATCACTGATCTTGTGGTACACTCAGGAATTAAATCAATATGCTTATTTTTAATTGTTTTGATCAAAGAAAAGGTGATATATTCAAATGCCTTGTGAACTCAAGAATTTGAATATCCATCTGGAAATACAGCTATGACACACATACAATGTGCAGTAGCACCATTGGATATAATAACAAGAGTGTCAGACTTCTGGGTTCAGATCCCAACTCCACCAAAAACTTTACCAGACAATCTTAATCACTGGACCAATTGCAAGGAGAGTTCTGGAGGAAAGGGAATGTTAGAGGTTTGTTAAGGTAGTCTATGAATTATGTAGGCCTGGATTAGAAGCACATTTCTAGTCCTAGAGAAAACACATAGAATTGCAGATGGAAGAAGGGTAAATACACTCCATTCGCCAAGCAAGCCTTCTTTGGCCTTACTGTTTCTCAAAAACTCAGTGATTATATTTATTACAGCATGAAAAGATGAACAAAAAAAATTTGGGGCCAGCCACACATTTAGTTCTACACTACCTATCCTGTTTCAGGTCTGGATAAACTAAATGCCCTTGATTAGCTCAGGGGTTCAAGTTTAACAAGAGGTTGGGAGTTCAATTCCCCACTGTGCCTCTCACAAGAAGGAAATAGTAAACCAGGCCTGTATTATCTTTATCTAGAAAAGCCTGGAAAGGGTTACCATAAGTCAGAATTGAGTTGTCTACATACAATTATTATTAATGAAAAGATGTTTGTTATGTTTATATTATGTTTATTCAATTTATACCCCGCCCTTCTCAGCACAGGGCCGACTCAGGGCGGCATTACAACATGTCAATTAACAAAAAATGTCCAATAAGATACAAGATACAAATACAATTACAAAGAATTACATTGAAGTTAAGTCAATTTCACCAGTCAAACCATAGAAAGCATTAACATATGAAGAGCAGAAATAAGATACAAGTTACAGATACAAATTACATCAGTTTCCCAGTCACAATCCATATAGAACCATATAAAGAGCAACACTCCATATAAAGACGTAATATACAATAAGGTGCAATATACAATAGGGTGCACTTTAGGATTCAACAGCAGCCATCTCTGACAAACCTTGCATTTTCTTCTTCCTGAAGGCAACTCTGAAGCACTACGTAGCTCAGCACAAACAAAAGCAAGTCATACCCACCACTAGAGATGAGGTCATTAAGCTGGAAGTGTTGTGAGCCACCACAGCCAATTTTAAAAACATTTTCACTTGGATTGGTCTTGTAACTGAACTACAAAGCAAGAAATAGGCTGAAGTGAGGTGAAAGACACACAAAGACTCATGTTTGGTAACTGAATCTATTAAATCAGGCAATTACAAAATATAATGCAGCATTGTCTTTTAGAAGCATACTGTACATGTGTTTAGGCAGAAATGTCTTATTAGGCAGGATATCTCTCAATGCCATTTCCAGGGAATCCTAAGCAGGTGAAGGCATCTGCTTGGGAATACCCTAAAGCAAATGGTGAGCCACTGTGTAAGACAGAATGCTGGACTGGATGGGCTGTGGCCTGTTCCAGCAAGGCTGTTCTTATGTTCTTATGTTCTTATGTTCAGCAGATCTGTCCCCAGAAGAAAAAATAATAGTCAATATTATAGCCAAAGCTAGAAACTGTTTTAAATATTTGACACCAACATATTTTTTAAATTCTTTTTAAAAGTTTATTATTTTTGCTAACAAGCTATGCAGGAAGATTCTTCCCGCCAAGTTGCATTGTGTACTTCCTATCTACGTGAGCAACTAACAACAAAGATTTTTTTAAATATTATGGCATGCCACTCTAGAACTGCAGTCCTAAACACTCACTTTCAAAAGTCACATATATTTTTTTAGAATGACATTCTATCAAGTTGTCTCAGAGTTTTGAGGGTATGGTAGGAATACAATACTTAAAAGGGATCTGCTACAGTATTTTGCTAGGGATGCTCTGAGACTATGTAGCTTGCCCAGGGTTTGCTTTCCCCCCAAAAAAAACACTGCAGAAACAAACTCTCAACCTTGAACTCCACACTTAAGCTATCCAGCCACTCAACATATAATTGCCCACCTCTAAATACCTATATATTAAAATAAATACAGGCATTACTAGGATTGATTAAGGCAAATTGGATTTTTCTCAACCCTTTTCTTTCTATAGGTAAAATAGATATGTGTTCTAAAAAAAAAGATCTGAGGTCTTTGTGTTCTAAAAAAAAAGATCTGAGGTCTTTGTGGTACACTCATAATTTTAATTGTGCCTTGTAACTTAAGAATTTTAATATTCAGCTGGGAATGCAGCTATGATACACATATGATGTGCTGTACCACCCCTGGGATATAATAGCAAGGGGGTCTGACTAAGTGAAGGGGGTTCTGGGTTCAGATCCCCATTTTACCACAAACTTCACTGGAGGATCTTAATCCCTTGTTATTTTTTAGGCTAAACCTACTTCACAGTCTCATAGGAAGGAGAAGAGAAACTTCTGAAAGATTGGGAAATCTCTGAACACCATCCTGGGCTACTTTAAGAAAGGATGTGATAAGAATCTGAGAAGTAGTATGAATATGCCCTAGTCATGGTTAACTACTATGATAAAAATATTGTATACGAGGTTCTTTATTGGAACTATTTTTGTACAACAGCCGAGTACGTAGCAGCTGCTCTTTTATTAGAAAGGCACAAGGAGAACTATGTACACAACAAGATGGCCTCATCTTGCATAATTTGGGGAGGCCAAAACAAACAAACAAACTTAACACTGTGACTCAAGAATGCAATGAATAAATGGCTTGACTTTAGGAAAACCTGTGTTATCAAAACAAATGTTCCGTGCGCTCCGGTGTCTAGTCATGCCTGCCACATGAGCACGGGAATGTCTGCAGAAACAGACAGCGCTGGCTCTTTGGCTTTGAAACAGAGATGAGCACTGCACCCTAGAGTCGGATACGGCTGGCTTTCGAGCCAGAGGGGAAAAAATAAAATAAAAAAGCACTGCAAGCTTTTGTGATTCAAGATAGTTTCTCCCAGCAAAAGTAAAAGTTTCCCTTGCTTGAAAGCCAGTCGTATCCGACTCTAGGGTGAGCATCCTGTCTCAGACATGCTCAAGACTTCTCCCTTAAATTTAGAAAGCCCTAAAGGTAAAGGTTTCCCTTGCTTGAAAGCCAGTCGTATCCGACTCTAAGGTGCAGTGCTCATCTCTGTTTCAAAGCCGAAGAGCCGCACTGCTTCTGCAGACATTTCCGTGGTCATGTGGCAGGCATGACTAGACACCAGAGCGCATGGAACGCTATTACCTTCCCACCGAAGTGGTCCCTATTGATCTACTTGCAATGTCTTGCTTTCGAACTGCTAGGTTGGCAGGAGCTGGGACGAAGACGGGAGCTGATTTCCGTCCTGCAAAGGTAAGGGAAGTCCACATTTTCATGGCATGTTGGTGTTTGCCAGGCTCTGTTCTTAAACATTAATGCAAAGTCGCAGTCCACTTTATATCCCTCCTCCCCATCCAACAAAGACACAGAAGGCATGGAGGTGTACATTTCAGAGGTCAAAAACGACACCAAACCGAGAGCCAGGAGAGTCGCCGGGCAGAGCTGATGTCCCGGCACCCTACACAGAGGCACACAGAGAGACCTTGACAGCTGCCAAGAACTGCAGGCGCCCCATGCGGAGCGAAGGTGATGCTCTCTGTTCAGACGTGTCGGGTCGGGTGTGTTTCTGGCGAGCTCAATGGCAGATCTAGAGGTGAAACATGCAGGGAAGATGTACCTGACTCACAGGACCTCCACGGGCGCCAAACGTGCCGCATTATCCCCCCGCTACGGGTGGCTGGGCTTCCTGGCTGCTTCCTTCTTCTTTCAACGGATCAGCTGCTCCCACCCACCCAGCCTTGCTTTCGCTTCTCTGTTTACAATCTACCCTAGCCAGGTCCCATCGCCAATCCCTCCCTACCGCAGGCAGGGGAACGGAAACCGAGACAGGAAGGTTCCGCTCTGAGTCTGCACTCTGCAGTCTCCCCCGCCCACCAGTTAAATGAGGTGCGCCCCGATGGCTAACCTTGGCACTCCCGCTACTCTTGGGCACTGCTGATCAGGGCTTCTGGGAATTGACGTCCAAGAATAGCTGGAGTGCCAAGGTTAGCCATCACTGCCCGAAAGTGATAGAGCAGTAGTTTTAAGCATCCTTAAGCATCAAACAAATAAGACAAAGTACTTTTTCACCCAGAGGATTACTGGTCTATGGAACTCCCTGCCAGAAGAAGTGGTGACAGCTGTCAGTCTTGACAGCTTTAAGAAAGGATTAGACAAGTTCATGGCGGACAAGGGTATCAATGGATATAATTATGGATACCTAAGAACAACCTCCGGGTTGGAGAGATAGGCAGGATATCTTTCAATGCCATTTCCAGGGAATCCTAAACAGATGAAGGCATCTGCTTGGGAATACTGTGAAGCAAATGGTGAGCCACTGTGTGAGACAGAATGCTGGACTGGATGGGCTGTGGCCTGTTCCACCAAGGCTGTTCTTATGTTCCTTATGTTATGTTCTTGGGGAGTTCTGAGCAAGGAAGTATTAAGCCTTGTTTCGTCTGGTCCCCTCTCCAATCATGCACTAAAATGTATTTTTGGATAATAAAGTAAGACTCTTATCATTTTAATAGAAGCCACAGCAAAACCTAACCAGCAAGACCAATGCACAGTTACCCGTGAGTGAGCATTAGGTACAAAGAGTTGCTTCAAGGGCTTTGTTAAAACAAGCCAATCTTAACCTATGCTAAGTTTAAATAGATGGGGAAGAAGTAGAAGCAGTGACTGGTTTTACATTCTTAGGATCAAAGATCACTGCAGATGGGGAATGCAGCCATGAAATAAAAAGGCGACTGATTCTGGGGAGACAAGCTATGAGAAATCTGAGGAACATAGTGAAAAGCTGTTGTGTATGTAACTTAAGCAAACATGTAACCAAGTGAAATGTGAATGAATCGGATCTAGCGATCCTCCATTTCACTCCTCCCTTTCCCCCCTTGTGAATACTCCTCTTCTGTAGCTATCGCAGTCCACCAGAGATATAGCTATCGCAGTCCACCAGAGATGTAGCTATTGTTTACCCATTACCCAATCAAGTGTTATCACCTGTCTGTTTACCTGCACTGACCAATCATGTGGCTTCGCGCCAGGTCTGAATTATTGTTGCATAAATAAGGAGCATCGCTCCGCCATTGACCTCATGTTCAGATTGACTACACTGCAATAAAGATGTGTTTGGCCCCCTGACTGCTGCCTACTGCGTATCAATCTGCAAACATCAAAAAAGCAGAGATATCACATTGCAAACAAAAATTCGCATAGTCAAAGCAATGGTATTCCTGGTGGTAATGTATGGTTGTGAGAGCTAGACCATTAGGAAAGCTGAACGCAGAAGAATAGGTGCCTTTGAATGTGGTGTTGGAGGAGAGTCTTAAGAGTCCCCTGGACAGCGAGGAGAACAAATATCTTGGAAGAAATCAACCCGGACTGCTCATTAGAAGGTCTAATAGTAAAGATGAAGCTGAAGTACTGTACTTTGGACATCAAATGAGAAGGGAGGATTCACTTGAGAAGGCCTTGATGCTGGGAAAGGTGGAGGGCAAAAGAAGGGGGAGGCCAAGGATGAGATGGCTAGATGGTATTGTAGACACAATGGGCACAGAACTGGGAGGGCTGAGGGGGATGGTGGAGGACAGAGGTGCCTGGAGGACAATGGTCCATAGGGTTGCAAAGGGTCGGAATCGACTGTGCGACTGAACAACAACAAATAACTTCTCTGCTCACGATCTGAGTTCAGTTGTGACACAGATCTAGGTTGACTCAGCCTTCCACTCTTACAAGGGCAGTAAAACGAGTACCCAGCATGTTGGGGGGAAATGCGAATTACCTTGTGAACTGCCCACCAATTGCTCTTAAGTGGCATGGGGTGGTGCCTAAGTGTAATTGCTATAACCCACCCACATACATTTCATTCTAACTTTTGGCTAGGTGTTTTTGAGCAGGAGGTGGGGGATATTTTATGTAGAAAATATTTCATAATGTGAAGACCCAAAGTGCAGCATCTTTTGACTGTGCATGAATCCAGCCCTGCCTGAGGCAGAGCTTGGGATAATTACATTTTTGCACTACAGCTGGCAGAATATATATAGACGGTATAGAAGTGCAATAAATAAATAAATATAGTAATCCTCTGTGTGTGTGGAGGGGGGGGGAGAGATAGAGAGATTCTGGCAGCTGTAGTGCAAAGTAAGTATTTAAAGCTCTGTCTCATCATAGCTACCAAGAATCACATTAAAGACAAGGCTGGATCTACATACAGTGTGTGTGTGTGTGTGTGTGTGTGTGTGTGTGTGTGTGTGTGTGTGTGTGTGTGTGTGTGTGTGTGTGTGTGTGTGTGTGTGTGTGTGTGTGTGTGTGTGTGTGTGTGTGTGTGTGTGTGAGAGAGAGAGAGAGAGAGAGAGAGAGAGAATTGGCCAAAAATAATTAGGCAATTGTAATCTTTCTTTTTCAATGGCAACTTCGGTTACTTCTGCCTAATTTTATACAGCCTTAAATGCATGCAGAAGTTTTATTTTTCATACAAGTTTTAGCGCCTAAAGTGGATATCCTGAAAGTCACATGTAAGACCTATTATTGTGCATATCAAGGTGTATAATATGGGTCTTTTCTTTCTCTGGTGGTGCCTGGGCATTCTTTGACAACTCTGAATAGGAACTGCAGGTAAAATATCCTTCCTTTATAGGCTTCACCTTTTGATTTTGTGCTTGTCACACAAATGTTAAATGCAGCAAGAGAAAAAGTAGTTCTCACTCTACCAACACTACACAACACATTTCCTATGACAGCTCTTTGAAATGGCTCTTTGGTTTCATAAGGTATATATTCAGCCATGAAGCACTTATCACTAAATATGTGATTCCTAAATACGTAAAATCTGCCATTAAGTCACTGGCAGCAAGGAGATTGGTATCAAGGCTTGTGTGAAGGGGAAAATACCTCTTTGAGGATGGTGTTTGCTGTCCCCAATTTATATGAGTACTCATTTTTTAAAAAATTCTCAAATTACTGCCCAATAGGGGATTCTTTTGTTCACAGTACAGTACTAAAACAGCTCTATATTTGTTTATCCAAAAGTCCAGTCAAATTAAGTGGGGTTTATTTCTTGGGAAATTGGGAAAGATTGTTGTTTTTTTATTCATTTCTCTAATCAAAGTTTAAACTCAGTTTAACTTTCAATTAAAGTATTTTAATTTAATGTATGAATAATTCCTAACTATAGTCTTAAGTGTCCTTGTCAGGCCAGGTTATCCTGCTATGGTAGTAGAGTAGACCATACTGCCAGTGACTCAACGCTGAGTGTCAGGTGGTGGTTAACTAACCTGACCACCCTGAGGACTAACCCTTGGGTGCCAAAGTCCACAGGGAAGGATGATTTAATCCCCAAATGGATTAAATCCCACTTGAATCCATCTTGGTGGAGGGCAGCAATTTCATAAATACTGGCCTGGGCCCGGTGAGGACTTTGTATGCCAAAAGGGCTCAGGACCATAAAGTGACTTGTGGAACTGGATCAATGGTATGGGTGTCACACTGAATGCAGAAGGCAGATGAAAGGCCACTGCATTATATTCTCAGGACAGTCTTAATGGCTGATTGCTTTGGATTCAGGTACGGCAGAAAAAGAATAATTCTTAAGTATGCTGAGTAACTTCGATACCCTCTTGCGACCATCCATTGATTAAAAGATTGTTCTTCCTGTTATTGCAACCCAGGTAAAGTGAACTGCTTTATTCTATTTTTGTCATTTACCTGACAACTTTATTCAAACACAAGCCTTGTAATTAAACATTATTTTTTTCTTCTGCTAAAACTGTGCATGAGCATCTGTACAGTAGCAACCTAGAAGAAAGAAAAGGGGAACTGAGGAGGGCTTGCATTTAAAAAATATTCAGCCTTAATCCTTTGGGACACGCTAGCTGCACCACTCTGCAAAGATTATCCAACAAAGTGCGTTATTTAAAAGTAATAAGCCAAGGGGCTTGTTCACTCTTTCTGAGATACAAGGTGACTTCCCTGAACTAAGGTTAAAAGTAGGGGTGGCCTGAGGATAGAATGTAGGGAGTTGTCCGGCTTTGCTCATTTTGAGATATCTTGCTCTACTAGAGGACTGAATCCATTTATATTTCTTTATTCCAAGGACAGGAGTATTTTAAACAATACAAGTGCAAAATTCTACACCGTGATTGCAATGGGGGGAAATGGTGTGAGAAATGCAGTTGGCTTCTGGCATGACAGTTCCATGAATAGAAGCTAGCAGGAACTGTAGCTCTTTCTTGCTAAATCATATTTCTTCAGACATTCATTTTGCTTTCAGCTTTTATTTTCCACAGGAATCACTTCAAAGAAGTTCAGCCCGGGGAGGGGGAGATATTGAAACTGGCCCTTGGAAGCAGAGGAAAAGCTGCCCACTGGAATTCTGTGTGCCAGCAATTACCTTTTCTTTAACATTCAATATAAACTATGTTTTATTTCTCCCTTTCATGAGATTGTTTCCCGCATCTACAGCCCCTTTATGCTAGTAGGCAACATCTTTCCCAAGCCACTTAGCTCTGGTCCTTTTAAACATGAAGATTGTTTCTGAACAAGCCTTTCCTGGCATGGCTTTGTCGCATCTGAGCAAGAGATTGGGCAGTGGGCATAATCCATTCCTACTGCAAGGCCGCCACCATTGCCACAACAAACATCCACCTCCATAGAAGGAGGCCTGCTATTCTTCTGCTAATGGGATTGGCACCATTTAGAGCAGTCTGCTAGGACATTGTCTGCGACCACAGCAAGAGAAACATTATTCAAAGGCCATTCAGGCCCCCAAAAAGAAACGGCAGAGCTGAGTAATTATTGCAGACTCTCCATTAACGAGGGCATCTCTGCTCTTTGTCTGTGTTGCCTTAATAAAGCTTGCTAATAGGGTTGTTCAAGGGAGGGGTCCAGTAACGGCTCCAAAGAAAATTCTTTTTCTTCCTCACCCCACCCCATCTCCTCCTTGTGAGAAGAAGTGGCTTTATGAAAACTGACAGCAAAGCCGTAAGTTACCATACTGCATCATGACCTTTAGAAAAACTTTATGTGAACCCAAAAGCTCTCAGGCCCCAACACTTCAGTACCACTCGGGGGAAAAATACCCACTGCTCTTCCCTTAACACTGAAGTCTTTCTTAGCTCTCCCCACACACCCAGGAAATCTCAAAATATGTTGTAGCAAACACCACTAAGGGAAATTGGAAGAGTGTTGAGTCTGGTGTAAAGAAGTACTCTGACCAGCAGAATTGGGTCAAACACAAATGATTTATTATCAGTCCAAGTAATTGGACTGGGGAATATGCACAAGGTGGCTTGCTTATATACAATGAGAATGGCAGTTACACAAATGGATACATTTTGGCGGGCCTCCAGAGAGGCGGCAAAATATGAAGTGACGAATCAGCTTTATTACAGATAGTTATTTGAATTTGACACCTCCAAAAAAGGCGCGCTCCTGGTTCTGCCGCTTGCCGCAGCTTGGGCTCAACATTAAGCAAAACATATAATTAATAAATAATACTTGGACACAACATCGAGGAAGGCTTATTGGGGTCTCACCCAGTGCACATGTCACCATTGTTCATTGGATCAGTCACTTGCTTTCACTCTTCTCCTGTTCTGAACTGGAAGGCAAAGAGCTGAAAAGAAGATAGGATGCATAGGATTTCTAAACTCAGGTTCTTGTCATGAGGTTGTTTACCTGCATGGTAGTTGAATCATATGGGTCAAGAAGTTGTATCTTGCAGGTCTAATACCCTGAGGGGGGGGGTATGGTTGCTTGATGGAAATGGAGGGGCACTCGGCACATGATTACATTTATTATTGTCTGGTAAACTCTAGCTCATCATTGAAGAACACAGTAGTCAAAAAAAGCAACACTCTTAGTGTCTCTATCTTCTCTTTCTCTCCCCACAGCTTTTCCTGGTTCTTTTCCATGCTAGAAATGGCAGTTCCATAGGGTTTGGTCTCTGGACCAAGATGGTGAGTTGTGGCACTATGCACTTTAGTCACACTGAACATTGGATAGAAGAGCCCTACCTGAGCTCCAGGAGTGGCAGTGTCTTCAGTACTAACCAGAACCAAAAGGCCAAAGAGTCAGTTTGGGCCTTGGTATTGAAAACTGTGGGCATGATGGAAGAAGTGGAAGTCATGGAGAAATGACACAGTTGTGTCTTCAGGTATATTCATCTCGGACATTGTTGTTGTTCAGTCACATAGTTGAGTCGAACACTTTGCGACCCCACAGCACGCCGGGCTCCTCTATCATCTGCCAACCTACGGAGTCTGCCCAAATCTATACCCATTGTGTCAACGATGCTGTCTAACCATCTCATCCTCTGCTGTCCCTTCTCCTTTTACCTTTGATCTTTCCAAGCATCAGGGTCTTCTCCAATGAGTCCTCTCTTCTCATATGTTGGTCAAAGTACCTGAGCTTCAGCTTCAGTATTTCGCCTTCCAAGCTATAGTCAGATGGACTGATTTGATCTCCTTGCAGTCCAGGATGGACTGATTTGATCTCCTTGCAGTCCAGGGGACTCTGGAAAGTCTTCTCCAGCACCACAGTTCAAAGGCATTTGTTCTTTTCTGCTCAGCCTTCTTTATGGTCCAGCTCTCACAGTCATACATTACTACTGTACTGGGAAGACCATTGCATTAACTACGGGGACTTATGTTAGCAGGGTGATGTCTCTATTTTTTATTATGATGTCTAGGAGCAAGTGTCTTTTTATATCATGACTGCCATCACTATCTGCAGCGATCTTAGATCCCAAGAAGGTAAAGTTTGTCACTTCTTCTATTTCCTCCCATTCAATTTGCCAGGGAGTGATGGGGCTGAATGCCATGATCTTGTGGGGTTTTTTAATGTTGAGTTTCAAGCCACCTTTTGCACTCTCCTCTTTCACCCACCATCAAGAGGCTCTTTAGGTCTTCTTCACTTTCTGCCATTAGGGTAGTGTCATCTGCATATCTCAGGTTGTTGATATTTCTCCTGGAAATCTTAATTCCATATTTTGCTTCATCCAGCCCTGTATTACACATTATATACTCTGCATATAAGTTAAATAAGCAGGATGACATTATACAGCCTTGCCATACTCTCTTTCCTATTCTAAACCAATCAGTTGTTCCGTATCTAGTCCCAAATGTCACTTCTTGACCTGCATAGAGGTTTCCCAGAAGACAGGTGAGGTGGTCTGGTACTACCATCTCCTTAAGGACTTGCCACAGTTTATTGTGATGCACACAATCAAAGTCTTTGGTGTAGTCAATGAAACAGAAGTAGGCATTTTTCTGGTATTCCCTTGCTTCCTCCATGATCCAGCAAATGTTGGCAATTTGGTCTCTAATTCCCCTGGCTCTTCGGAACTCAGCTTGTACTTTTGGGAGTTCTTGCTCCATATACTGCTGAAGCCTAGCTTGTAGGATCTTAAGCATAGCCTTGCTAGTGTAAGAGATGAGCTCAATTATGCAATAGTTTGAACATGCTTTGGCATTGCTCTCCTTTGGAATTGGAACATAAACTGACCTTTTCCAATCCTGTGGCCACTGCTGCATTTTCCAAACTTGCTGGCATATTGAGTGCAACACTTCAAGAGCATTATCTTTTAGGACTTTAAATAGCTCAACTGGAATACTGAAGAGGTCAAGGGTTCATAATAATTAAAAAGTTGTAAAAGTTAAAGGAGTGATGTCACCACTATAGAAGAAACTGTCATTTATTCTAAGTGCCTGAATAGCCATGAGGAAGAGATGACAATTAAAGATGTCTAGCCAACTAAAAGCAACTGATTGTCACTATGTTTCTTAATTACTCTTTGTATTACTGTACCTTATCGTATTATTGGTTATATTAAATATAGTATAGTCTAGGAGGTATCCAGAGTGGTTATAAAATGAATTAGATGAAGTCACAGGTAAAGCTAATTAGATTATGAACTGGTCATGAACTTGGTAAAGTTCATCTTTGATAAACAGTGGAAATACTTATAATATGAAAGCATTTTATTGAGTTACCTGTACATTACCTGTACTGTAAAGGCTTCCTTGTTAACTTTATTACTTTGTTTCTACTTCTGTAACTCACAATTAAACAATGATCTAACTTGGCTGTGTTGCAGAAAGTATGGTATAAAAGAGCAATGCAAAGCTATGATTTTCATTCAGACTTTGGAACTTATTCCTCTGAATCCTAATAACATTATAAAACATGTAATGTTAATAGTGAAATAAAGGCATTCACTGTTTCTTTCACTGATAGTCTGTCTGCTTATTTCCATGAGGTAGAAGGAGCCACTTCAATCATCTCCACTAGCTTTGTTGTTAGTAATCTTGGACATAGAGAAATATAAAAACACCCTCTGCCCCAGCCAGACTTTAGATCAGGAGTTCTCAACCTTTTTAAGGTGGGGGCTGGGTTACACTCCCTGAGACAGCTTTGGGGGCCAGACGGCCATTTTGCCCTTTCTCCACCACATGGCACTTCCTGGTGTGGTGGAGGGACACATGAAATGGTGCCATGAGCTACATCCGGCCCATGGGCTGCAGGTTAAGAATCCCTGCTTTAGGTGGTCAGAATCGCTTTGCTGTAAGTCAGACTAGGCTCCTGGCATGTATGCTGTTTATGTTGCAGGAAAAACCCACAATATACTAAAGCAAGTGAAAACTTTAGCACTGTTTAATAAAAAACATGATAAATTACAGTACAAGTCTCCCCCATATCTGCAAGGGATATGTTTCAAGATCTTCCATGGATACCTGAAACTGTGGATGAGCATGCACCCTTTATTTCACACATATAACTGAGTTGTAGAACAGGGGAGGAGTTTCAAATGCGTCCCTCATTCCACATGAAAGCTACCAAAATGTCTGTCTCCATTCCTTGTAAACATTACATAGCAGACAGTGGCCTCTAGTGGCCAGCTCTAGTAATGTGCCATAGAAATATATATTTCAGAATGTTTTTATTGAATATTTTTAGACCCGTGGAATCTTAACCCACAGATATGTGTGTGACCTGTATTAAAACTAAATTAATATGTTAAAACTGTTAAAAACACCAAACCTCATACAACACCTACTTTCCTTCTTACTCTATATTGTAAAAGAATGCATGTACTGTATGTTTATGTTAAGTCACGTAAGCAGAAGAAATATCTCTAGATTTTAATATACTCAGAACAAAGATGGTATTCTACCATGTTGCCTGAATCACTGTTGATAGCATTTTTTCCTTGTTCGGTTTAAAGAGAGAAAGACACAGTTGAGCAATTTTGAATGTAACTAATGAAGGATAGAAATCTCAGTTTTGTGGCTAGTTCATGAAAAGGTGGCTCATCAAGGGTGAAAAGGCATGCTATTTTTGCTTTTCAGGAACTAGTGCTGCTTTGAAGGCTAGAATTCTTTGTGAGGAGGGAGTTGCCAACTTTCCAATGCTTGACTTAATAATAATCATAATAATTCAGATTTATGGTGACCCTTTCCAGGGTTTTCGGAGTAGATAATACACAGAAGTGGTTCACCTGTTATGGAATTCTGAACTAGACAAAATCGCATTCCACACGCTAAAACAGATTTAGGAGTTTTATTAATATTAATATTAACATTAACAGATTCAGGAAAGCTTTACCAAGCTAATATTCCCTGAATGAATATACATTTTCAGAGCCATCCTTTTATAGCATAAAATTTGGAAATTTCTACACATTATATCACTATGGGTAAAGCCAAAATTATTAATTAATCTTCTGACATTTCATTAAGTTCAGGTTAGAACATCCAGTGTTTGTTGTTTAGAACATGTCATATAAGGAACATGTCTCATGTCACATCATGTCATGTCACAGAAATATTATTTACGGTTCCCTGTCAGCTGTACAAACTGTGCTGAGCTTGTGGACACAAAAAGGCTTCTATTTACTTAGCCACGTCATCAGATCTATGTGGCAGGTCAATCTGATGTTTTTCAACTCTACAGAGAACTGAGAAAATATTTTTTACTTTTAAAACAGAATTATCTTAATATCTTAATATCTTAATTCTTTCACCCCTATTTCACACCCATCACTTTTTCCAGGGTTATTTTGGGATTGTTATTTTCAAAGTTAATAACAGAATCACCACATACCCTAATTGTTTCTTTTCCAGAAAAAGCAAATGCTGCAAAAAAAAATCTGTCCAAGATATTTTGCATCACTTAGGATTAGTAAAGGTTTCCCTTGCTCGAAAGCCAGTCGTATCCGAATCTAGAGTTCAGTGCACATCTTTGTTTCAAATCTGAAGAGCCAGTGCTGTCTGCTTCTGCAGACGTTTCCGTAGTCATGTGGCAAGCATGACTTGATACCGGAGCGCAAGGAACGCTGTTTGCCTTCCCACCGAAGTGGTCCCTATTTATAGTGTCTACTTGCAATTTCTTGCTTTCAAACTGCTAGGTTGGCAGGAGCTGGGAGAAAGACGTGAGCTCATTCCGTCCTGCAGTACTCGGGAATCGAACTGCTGACCTCCCACCTTCCAGTCAACGTCTTAGTCACTTGAGCCACTGCAGTCCCTCACTTATGATTGGGATGGGCAATTTAGGACTAGTCCAATGTTGTTAGGCTGTTATCATGCGCACTGTCTGTCTTATCACCTCATCTAAGCATATATGTTTATGCGAACACATTAAATTAGAAATGGAGAAAAGGTAGCATTCAAGATGTTGTTAGATAGCAGCTCTAATCAACTCTCAACCATTGCTTATGTGTTTGGGCTTTCTGGAGCCAGCAGTTCAGCAACAGCTGTATAAGAGCTTGCTTACTGCTTACCAAAGAAGTACAAAGGAGTGTATTTAATTAAAGATTTTGCCAGTTTCCTAGATATTATTTTTGTCTCCCTTCCTAATAATAAAATTAACACTAGAATTCTAGAACTGGGGAAGGGCGGGGAGCTTATTCCTAAACAAACACACACTCTGTTGCTTTTATTCCCTGAAGCCCATCAAAAGGAAACCTCACCAAAGAATGCCATTTAACCAATCAGCAAATGTGTTTGTTTGCAAGCCATTGTGAATGGGTGAATGAATGATATGTTGGAGAGGAAAAGGCCATTAAGCTTTGGAAGAGTTCCTTCATTTAGTAAACATGCACTTACTAAGCTTTGTTTCTGTTCTTTCACAACTTTTGTTTAACTATGTTACATGCAGAGGCCCTGACAAATAATGGATGTTCTTTACCTTGCTTCCTTTATTTAGTTACTTACATGCCACTATTTTTCTTCTTAATGCTGCATGTCCCAGCATGCAGGCTTAAGACTTATTGTACACTGTAAGGAGAGGGAGGAAAGTTGGTATTGTAATTAAGTTTCAAGGTCTGATTATTTCAGGGAACAATTTTGTTGTTGTTGTGATTCTGATTGCCACCTTTCAATTTTTTTTTTAAAAAAAGAAAACATTTCCTTAGTTGTTAACAGGCAATGTCAAAATCTTTTATGTCCTGATAGAATTAGAACTACAAGATACAAAAGAAACAAATATTTGCCAGGGTGTGGTGTCTGCACAAAAACTTCATTAACATGAGGCTGAATCTACCTGAGGCTGTGGTTACACTTGGGGAGGGGGGATTGAGCTTTATGCCAGTCTTTTTTAACCAAATGTGAATGCGATTTCAGACACAGGTTCACACAGCCCATGTATAGATATATTTTTAAAATATTATATATTTATTCAAAGTGGCATATCACTGAATCTGCTGAGAAGAGATCCAGCAGATTGGCGAATCAAGCTGCATTCCTTCTCAGCTGATCTGTGGCAATCTGTGGGAACCAGATAAGGGCTCAGGCTGCCTTGGATCAACTGGAGTCCTTTTAACAGATCAATTTGCAGGGCAGCTGATCCATGGCTGCACACCCCGTAGACCTGCTGAGCCCTGTGAAAAGGGTGTGGGGCTAAACCCTAGTAAGTCATTTCTAGTCAGCATTGGCAGGACTCAAGAAGAAGGCACAAGGAGCTGAATCAGCGAAAGGCAGCATCCTGTGAGCTACACAGAAAGAGCCCCCTCAAAAATTGTGGTATTTTGGAACCACAGTTGTACCCTGGTAACTGCAACTTTGTGTTGCTGGCTAATCTTTCTCACACTAGGTCAGGTGAAAGGAATTGCAGAATGAACTCACCAAAAAGTGTCTTCATTGTGGCAGTTCCTCGTCTGGTCTAGACTCAGAAGAAGAAGGATCCTATGTCCTAATCATTGGATCCTGCATTCAACATAACTAAAGTTGCAATGATGGCACTTGTGTGCTGTCAAAGCCTAATGTTCTGCTGATGTTCTCTGGCTATAAGGGCTCCCACATCATCAAAAGAACATTAAATATATGCTTTCCTTTGAAAGAACATGGAAAAATATCTTATACCAAATGAGAGCATTGAAAACATTGCTTGCTGGTGACGATGTCAGGGATTGGGTCTGGGGCCATGTTTTTTCAACAATTCCTTTTTTCCATAATTGCCCAGGAAAGTGCTGTAGTGTTCAGTCTGACAAAAAGTGACCTGCCTTCATCCCAATTGGGAAATACTAAACTAATCAAAGATCATTTAGGGACAATTCCAACTCCAGATATCAGATGAAGCCTGGAGGTTGTTTGGTAGCTGTATAACAGAGGTGCCTAAAGACCATTGCAATGCAGAGTCAAAGTAGCAAACTCTCCTTCCTGCCTGATTTTCTGGTTCTAGATCAGAGGTTCTCAACCTAAGGCCTACAGGCTGGATCTGGCTCATGGTGCCATTTCATGTGCCTCCCATTCCATTCCATTTCATTTCACTTTATTTTTGTATACCGCTTAACTCAACCAGAGGTGACTCTAAGCGGTTTACAGCAAGGAAAGTGCAAGAAACAATAATAACAATATACAAAATCAAAAGCATCAAAAATCACACAATAAGCTAAATACAGCAATGCAACAAATACAGAATACTGTAATAAGTAAGTAATCGACCAACAAATACAAGATGCTATAAGTACAATGACTCACCCCAGCCCCCCAGAAAAGTCCCAGAGTGGGAAAAAGAAACCCATTGCCATCATGGCCCCAAGTCCTAGCCAGTGGCAAGAAGATGGTCGTGAGGTATCCTGGGAGGCTGACCAGGATAATCTGTGGCATCTCCCACCTGTCTCCATTCCCGGGAGCTGATGGCGTGGGCTCCCGGGAGAGACAGGGAGTCTCTCGCGGCGGCGGTGGTGGCTTCCCTTTTCTGCTCTCCTGGTGGGCCAGCCCGGAGAGCGAAGTCAGCTGCCCCTCCAAGGGCATTCAAGAAACAAAATGGCCACTCCTTAAGAACATAAGAACAGCCTTGCTGGAACAGGCCCATCCAGTCCAGCATTCTGTCTCACACAGTGGCTCACCATTTCCTTCAGGGTATTCCCAAGGAGACGCCTTCACCTGCTTAGGATTCCCTGGAAATGGCATTGCGAGATATCCTGCCTATCTCTCCAACCCTGAGGTTGTCCTTAAGTATCCATAATTATAGCCATTGATACTCTTGTCCTCCATGAACTTGTCTAATCCTTTCTTAAAGCTGTCAAGACTGACAGCTGTCACCACTTCTTCTGGCAGGGAGTTCCATAGACCAGTGATCCTCTGGGTGAAAAAGTACTTTCTCTTATTTGTTTGAGAACTAGTACCCAAAGGTTTCATGGAGTGCCCCCTAGTTCTAGTGTTATGCAATAGGGAAAACAGTTTTTCCTTATCTACTTTGTCCACACTGTGCATGATTTTATAAACTTCAATCAGGTCACCTCTTAGACGCCGTCGTTCAAGAGTGAAGAGGCCCAACCATTGCAGCCTCAGATGGTAAGGAAGGTGTTCCAGTCCCCTAATCATTTTGGTTGCCCTCCTCTGCACTTTTTCCAGCTCCATAATATCCTTCTGGAGGTATGGCGACCAGAACTGTACACACCATAGATTTATAAAGAGGCAAAATGACACTTGCTGACTTATTTTCTATACCCTTCCTAATGATCCCTAGCATTGTGTTCGCTTTTTTCACTGCTGAGGCACACTGGGTTGACACCTTCATTGAGCTGTCCACCAGGACACCAAGGTCCCTCTCCTGGTTTGTCGCAGAGAGTTCAGACCCCATCAGTTTATAAATGTAATTGGTTTTTTTTGCCCCAACGTGCATCACTCTGCACTTACTAATGTTGAAGGTCATTTGCCACTGTTTTGCCCACTCCCCCAGTATCAAGAGATGCCTCTGGAGCACCTCATAATCTCTCATAGTTTTCACTACCCTGTATAATTTAGTGTCGTCAGAAAATTTGGCTACCTTGCTATTTACTCCTACTTCTAGATCATTTATGAAGAGGTTGAAAAGCAGGGGTCCCAGTACTGAACCTTGGGGGACCCCACTCTTTACTTCCCTCCACTTGGAGAAGTGTCCATTTAGTGCTACCCTCTGTTTCCTGTCCCTTAGCCTGTTGCTGATCCAGGACAAGACCTGTCCCTTTATTCCATGACTGGTAAGTTTATTCAAGAACCTTTGGTGCGGGACCTTGTCAGAAGCCTTCTGAAAGTCCAGATAAACAATGTCAACTGGATCCCCCTTATCCACATGCTTGTTGACACTCTCAAAAAATTCCAACAGATTAGTGAGGCATGATTTGCCCTTGCAAAAGCCATGTTGGCTCTCCTTTAGCAGCGCCTTCTCTTCTATGTGCCTATTCTATCTTTTAGGATGGTTTCCATCACTTTACCTGGGACACATGTCAAACTGACAGGTCGGTAATTTCCTGGATCATCCCAAGATCCTTTTTTGAAAATTGGTGTTACATTCGCAACCTTCCAGTCATCAGGCACAAAGCCTGATTTGAGGGAAATATTATATATTTTGGCTAGGAGATCAGCAATTTCATCTTTAAGTTCCCTGAGAACTCGTGGATGGATGCCACCTGGTCCTGGTGATTTGTTAGTGTTTAGCTTAACAAGACATGCAAGGACCTCCTCCCTGGTTATTTCTATCTGGATTAATTCTTCAGTTTCCCTCCCTACGAAGATAGGCTCTGTTTTGGGCATGTGGTCTCTGTCTTCTTCAGTGAATACTGAAGAAAAGAATTCATTGAGTCTCTCTGCAATCTCTGTTTCCTCTTTAATAACCCCTTGCCTTCCATTGTCATCTAATGGTCCAATGGCCTTCCTAGTTGGGTTCTTACTTCTAATGTACTTAAAGAAGTCTTTGTTATTTCTCTGAGTATTTTTAGCTATACGCTCCTCAAAGTCTTGCTTTCCTTTCCTGATTATTGCCTTGCATTTGTTCTGCCAGAATTTATGTTTCTGCCTGCTCTCCTCATTCGGACAAGCCTTCCATCTTCTAAATGAGCTTTTCTTGCTTTTGATCATTTTGAAGCTATTGGGACAAAATGGCCACCCCCATCATTCAGATAGGGCAAAATGGCCATCTGAGAGCGTAACCTGGCCCAAGCTTGTAAAGGTTGGAAACTCCTGTTCTAGATCAAGAAAGGCTAGGTATGTGTGTGCTTAGTACTACTGGGAGAAGCTGCCCCAAAGATCTTCTACAATCTGCATGGCTCCCTTATTACTGACCTTTCCAGTAGTGGGATTCAGATTTTTTTTTACTACCTACTCAGTGGGTGGGGTATGGTGGTAGTGGTCAGGAGGAAAGCCCTGCATTGCACCCAAATTAGGACTACTTTATTTCAAAACTTGGATGGGCAGGGCCAGCCAGAATTTCTGCTACCGGTTCTGGCGAACTGGTGTGAACCTGCTGATGCCCACCACTGGACCTTTCCCTCAAAAAAAGTGGGGATTGGATGTTAGAAGTCACTGCTCGAAGGTAGTTGGGGGGTGCCTTCAAACAGCAACACCCAGTTAGCCAGCACACTCCATTTCCTAGCAGAGGACAGGACCATCTGCAGAGAGCTGGTGGTTTCCATTTACGGCTTCATCAACAAGGCCAGCCTCAAATTGTACAGTTATGTCCTGTGCCGTTTACATGCAATGCACATGTTCTACCTAAATACTTGAGACAGCATGGCTACAACACATAGAGATAAGGATTTTTAAAGCCTATAGGAGATGCTTTATGACTTCCTCAGAGTAAAAATGGTCTTTGGAAGACCTTTTCTTTGGGATCGCATCACATAGCCTTTGCTTTCAGCTACTTAAGAAAACAGGCGGAAGACAATCCACACAATTTCTTGCCACTGAGAAACATGATTAGATAGATTGTTGCAGCTGGGTATTATGATGGGCAATCTGGGAAGAAAGCAGATGAAAAGCAGAGTGCTGGCTGTCCAAATGGACTCCACACCTGGTAGCTAGCAACCTTTTGTGAGTCTTTGTTGTGCTGTATCTTCAGGCTGGAGGCTTTCAAGAGTACCTTTATTCCTCTGATTACAAAATTAGTGTTGGCTTAATGAGATCTCTCCTTTTATTTTGGTCTCCTCCCTGCTTTCTTCTCTCCTTTTGATGGTACAGCCACTTGCTCTTATGCATCTCCATGGTGATGCGCCTTGTCCCAAATCTCCCCCCTCTCCAGTTCCTGCATTTGTGATGCTGTGCAGATTTAGGCTATCTTCATGCTTAAAACCCTAAAGTAATACATGGAAACAAATTGGCCCTGTAAATAGGCCCAGCCTTCAAAGACAATTTTCTATCAAATCTGGCCTCTGCCTCTTTGTTTGGAAAACACAGGACTCTTTACTATCACTGCAACAAGCTTACCCATGAGCCATGATGTGGTCCATGTCCTAGCAGAATCTTCTGAAATCTTATCCCAGCTTTCAATGGGAGAGATGGCAACTGAGTCTCCAGGGGGTGGCATTGCAGGGCCTCTGCCAAGCCAGCCTGATGCTGATTAGAAGAGTCCTCTCCCCAAAATGCCATTTATTCCCCATGCTGCTTCAGTCTGTTCCCTTGACCTCTCCAAATGTTTCCATTCTTCTGCTTCATACTTCAGAGAGAGAGAGAGAGACACTATGCAACTTTAGCAATGAGGCAGGCAGTGGATATTTTGCCCTAAGCCTCCTTCCCATAAACCTAGAGCTGCATTTGTCCAACAAGATATTAAACTCACTTCTTATTCTTCTTCAGGTGCCATATCTGATTCCCAAAATTTGCTATCATCATGGGGATCAGTCATGAAGATTGTCCTGAGAATATACTGCAGTAGCCTTCTATTTCCTTTCCACATTGCAGCATGATGCCCATACCACTAATCCAGTTCTGGTCCTGAGCTCTTTTGGCACACAAAGTCCTTCTCAGCCCCAGTATTGATGAAGATGCTCCCCCCCCCCCAAGATGAATTCAAGAAGGATTTAATCCACTTGGGGACCATCACCCTTCTCTGTGGACTTCACCACCCAAGGCCTTAGGGTTGTCAGGTTAGTTAACTGCTACCTGACACTCAGCGCTGAGTCACTGGCGGTATGGTCTACTCCAGTGTTTCTCAACCTTTGGTTCTTGGACTTCAATTCCCAGAATCCTCAGTCAATACATTGGCTGATCAGTGCTTTGGCTTCTGGGAATTGAAGTCCAAAAACCAAAGGTTGAGAAACACTGGCCTACTTTATTAGCATAGCAGGATAACCTGGCCAGACTGGATCAGCTAGATTTAACAGTCCTTGTTAAACTATTAATTCTGCCTGCTGTAGCAGATGGAAAATATGAACTTATGGCATACTTCATCTAATAGAATATTTCTGTGATATGCTATGCAGTGTCTGATTTCCTGTTCAGAGGCCTTTGGGACTCAGTTTCAGAGAAGTCACACCTTCTTCCCTAGAAGCTTTAATTTTGCATTCCAGACATAGATGGCAAGCAAAGTAAGATTGGGACCCATCTTCTAACTCCAGAGAAAGAGACAATCTTAGCATGTAGTACTTAGTGGTCCATCAGTGAGGAAGCTGTGTAGGTGCACTGAGGCACTGCATTATTGGAAATTCAGTGAAACCCTGACTTACATATGCCTCGAGTTACATAAAATTTGACTTACATAATGATTTTTGCACTAAAACCATGTCCTGATTTACATAAACATCCCGATTTACATACAATTTCCTATGGGTTTGCTTCGAGTTAAGTAAAAAATTCATTTTTCCTATTGGTTTGCTTCGAGTTAAGTAAATACCCGATTTACATAAAAGCCTACCGAACAGACTTTTTATGTAAGTAGGAGTTTTACTGTACTTCACAAGTTCAAAGCTTGAGCCCAGAAAAATGGAACACAGGTTTGAGGGTTGCACCATAGAAATTGGTTGCTAAGTATAGATTTCAAACATTCTTGCTCCCTGGGTAGAGTTTATTATCTGAAGAGTAAGCAAGCTTTATTTTACCCACTACCCCTTCACATTGGCAACTGCCTCCTCCTTATTTAAATGGTTCTGAGAAAACTCTGTGGAGAATGCTTATACTGTAGTATCTTTTGCTTTTGAAAGAGATACATTTCCACCAACAAATGCATTTCTAACAACTGCAAAGAAGCTGAGGTAACAATAACCTCTAAATATAATTCATAAAAGAGAGTAGGCACTAAAAGTCAAGCAAAAGTCAGCAACCATATATGCATTCCAAATTCTGTTCTTCCCAGATTTAACAGCATATTTCTAGGAAAAGAATATTACCATTTGGGGATCATTTTAGGAAGAAAAATATTCTGAAATGTAGATTATTTTTGTAAATTATCAAACTAGGTAGATATTGTGTAAAGAGGCAGCTATTGTCTCTCTCTCTCCCCCTCTTTTTTTTGGAACTCAAATACCTTCACTACAATGCTTTTTCCTATTTAGATATGTATTGAATTGTTAAACACATTTTTTTAAAAAAATAATAATACAAGAAATACCTCCTGTGATCAGAGGGAAACTATACAGCATCATGACAGGCAGACCAGTTTCTTCTGAGTGGAAGTTAAATTCTGTCCAGATTGGCACCTGACGGAAGGGGTTGGTCTTACCAGAGGTACAGACCATATCCCCATCTGATCCATCCCATCTTCACATCTAGAGACATAGTACTGTATTCTAAATTGTGCTACTTCCAAAGTGTACACATGCTACTTTATTTTATTTTTTATTTTGACTTGTTTAGCCACCCCCTCGCCAAGGTGACTCCGGGCGTCTTACAACACAAGAAACGCCCCTAATATAACACACTCCGACAACCCATACATAAAAACTCTATAATCTCTGAAATCTAAAAATCTTAAAATTACAAAATCTCAAATCTACAAATCTAAAATCCCCATAACAAAATTGTCTTATGGTCATATAAGCCAGCAGGGTGGTGTAGATCCAGCAGCAGCACTTTCCTAAAGACCAGCAGTTGTAGTTGGAGGTGGAGGTCCATTGGCAGGAGGTTCCAAAGAGCTGAGGTGGATACCAAAAAGGTCCTCCATCTAGTGCTGGAGAGGCGAGCCTCTCCAGCCATTGGTACCCGTAGAGAGCCCCTCCAGTCCACCCTAGTGGGATGGGCAGATGTTCTCAGGGTGACACAGTCTCTTAAGTAATCCGGTCCACTACCATGTTGGGATTTAAAGGTCATAACCAGCACCGTTGAATTGCACCCGTAGGCACACCGGTAACCAATGTAGCTCCTGCAGCAAGGGTGCGGCATGGACATAATGGCCACACACCATCAGCATGCGGGCTGCCACATTCTTCACCAGTTGCAGCCTCTGAATGGTCATTAAGGGCAGCCCCATGTAGAGTGCATTACAATAATCTAACCAGGAGGTGACCAGTGCATGAGTGACCATGAGCAAGGAGTCCTGGTCCAGGAATGGGCATAACTGGCGAATCACTCGAACTTGAGCAAAAGCCCTCCTGGCCACAACTGCCACCTGCTCCTCGAGCAGGAGTCATGAGTCCAGGAGGACCCCCAGATTACGTACCGGGTCTGTCTGAGGCAAAATAGCCCCCATCCAGTTCCAAAGGTAGTAATTCCTTTGACAAAACAGGATCCCTTATCCACAGCCACTCAGTCTTGCTGGGATTCAGCTGTAGCCCGTTGTCCACCATCCAGACCCTCACAGCCTCCAGGCACCTGGAAAGGACTTTGACAGCCTCACTAGGATCACCATGGGCCAAGATGTAAAGTTGGGTATCACCCCTTGGGAACAGATGATCTCCCCTAGTGGCTTCATGTAGTTATTAAACAAGAGAGGTGAGAGCACCGAGCCCTGCAGCACCACACATAGGAGGGGCCTAGGGATGGACCTCTCATCTCTCAACAACACTGTCTTCGACCCCTGAGGAAACAGGAAAACCAAGACCACACCATGCCCTATATCCCCATTCTTCAGAGTCTATCCAGAAGGATATCGTGGTCGATGGTATCAAAGGCCGCTGAGAAGTCAAGAAGAGCAAGGACGGATGGGTTACCCCTGTCCTGCTACCACCAGAGATCATTCATAAGCACGACCAAAGCAGCCTCAGTACCATATCCGTGCCTGAATCCTTCCTGAAAAGGGTCCAGATAATCCGCTTCATCCAGGACACCCTGGAGCTGCAGCGCAACTGCCTTCTCCACCACCTTCCCCAAAAAGGGAAGGTTGGAAACCAGGAGGAAGTTGGCCAGTACTGTCAGGTTGAGTGATGGTTTCTTAAGGAGGGGGCACACAAGCACCTGTTTCACAGGTGCTGGAAACACACCCTCCTTCAAGGAAACATTGATGACAACTCCAACCCAACTCCCTGTCACTCCCCTGGCAGCCTTAACCAACCAGGAGGGACAGGGGTCCAACGGGCAGGCAGTAGCATAGACAGATCCAAGGATCCTGTCCACTTCATCAGGAACAACTGGATCAAACCAATCCCAGATAACATGGCCAGATTGTGCTCCAGTCAACTCCCACATCTCAGTGTTAATTCTGAAGTCAAACTGTGAACGAATCCGAGCTATTTTCTCTGTCAGATAATAGGCAAAATCATCCAAATGCCCTGCAACCCAGGTTCAGGGGCCCCTCTACTGAGAAGGGATCCAGTCAGTTACCTGCAAAGGCAATAAGGGCGGTGAAGTACTGACACTTCGCTGCCTCTATTGCTACAAGGTAGGCCCGGATAGCAGCTCTAGCAAATGTCCAGTCGGAATCATTACAAGTCTTTCTCCAGTGATGCTCTATGCGTCTCTTCGCCCATTTAGTCTCCCTCAGCTCCTCCGTAAACCACGGCGAAGAGCAGGGTCTACAGGTGCGGAGAGGTTGTAGTGGCATGATCCCGTTCAACGCCACCACCACCTCCTCATTCCAGAAGGTGACCAATGCCTCTGCAGAATCGTGCGGCCGTTGCATAAGAAAAAAAAACCCAGTTCCCTCTGAAACCCATCCGGATCCATCTATTGCTGGGGTCAGACCATTTTAATGGGCCCAACCTCTTTGCAGTGAAGAGCTGCCCTCTGAAAGTCCAGTATCACCAGGTAGTGATCTGACCATGGCACCGGTGTTGTATATAACTTATGTAATTTCAGATCACTTTGCAACTGCCCTGACAGGAAAGCTAAATCAGGTGTGTGACCACTGCTACTTGTAGGGCCCTGAATTACCCCATCCCTGCCCAACCCCACCCCAGCCTACCCTGGTTCCTCCAATTCCACCCCAAACTCCCCAACCCCCTCATGTTGTCGAAACCTAATATAAAAGGTACTGCCAACACTCGGACCCCTGCCACAGGCCTCCGGCCGCCAGCCTCTGTTGTTACAATTCTCGGGTCCTCCATCCCCATGGTCAGCATCCAATCTCCAGTTCTAGTGGTCCATCATGCAGGCCTCTGCCACCGGCCCTCCAATGGCTGGGCCTCATTACGCGAGCCCCACTTCCATGCTGACTCTAGACAGGCCTCTGCCACTAACCCTCCGGGTGGCTGGGACTAGCTCCAACAAGTCTAACTGAGATGAAAATTGTCATGTAGATTGCCTGTCAAAAGAAGAACACCGGATTGGAAGGACAACAGTCAGAAAGGCTGCCCATGGAAGCAAGTGTTTCAACGGCCTCTAGTGACAATAATGGAAACTACACATTGACCATAAGGGAACTAAATAAATGATAGATTTGAATGGCCTAGTTTGGGTGTAAGATAAAGGTGTGGTTAACCCGCCCAGCCTTTCCCATATGGGCTCTGTCTATAAATGTTGTTCCAACATCAGAGACCATGCTGGCTGGGATGGTGGGAACTGGGACTCAAACACATCTGGTGAGCCCCCTCATTTGTGATTTGCTATTGAGCAGCAATGAGACTGCTCCTGAATGTTTGGCTTTCCTCTCCAGAAATAGCAGCAATAAGGGGGACATTGAAAGCGCTCTTAAGGGTGCAACCAGGTGGGCATTCATCCTCAATGATCATTTCAATAAACCTCACTAGAGTTTCCACTGACCAAACCTCACCACTAAATCAATGGGGATTTGGACAGTCAGCTTCTACATATATTCCACAGATTCTAATAGATCAATTCTAACTGCAATTTAATTTGATATAGGAAGTCACAGTTAGATTAGGCCCTTTTGAATCAGTGGAACTTATGGAAAAGTTGACTCACTAAATCCCCATTGATTCAATGAGTCTACTCTAGTTGTGATTTGCTATTGAATTTTTACCCAATGTCATTGCTAAATCCCATCAATTATTTTGTGAAGCATAGGTTTTCAGCCTGCAGTGAATCTATTGTTGCTGTTGTGTTTCCACTTTCTCTCTTTCTGATTTGGAATTGTATTGCATGAAAAATCTTTAATTTTTTCTCTCCTCCTAGAACATTGCTGGTCATATCTTGAAAATATAGCTCAAGGTGTATACAGAGAGGCAGGGTGGGGAGTAAACACTTTTGCCACTGTCCTCTCACTAGTTTGCAGTGCTATTAAAAGAGGAATTGTTTCATTTTATAGTAATCTACAATAGTTCTAAGTGAAATGACCAAAGCTAGCATGCTCTCCTTCTTCCAAAAGACACCATCTGCAGAGAGCTAGTGAGATCCTCATGGTGGTTCTCTAAGTACAGTAGTAATGTTGCTGTGCACTTTTTCTTTTAAGTTTCACAATGTAACTTTTTTGCAGGCAAGCTATGAATCATGAGCATTGTGCTGGGCTTTTGAGGGATACTGAACCAGGCACAACTGACACTTAGCTACTCTCACTTTCTTGCCTCCTTTCTCCAGCTCCTTTGCTACTCTCCTATGGCAGTAAAAGCCAAGGTAGCTCAAGTCATGACATGGTTTCTTCCAGTCCCTTCTTTGCTATTGTCACAGAAGATATGAGCCTCATGTAACAGTAGACTAGGGGAAGGCACCATGTGGCTTTTGCCCTAGTTACAGAGGTGTTCTGAAATGATAGTGTCCCATCCTGCTAAGAAGGGAAAAGTGGTAGAAACAGGGAAGAGGTGTGAGCTGGGATATGTTCGGCACCTGTTCAACCACTGGAGGCTTCAGTACTGTCTTTGTCAGCCTGGAAACTCACAAACTTATATTATTCAACAAAGGAAGGCAGCCCATAGCAGGAAAAGGTTGCCCCACCTCTGCTTTAGAAGGACTAGGACAACACTGCTGGACATAGGAAATTTACATTGAAATTCACAGAACACTCTGAATTTGGTTTGGAATTATTGTTTTCTTTCATTTGTTTGTTTGACTTAGTATGCCACTAAACTTAATCTTAAGGTCTTCTCATATGGCGGGGGTTCAAAAGCTTTCCATGTTGCAGGCCGGTCATGCCCCCTCACACAGGTGAGTGGGCCTGGAGCATGGTTCATCCTCCCACTGCTTCCGCCACTTCTGGTTGCGGAATATTAAAGCATCAGACTTTTTGACCTGGCACTCCTGCCTCTGCAATGCCCAACTTTATGTACAGTTCTGCGGGATTGAAAGCTCTCCTGCTGTTAACAATTTAGTATTATCCGTCCCTTGTGGAGAGAAAGAAAAGACACCCACAGTGGAACTTATGATATTGACAAAATTGTTGCTTTTATTTACTGCTCTCCCTATATTTCTCAAAAGCAGAGCCACTTCCTCTCCCATGGTGAAAGCCCAAGAGTCTGAGTGAGACATGATGTTGGAGCAGACATATGGAAGAGTTCCGTCAATTCACCAAGAAAGAACATCAGAAATCTCAGTGCACAAAAGAGCAGAAGTGGGAGCTGAACATCAGCAGAAGTTCCTGAAGCAAAAACAAACAACAAAACCAAAAATGACAACATCAGTTCCTTTACATCAGTAAAGCCTGGCTGCTTGTACTCCATCAGCATCTCAAAGTTGTCAACGACCTTTGGTACTGATTTTCATTTCCAACAACACCTCAAGGCTGCTGTCATGTACAATAGCTTGGTCATATGCCTCACAATTGAACATGCACAGGGTCAGGCATGAGGTCCACGTTCCCTCTGCCCTGGCCTTTCAAATGAAGATTTAGAAGAGAAGTCTACTTTTTTATTATTAAAAAAGAATAACATACCTCAAGCTGTCTATTTCATGAAAATAAAGGTTCAGTTTGTTTCTACTTGGTGTTCATTCCTTTTCTTGAAGCTCTGGTGGTGGCATTTCGGTTTGCAGTTGCTCTGTGAAGCATGGCACCTAAAAGAAAAGAACAATAGATGTCATCCCCACCCCCCTCTTAGTCTGCAACTGGATAATACGTTCTCCCAGAACTTCTCTAATGTTCAATCAAAACTCAGTTCCCAACAGAGTTCCCTCTCCTTAAGATTGTGGCACATTTAAGGACCAATACATTTAACCACTACTCTAGGCGGTTTACAACAAGGATACAATCAAAATATATCAAGCAAACACAATAGAAGATCAGAATATCATAAATTTTAAACAAACCAAGTGATGACACATAAGCAACTAAGATGAGTTATAAAACCTACAGGTGCCCCTTCAATAATCTAAACTGCTCTGCAAATAAAAGTGCTAAGTCTAAGGTTCATTACAGTACAGAGAAAATGTCTGATGGGATAAAAACATTTTCAAAGATTTATGAAAAGCCAACCAAGTGGGGACAGCTCTGATTTCAGCTGCTAAATAATATCCAAGCCTAGGGGCCACAACTCAAAATGCACGATTTCTGTTAGAGGCTTTATTTGCCTCCTTCAGTTTGACCACTTTAAATTTCATCATTTGCATGCTGCTGGTATTATTTTATAAGAAGAGGGGCTCCTGCAGATAGTTTGACTAGTTTTGACAGTCAAGAAGAATTTGAGCTTGGCATAACTCTGTTCCTCTCTGTAGAGAGTAGAGAGCTTCCTTCCTCCTTCCTAGCGCTCTGCTGAGAAGATGTTGGGTCCAGTACTCAGAAGGTAGCCTCACTGCTTTTAAACAGAGTCCTTGCCCTTCTCCAGATTCAGAAGTGCCCAAACTCTGCCTGTTGGTTCACATTTCTGCAGGAAAAAACACAGTGGCTGAAATTCTGTTATTTAGCAGAGTAACTCATAATACAGTACTGTAGACCCACTGAGCACCATTGATTCAAATGTTCCCTCAGACCCATAAATTATACATGACATTTTTACAGTTTGGTGAGTTAGGACATACAGTGGTACCTCATACAATGATTTTAATCCATTTCATGGGGCTCATTGTTGTACGAAACAATTGCTATATGATACATGCATCGTATAGCGATTTTCCCAATGGGATGTACAACAATTTTCCCATTGAAAAATTGTTGTATGATTTTTTCCATAGGGAAAATTGTTATGCGGCATGCCATATCCCCCCAAAACCTAATTGTTATGCGATTTCGTTGCTATGCGGGGTGATTGTTGTATGAGGTTCTACTGTAATTATATCTTCCTTGCCTAAATCTTGCCTGTTTGGTTATTACAACACTTTTATACTGTATTGAGTTAGTCTGTTTTCTGAAAAGGTGATTTGTGTAAAACTGTTTGCATAAAACTTGTTTATTTCTCCTACCTAAAAAAACAGGCTGTGTTGTATGATCCCACCAGCCTAAATCCAAGTGCTACCACTAAGTAATACTAACTCACTGAATTGCTAGGAACTTAGCATGTCAATACTCATGCCAGTTTCATTGGTTCAATGTTTCTAGTCAAGCTGGGATTAAAATTTAGTGATCTGTTCAGACTGAGTAGCTGGAGCACCCAGTAAAGTGTCAGTACCCGTTCAGGAGGAGGAACGATCCTCCCATCCAAGCAGGAACTGACACTTTGAACAACTGAACAGTTCCCTGATTGTCTGTTTAGCAATGATCTCTAAAAAATTTTTTAAAGGAGTCACTTCCCCTGACCATTCACAGACAATCAGGGGAAGTGTTCATTTCCTGATATACCGAAGCAGCTCCTTAGCAGCTTCAGCATAATATTGGAAGTTTACATAGGAAGGAGTCAATTGAAAACTCTAGGGCTCACTTTTAACTTGTTCTCAGAGATTACATTCATTATGAATGGGCTCAAAGTGAGTGTCCCCGCCATCAGACCCACCCACCCCCCAATGAAAAAGGACTCCTCAGTGGGAAGGTTGATGTGGTCCAGTCTCCACAACATGGGGATGCTGTAACTTCAAGTGATTCTCAAGAGCTCCAACTGGCAAGCTTTATGCCCTTCTCTGGACATGCTCTGAGATCAGGCCATGTTTGTGATAGTGAAGTAATGATAAACAGATTTGTTTGTTAGAAAAATTGGAGTAATAAATCAAGGCTCCCCCCGCCCTACAACCCACTGATAACTACTTGGGAGGGACTAGCACCCACTTACTCTGCTTCCGAGCATGTTCTGCAGCTTGAGGAGCTGTCAGCATGGCAAAAGGATGGAGTGAGAGATTGCAAGGATGAATCCAGTGGCCCTGAAGGGTAAATATAATCACATACAAACTTGATTTTTTTTTTGTCTTGTATGACTTCACCAAATGTTAAGGAGCCTTCTTATTATACAGAATAGCCACTGGCACAGAGCTTGTGATATGTGCACTGATACAAGACTCCACATCATGTCATTAAGAAACAAACCTGTTCCAACACTGCTTAGTAGGCCTAAGCATGTAGCCATTGTTGCTTGGGTAATCAACTGGGAACTGGCTTATAGCCACCCTAATAGGGCTTTTGATGTGTATGTAATATTTAAGGGGTGGTTTTACCAGTTCCACTGCTCCAGGGAGCTTCCACAGCTTTAGTGTCTTGCACGGAAGACAAAGAAGGAGTCGCAGGAAGGACTAACACAGGTTTATTCATTGATGGTCAGCATGAACATGTGGTAATGGCGGAGATACCTCACATTATATACAGTAGTACAATACATTTGAACCTTGCTGCACGGTAGCTCATTGGCTGCTACCGGCGTGACGTCGTCCTGGTCACGGCCATCTTCAGTGGAGGATCAGTAGTAGTTTGCTATTGCGGGGAGTTCCCGCGGCTGCGGGTGATTTGAGGAATGAGAACCATGTGAGTTGAACACTCGCAGCTGCCCTCTATGGGCAGCTTGCTCGCGTTCCTTTACAGCTGTGTTACATTGTAATTGTGGTCAGGTTACATTCATACATTTCTTAAAGCAGCATTGTACAAGGTTACAATCATACATCTCTTAAGCAGCATTGTACATACATAACAACAGCTGAGTGAGGATTCAAATTCAGGCTTCCTGAGTCCTAGTCCATTCCACTGTCCACTGTACCATGCTGGGTACACTATAATTTTAAATGGATGACAAGCATGAAATCTCATTAGGATATAATACGCAACTACCCGTATCCAGATGTAGCTTATTAAATCTTTGCAATTTTTCACTTGGCACTCCTCTCACTAAGCAAGAGAAGGACCTTTGACACCCTCTAAATGGATATGAGCCTCAGGTCCGCCAGCACAGATCCAGGAAGAGCTTTGTGGTAAAAATAATTTTTTTGAGGGTATACAAGAGCAAAACCAAATTAGAAGATGGAGGAAGGAGCTCACTGGCCAATGAATAACAATAAAGGAGGATATAGCTGAGGAACCCAACCTCCCCTAGGAGGACCATGAATAGGCTGAAGGCCAGAGTCCCTAAATGCAAGACCAACATGCTCAAGTAGGGGCTGCTGGCAGACAAAAACATGCTGTGTGAACATGGAGAGATACAGAATCCAGCTCATTTACTGATCTGCTGATTACTGCCAGAAACATGCACCTATGAGGACTTAGGTTTGTCCAACCACAAAGCAAAGAAAGTGGCCTCATATTGGCAGTCCAGGGTTTGATTGGGACATGAAAGAAGAAGACGACTCGTTGAAAATTCACCCACTTTTATTTTGCTCCTGCCTAAACCCTAGTGCAGGGGTTTCCAAACTTTTTATGCCGTGGGCCTGGCCATGCCCCCAGACAGCTGAGCGGGCCAAACCACGCCTCCAGAAGTGGAAGTAAATGTGCCCGCTTCCATGTTTATGACAGTCGCAGGTGCATTTATGGCTCACATAACCATGTTTATGTATGCACGAGCGTGTTTTACGGCTGTTGTAAACATGCCTGCTTCCACTTCTGGGTGCGGTGGTAGGCCACATGAAATTGTGCCCCGGGCCGGGTCCAGCCCACAGGCTGTAGATTGGGAACCCCTTGCCTAGTGCAAAGCTGTCTGGATAATTTAGTGGTTAAGGGAGTACAATTTCCTGCTGTGCCTTTGAGGAGATGGACCAGCTTGTGTGGCTTTGGGCAAGCTGCACATTCTCAGGGCGTCACCAGAAGAAGGGACTGGTAAACCACTTCTGTGTATTCTCCACCTAGAACAGTGGTGGCAAACCTATGGCACGCATGCTGGAAGGGGCACTCAGAGCCCAATCTGTAGGCACGCATGCTGTCAGCCCAACACAGAGTTTGCCCCCGCCCCTCTGACCAGCTGCTCAATGGGATCGCTTCCTCCCTCTCCACAGCACAAAGTTCACCCCGCCCCTCTTCAGTGCAGATGGCAGCCTGATGAGTTTGGGCACTCGGTCTCTAAAAGGTTTGGCATTACTGACCTAGAAATAAGAACTGACTGCACATTTCAAAATTTAGTGCAGTATTTCTTGGTCACGCTAGATGGCAATCTAAGAGTGCTTCCAGGCAGGAGTTTCTTAGAGATATCTGATCAACGCACTCCAGCTTGCTGCTAAAAGTTGCATTGGAATTGACTTTCCATGTTACTGGGCTATCATGATTTTTATTCTAGGCACACTTTTGTCTATGCAAAATTCTAGGTGTGATATAAGTGTGTGGGGAGGCAAAAGATCATTACTCTGAACCTTACTCAAACCTTTTTTTAAAAAAAAATAATCAACTGTTACAATTTTTAATCAATTATTTAATTTAGACGGAAACATCCATTTGTCAAAATAACTATTTCCCAACTACATTGAACACTGGGACAATCTGAGAACAAACTGTAGAGAATTCTTTCTGTTAAAAGAATGATAACAGGGACAAGTAGAAGGTTTTAAAAGTCATTTTAAAAATTAGTGGTAAAATGATCTTTGATTTGAGTGCTCTTGTATTTAAGAATTGCAAAAAAAAAAAGCCTGCATTAAAGGTTTGATTTTAAAATATAATTAAATGGCACCTACTAGAAAGAATAGCATGGACATGTGAGTAGCAATAACTTTAGCTGTTCAAGGCCTCATAAAACATGTTAAGAATTTGTCTCTACAAACCATAAGAATATTTGCCATTATCTGTGGGAAAACAGAAAAAAATAATGTATCCCAGAATAAGAACTATGTGGAGAAGGAAAAAAGATATAATCCAAATGTAATAATCTTCATACATTGGTAGCCATTTTAGAAATGTCGAGGCAATCGATTATTATTACAGTATTTGATCCATCTGTTTTACAGTTAAAAACTCCATTGAAATGTCCACCTTAACAATATATCCTTCTGCAAAAACTTATTAATTTATTCTGCACTGTTTCTATGAAAGCTAGCCTTTGTTTGATATGGATCACAAAAGCAAATACATATAAACATGCCGCTGAATATTAAGTGTTTCAACATTAGAAATCTATCATCCTTGTACTTAAGAGCGTTGGACTAAAATGGCTACCAACTTTTTTTATCATTATGGGATGTTCTACCTGATTCCATTTATATTAAAATATTTTATAGCCTTTTAAAAATATGAGTCATCTGTGCCCTTTTTAAATATCCCACTTCTCTCCAAGGTTAGCTATAATTACTATGATCTTTTGAACAGACAGGAATATTTCCATGTTGTTATATCTTGTTTGCAATATCACCCTCAATTGAATTTGTAGTGTTAAAGTAGAGTTTGGAAAAGTTCCACTTTCAGTCATGATGCCAAGAGTATGTTGGAAGTCATGTGTATTTAAGGTGCCCAGTCTGATGTAGTGGATAGAATTATGCCCTAGGACTCAGAAGACCTGGTTTCAACCATGAAAACCTACTAGAGGGGTTGGAGTGGAAAAAACGCTCCTTAAATCTTTCACCTCGCCTCCCCCCACCCCCATGATGGTCCTATTAGGATCACTGTAACTCATTCTGACTTGATGTCATAAAATATGGTTTTGTATATGGTCATTTCAACAGTATGTGAATAATGATATCCTGTCAGAAACACAGAAAACTGCCTTTCTGTTAAGTTCTACCTTCAAAGTCCTTGTTCTGATCAAGATTATTTTCTCTAATTAGGTCCTTAAGCATTCATTTCCCCCATCATATGTTACCCAGTCCCTTTTATTTTCTAGTTCAGGTTGCCAGGGCTTGAACTCAAAATTAACTGGAAATGGACAAACACCATATGTAACTATACCCAGGATATGACAAGTGTTGCTTTTGAAATTGCAACTTACTAAATACTTTAGCCAACCTGATCACCATTATGTTGAGTGGGGTCTTTTGTCACTTGTAGCGCCCCCCCCCCCCAATGTACTCTCAAGATTAAAGTGAAATTAACTCAATAACATACAGTACAGTAAGTAGGAAATTGGATCAAACCTGATTATCAATAGATTAACACCAGGTCACTAGACACAATGAAGCCTATAAAAAACTTGGCAATGTTGATAAGTTACTGAAAAGTATGTAACTTACTTTTGCAGAATTATGCCAGTGTGTTGCAGAAGGTCCAGTGCTATAAATCCCAATGACATCTTCAACTGGAACGGTATTCTGCAGATACAGTTATATTGGTTAGAGTTGTTTTTGAATGTCTTTCATCTTTTCCTAACAACATTTTCCTGTCAATGCTGTCTGATTGGCAGTAGTAGGAACCCTCTTTTGGAAGAGCCACACAACAGACGCATGTATACAAAGTTCTCTATCACTATTTATAATTCTTCCTTCATGTCAATTTACATTTATGTTGAATCCTACTCTCTTTTACTATGGTGTCCCCTGTTAAGCAACTTTCTAGATAGTCTATATTCGATATCAAGCCTCATTAATTTCAGACTGAGTTTTAAAAGCCTCTGCTAGCTTCTCAGTCAAAAGCTTGCTATTTAACATCTTCCTTTCTAAATACCGTGTAGGTGCTTCTATTGGTTTATGTTTGAGCTGAACACTTGTTATTGTTGGAGCATAGCCAGATATATGAATTTGACCAACAGAAGCTTGACCATTTGTTCCTTAAAACACAGTGGAAAAAGCAAAATCTAGTATACAAAATGGGAATCTGTTGGAATAAAATATATAATCCCTGTAATCTCCCTGGATCTAGAGAGAACACACACCAGAGATTTTGCAGTGTTCTTGTCCCAGTGCTCCAGAAAACAACTCCAATCCATTGGAGGATACAACACAGCATTCTAGACCTTCTGCAACATAGCTTTGGCTAAAATCCGATTTTGCAGCTATGTGGGCGTTAAGTCAATGTTACACCTACAGTACCTAAAGTACCATGAAGAACTTCAACCATCACATTGTCCAATTATGCAATCACCTTGCACAGCTCTTGTTGTTGGGCAAAATATTTACAATTGTATGATGTTACGTTATATCTTGATGAACTGGATTTGGGCCACTGTTTTCTGAAATCCCATTTAGTTTAGTCAACTTTTTATGGAGAAAGTGCTGCTGACCCATATTAAGACAGGGGCTTTTGGAGGTGGCAGAAGGCCATGAAGACTGTAGTTTGAATGTTTCCAACGTTTTCATAGTTTCTGCTTTATTACCTCTTGTTATTGTTATGTGCCATGAAGTCACTTCTTGCTTACTAAAAATAACAATAGTGTGCGATTAAGTTCAATTCAGACTTACTGATACTTTCAAGGGTATTCGAGGTAGAGAATACTCAGATGTGGTTTACAATTCTCTTCTCCTGAGGGCACTCCGCAGCTATATAACTACAGCTTCCCAACTTCCCATGCTTTAAACAACCATCCTGCTCTGCTCCCAGATACCTAAACTAAGAGCTATTCAGCCAACTATGGTTCTTACTGCGATCCTAAAAATTACTGACTTCCAAAAGATTTTATCATCAACAGACCTGCTCAGCTCTTGCAAACTCAAGGTCACGGCTCCATTTATACTAGAGTCACTTCCTTTACTTTTTCATTTTCAGTTCACATAACGTCTTTGAATGGGAATCATCCCCTATAAAATATTTGGTTTCTTTTATCTCTGTTGTGATGAGTGAAATACAACAATCTGTTCAGAGTCCTTTTCTGCATACATTCTGGTAGAAGCAGAGCCCCACTGAGCTCTATTTTGAAAGAGCACATATTGTTTTACATTATTTTCCTTAACTGCATAATATTAAAAGATAGTAATTATATTCCTTGATCTAGAACAGGAGTTCTTAACCTTTTTAAGCCAGGGGGTTGGGTCACGCTCCCTCAGACAGTTTCGGGAGCCGGATAGCCATTTTGCCCTTCCTCCATCATATGGCACTTCCTGATGTGGTGGAGGTGGTGTTGGGCCTAAGTGGCAAGATCTCATAAAGTAATGGACAAATCATGGATTTTATTTGAATTAGCTATTTTTGCTTCTAAGACGTTATTTGTGGTTTCTCCCACCATTATGGTTAAGTTACTCAGTTTATCAATCTTATCTTCCATGGGCTTCAAGAGTGCTTTGCATTCTTGATTTCATCTATTTTTAAGCTCTGTCTTTGAATGGTCTTGAAAGGTCTTGCAAGAAAGTTGAGCCTTATGTCTCTTTTGGTTTCCCTCCTGCTATTTCAGTAGGAATCTTTTCCAATGCATTCATCTCTCCTTTGCTTTCAGTTGACATTGAGCAAAAGAAAGTATGCAAGAATTTGACTTTGGGATTATGTTGTGTATGCAAGGATACTGTTGCTTTAAGTAAATGAATGTAACCAGCCCCACATCACAATGTATCACAGCTGCTAAAAGAACGCGAGCGGACCGCCCATTCAGGGCGGATGCGAGCGTTCATACTCACATGGCTCAATCCCCAAATCACGGACAGCCGCGGGAACTTCTCCGCATGAAGAACTACAGAAGAGGGGGGCGTGCCTCTAGTCGACGCCCCCAACGGTGGCAGCCAATGAGCCACCGTGCAACCAGATTCAAATGTGTTTCGTTACTGTATTTAATGTGATGTACCTCCGCCATTACCACATGTTCACCCTGACCATCAAAGAATAAACCTGTGTTAGTCCTTATTGCGACTCGTTCTTTGTCTTCCGTGCAAGACACCAAATTGGCGACGAAGGTGGGATTATGGCGAATCCCAGAGTCAAGACGTACCAGTTCGACGTCAGCGAGCCTGAGCAGTGGGAGCTCTACGAGTGCCAGTTTCGGCACGCAATGGAAGCAGCCGGCGTCGACGACGACGCGCTGATACGCTCCCACTTCCTGGCCCAGGTGGGACCGGCCACGCTGCGCATCCTAATGAACTTGGTGGCGCCAAAGAAGGTTGAAGCCGTGCCGATCGACCAACTCCTGGAGCTGCTGAGCACACTTCCAGCCCCCAGTCTCGATTTTTCCGGCCCGGGTCGCGTTCCATCGGCGGGACCAGCGCCCGGGCGAGTCCGTGTCCGACTACGCAGCGGCCCTCAGGCTGGCGGCTGTGCACTGCAAGTGGGACGATCTGAACCAGGCCCTGCGAGACCGCCTGCTGTGCGGCCTGCGGGACGAGGAGCTACAACGGAAGCTCATGACCCGCGACGAGCACCTCTCGTTCAATGAGGTGTTGCGAGAGGTGCAGGCGGCTGAGGCGGCCAGGAGCGGGGTCAAGGTGTTCAAGGCCCGTGGCACAACGTCCGAGCGGGCCAAGTCCCCTGTCCAAGCGGCCCGGCGGACTCCGGCGAAGGCAGCCTGGCGGGCACCGAAGTCGCCCGCCGGCACTCCAGAAACCTCCGACGACTCCTCCGCAACGGCAGATTCCTACACCAGCGACGACGACGGCGTCCAGAAGGTACGGAAGCGTGGGGAGCGGCGGCAACACCGAGAGCGGCAAGACCGCCACTGCGACGGCTGTGGCGCGGCCCACGACCGCACGAGGTGTCCTTTCCGCAAGACCGAGTGCCACAACTGCGGTCGAAAGGGACACATCGCCCGAGTATGCAGGCGCGGGCGAACCGAGGACAAAGGCGGCTCCAGTCATCCCCAGCACCACCAGCGGAAGGCGGCCGGTTCCAGGAAGGTTTCCACCGTCCACGGCGAGGACGGCGTGCGCCGCGTGGCCCTGGAGCACCGGCGATTCTACGTGGAGGTACAGTTGCAGGGGCGCCCCGTAAAAATGGAGATAGACTCAGGGTCGTCCTACTCTATACTGTCCCAGAGGGAGTACATGCGCATTCCCCCAGAGGCTCGGCCCAAGCTGCGGGCCATGCGGTCCCATTTGCGGGACGTTCAGGGAAATGGGATCCCGGTGTTGGGGGTGGGGAAGTTCAAGGTGAAGTTCAAGAATTTCTCCGAAAGACTGCCCCTAGTGGTCCTCAAGGGGGGGGGAAGTGTTGCCTCCTAGGAACGCAGTGGTTTGCTCCCCTGGGAATAGAACTGTCCGGCATCCACGCCACTGAGACTGACCCAATGCAGGACGTTTGCAATGCACACCCGGACGTTTTCAAAAAGGGGCTCGGTACGTACAGGGGGCCCCCAGTTTCATTCGAGTTGGACCCAGAAATCCGGCCCATCCGCCTTAAGCCAAGGAGGGTGCCTTTCGCACTCAAGGACAAAATCGAGGCGGAGCTGGACAAATTGGTGGGGCAATGGATTTTGGTTCCAGTTGATTCGGCCGAGTGGGAGACGCCGATTGTAACGGCCCTTAAATCAAACGGGGAGGTCAGGATTTGTGCAGACTATAAATGTACGATTAATAAGGCCATTCGGCCAAATGCATACCCGGTACCCGTGGTCAGCCACCTGCTGGCCACACTTCATGGGGGGAGGTGTTTTGCCAAGTTAGACCTGGCCCAAGCCTACCAGCAACTCTCAGTCACCCCAGCCGCTGCCGCTGCGCAGACCATCGTGACGCACAAGGGGGCATTTAAGGTAACGCGCCTTCAGTTCGGCGTGAACTCGGCCCCCGGGATCTTTCAGTCCCTCGTGGAACGCCTTTTAAAGGGGCTTCCAGGAGTTCTACCATACTTCGACGATGTGCTGATAACAGCGGGGAGCGAGGTAGAACTAGCGAAAAGACTAGATGGGGTTCTCTCGGTTTTCGAGAAAGCGGGGCTTCGCCTAAGGAAGGACAAGTATGTGTTTTTTTGCGAGGGAGGTTGAGTTCCTAGGTTTCAAAGTAACCCCAGAAGGGATCAGACCCTCAGAGTCCAAGGTTGCGGCCGTACAGAACGCCCCTCGCCCCACCGCAAAGCCGGAGCTGCAGTCGTTCCTGGGGCTCCTTAACTTTTATCATTCATTCCTGCCGAGGAAAGCATCGGTTGCGGAGCCACTGCACGCCTTACTAAAAAAGGACGCGGTTTGGCGGTGGGGGGACAAACAAGAGAAAGCTTTCCGAGAACTGAAATCACTCCTCTCCTCAGACGCGGTCCTAACACATTTTGACCCAAGGAAGCCAGTAGTACTAGTATGCGATGCATCCCCGGTGGGGGTGGGGGCGGTCCTGTGCCACGTGTTAGAGAGCGGGCGGGAGGCCCCGGTGGCATATTACTCTAGGTCCCTTTCAAAGGCTGAGCGCAACTACGCGCAAACGGATAGGGAGGCCCTGGCCATAATTGCAGGGACCAAAAAATTCCATGATTTTCTATACGGCCGCGAGTTTACGGTAGTGACGGATCATAAGCCGCTTCTGGGAATCTTCACTACCGGCAAACCCACTCCCCAAATACTGTCCCCCAGGATGTTGAGTTGGGCCATATTCCTCAACGCCTATCAGTACGAGTTAGTCTACCGCCCAGGTAAGGAGATCTCCCACGCGGATGCACTGTCCCGGTCTCCCCTCCCTGGCATGGGGGACCCGGCATGCGAGGTAGAGCAGGACCACCAGGTTATGTTAATTGAGTCCCTCGACTCACTCCCCATTGTTCCGGCCGACCTCGCCAAAGCCACGGCGGCCGACAAGATCCTAGCCCAAGTTAGCTCATGGGTGAGGAAAGGGTGGCCCACTACTCCCCCAGAGGAACCGTTCAAGCCGTTCTGTAGGCGCAGGGTAGAACTTTCCCTGGAAAGGGGCTGTCTACTCTGGGGCCAGCGGGTGGTCATCCCAGAAAAGTTAAGGGCAAGGGTGCTGAAGCTACTGCACACCAGCCACCCAGGGATCGTGCGGTCCAAGGCCCTAGCGAGAAGCTTCTTTTGGTGGCCACAGATAGACGCGGACATAGAGCGCCTAGTGGGCACGTGCGAGAGCTGCCAGAGCTTCCGGCCCGAGGAGCCCCAGCTACCCCATAGAGAGTGGGACACGGCCCGCGGACCGTGGCCCCGTATCCATGTCGACTTCGCGGGGCCCTTCCGTGGGGCAACGTTCCTACTGGTTGTCGACTCCTACTCCAAGTGGTTGGAGGTAATCCCCATGAGCAGCACTTCCTCCGCGACAACGATAAAGCAGTTGCGTAAACTCTTTGCGTGTTTCGGCCTGCCAGACGTCCTCGTGAGCGACAACGCAAGTTGCTTCACGTCGACCGAGTTCCAAACCTTCATGGAGAGGAACGCAATCAGGCACATCACGGCTGCCCCATTCCACCCCGCCACAAACGGCCAGGTAGAGCGCCAAGTGCGCACTACGAAAGACGCACTGCGGCGCATGGGCCCCGGCAACCTGAACCTACACCTGTGCCAGTTCCTAATCAGCTACAGGACCACCCCCTTAGCTTCAGGATTCTCCCCAGCCGAGCTGCTTATGAAGAGACGCCCGGCAACGCTGTTTGACCGGATGGATCCGTCCAGGGTGGAGGATGAGGGGAGAAATATAAATTTAGGGGGGGGGGGAACTCCAAGAACTTTGCCACAGGGGACCTGGTTTACTGTAGGAACTACGCGGCCTCCGGGCCGGCGTGGGTACCGGGGTCGGTCATCGAGCAGATAGGACCAGTGTCCTACAGGGTAGAGACTAGCTCAGGGCTGCTGTGGAGACGGCACGCCGACCAGCTCCGAAGAAGGGTCACCAGTGAGGGGAAATCAGCGTTAGGGTCCTCCCCCACCCGCATTACCCAAGGGGGAGACACGGAGGCGCACGAGGGCGAAATTAAAGAGAGGAATCAGTTTGTCCCCGACTATGACCAGGAGCACGAGTTTGACTATGATTTGTCGTACCAGGGGGAGTTAGCGGAGTGGTCCCCCACCCGTCCTAGCGAGAAGAGGGGTTTCAGTTCAGCCCCTGGTACCTCCAGTCCCCGCAACGCGGGCATGCTAGAGTACACCATAGTCCCGGCCCCCAAGAGACAAGCGCCGCAAAGACAGGCAGCCAGCGGAATCTCGCCAGCCGCAAGTCCCCAGACCCCCGAACAGGCAGCGGGAGACAGCGGGTCCACGAGGGTCTCATCGTCAGTCCCGAAGTTCGTGCTAGGGGGGTCCCCGGGGCCTGCAGGCGGTAGACAAGGGTTCACTTCCCAACTGTTCATTCCATTCCCGTCCCCACAGGCAAGGTCACCGCAACCTCATCACAGAACCACTAACGAGTCCCCACCTTACATTGCAGGACAAGACCGCGCGGGACCAGGAGCCACGGGCTCCCCTGTGTTAGGGCAAGCTGACACGCGCCCCAGGCGCACGTGCGGGAAGCCACAATGGTTAAGGGACTTCGTCCCATCCTAGGGGGGAGGGATGTTGTGTATGCAAGGATACTGTTGCTTTAAGTAAATGAATGTAACCAGCCCCACATCACAATGTATCACAGCTGCTAAAAGAACGCGAGCGGACCGCCCATTCAGGGCGGATGCGAGCGTTCATACTCACATGGCTCAATCCCCAAATCACGGACAGCCGCGGGAACTTCTCCGCATGAAGAACTACAGAAGAGGGGGGCGTGCCTCTAGTCGACGCCCCCAACGGTGGCAGCCAATGAGCCACCGTGCAACCAGATTCAAATGTGTTTCGTTACTGTATTTAATGTGATGTACCTCCGCCATTACCACATGTTCACCCTGACCATCAAAGAATAAACCTGTGTTAGTCCTTATTGCGACTCGTTCTTTGTCTTCCGTGCAAGACACCAAAGATTATATGGAATTAGCATAGATTTCCTTGTTTTTTATGGAGGAGATCTGCCTTTTTAAAAAAAGCCAAACAGATGCTTTAAACAACCATCCTCAAAGTCAGAGCTCTCATACTATTTCCTATTTCCTTTATGAGTCTTGCTTTTAGATGTGCTCATACACATCCTCCTCATCGGCTGCTACTTGTATCCGAGTATACATTTCCCCATGAAAATTATTTTCATAGCTGTTGGACTTTTAAAGAAGAATGACAAATAGGAAAAATGCCATTGGCATGAGTTTGTTTAAGGTGGATCCCAGCTTGCCATGAAGTGACCTACACAGTGTGATCACGGAGCCCTTTCCTGCAGCACATATGAAATGAGACATGCAGGATTTAACACTGGGACTGCAATGGACTGCCACACCCTTGAGAATATTAACAATCTTGGTTTTCAGTGACATTTCCTCTATTGAGGGGGCCATCACCCCACCTACAGGGGCTCATCCGCCTGTAGCCATTGGCCCCTTTAGGTAGTCAGGTTACCGTATTTACCGGCATAAAAGACGTGTCAGAGTATAGGATGCATCCTGTTATTACCAAAATAGCCCACTAGAGGCCACTATATACAGTACAAGACACACTCCATTTTTCCAGTGTATTTTAAGGGTGTGGGTGGGTCTTATACACCAGCAAATAGGCTATCTACCTCTTTCCAACAGTCAGCATTGAGTCGCTGGCTGTACGGTCTACTCCATTACCACAGTGGGATATCTGGCCAGACATACACCTAATTGTGCACAGAATCCACCAATGTTTGGCTTTGAAAAATCTCGCTGATTTTAACCAAGCAATTTAAATACATGCTTAACTTCCATAACTGAAACCATTAGGCCTTAAAATAATTAAATGGGGCTTCATGAGTTAAGTTCATCATCTCCTGCTAGGCAAGCATTATACTGCTTACACTTTCCTGGTTCAAAGATCTCACAGCATTTCTCAATGCTTCCTATACTAATTAGGTTTCTGATTAGATCACAGTGATCCATGAAGAATGGAAGAAACTCTATTGCTTTACTGGCACAGAACTCTAACAAAACCTTAGTTTCCTCTTTAATGACTCTGAGAAAATATGTGAAAGGCATGGAACTCATGTTTTAATTTACCATGTTCTCACTGATCCCAGTGTGCCTGCTCTAGTTGAGATTTACAGTTGGATTAAGATGATACAGAACAGTCTAAACGTCACACTCTACATTTTTATAGAGATTCAAGGTCAGTTTGGTATTCCATGGAGCCTGATCTCTCGGAATGATTGGGAACTGAGAAAAATGTATGGATGAAATGCACAATATGTGGTGTCATCTAATCAGGATCTGTCATTGGAAAATGTTGCCTGAAGAATAATGTGCATGCTAATAAAAGAAAAAATTCTGAGTAAAGATGCAATTGGTGCCATGACCGTCTCAAGAAATTGTAAAGCAGCAAGAAGCAGGATTATTGCTTCTTGTTTGATATCTTTTTGCATTGACATGAGACACAGTGATAATGCACCTCTGAGATGGTTTCCTGACATATAGCCTGAAATTCTGTTGTTTAGCATAAATCTAATCTAAAGTAGGTGCACTGGATCAGTGGGGATTTGTTGATTCAAGTTTTTGAAAGTTCAAATTGGCTTACAACTAGAATTGGCCAATTTGAACTAATAAAATTTATGGAGGAGTTAACTCACCAGGATTCTTCTAGTGTCTAGTTACATTAGCCAAGATCACAGTATCTTTGAAATAAAAAATGCTCCTGAGCAGAGATCCATGTGAAACAAAGTATTCTATACCACAGTATTTAAATGAAGTGATATACCATTAGCATTCCAGCATATGACGATAAAATCATAGCTTCCCTCTCAATTCGGTTGGGATACACATGTCGATGATACAATGGTCGTTTCCTATGTAAATCAAACAAAAGAGAGAACAGTTAGTTAAATTTACCTAACTGCCAGTTTGGTAACAACTCTCAATAAAATTGGGGGGGGGGGACCCAAAACAAAACTAATATGACTCATTAGCAGAATAGTATGAAAGGAGTGTGGAATCTGTTCTGTAGTCTTCTTCAGATTGTTGTCGACTGCAACTCTGTATCTGAGAACGCAATTTTTCCTGAAGCAGGAAAAATGTCACTGGGATGAATTTGTTTAAGGTGATCCCATCTTGGCACAAAGTGACCCACACACTATGACTATGGAGCCATCTCCTGCGGCACACATTAAGAGAGACAATAAAGGGCATTTCCTTTAAAAAATCTTTTCCTTTAATGTCTCCAGATGTCATGAAGGCTAACCAGCCGCCTATGCGAACAATAGGCTCAGATTCCTCTTGATACTTACATCTTTCAACTCAACAATTAAGAGCTCTGTATCAGAAGGCTGATGCAAGGATGAAGGAGACCATTATCCTGTCAGCCTTGTACAATTTTACTTGGATTTATACCAGGGTTCCTCAAACTTTGCTCTCCAAATGTTCTTTGACTACAATTCCCAGAAACCTTGATCAGCAGGTGTGGTAACTTGGGCTTCTGGTAATTGAAGTCCAAGAACTTCTGGAGAGCCAAGTCTGAGGAACCCTGATTTATCTAAATCTATACCTATAAAATGGTGTGTTAACCGTTGGAATGTGACAAAGGATGTTGCACCAGGCCCCACTAGCCCCGTCCAAGCCTCTGTTCACTCGCCCAAACGGGGTTCGCAGGTAACTGTCAGGTTGAAATTTTTGGCCTGGGGGCAGGAGCCCCCCAGACGCAAACAAAAAAAGGGAACTTAAATTCCCAACGTTCCTTGCGCCGCACCGCACCATAGCCAATCAGGCTGAGCGGCATGGCAAAATGAATGTTCAGAAACACGCCGCAGCCAATAAAAAAAACCGCAGGAAAAAAACCGCTGCAGTAACCAAACACGCACAGGCAAAACTATAAGCCCCAGCATTCTGCGCGCCATTAGCATGCAGAACGCTGAGGCAGCCGGCGCGCGGAAAATAAAAGTAAAAAAACCCCGCCGCCGCTGCCCTTCCTTCACATGGGCCAGCCAGCATGGCCCGCAGAAAATAAAGCCCCCCCTGCTGCCGCTGCCCTTCCTTCCCACAGGCCAGCCAGCATGGCCCATGGAAAAGAAAGCCCCCCCCACCGCTGCTGCCCTTCTTTCCCACAGGCCAGCCATTGAGCCTGGCCCGTGAAAAAAAAAGACCCCCCACCTGGCTTTTCCTTTCCATGGGCCAGGCATTGAGCCTGGCCCGTGGAAAAGAAAGACCCCCCCCCCAAAAAAAAAGTAAACACAAAAACACAAACCAAAAACACTCAAAATCAAAAATACAAAAAGGAAACACAAAAACAGGCAAAAACAAACAAGAAAAAACACACAGAGCCCCCCCAACCCAAAATAACCCCCCCCCCCCAAAAAAAAATTTAAAACCAGAGAGCTTACCATGAGACAACTTCACTCCATGAAGACCGGAACTCAACTGAGAAAATAAAGAAAATACTTACCAGAAGCGACACCCAGAGGACAGAAGAGAAAAATTGTAGAGAGGAAGAAAAGCTCACCACCCCCACCCAGAGGCCACAAGAGAAAAAACATTCAAAATATTGAAACTAATAAGATTAATTCTCAAATTAATCAAATAAGTTATCAAAACATTCAAAAATATTCACACTAATCTCAAAAAATACCAAAAAAACCCCAGAAATCATTTTTCACTCAAAAAACCAAAAAACCAAAACCGAAAATAAAAAATGCATAAAAATAAAGATTTAAAAAACCAAAATTAAATTTTAAATTAAAAAAATAATTTACATTAAATTAATTAAAATAAAATAAAAATTGCATAAACATAAAACAAAAACCTTCCAAAACCAATTTAAAGAGCCCAGCACTGAGGAAGCCGGCGCGCAAAAAATAAAAATAAAACACACACTGGGAGCGCAAGTCTGCCGCAGGACTTTCAACACCATTTAAAACAGCCCAGCACCATTGGTTCAAGAAAAAAAAACGAAACACTTTACTATCCAACACCGCCGGGCATAATATGCTAGTATATATATATAATAGAGGTGTACGTTTGTGGGTCCAGTATAGAAATCCACACCCCTGGACCAAGCCCCCCAAAATGCACCACACACATACCATGAGTGTGGGGGGCCTGGACTGTCGGTGTCTGGACTGCCATGGGGGGCCCTACACCCTACAAATTGAAAAAACAAAGAACTACGCATCCCAGCAGCCACTGCGACTTGCTGCAGCCAATCGGGTAGGGCCAGCATGAGCGTGGGAGAGGCGGGGCTATAGCAGCACAGCCACTACACCAATGGCCGCCACATGATGAGAACATGGCCGTGGGGTGATCCTGAGAGCACATGGCTGCAGCGGGTGGGTTGTTGCCCTAGGAACCCTTGCACCGGGAGTGGAGTGCACGACGCACCTGAGGCCACCAGGAACACCCCAGCATCCGGTGCCTGGGTAGACGCCCCAGATGAAGAGGCCTGCGGCAAAGACGCCACGGCCGAGCCGGCGCGGCCGCCCATGGTGGTGGCAGACCCGGCGTGCCGAGCACAGTACTCAGCACAGTACCGATGTGCGGCAAGAGTAACAGGCCGACTGTTGAACCTGTGAGGCCTGGGAGCCCTCGGTGGCAGCCGCGGGGATGCAGGTGTCAGAGACTGGGCAACCTACCTGGCGGTGGTCAGGAACCCTGGCAGGGCCCCCGGTAGCGGGGTGCCATGACAGGCTGCAGAGCGAAGCCGGGTACCAAGCTAGTACTATATAAATAGACATTTAGATCTGCAGAGTTTAGCAAATATCAGACAGCCGTGCTTGTTGTATAAACAAATACAGTACATTGAACAGTACTCGTTTCCTCTTTTCTTACCCTTTCCCCAAAGACATCTGGATCTCAGAATTGCTGAGCCAAGGTAGAGCAACATTTATGGCCAAATCATAGTGAACCTGAAGTAGAAAACAAAGAACAACTATGTATAGTAGTTTCAAACAACATCAGTTCTTCAAATCATAGCTCCAACATGTAGTATTGATTCACAGGTTTGTGTCCTGCATTTGAATTATCTTTACCTTTCTGAGAGTTTGGGGAAAGCAGATTTTTGGCATATTGATTCAGTGCATTTGTGAAATAATTATAGAAACAGGAATTAACTTTCCAAGAAAGTTCTTCTGTCTCAGTTTGTTTAGCATGTAACTGGTGCATTTATAAAACAAAGCATCCCTTTAAAAAAAATGGAAATCTACCTCTACACCCACAATCCTGCCAAATCATCTTGACTGTGGTGAAAGCAGGGAGATGATTTATTTTTCACACTGTAACAGTACGGTGAATGTGATAGCCCAGCTTGAACAATACATGTCCTTCAAGATAACCACCTTGAGTCCTCTCATGGAGAGAATGGTAACCTATAAAGGAGACTGACTGACGGACTCAACCAAGCAACAAACAAAACTGGAATTCCATCACAATCATAGTTTAAAAAAATCTAAATTCTTGCAAGAATATTTGTATCTCTTACTGAAGCATTACAGTATTTGTTGAAACATTGGCAGCTTAGTAATAACTCTCAATAAAATAAGAAGCCTAACATGACTCTTTTGAAGATTGGTCTCACAGGACTGTGGAATTTGATTTTTAAAAGGGCACGCAATAAATAATATCAATAAAGGAAGGTACTGCACAGCCTGTCGGCACTGCTCCGCCCACACCGTCCCACGTGGTGTGACCATGTGCTGGCACTCTACCCTGATTTACCCTTGATTAATTTTCTGCTAGCCACCCCGGGTCTCATCAGTTAGTGGAACGGTGGAACTTTCAGAATGCCCAGTGCATTGGCCTGGCTTTGGTAGCTTCTGGGCTGGTGTTATGTATGCATGTACAATGTTACTTTAAATATATGAATGTAACCAGTCCACAATCACAATGTATCTCAGCTGTTAAGGAACGCGAGCAAGCCGCCCATAGAGGGCAGCTGCGAGCGTTCAGTCTCACATGGCCCACATTGCCCAAATCACGAACAGCCGCGGGAATTTCCCCACATGATCAGGAGCTACAGAAAACAACTGCAGAAGAGAGGCGTGACCTGGGCGAGGCCACGCCGGTAGCAGCCAATAAGCTACCGTGCAACAAGATTCAAATGTATTGTGTTATGGTATATAATGAGATGTATCTCCGCCATTACCTCATGTTCATACTGACCATCAAAGAATGCCACGCCGGTAGCAGCCAATAAGCTACCGTGCAACAAGATTCAAATGTATTGTGTTATGGTATATAATGAGATGTATCTCCGCCATTACCTCATGTTCATACTGACCATCAAAGAATAAACCTGTGTTAGTCCTTCCTGCGACTCCTTCTTTGTCTTCCGTGCAAGACACTAAAGCTGGCCTATAGTAGATTATTGGGTGAGAGAAGTGGCTCCCCAGCTTCTCTGTATTAGCTGGGTAAAGGGTGGCTCTATAAATGAAGTCAGTTTCCTTTGACTCCTGTAAGTAAACGCCGTCTTCCCTATCACCTTGCTGCACTGGGAAGAATAGAAGGTGAATGAGTATGTCCTTCTGAGATACTTGGGTGCCAAGTTGTAGCCCTGTGCCTTCTTTGAAGTTTCCCCCTTCACTTTGTCCCCTTTCAACTTAAAGGGCAAAGGCTGGCCTGCTACCCTTCTTCTCAGGACTTCTGGTTTCCAAGTCTTTGGAGAGTAAAGGAATAGTCACTTTGTTTAGAGTTTGTTAAATTTCTTGTCTCACCTTCAACTCTCAATTTCCTATTTGCTTTGAAGAAACACACGCTTCATCAGCATAGGATCTCTTTATTAGCAAAAAAGCTATTTTCTATAAAATAGGCATTTGAACAACATTTAAAAACTTGCTTCTTAAAATCCTGTCTCTCTCCTCTGAACATTCAATGAGTGCAAGAAAGAAACATAATAAATTCAGCTTTCATATCTACCTGTTTTCTCTGGCTAATTGGCTTCTTGGATTGGGCCATACACCCCCATGAAGTTTCCATTTGGCATCAAGTCATTGGCATTTTGATGAGGCATCTCCCTTCATCAGAGCTGTGAGCTTCTCAGCTTTCTCCTCCCCCCAGCTAGCCATGGGCTGTCAGCTGCTTGTGTATTTTATAAGATTCTGAGCCAGACTATCTCCGTCATTTATCTTATGACTAATGATATAGATTGTTTACATTTATGTGCCAGACTGGGCCAAATATGGTACATCTCAATGCATGGATGCCCTAAGGCAAGTGTACATTGAACTCCCCCTCCCATCTAGTGGATGAGATCACATATACATTGCTTCTCTCTTCCCCCCTCCTAACTGTGAGTTTGAGGAGAAAAGTTCGACTAATTAAATTCTTTCAGGTTACTTGCCAAGTACAGTCGGTATGCTTATGCCAACTGTTAGAAGATGCTGGATTCTCAACCTTTAAGCAAAATGATTTCTATAAACTGCAACTAGGCCCTTAGTACATGTTGTCTAGGTCCTAACATAAAGGATTATTTGACACAGCCTATATTTCTTAGAGCCAAGGCTAGTCAGGAGAAAGCAACGAGAAGATTTGCCAAGGAAACAGAGCCAAAGGGCTGAACCTGGTGTTGATGACAAACAACACATCAGAATACATCAAAACTAGGAAGATCATTATTACTCAGGCAAAAAGCTGTGGTGGTTGCCATTGCATCTGTGTTTTACAAACCATACAAGAAGAAGATGGGACAGATGTCTGGATGGCAGTTTCCCCTCCCCAAGGATCCCTGCCTTGCCTCCCTGCCCAAGCAGTTACAGCTAAGTCATAATTTGGAGCATGTAAATGCATGTGCACACATGCTCAGGAAAGAGTGCACATAGAAACAGCATGTGTGTGTATGCATAGTTCTCATGGAAGGACCATGAACTTCTGCAACTGTGACTTCTGAAATGGTGACTACCCTACTGCTTACAACTAGAGAACTTTTCAGAGCTAGGCTTATGAATTATGGGGCTGGAAAAAGTGCAGAGGAGGGCAACCAGAATGATATGGGGACTGGAACAGCTTCCTTACCATCTGAGGCTGCAACAGTTGGGCCGCTTCACTCTTGAATGATGGCGCATAAGAGGTGACCTGATTGAAGTTTACAAAATCATGCATGGTGTGGACAAAGTAGAGAAGGAAAAACTGTTTTCCCTATCGTACAACACTAGAACTAGGGGGCACTTCATGAAACTTTTGGGTACTAATTCTCAAACAAATAAGAGACTGCCAGAAGAAGTGGTGACAGCTGTCAGTCTTGACAGCTTTAAGAAAGGATTAGACAAGTTCATGGAGGACAAGGGTATCAATGGCTATAATAATGGATACCTAAGGACAACCTCCGGGTTGGAGAGATAGGCAGGATATCTCTCAATGCCATTTCCAGGGAATCCTAAGCAGGTGAAGGTATCTGCTTGGGAATACCCTGAAGCAAATGGTGAGCCACTGTGTGAGACAGAATGCTGGACTGGATGGGCTGTGGCCTGTTCCAGCAAGGCTGTTCTTATGTATATTATTTTCTTGTCATATATACAGCCATGATTCCTGGGACACCTTCCCTTACCTTTACTTGAGATACCATTTCCTGACTGATATATCCCCAGAAGAAATAGCAATTTTGAATGTAATGCTTGAAACTGACATTCCTGCTGATGTTGCCCGGCATTACCTGTGAATATGTCTTGTCACCAACAGGTATTTGACAGGCGGAAGAGCCAAGTGTCCTCTATAAGCAAGGTAACTGTCTCTGTGTTAGTCTACCCACATTGCTATAGACCTCTTATTGTGTCATCTTCTTTTAACAGTCTGTGACAATAGCAAACACCACTTAATTTTATCTCAAAGTAGGATATTTCAAGTCTTTTGTGGAGCTCAGGGAAAGAGTAAGATGAGAAGAAGAAAGAGAAAATATCAGCTTACCAATTCATCCAGAAAGGTAACCTGTCTCTTTCCTTGTGGGTCAAATTCATTTTCTCGAAGTCTAAAACCAACATAATCTCCCCTGTGAGGAAAAGTGTATCTCTGTCATCCAGTCTATTATTACAAATATAGATATATACTGGGGCTGCAGTGGCTCAGTGGTTAAGAAGCTCACCTTGTTATCTGGAAGGCTGGCAAGTCGGCAGCTCAAGGCCCAGGTACTGCATGACGGTTTGAGCACCCATCTCTGTCCCAGTTCCTGCCAACCTAGCAGTTCAAAAGCAAGAAATTGCAAGTAGAAAAGATGGGGAAAGATCTTGGGGATATGAAAGGAGACTCATTTGGGCATCGCTTGAGCAGAGTTTCTCCAGCAAAAATCATTTCAACCCAGAATAATTTCTGACATGAAATCATCATCACCATCACCATCATCTAGATGTATTGGGCAAGAAGTCAAGAACCATGTTGGATGAGATAAAGCAGTGGTGGAGAACCTTGGTACTCCAGGTGTTTTTGGACTTCAGTTACCAGAAGCCCAAGTCAGCACTCATGCTGATCAGGGCTTCTGGGATTTGAAGTTCAAGAAACCTGGAGAGCCAAGGATCGCCACTGAGATAAAGTGTCCATTTAGTCCTCATTCTTTCCCCCAGGGGTTAACTTGTGTCTCTAAGAAGCTCAAAAGCAGACTGTAAGCACAAAAGCATCTATTCAACTCATGAACTTAGGCAACTGATACTGAAAGGCTCAGTGTCTCCAGTATTGGAGATTATATGTCACTATGATGACATGCTATGATGATTGATTTCTATTCCTCAGAACTTCTAGAATGTCTGATGTTCAATGAACACAGGATGTAATATGCAAACATTGGATATGAGTCTACGTCAGGAAGGGAACCAGGTAGACCATGGGCCACCTGAGGCTCCCAAGACATATTTTCTTGTCCCTCAAACCCATGTCAGAATTCCTTATTAAAAGATTATTTAAAACTTCTCATTTATAATCATGGAGGCCTCCAGGAATACTGGCAATTGCTTTGAGGGGTGTGTGTAGGGTTGCCATATGTCTTGGAAAACTGGGATTGTCCCAAATTCAAAGTCGGAAAAATTGGCCTGGCCAGTTCAATAAAAATCATGTTAAAGTCATGGATTTTTAAAAACTTATTGATTGTATAACACACCATTAAAATAAATTCAAACTCTCACCATTAAACGAGCAATTTTCTGCCACATTGGAGTTGAAGACAAATCTTAACTTCCTTGCCTCACACCACTGCTAAGTGTGACCAGTGTGTTTTCTCGAACTGAGGACATTGAGTTGACTGTGACGTGACTTCTCAGAAGTACAACAGATCATCTTGCAGTAAGAATTAACTGTTTTAAATAAATTCATTTATATATTGATATATTTAATGTGAAAGTGTTTTATAGCTGTCATTATATTATGTTTCTTTTTTAAAAGGCTATTTTGTAGACAACCCACCCATTTTTGTGAAGTATACTTCTGTCCCGGTTTTGTGAGAGAGAATTATGGTAACTCTAGGTGTGTGTGAGTCTTTTAAAGCCACTCCATCTCCAAAATAAAAAACAAACTCTAAGTTGAAGTCTGGGCACTTCCTGCTTCTTTTTTTGTTTTGTTTTAAATGACAAAAATAATAATAATAACCATTTCTAGCCCAATATAGCCCACAGTAGGAGGGGGGGGGGCTTCCTCCTAGTTCCCTAAGATTGCCAAACCTTGTCTACATTAAAGAAGATGGAACAGACTGTAGTCTGCACAGTACTTACAAGAGTTTTTCAATTTCTTTTTTCAAGCGTTTTCTTTCCATGGGTATAAGTATTCTCCAGGTAGCAAACAGGACCACAGAGTTCCAGTTAAAACAGAACTATGTACAACAAATAAATAGAACACATTAAATGTACTATATCAGTGAAAAGGAAATAAGGAAAGTTGGGGAGAGGGGAGAGAAAATTGATGGCTGGATTCCTCAGTGTCATAGGCTAGGACAGAGGTGGCCAAACTATGGCCTACAGGCCAAATGCGGCCTGTGCCACCATTCCATCTGGCCCATGCCACCCTTGCCACTCCTGGAAGCAGAAGTAAAATGTGCCAGTGCATACGCAAAACACTGCTGTAAATGCACCCATGGTTGTCATAAATGCATTTACAACAGCCACGGGTGCATTTACATCAACGTTTTGCACATGTGCGAGTGCGTTTTACTTCCGCTTCCAGTGGGAGTAACTACATAACCGGCCTGCTCAACCATGTGACCAGCCCACAGCCTGAAAAGTTTGGCCACCCCTGGACTAGGAATTTTATTTCCCCAGTGAATAGACACAGAATATGCAGCCTTGGGAAAGCTGCACAGTCTCATGGTGACCCCAGAAGAAGGGAATGGCGTCTGAGTGCCATATGCCTAGAAAACCTGGAAAGCTACACCCTAATTTGGAATCAATTTGATAGTATGCCATTACAAGGCCTGGCCTCCGCCGCAATGGACCCGGGATGCCCACCCTTCCGCCCTTCCCTCTTTTGACCAGTTCGGCGGGAGGGAAGGAGAGAGACTGGTTCCAGCTGCGCGGGGCTGGGCTGGCGGCTACAAGAAGACCTAGCTGCCACCGCAACGGACCCTGGATGCTCATGCCCCCCCTGAGCCTGTGGCCAGAGGGGTCAAGAGGAGCCGTCGTTGGAGCCGTTGCCACAGCTGCCACTGTGCTGCCCTCCCCGGGGCCCATTCCTCTGGCTACGGAGATGCGGGGCAGGTGCTCGTGTGAAGGGTTTAGAGCGAATTGTGTGAGCTGTCATTGGGTAACTTTGTTAATCAATTGAATTGCATTTGGATATTTTGTGTTTTGTATTTTGTACTCTTGTATTGCTATTGATTGATATTTTGTATTTGCATATTTTGTATTGTTGGCATTGCTATTGATTGTTGTTTATATCTGATCTTGTAATTGTGAACCGCTTTGGGTTGCTTTTTCGCAAGGAAAGCGGTATATAAATACTGTAATAATAATATAATAATAATCATTATTAAAGGAAAATTAGAAGAAAGTAATAATACATTGTTATAATAAGTACAGTGGATACAATTGAATTTCAGACCAGGTCTTGGAATGAAAACTGCTCTGGTCTCTCTGTTAATGATCTCTGCCAAAAGAAGGATGGAAGATTGTGTAGCTATGGATTCTATTGGATCTCTCAGTAATTTTCAATACCATCAACAATGTGATGCGTCTCAGTAAACTTTCTGAATCTGAAACTGGACATATCCTATTGTAAAAGTAATGCCTGCACCAGAAGGATGGGGTATAATGTTGAATTGGGGCCCGATGTGGACCGGAGGGTCCCGGAGGAGACTGGTCAAGCAAGACATGTGAGGCAAGATGGAGCGAAGACCAGCGTGTATTGATCAGATAAACTGTTAGGTCAGCAATCGGTGAATTAAACTATATCTATTATTCCGCTCCCCAATTTCTGTCCCCTCAGAACCAGAGGCTCGAATGAGTGTTCTCCCATAACCGTGGTTCTGTCAAGGACAGTGTGCCAATTACATGCGCGGAATCCACAGTATAAATGTAAAGAAACAAAAGTTCTACTTAGATGGTTGATTCCAGAAGGTTGTAATGTGGGATGGATGCTCTACCCATGAGTAGCTCTCCATTTAACTCCTATTTAGTTTCATATACAGTACTGAAGCTACTTGATTTTATGACTCAGAAACAGTGAATTGAATTGTCAGCAATTGCCAATACATGTGTAACAACCAGCTCTAGCCTACCTTTTTATCAAAACCAGGTGGGATAGTTGATTTTCGGAACCTGTGGGTTGCACTGAACAAAAGAGCAATAAGTTAAGACCCAATTCAGACAAGATGGAGTTGTTATTAGTGGGGCGTCCAAAGTGTTTTTTTTTAGTGTCAGCTGTGCAAAAGAATTAAAATTGTAGTAGCTCATCTGGAAATCAACAGGATAATAAGTAGTAAGAGAATGTGTGCACATATTGTGACAGGCTGGAAGCATCTCTTGAATGACAGATGGGTGTTGTACAGCAGTAGTCACTGAGTGGTATCCTAGAGAAGTAAAAAGACCCCTTGGCAGCCCCCCCAAAAGATGGGAAGACCCAACCATGAAATGTTTCAGTCAAAACTGGAGAAGAAGAACACGGCAGTGAAACAAATGAAAAATGAGTTGCAACCAGCAGGAACTTACCTGAAGAGGGGTATAAGGATCCAGCAGTGTTGCCAGAGTCATCATCATTACTCCCCATAGAGAATCTTGCCAGGGTGGAAGAGGGAGAAGTGAAGTGAATATTAAAAGGGATAAACGCGAACAAGTCTATGGGTCATGATGGAGTGGCTGGTAGGGCACTGAGAGACTGCTCAGAACAGCTGGCAGAAACTTTTATGAAGATTTTTAATCGGTCTTTGGCCCAAGCCACTGTCCCACCTTGTCTGAAATCCTCTATTATTATACCTCTGCCTAAAAAACCTAGCATAGATAATCTGAATGACTTCCGCCCTGTGGCGCTTACACCTGTCATAATGAAATGCTTTGAAAAGTTGGTGTGGAACAGTATTATGGCTTGTTTACCAGTTGGACTTGACCCTTGTCAATTTGCATATAAGAGAAAGAGATCCACGGAGAATGCTGTGGCTACGGCCCTACGTGCTGTTCTGACCCATTTGGAGAAACAAGGGACTTATGTGAGACTGTTATTTGTAGATTTTAGTTCTGCTTTTAATACTATTCTTCCGCATAGACTGGTGCCCAAATTATTAGATCTGGGGCTTCCGCCATGCTTATGCAGATGGATACTAGATTTTCTATCAGATCGTTCCCAACGGGTCAGGATGGGCTCTCATGTCTCTGCAGATCTCAGTATAAGTACGGGGACGCTGCAGGGGTGTGTGCTGAGCCCGCTTCTGTACACGCTTTACACATATGATTGTGTTCCCAGTTACCCCAGCAATAAGATCATCAAGTTTGCAGACGACACAACGGTGGTGGGTCTGATTACTGCTGGGAAGGGGGAATCAGCTTATAGGAAGGAGGTTGAGATGCTGATGGAGTGGTGTAGGGAAAACAATTTATTCCTCAATGTAAAAAAGACAAAAGAGATCATTGTGGACTTTAGAAAATGTAAATTGAACATCCAGCCACTTATTATTGAAGGGAATTGTGTGGAACAGGTCTCGGTATTTCGATTTCTGGGAATGGAGCTGAGGGATGATCTAACATGGGGAGCAAACACCAAAGATCTGATGAAGAGAGCACAGCAGAGGTTATACTTCTTGAGGGTCCTCAGGAAGAACAATCTTTCAAAGGACCTGCTGTTGGCATTCTACCACTGTACCATAGAGAGTGTGTTAACCTATGGTCTGTGTGTATGGTCTGGGAGTTGTACAGCTAGGGAAATAACAATGCTGTCCAGGGTCGTAAAGACTGCGGAGGGGATAATCGGGCGTACTCTTCCCACTCTAGATCAAATCTATGCCACCAGGTGTTATAAGAAAGCTGTAGAGATTGTGCAAGATAGTACGCACCCCGGAAATGATCTCTTTCAGCTTCTGTCTTCTAGAAGAAGGTATAGGGTCATAAAGACCAGGACCAGCCGCTTGAGAAATAGTTTCTACCCAAAAGCGGTTCTGGCTTTGAATGCAGCGCAATGCAGTCTATGAGGGAGCTTCTGTATATAATTTTTAGAGTTTTAGAGTTTTTAGAGTTTTAGAGCTTTTTAGGGGTTAAATGTGTATATGTGGGGTGGGAGTATGTTGATAATTTTGTATAGTTGTATTTTGTTTAGGTTTTGTTGGGTTGATAAGTGTTTTTCCCCCCAATCTCGTTGTTCTGTGCAGGACAATGACAATAAAGATTTATCTATCTATCTATCTATCTTATCCCTTGATAGTCTGGTCAATCAAGGAATTATTGTGACAAAGTTTGGAGAAGAAAGTGCTTAATTAATGTGATCTGTGCAAAATACAGAATACAGTGTGGTGGCTCAGTGGCTAAGAAGCTCGCCTTGTTAGCTGGAAGGCTGGCAAGTCAGCAGTTTGAGACCCGGGTACTGCATGACAGATTGAGCACCCATCTCTATCCCAGCTCTTGGGAATATGAAAGGAGCCTCATTTGAGCATTCCCTGAATGGAGTTTCTTCCACATAATTTTTTTCAACCCAGAATAATTTCTGATGCAAAATTATTATTATAGTCATACTTACCCCTACTGTCTCAATTTGACTTTCAAGATATGCTTGAACCATTTAATGCCTAAGATGAAGCCCTACATTGTGATCTGCCATTTTTTTAAAGAAACCATTCTGTTTTGAAGTTCCCTATAGCATGAAGTTTATTTAGTACCCAGTGGATCAGCATACATGTTTGGTGGGCTTTATTTCCTTCAACAGATCAAAAGGCCTATATACACTTCTTTGATGTAGGAAGTCTTACAAATTGTTTCCTCTTGTATTTCTGCCCTCCATGGCTCAGCAGTGAAATCTGTCCACTATATATTAGGAGAGACTTTCCCACCTTTGAACATGAAGTAATTTATAATAAAGAGTCACTGCAGAGGAAATAAAGGATTTTAAAAGCTGGTGATGTCAATGCATTGCCTCAGGGACACTGCACAGATTACCTATAAATGAAGCTAGAATGCTTAAAGCATGTTCAATCTTCTTGTAAATGCAATGTATATGTCAAATCAAAATGAAACAAAGAAAGAATACTAAAGATATTTTAAGCAATTATTGAGACACATTACGGTATTTTCCACCAAATTCTTTTTGTCATAAATCAGTGTGATAGTCCAACAGGATGCACATGTTCTGTTCTAACCAAACTGTATATTTCAAGATTCGGTCCACGATTTCATGGGAGTTTCCAGGCAAAAGCCATGCAACAAACAGACAACCAACTGATAGAATGCATGATAATAAACAGTACATTTATACGGGTTTCATCTGGAACACAACAATAAATAAATGCATACTACTCTCTAGCCATATAACAATGAAGAAAACAAATCAGACAACTTTTACAACTGAAATGGGAAAACTGCATATTAGTAGCATGTTATATACAGCATCTTAAAGAGCATACAACGCGCCATAGTTCTGCATAAATTTCTGAGAAATAACTCATTACCTTCTCCAGCCTTTCAACACAATGGGTATCAAGGAGACTGAAGTTCTGACATCCTTCTGGTCTTAACACCATTAGAAAAGCATCCAGTCCACCTGATGTTATTATCTTCTTTGGTCAGCAGCACCTTAACAGGAATGAGCCACTTGCTCTAGGAGAAATGAAGCATTTGCCAGTTGCTTAGAAACAAAATACTGCTGAGCTGAAATTTTAAGATGGGGGAAGGGTGGGAGACAGTAAGCAGCTCCACTGATGATGAGCCTCCTGTCCCAGAAAACAGAGAAATTCATTTGCCTGCCAAAGCTTTGGGTTTCACATCTAAATAGTTGATCAGAAATGCTAACAGTCAATAGATAGACAAGAATGGGATTCTTCAGCAGCTGTGGACCCGGATGGATGTTAACAATTTATGTCAGGAATCATTTGTATCAGAAGGAAGCAGGGGGCTGAGTGTAGCCTGTTGGGACTAGTAGCCAGATTTTATGCAGATAGAGGCAGTGCCCTAAGAGGTGAGCCCACAGTGGGATCGAGGGGGTAACAAGTGCTGGAAAGCTCCAGTTCATGGGCTCAATGTGGGTGATAAAAGGACTCTGTCTGGCCTGACAACATTCCTGCTCTTCTCCCATGCATAGTCATCCCTCATTTGGGCAGTTAGATTTTTAAAAAACCTCCAAGGATTGTGTGTGTGTGTGTGTGTGTGGGGGGGCTGGCGGCAAGGGGGGGGGGCTTTAAAAGCCTGACAACTGTGTGGGAAGTATGCAGATATTTATGCATGCATCTGCTTGTATGAACCACCATATATTATTGTTAGTTTCCCCCCCCCCATTAGTAAGGTTTTTTTAATTACTTTAAAATAAAGTAAAAAAATGTTGTTGCTTCCCATTTTCTTTCCATTTTTAATATTACTAGCATATTTGTGCCCGTCCTTGCTGGGCATTTTTAATGTGTGTGTTAGTGGTTAGGGGTGGGTGTGGGTGTGCACAACACCCCCCCCCATACAATACCACTCCAACCACCAACACACACATTAAAAATCCCTGGCAAGGCAAGAGTGTCGTGTGTGTGTGTGTGTGTGTGTGTGTGTGTGTGCGTGTGTGTGAGAGAGAGTGACAGATAGAGTAGACCACCAGAGGGGGTTAGTGAGTTAGATAGACAGTCAGACAGAGGAGACAGGCGAAGAGGGTGGAGGCTACTTGCTGAGGGAGGGAAGGTTTGGGTTGTGTGTGTGTTGGTGGGTGGCTGGGGTGGGGTGGAGGGTTGTCCCGTGGTGGGTGGGTGGGTAGTGTTTCCCGCGTTGTGTGTGTGTGTGTGTGTGAGGGAGAGAGAGAGTTCTCAATGGGTTGGCTGGGAACGAAACTTTTGTTTCCAGCCAACCCAGAGAGAAGCGATTCCTTCTCTTCGGGAAGCAAAGGCAGCACCTTTGCCTCCCGGAGAGAAGGAATCCCCATCACGGAAGGGCTTAGCTTCGTTCCCAGCCAGCCCAGAGAGAAGCGAGTCCTTCTCTCCGGTAGGCCGGGAGGCGCTCCGCCCTCTCCTGTGTCCATGCGGGTGTCAAGGCCACGTCGCCCACAGGGACAAAGGAGAGGCAGGTGCTTCTCCCTACGCAGAAGGCCGCACCGAGAGGGAAATACTTTCAAAGACCCATCCGGAGCCAGCAAAAGGTAAGTGTGGTCGGTGGGGGTTAGGGAGGGGGGTAGGTGGTGGGGTGGGGGGCATGGTTACCGGGGCCGTGCCTCTCCCCCCCACTCCCTAACCACCACCAACCGCACTTACCTTTTCCTGGCTCTGGCTCGGTCTTTCAAAGTCTTTCCCTCCCAGTGCTTTTTAAAAAAGTTGGCGTGCCACACGTTCCCGGCCTCCTCTGAGCTCGCGTCCCTCAGCCTGATTGGCTGAGGGGTTGCACAGCGCAGAGGACTCTGGGACTTGTAGGGTTTTTTGGTCGCGTTCGTGGGGTGGCTGCCCCACTGGCAACCTCTGGATCCTTGCAGGAATGGTGAGGCGGGGGTAAGGTAAGTGCAGGCGGCTCGGTTAGGGATGGTTGAGCCAGGTGTGGGAGCCTTTGTTACATTCCAACGGTTAACATCCTTCCTTATAGGTAACGATGTATATACAGTGGTACCTCATACAACAATATTAATCCATTCCACGGGGCTTGTTGTTGAACGAAACAATTGCTATATGATACATGCATCATATAGCGATTTTCCCTATGGGATGCATCATACAACATTTTTTTTTGCTAAATGGTTTTTCCCATTGAAAAATTTTCCATAGGAAACATTGTTATGTGAAACACCATTTCCCCCAAAAAACCTAATTGTTATGCGATTTCATTGCTATACGGGGTGATTGTTATATGAGGTTCCACTGTACTGTATTTAAGTTTTATATAAAACATACTAAAAATGCAAAACATACAGTGTACAATACAATTGACACATTACAATAAAATACAATTACAATTGAGGACCCACCCCCCAGGGACATTTCAGATTACTCATAAAATCCACAGAATTTTCTCTTTTTAAACAACTCACCTCCTAGTTCCAAAAAATATATGATTTTTGGCCCAGTTTCGTACCCTTTCCGTTAACAAATTGTTGTTCAGTTTATTATTTATTTATTTATTTTTGTGATTTATATTGCCACCCAACTCAAAAGACTCTGGGCGGCACACAAAGAATAAAAACCAGCATCACAGTTAAAAACTCTAAAATCTATAAAAACCCCATTAAAATGACTATCAAAAATTATCCCAACCCTTACCGATTAAAAGATAGCATGTTCTTCCTAGATCAACCAGCAGGCGGGGGACACCACATCATTGGTACCCCACACCTGCTTTGCCAGCCAGGTTTTTCGGCCTTTCCTGAAGGGCAACTCCATCTGGAGACACAACTCAATTGGCAGGAGGTTCCATAGAGCCGGAGCAGACACTGGAAAGGCCCTCCTTCTGGTGCTAGAGAGACACGCCTGCCTAGCAGATTAAACAATGAGAGAGCCTCTCTGGTCTGCTTTGGTGGTTCGGACAGGTGTTCTTGGGGTGACAATTGCACAGTCGAGTCCAATCCTTTATGACCACATGGACCACCACATGCCTGGCTCCTCTGTCAACTACCATCTTCTGTAGTCCACCCAGATCTACACCCATCACGTCAATGATGACATCTAACCATGTCATCCTCTGCCATCTGCTTCTCATTTTGCCTTCAATCTTTCCTAGTATCAGGGCCTTCTACAGTGAGTCTTCTCTTCTCATTTGGTGGCCATTTGAGATTCAGTTTTAGTATTTGTCCTAAGGAGCAGTCAGGATTCATTTCCTTTAGGATTGACTGATTTGATCTTGCAATCCAGGGGACTCTCAAGCATCTCCTCCAGCACCACAGTTCAAAGGCATCTATTCTTCTGCGCTCAGCCTTCCTTATAGTCCAGCTCTCACATACATTACTACTGGGAAGACCATTGCTTTAACTATGCAGGCTTTTGTTGGCAGGATGACATCTCTACTTTTTATTATGCTGCCTAGGTTTCTCATAGCTTGCCTCCCAAGAAGTAAGCATCTTTTTATTTCATGGCTGCAGTCACCATCTGCAGTGATCTTAGATCCCAAGAAGGTGAAGTCTGTCACTGCTTCCATTTTCTCCCCTTCTGTGATGGGAGTGATGGGGCCAGATACCATGATCTTGTGTTTTTTTTAAATGTGCTTTTTTTAAAATGTTTTTTTAAAAAATGTAGAGTTTCATGCCACTTTCTGCCATTAGGGTAGTGTCATCTGCATATCCCAGGTTGTTGATATTTCTCCTAGCAATCTTAATTCCAGACTGTACTTCTTCCAGCCCTTAACAAATACATAATCAATAAATTCCCCCCAAATATCTTTAAACTCATTTATTTTCACCAGACTTTTTAAAATTTTCCCCTATCCCATAATTCTTTATACCAGACTTCAAACCTAAAATTCTTATTTCTTTTCCAATTTTTGGCTATCAACAGCCTCACCGCTGTTATCATAGTGCTAATTAGAATAATTTTATTTTTATCTATTATTGTACTTCCAAAGTCCATTGATAAAGCAACCTTGGGGCTCGGTTGCAGTTTTAAATGTAGAATTTGGTTAAGTTCCTTAAAATATGTATCCAAATTCTATTAATTTCTTTACATTCCCACCACATATGGAAGTATGTACCATTATATTGTTTACATCTCCAACATTCTTCATTATAATTTTGTATCATATTGGTTCAATTGAACTGGTATCATATACCATCTCCATAGTATTTTGTAGCAATGTTCCTTTATTCTCACAGACATGTTGTTCATAATTCCGTGCTTCCATATTTTATCCTAGTCCACCTTGCCAATATTTTCTTTTCAATCTTCCCACATCTCCCATAATATTTTTGATATTTCTCCTCTATCAGTTAAGATTATAGTCTGGCTGGACATCCCACTACAATAATGGAGTAGACCGTACAGCCAGCGACTCAACACTGAGTGTTGGATGGCAATAAATAACCTGACTCCCTAAAGGGGCTAATGGCTACGGGTGGATGGTCCCCCTCAGTGGAGGAAATGCCACTGAAAACCATCAGATTGGGCCAAACGGCAAAATAAGTGGAGGAACCATTCTGATTCCCAACCATCATGGAGGCAGAAGAGACCATGCCAGATGGACTGGCTGTGAAGGGGCACCTTATCAATAGCCTCAAGGCTGCAGCAGTCCCATTGCAGTCCCTGTGCCACATCCTGCATGTCCCATTTCATATGTGCCACAGGAGATGGCTCAGTGATCAGTGTGTGGGTCATTCACGGCAAGCTGGGATCCATCTTAAACAAATTCACGCCAATGGCTTTTTTCCAAAAAGGAAAAAAAGGGTATAAACTTTACTGTTTAGAGACAAGCACAATAGAGGTTTGCACTTGGCATTACAGACCCGCAAGGTGTAGGACTTTTCATGGTTTCTTTCGAGTGACTAAATGTATCTTTTACTTTTTTATAAACAGAAAATCAATGAGTTGCTTTATAGAAAATTGCCAGTACTGTACTGTATTGTATAGGTAATTTATTGTAATTGACGATTTGGGGAAGTTACTTTTGCCCTGGGAAAATCCAGAGCTTGAGAGAACGTTTTTAACCAAATGAATTCCAGCTTGTCTCACAGCTTTGACAGGCAAATAATTCAATCTAGGGCTGTGATGGCGAACCTTGGCACTCCAGATGTACTTGGACTTCAATTCCCAGAAGCCCAAGGACCCTGTGAATCCACGCAAATGGGTTTACTGCGATTCATCCGGCCCGCGCTTCCCTCGTCGCTCCCGGAAGTGGAAGTAAAACACGCCCGTACGGTTAAGGCTCTTCCGGGTTAACCTATTCTCCGTACGGGCGCGTTTTACTTCCGCTTCCAGGAGCGACGAGGGCAGCGCGGGCCAGATGAATCGCAGTAAACCTATTCGTGTGGTTTCACAGGGTGCTTGGGCTTCTGGAAATTGAAGTCCAAGAACATCTGGAGTGCCAAGGTTCGCCATCACGGATCTAGGGAGTTGCATGAAGTTATGTTTCAGGAAGACACCCTCGCGCTTGGAGGAACAAAGTCCCTCATGGCTCGCTCGGGTCGTACATTTTGCATATTGAGGACGTCTTTGAGAAAAGCAACCGTGCCCATGCCCAGCCCAATCCAACCCTCGTCCCTGGGCGAGTGGGTGGGAAGCCAAAAGCTGCTTTTTTTCCGGCGAAAATTTGAAATAAGTCACATGACCAACTGACACCGTATTTGTTTCACAGCAAAAAAGCTGTGATCTCAATCGAGGAGAGGTTTTCGGGTGTGGTTGTTCTACGTTACAATTGGACTAAACAAAAAAGAAGGGGAAAATAGTATAATTTTTTTCACATGGAAAACAGAATGAAACAATGAAAGAAACCCAAGAAGTATCAAGTTCCACTAGTGGGAAATAAACGCCAAAAAAAACTACACTTCCCATAATGCTGTTCAACTTCAACCGGAACTCGTGTCCGTTTGAATTATTGTATCGGGGGACAAGAAAGGGTTTTGTTATATGGGAGGATTTTATGGATCCTAGTAGAGCTGGTAAGTGGACAACTGTTTCCTTCTTAATTTATTAATGGCTCCGAGAGGTCGAATGTGAAAATCTAGCTCCTTCATCTTTTCTGTGCAAAGAGATCTCCATCTCCCCGACCTCTCTATTCTCCCTTAAATGTATCTTTTAAATCAAGCAGCCCCGGAGAACTTAAGTACTGGACACTTTGAAAACAAAAGTAGATAACTAAAGGGACACGCGATGCATTTGGTTTAATAAAACAAATTGCGGATACACGTTTAACAGACCACACAACAGTGAAGCAGCAGAGATGGGAACTAAAACCTGGTACAAACCCAGATGTCAACTATAAGTAAAGGTAAAGGTTTCCCTTGCTCGAGAGCCAGTCGTATCCGACTCTAGGGTGCAGTGCTCATCTCTGTTTCAAAGCCGAAGAGCCAGCGCTGTCCGCTTCTGCAGATGTTTCCGTGGTCATGTGGCAGGCACAGAACGCTGTTACCTTCCCACCGAAGTGGTCCCTATTTATCTACTTGCAATTTCTTGCTTCCAAACTGCTAGGTTGGCAGGAACTGGGACAAAGACGGGAGCTCATTCCGTCCTGCAGTACTCCGGAATCGAACTGCTGACCTTCCGCCTCCCAGTTAGCGTCTTAGCCACTTGATCACTCTGGTAGCATCGTTACTGGACCCAACACAACATTAAGGGAAATTTTACTTGTCTGCTAATGTGATTTAGGACATCTTTTGCAAAAATCCCCCCTGCGCTCTACATAGGACAAGCAGGACAATCTGTGCAAAAAGAGTTAATGGGCATACATCAGACATCAAGAGTGTCAATACACAGAAAACCCTTTCAAACCACTTGAATCTGCCTGGACGCTCGGCCATGGACTTGAGGGTTGCTGTTCTAGAGTAGAGGAATTACAAAACTAGAACCCAGAGTGAGACAGCAGAGATTAAGTAAATGCATATGCTGGACACACATTTCAGGATTTTTGAATATCAGAGGTTTCTGGGACATTATCAGATCTGATGCTAATAGGTTGCTATATACAGCAGTTTTGCCTGGGTCACTCAAACAATTGCCAATAGCTGCTAACACATTGGCAAATGTGTAATGCCACAATATTTGTTGCATCCACCCTTTGGATGTGATGCATCAGCTTTCAAGAGAAATTTGTTTTGCAACCATTTGCAAATAGGGGCCTTCCAGCAGGTTTTGAATAATAACAGGGGTTTTTTTCAGTTGAAAAAAGATGCAATGTTACTATTCTGTTAGGCTGGCCAATTGCTGTGTACATGATGTGTGTATAAATTGGTGCCATGAGGCCTCACTCTTATGTCTGATGAAGTGGACCTGGTCCACAAAAGCTCACAGTTAAATACAAGAGTTAGTATTTAAGGTGCCACAATGGTTTTTTTTTTGTATTTTTTCCCCTGTTCTGTTTTATTTACTCTCAGATATGTTTGCACAGACTAACATGGCTGCCACTTCAAACATTTCAGCCTACCCTAGGTACGTGTTTCATCCCCGGATAACTAGGGATCTATTTTACATGATTTATGAGTTAATTTCACAACAACCTTGTGATGTAGTTTAGGAGTCATTAGGGTAATTGGCACGAGATTACTCAGAGGGTTTTATCACTGAAAGAGAACTTCAACCCTGACCTCCCCACCTCAAGTCTAACATGTGAGCTGTGACATCCCATGGGCTGTCAGTCTATTTTTGTATAATGATTATTTTTGGACACTTTGTTGGAACTTGGGTGCGTAGTAAACAGCTTTATTTGACAAGCTTCCACTTGCAGTGCATATTTGTTGACACGATTCTTCCATAGCCTCGTTGTATGGAAAGAGTCAGAGTGTTCCAGTTAACCCAAGAGGCACAATTGTGGCAGTGCCGGCTTCAAAATTGCTGCTAAATGTTTTTGTGTTTTTTCAAGTGTTGCACATTTTTGTTGCCTGAATATCTCATGCATATCTGGAAAATACTGTTACATATGTCAGACAAAGGAAGAATGAGAACTCATGTAGTTAAATTTGGTCACACTAGTCTTTTAACTTCATAAACAATGGATGGTGGTGTTACTTTCTGTGTATTCAGTCCTGTTATCAATCATATATATGGGGAGAAAGTGTTTTTGTGTTTCGCTTGCCAAAAGACAGCAAGTTGAACTCGGTTCATATGATTTTGGTGCACTTGAGTTGAATCCAAGTCTTCAAGTGTTCACTTCTTTGATTCTTTAGATGCAATGCAAAGCAACCATAGTTTGTTACTCTGAAATGGTTTCAGGTTAATTTGTGCTGCTTACAAACTAGTTTGTAATAAAAAGGTGACTGATTCTTGGGAGACAAGCTATGAGAAACCTGGGGAACATAGTGAAAAGTAGAGACATCACATTGCAAACAAAAATTCGCATAGTCAAAGCAATGGTATTCCCGGTGGTAATGTATGGCTGTGAGAGCTGGACCATTAGGAAAGATGAGCGCAGAAAAATAGATGCCTTTGAGGTGTGGTGTTGGAGGAGAGTTTTGAGAGTACCCTGGATAGCGAGGAGAACAAAAAGGTCAATCTTAGAAGAAATCAACCCTGACTCCTCCTTAGAAGGACAAATAGTAAAGATGAAGCTGAAGTACTTTGGACATCAAATGAGAAGGGAGCATTCACTTGAGAAGGCCTTGATGGGAAAGGTGGAGGGCAAAAGAAGAAGGGGGCGGCCAAAGATGAGATGGCTGGATGGTATTGTAGACGCAATGGGCACAGAGCTGGGTGGGCTGAGGAGGATGGTGGAGGACAGAGGTGCCTGGTGGGCAATGGTCCATAGGGTCGCAAAGGGTCAGAATTGACTGTGCGACTGAACAACAAAAAAACTACTTTGTTGGCATCTGAGAAACCAAATTATCAGATTACGTTGTTTGCAAACTTAGATTTGTAGTAACACCTGAATTCACTAGGAATTCACAATCCTTGTTTTATCTGAATAGGCTGCTGCATTATGAGTTAGACTGAATTTAAAAACCTTTGAAGTTACATAATAAGGATAGGAAATAAGAAAGAAGATCAATATTCTTAAACCATTGTCTTACTATAAATCATGAAACTCAAACTATGGCATAAGCTATAAATTATTATTAGCACAAACCATGGTTTTGGATTATGTTTGAAACAGAATCTCTATTTCTACACCAGTAACACATTGGCTTTAATTTCTGTAAAATTAGAATAATTATGGCCCATCTCAAAAGCGGAACAAACTAAAGACTGCATAGTATCTTGCAAAGTGAAACAGTGCAATGCAAGTATTGATTCATAGTGGAATATGAAAGGAAGCAGATGTCTAATGTTTATGATTGGTTTTTTTTTTCTGAATAGGTGACAAGACTGTATACAATATGTCGTTCTTGGAATCTGCAGAGACATCCTCTTTATTTTCTGTGAGTGGAGTTAGGGAACGGATGAAAGAAAAGAAACATGGTGCTTTAAAAACAGCAAAGTTGAATGCCACTCTTGCATCAAAAATCAGGACCAAAACAATAAGTAAGTTGCAGTGTTTAAATGTCATTTTGAACTCAACTCAGTCTTCAGCAGAGGGTATACGTTTGTAGGAGTGGGGCATAATGATGCGTTCTGTGACTTCTTTTGAAAACTGTTCTGCCCAGCCCAATACTGATTCTTTAGCTGGAATCGAATATACAGTACAGTATAGCTGGGATCATAGGTGTGATATGAACTTTCATTATCTAGTGCAGGCTATTTCCAGCCTTGGTGAAAATGGGGATCTTAACAATGTGAGGAAACAGTGGGTTCCCTTAAGGAGAAGGGTGGGTATCTTTTATATCATTGACCGTTCAAGAGAAATGAGAAAGGGAGAGGAATAGATTGATAAGTGTCAGTGCTGTCCCCTGACTGTAGAGACATGGCAGTTTCTTCTCTTGCCCTTACTTGTATTAATGAGGGGAAAAGTATGATTTTGATAATTGCAGGATTATGGTAATAGGCCTTACAGTTGAACCTAACCCTGTCATGCATCTGTTCAAAACAGAGAGGCTTTCTCTGATTATTTGCTGGTAATTGCACACATGCTGACCAGGGATTCTGGGGATGGAAGTCCAAGAAAAGCTGGAGTGTCAAGGTTGGCCACCCCTGGCCTAGAGTGAGACTTGAATTTTTTCCCTTCATTATTGAAGGGCCACACGTTAGTGGTATAATACATGCAGTCATGGATATCACCACTTAAACCAGGAGTTCTCAATATTTTAAGCCAGGGGGCCGTGTCACTCCCTCAGAGAGCTTTGGGGTCTGGATGGCCATTTTGCTCTTCCTCCACCACATGGTACTTCCTGGTGTGGTGGAGGTTGTGGTGGGCCACATGAAATGGCGTTGTGGGCGGCATTCAGCCCACAGGCCACAGGTTGAGAATCCCTGAGTTAAACGATTGAGGTCAAGAGTACAGTACCAGCAAAAATTTTAGCCCAACTTTTTGGAAAACTGGTCCCTGTCATACTAGAAACCGCTTCCAGGAGTGACGAGGGCGGCGTGGGCCGGATGAATTGCAGTAAATCCATTCGTGCAGATTCACGGGGGCTTCTGGGAATTGAAGTCCAAGAACATCTGGAGTGCCAAGGTTCGCCATCACGGCACTAGAGCAATCATATAGTGGAACCAAAGGTCTTGCATCCATTTTGGCAAAAACCTGGAATACTTGTCATTCTGCCTGAGGAATGCTTTTGGAGTGGAGATCAATGCTGAGCTCCTATCGTAGCTGAACCAAGGACCTGCGAGAAGCCAACTGCAGGTTTGGGGAGGGAGAGATGGTGCTTTTCACACACCGATTTCAAATTTCCCAGACAATGTATGAGATGTGAGACTCTGGTGCTACATTCATATCTTGACAAAGTAAAATTGGGGAGGGGGGAGCTTGTCAGTAAGGAAGGGCTCATGGAGTAAACAAAAATTATTTTCCTTTTTTTTACCAATATAGATAACTCTTCTATCATTAAGGTCACCCTAAAGCAGAACAACAAAGCACTGGCGCTGGCCCTCAATGCTTCAAAGGTAGCAGCTCAAAGGCTTACAGATGAGAAGATGAACCTGCAGAAAGAAGTGAAGCAGTGCAATTTTGAAAATGCTTACTTGCGCCAAAAGCTCTCCTCTGTGGTACAGAATCTGTCACCATGTTCCCTGTCTCTGTGGTGCTTTTTCTTTAGCATAATGTTTGCAGAGTGTAGAAAGGGATTTTACTTTGAAGCTTTTTATTTATTTAGCGCCAGAATCATTGTTCACTTGCTTTCCTTTTTATTATCTTAACTTATATTAGGGGTGTCCAAACTACGGCCCACAGGCTGGATCTGTGCCCTGATACCAATTTGTCTGGCCCACACTGCCCTTTGTTGCTCCTGTATGGGCACATTTTGCTTCCGGGAGCAATGAGGGCAGCATGAGCTGGACGAATTGGCGTTGGGGGAGGATCCAGCCCATAGGCCATAGTTTGGGTCCCCTATTTTAAGCAGAGAAAATGGCATTTTAAAATGGATTGCAAGGTGCGTTTTACTTCCGTGTCTGGGACAAGAGTTCTACGCATGCCCATAAGGGTTCTGTGCAGAAGGGCATATGCAGTAACTACTTCCCCCCGCCGGTCAAATTATGAGATGCCGGTGGCGGGTGAGTGGCTGAAGCGGAGCGAAAATACGGGAAATCCCGGCCAATACAGGATACTTGACAGGTCTGGTCTGGTGGGAAGAACCATGTGACCGGCCCGCTAAACCACGTGACCAGCCCGCCAAACCACGTGGCTGGCCCACAGCCTGAAAAGTTTGGGCACCCCTAACTTATATGTTACATTTCTCCCAGGACTGGGACACAAGGTGGCAGGCTGACACCAAGGTTAAAAACTGGCAGAAATGGAAACCATTGAAACAAGTACAGTATAGCTAAACATGGAAATGTCAGTTAATACAATTAAATATTTATATTAAGGCGCTGTGGGATTAATAGGATGTAGAGTACAGAACCAATCTCATGAAAACTTGTTTTATATTAGCCAGATGGTTGATAAAAGCCTGCCTTTGGTGAAAATACAACAGAAAGCAGGCCAGCATGAAGACAATACAGGAGCCTATGGGGATGCACAGGACAATTAATACAGAATCCAGAAGAGAATCCCTCTGCATCTTTTGAAATGGCTGTACCAGCATGGGTTGGAAGCCTTATAAAATAGTGCTTCTGAGTACCTTATTGGAGAGATGATTCAGAAAGATACCGTGGTCACCCTTAACCGTTACTGAGCAGTCCATCAGAATTAATATGGATAGTCCCACTTCCAGTTACTGGTAGAGATTGTCAGATTATGAGCCATCTTTAATTTATTACCTGCAGAAAAATATTAGATTGTTCAGTCACATAAATCAGCTCCAGTTGTAGATTTGTGGCTTGTGTTTAGTGATATAGCAAAAGCGATTGTTAATATTTGGTTAAAGTATTGTACAATAAATACTTTAAGTAATAAGCAGATAGAAATGGGAAATTTAAATATTATAACAATAGCAATTACACTTATTAACTGCCCTGTAGAGCTTGTGTACAATCTGGGTGGTTCACAAAGTAGTTAGCATTTTGACTCAACATGCTGGGTACTCATACCAACCTCTGAAAGGGGGAAGGTTTAGTCTACCTGGAGCCCCTCGAAGAGTCTTACCAGTTCTCAGATTTTTCATTACTTGTTTTACATTTAAAAATGAGTATTCTTTAAAGGAACACATTTTTTGTCTGACACAGAACAAATGTATAGATGAACTGCAGCAATTTATGAACAGCCACTTACAAACAGCTTTCAATCTGAGCAGACTTTCTGAGGTGAGTGAGTTGGTCAGTTTAATCTGTTGAGAATGTCTTTCTTTTTAAATTATTTTCCTGAGTAAAGGTACTTCATTTGAAGAGAATAACATAGTTCCTCAGCCTTTCCTGTAATTTACATGAATTGGATGTTTTTGTTGTTGAAGAAGTAAATCTAACTGGTCTACTCCTCCCCCTCCCCAATTCACAGAATGCTTCCTCTTCGTTACTTAATGATGATGCAGGACACAGCCGGACTGATAGTATGGCAGGCAACAGGGATGGTGTCAATGGCCTTCCTCAGTATGTATAGAACCATGCTCTGAAAAAAATCTTTAAAAGCTTAAATTTATGCTTTTCATGCTTTGTGCAGATGAGCTCAGATGAAGGTCTCATTTTCCCACCTGTTATTTAGCATAGCTTGGGGGACATGAATGTGAATTGTTTCTTGGAAAGCTCTTGTCTGTTTGTAAAGATCTTTCATAGAGTCTAAGTTTCTGGGTCAAGCCCACAAGAGAAGAATGGTGCCATTATACTAAAATTTATTTATTTATTTATTTAAATTTATATGCCCTTGCCGTAGGGCAACTCCGGGCAGCTCATAACAGCATAAAACATAAAAACAAAGACATATGGCTTCTGGCCTAGATAGTCAGGGTGGCAAGTTTTAGAAGTATTGCACAAGAGTTATGAAATGGACTCTTTTACTTCACTTGAAAGCTGAAAGAGCTAAGACTAGTTTCATTGCTGCCTGCCTGCAAGGATAAAGCTGTTAATCCCTGCCAGAAGGAAAGGATGAGCAACCTGTGGTGACAAAAGCTAAATGGAGAAGTGTAGGACTGTCTATGCCTCTGTTTAGTCCTGCAATTTCCTGAGCATGCTCAAGAGCATCCTTTCCTGTTGAGTCCATAGGACTTCAAAGCTTCCTGGCGTCCCTGGCTCAGTTATCTGAATCAAAAGAAAAGGGAAAATGTATCCTTTGTACTTTGGAAGGAGGGCATGTTGGTGAACAAAAGACTCCCACTTTCTCTTTATTCTTTTATTTTGTACTGGAACGCTTTAATATGCACTTGGCTTTTTTTCTTTTTAGTCTTCCCCACTTCAGAGCTGCACCGAAATTTCTGAGAATCCCACTCTCTCATGTGGATGATGGAGACAGTGAACATGACCAGGGCATAGGAATTGGCACTGCTACAAGTGTACAAATAGTCCCCTCAAGGGTATCAGGATCTGTTTTGAGCGAGTCTTCGAACAGTTTGCCTACTCTTGCTTCAGATAAGTCCTTTGCTTGCAAAAAATCATTTGCAAGCAATGAAAATAACAGCCAGATTTTAAGTGAAGAGGATGGTCTGGCCTTGACACTGAACCTGAGCACAATTTTCCCAGGTATAATATGCTTTCATCCTTGAACTACTCAGGCCTAGGCCATTGCATGCTCAGAATGGTACCCATAAACATGCTGTTTTAAGGATAAGACAACTCTGTGCAATTTGCTTCTTTATAAGCATGGGTAGATTTGGACTATACTGTATGTTTGTTTCCTGGAGACAGGGAGAGATTATAGTTGTGTTCTTCTAGTCCCAGAGAAATTTTTGATTGCATCTGTATGATGTCTATATCTACCTAAATTTTTGGTATCTAATCCAGAATAACAGTCAATGAGACTTAATGAGGCATTACCTAATCCCATGTAAAATTGAAGTCTCTTTTTTGCATGAGGAAATATCTTTGGAAATGTACTGTTTTTGAAACGGTGAATTTAGTTCCTGCCTAGTATTAGATAAAAGGGTATAAATGTAGTTCCTTCTTAATTTGGTTCATAATTTTTTTTGAGGGTTTTAATACAGAAGAACTGGCTTTCTTCTGTTGTTCAGAATGCATGTAGTCCAAGTGATAGCACTTCTGGAATGTCTATGAGGAAATGGTAAAGAGATTCAGCAAATACTACATGTTGCATCATGCTATGAGGGCTGCTTTAAATGTGGGTAGACCTGATAGGCAAAGAAGTCTGCCTTCATTCCATTTCAAATGTTACTTCTAAATTCTTTCAAATATCCATATAGTGCATCTGCATAGAGTATTAGCAGGTAGAAATGTGAAGGACCAGGAAGTAAACCCCATGATTACAGAGAGACTGCAGAAGTAAACAAGTGTAGGATCAGGTTGTTAGTACATAATGTATCAAATAGTATATGGTGTGGTCGAGATGTAAAATTTCCAGAAATTTTGAAGCTCGGAAAAAACCCCGGGTTTTTTTTTCCTGGGGGGAAACGGAAATTTTTCGGAAAAATTGAAAGTAATCTGATACCATACATATTTTTTTAGAAATGATTTATAAAATATTTGAACCCAGCCTTATCTTAAAATATTTTATTAATCATGTTAAAATAAAACATTCCATTCCTGAGTGGTGTTCGCACCAATAGGGTGGGATATAAATATACGAAATAAAATAATAAATAAATAAATATTTTTCATTTTTCAATATTTCCAATTTTTCGGAAAAAAACAAAAAGGCTTCAGGAAAAAAAAAACGTTTCCCCCCCTGACTTTTTCGGGGGTTTTCCAGGCCTTCACAAAACGTTTGATAAAACTTGCTTGTTCCTGCTTCTTGTCTCCAATTCAAGATAGTTGTTTCAGACTGCACATCAAAAAAGTACTTTTCCAGATTATGCATACATTTGTTGCCATGAGGTTGTGGCCATGTTACATTAAAAAATAAAAGAAGGGGAAACAGGGTTAATTAAAAGACTATCAGTTTTGTATCAATATGAGCTTTTGTGCTATGTCCTTTACATTTATACATTCCCCTATGGCCAGGTACAAATATAGAGGCTGTATTAGTTTGAAGAGGTGGATTTTGATCCAAAAAAGCTATCAATGAAATAAATCTAGTCATTACAATATCAATATTTTACCTCACCCTCACTTTTTCTTTTGGCAACTTGCTACATTATGTGGTTGTGACTTTAAAAGGAGACTAGATAGATTCATAGAAAATTTGTGTATAATTGGCTATTCATTCTATTTACTAAATAAAGCTGTACTCAGAAAGTTTTCTTGATATCAGTTGTGGGGTACGGAATGCTATTACTTTTGCCCATTGCTTGTGGTCTTTATGGAAGAATCTGGATAGTTGCTATTTGGAAATAGAATGTTAGACAAAATAGATTATGTCTGAAAATGTTTCTTGCAGAACTTGAAAGAGTGGGGTTTTATTTTGAGCTATAGCTGGCTAGAGATATATGAGAGCTGCGGTCCAAAACATCATATTTCCAAGTTCTGATTTAGTCTCTCTGTTTGTATTCATCTGCTAAATGGTTTGTCACTGTAGACGGTCGTCTTTTGGGTGCACCGGAAAGATCCAAGAGCTGTTCATTGTCTGTCTCAAGCAGAGGCTCTCCCATGGAGCAGGACAAAGAAATCACCAGGCCATACAGTGACAATGTGGTGTTATCACATGGACATGTGACAGAGAGAAAGAAACGCAGAACAGGATTATCTGCTACATCTGCCGGTAACGCTTGTCAGGTGGAGCAACCAGATAAGGTGTTACTTGATGACCTGCAAGGGACAAAAGAAACAGAATCTGCAGCTAAAGAGAATCTTGAAGTGAGTCAAGTTGGTGAGCTTATTACCCTGACCTCCAAACGTAAAAGCTATAGAAAGATCAAAGCCCATGAAGCCAAAGCTCTAAAAAAAGTGAGTGTTCGAACAAAGGACACAGAATCTTCCACCAATCAGCCAAAAAGAAATTTGGATAGTTGTGCCAGTGATCTGAGGCCACCTGAAACTGATAGACTGGATAGCAGCAAGATGAAAATTCCTAAGAGTGCAAATTATGCTGAAGGTTCAAGTCAAATGGGTCCTCTGGAAGATACAGCACCCCTGGACAACTGCAGTCAAAAGGAGAAGCATAGTTTCAAAGCCTTTGATAAGATTGTGGCTGATTCAAACCTTGTAAATGACTGTAATCCTTTGAGGATGTTCTGGGAGAAAATGAAAAATATTCAGTCCCAAAATCCAGAGGCTGGCTCTTTGTACAGCAAAACTCAACCAGATGAGAATAGCAATGGCCATGGAGGGAAGCGTATGTCTCAGTCTTCTAATAAGACTAGAGATGGCAGAAGGACATATGTGGTAAATCCAGGACCCTCGCAGCGTGAGAACGGTTGCAGTTCTTCTGCACATGAAAGTGAAAAAAATCAATACTGTGAAGACTTAGAGGATTTAAGCAGCATGTTTCCAAATCCAGGGTCAAGCTTACTAAACAGTAAAGCATCTGTTCATGCTTTCGGTCCACAAGAGTTGACTGATATTAAAAAGCAAATTCCTAACCAAGAAGCAACTGCGTGTCTGAACGTGAAGCGTATAAGACCAAAGAGGAAGACCCAGGAATTTGATTCAGGACAAAGGCTAGGTGAGACAAAAGGCCAAGGCTTTGATGTCAGCATACATTCTCAGATTCAGCCAGAAGCAAGTAAAGAGAAGAAAGATCACAAAAACAAAGCAGCAAAAGCAGGGAAGGGTAACACTGAGGGAGAACATCACAAAGCCAATATGGATATATTTGACCTGATGGAAAATGCTCCAAGGGTTAAGAAAAAGAAAAAGATTTTGAAGGTGAACTTGATATCTGAGGGTCAAGCTGATGGAACATCTCCAAAGAGCATTCCACCAGCGCTTCTGGATGATGAAGATATAGTGAGGAACTCAGCTAAGATATCTCAGAAGTTTCAAGGATCCTCTGTCGCTCAGAGCAGCAGTTCTTTAAATAGCTGCTCTTCACAGACGAGATGCTTGGGGGTGAGCAGCCATGCGATAGATGTAAAGCAGCGGGTAGACTCCAAGGCAAAGTTAAACAAGAGAACAACATACACAGTCAAAAACCTAACAGAAGAGTGTGTTGCTTCTGAGTCTTCCCTACCAAGTCCAGTGAAATGTATAACCAATCAAGAGGATCAGGCAGGGTGGAACTTTCTCCAGGTGCAGCGAAAGGTGCTTCCGATGGATGTGACTGAGACTCCACTCCTGATTGATTCTATGGCCATAGACCCCAACACTCCCAAATCTTCTTCAGTGGAGTCTTCTAAGGCCATGTTGGCAGGTTTCAGTCACTCAGTTCATCTGCATTCTGAGCTTGGAAATGATAAAAACCACACAAACCCTGGAAGAATCTCTGCTTTGCCCCGAACATCTACAGTCTTCAAGAAAAACTATGCTAAGCATGCGGCGGCATCTGGCAGGTGTCAGAATAGTACAGTATCAGCAGCTCCTGAAACGGCCTTACAAAGCATGTCACCCCAAGGAAATGGTGAGTGGCAAAATGGGCTGATTTAATATACTCTGTCTAGCTTTCTTTGCATGCCTCTCCCAAGCAGTGGCTTTGCACAGTGCAGAAAGTTATTTTTAAGAAGAATGACGAATGTAGCATATTTTAGGATGATACTCTGCAGCCCAAAGCCTAGATTATTCATGATGTCTACATCATATTATATTTTTCTTCATACAATAACTCCCCAACCTAACTTCAATGCGATTTTCTCAAATGGTAGTTAGAGCCTTTGTTGTTGAGCACCTAAAGTAATAGCCAGACATGACATATGACTGTCAAAGGAGGGCTAGGGGAGCAGAAAAGTCTTTGGCTAAATGGATTACTATCATTCATCCACCAAACCTTCAGCCAGTGCAGAAAGTGAAGAATACCTTACTTGCAATTACATTCATTTGGAAAATGTATGTTATCTCAAACATGTTAGGAAGCCCAGGGCTTTGATGTAAAAAGAGAGTGGTCTAAATCCAATTGCTAGTCCCCACTAGAGTACGGCCACAGAACCAATTGCTAAATGGTGAGCCAACACTTGAGTAAATCCCTTCAATTCAATAGGTCTACTTTAGTTGGAACTACTAGTTGACTACTTACTTGGTTAATTGGTTGATCCATACTTCACATGTCTAGCTTGGCATGGCGGATTAAAGTATCATCTCTCACTGTTTCTGATCCCCAAGTTTTTAGCAGCTTCTCACTATCAGGTTTTCCTACCACTACCGTAGCAGGATCCGATGGTGTGCGGGGGACTGAAGGCCATGTTTTTGATGCCCCTTTAGCCATTTTAAATAAGATGGCACATCTGGCTGGGCTCATGTCGAAGCTGACCATGTTAGATCAATGCACAGGCCAGGTGCATTGTCTGAGTACCCAACCCAACTTAGCTGACCTGCAGTTCCAAAATGGAGAGCTGTTCCATACCACTAGATAGCACCTTTGTAGCATGGTTGAACCTGCCAGGGGAATACACTGCCACCATAGCTGTAGGATGGCCAGCGTCACCGCTGCGCCACATTGAGGGGTGAGGTGAAATTTGCAGCAGACTAGTTGAATTTAGTTGAATAGATTGGGGGGGGGAATGGGACACTGTGATGGATTCAATTTATAGTTGATGTTTTTCTTTAAGAAATAGATCTAATTGGTACTATCAGTATAGCACACTCCATTGCTTATGTTTTCCCACAGAGATCAAAGTATTGAAAGACGTCACCAATGGCAGCCCACATTCCCATAATTTCACCTCTTTGGATGCATCGCCAACACGTCCAAGTAGACGGAGGAAGAATGAAGTGTCATATGCAGAGCCCAGGCTCAACAGGTTTGTTTTATTTGCAAAGCTTAACCAGAAGCAGGGAAAGCAAAGTGCATACTTTCCCAAAGTAAGCATCTATTTTTTCTTTGGGATGCTCGTTGTCAGCTGCAACTCGTATCAGAGAATGCATTTCCCCCCCGAAGCAGGAAAAATAACATTGGCATGAATTTAAGGTGGATCCCAGGTTGCCATGAAGTGGCCCACACACTATGATCACGGAGCCATCTCCTGCGGCACATATGAAATGAGACACACAGGATTTAACACCGGGACTGCAATGGACTGCCACAGCCTTGAGGATATTATCAAGGTGCGCCTTCACAACCAGTCTATCTGGCATGGCCTCTTCTGCCTCCATGATGGTTGGGAATCCGAGTTCCTTCTCTGCTCATTTTGCCGTTGGGCCCAATGTGATGGTTTCCATTGGCATTTCTTCCACTGAGGAGACCATCACCCCACCTAAAGGGGCTCAATAGCCCATAGCTATTGGCCCCTTTAGGGAGTCAAGACTCAACATAGCTAAATATAAAAAGGAAAAGCTAATGGAGATTTTTCCTTTGGGATGCTATATTTAAAATATATATATAAATCAGCATTGTGAAACTAGGAAGTCACACAAGTAATTTAATTGAGTTGTTCATTGCCCTAAGAACTGGTTAGATAACTCAATGGTTGAAGTACCTGGCTGCAGAGCTAGACTTATGAGTCTGATTCTCCACTGCACCTCTTGGGAGAAGAGCCAGTTTATGTAGTCATGGGCAAGCTGTTAGGGTCCCGGAGTGCCCACAAAAAGAAGAAAATGCTAAACAACTTCTGTGTCCTCTACCTAGAAAAATGTAGAGGACTGCTATAAGTCAGAATTTGTTTGATGACACACTATTATTGTTATTATCTTAAATTACAGTGTGACTAAATTAACGGGATAATTGTTCCCTTTGTGATATGCCTATATATTTCAATTATTTTTTGTGGCTGAACAATGAGTGTAGATATGCTTTCTACCACAAGGCTTGAATTTGAAAAACAGTAAGTATAAGGTGTTACATTAGTTCCCTTCAAATTAAAAAAAATATTTTAAAATTATATCTGTGGGGCGTGGCATGGAGACGACCTGAGCAGCAGCGTTTCTTCATCTCTGCTTGGAAAAGGGGAGCCACAAATGTGGATATATGTGTGCAAAACTCAAGAAATTTTTGAATGAATAATTGGAAGAAGTGTCTAAAGATGTTAGTGGTCTGAAAATACTAGTTTCCTGGTTGAAAATTTGTGCTGTAGAACCTGCAGAGCTGCGGAGCCCAGGGACGGAGTTGGTGTGTTTAAACGCCCAAGCACTCAAACGGCAAGTCGGGAGCCTTGGAGGCTCGGAGACTCAGAGGCTTGGAGTTCCAGAGATCGCAGTGGCAGTTTATCAGTATCGTGAGTTTTTTCTCAAGGGATATTGACAGTGTACTCCAATAAGTGGGTGAAAACAAAGAAAAAAACTTTTTAAAAAAAAGATTGGAGGCTGTAAGGCTGTGTCGGATCCTGCTGTTGGGGAGGTGAGGCGAGGTGGATGAACTTGAATTTGAAAGGAGAGACACGGCGAGTGAGGATTAAAGGCAGAACGAGAACCGGAACAAAAGTGAAATTGGCACTGAGAAGGAGGTGGAAAACAGTTGACAAAGAGTGATTTAAAAAAAAAAATTGGTCCCGGGTTGCTGGAACAGGAGCTGTTGGTGTTGTGGGCTGAGCGTGATTTGCTCCCCCCTCCTCCCCTGTTGTTATTATTGTTATTCCTGAGCAGTCATTTTGAGTAGCCCGAGGAACAAAGCACACTGTCACCTGAACTTTTATTCTGTGAGTTGAAGAGCGGTGAGGGAGTGCAGTGTGGTTTTGGAATTTAAAGAGTACTATTAAATTTGACTCGCATACCATCCTGTTTGACTGTAAAGAAGGAAGATCCTGTAGTTCCATTGGTGCTTTTTGGTGCTTCTTTGATTTGAATGGACAAATGGACAAAGTATATAGGCATTTTGCTTCATTGCTTAAGTGGTTAATGCAATCATAATACTGAGAGAAATTGAGGAAATACTGAGAGTCTTGAACATTTTTCTTTGGAATAAAGGGGTGCTGAGAACAAGGAATAAAGTTTTGAACTAGAGACGGTTATAGTGTTTCATCGTTAAGAAGAAAGAAGAAAGTGAAGTACTGTTCTTCAGATAACAGCAGTTAATTACTGAAGCACAATACAGCTGGTGTCTTCAGGGTTTTACTAAAATTATATCTGTAATGGTAACCAGCTACTGGGACATGTCTTGAAGCAATAACTAATTACTTTTAAGAATAAACTTTCCACAACCTGTGATATTGTGCAATTTGTATTGCAATCTTTCTTTATCTCTTTCTTTGTTTTTCCTGCAGCAAGTTAAGGCGAGGAGACCCATTTACAGCTACAGACTTTCTCAGCTCCCCTATTTACAAGACTAAGAAAAGAAAAATGCCCAAAACATCTGGGAAGTCCAGAAAGGGCAAGAAATTCAAAGAGGAGGAAGGAATTCAGCCCAGCGAAGATTTTGTGGCTGCTTCTTAGGTCTCCAAATACTTGTGTTGCTCTTTGTTTAACTAAGAGTTCACTTTAACTTGGTCTTGTATAGTGAGTATGATTTTTATAAAACACTTTAAAATAAAGCTTTTTTCATATATATTTTATATTTGTGAAAGCTCCATATTGTAGTAGAATAGTGATATATGAAGACTTGACAAATGGTTACAAAATGTAAAATTCAACCAAGAAGCCATAAGAGAAAGTCAGTACAAGAATGAAACCTGAGTTTGGTTACAGTCACAGTGTTCACAGCCACATATAATTTATATACAACTACACAATTGCAATTTAAAAGCAGAAACAGAAATAATATCAGTCTTTCCCTATGATAATTAATTCCATGGAGGTGCTCAAAAGGCTTGGACAGACAGAAGAAGTCTTCATTTGCTGCCATAGACAGACTGCCCCACAGTACCAGTTACTGGTACAGGCGTGGTAAATCTGCTTTGCAATTAAGTCTGTATTATTTCCAAGCCCTTCACTGTGTGGAGCCTTAATCCCTCAAATAAGTGAAGTACTTTAGATAGATCCGATAGAGTTCTGATTAAAGTTCGTAGCAAAGAGCATCAAGATAAATCTTTTAGTATCTAATTTTCTGCCATTTCCCAAACTAGTTTGCAACAATTACAGTAAAACCTTGGATAATGCTAAAACTTGGTTCCACAAGTTTTAGTGTTATCTGATTTTTAACTATCCGATGCATGCATGATATTTATTTATTAAATTTATCTCGCTGCCCCCTCGCCGAAGCAACTCTGGGCAGCTCACAAGACATAAAAAACATAAAAACATCCATAAAAATCATCTAAAACCAACCCATTAAAAAACCCCAGCCACCCCATCTGCAAAACAGGGAAAATTATACAAGCCAATGGGCGGGGGTCACCTCCCCATCAGTGCCCACACTTGCCTTCACAGCCAGGTTTTAAGTTCTTTCCTAAAGGACAGCAATTCTGTCTGCAGCCGTAACTCTTATCAGCAGGAGGTTCCATAGGGCTGGAGCGGACACGGAGAAGGCCCTCCTCCTTGTGCTAGAGATGAGCCCCTCTAGCCGATGGTACAGTTAGAGAGCCCCTCCGGTCCACTCTGGTTGGACAGACAGACATTCTTGGGGTGTCATGGTCTCTTAGGTATCCTGGTCCACTAACATGTAGGGCTTTAAAGGTCATCACCAGCACCTTGAATTACACCCGGAGGCAAACTGGTAACCAGTGCAGCTCTTGGAGCAGTGGCAAGGCATGGGCATAACGCCCGCCTCCCATCACCACCCAGACAACCGCGTTCTGGACCAGCTGCAGCCTCCAAATGGTCGTAAAGGGCAGCCCCATGTAGAGTGCATTACAGTAATCTAGTCTAGAGGTGACCAGAGCACGTGTGACCATGAGCAAGGAGTCCAGGAGTGAGTGCAACAGGCGAATTACACGAAATTGTGCAAAACCCTCCTGGCCACGACTGCCACCTGCTCTTCAAGCAGCAGTCATGAGTCCAGGACCCCCAAGTTGCGCATCGGGTCTGTTGGGTAAAATAGCCCCATCCAGGACCAAAGATGGTAGCTCCCGGGATAATGCAGGGCCCCTAATCCATAGCCACTCAGTCTTGCTGGGATTCAGCTGAAACCCGTTGTCCCCCATCCAGACCCCCACAGCCTCCAGACACCTGGATAGGACTTTGACAGCATCGCTTGGATCACCACGGGCCGGGCCGAGAATTACAGCTATCATTAGCATACTGATGATACCTCACCCCATGGGAATGGATGATCTCACCCAACAGCTTCATGTAGATATTGAATAGGAGCAGAGAGAGCACCAAGCCCTGAGGCACCTCATGTTAAAGGGGCCTAGGGCTGGACCTCTCACTCTCCAACCACACCGACTGGGTACGGCCCTTCAGAAATGAGGAAAACCAGGACCACAGAGTGCCCTGGATCCCCAATCCTTTGAGCCGTCCCAGAAGGATACCGTGGTCAACGGTATCAAAGGTCGCTGAGAGGTCAAGAAGAAAGCAAGGGCCAAACGGTGTGGGTATTAGCAAGAAAAAGAAACCGTTTGAGGCAAATTTGACTTTAGAGCAATAGTTGTAGGAGGGTATTAATTTCCAAAAACAGTCTTTCTTGAAACCAACAGTCTTGAAAAAAAGTGTTTATATTTATTTTTATCCATTCCATTTATTTCATTTTATTCATTCATTGAATGAATAAAATGAAATGGACAGAATGGATAAAAATAAATATTCATAAACAGAAACACTTTTTTTCAAGAAAGACTGTGTTTTTTTTTGGAAATTAATACCCTCATACAACTATTGCTCTAAAGAGGTCAATAAGAGCAAGGACGGATGGACAGCCTCCGTCCCGCTCCCACCAGATATCATCCATCAGCGCAACCAATGCAGTCTCTACCATATCTGGGCCTGAATCCTGACTGGAAGGGGTCCAGATAATCCGCTTCATCCAGGACCCCCCTGCAACTGACACGCCACTGCCTTCTCCAATACCTTCCCTAAAAAGGGAAGGTTGGATACTGGTCTGTAATTGGTTAACACTGCTGGGTTGAGTAATGATTTCTTTAGGAGGGCGCGCACCAAAGCATGTTTTAAGGATGCAGGAAGCACCCCCTCCCATAATGAGGAATTATTGCCCCGACCCAGCTACCTGTCACCGCCTTGGAGGATTTCACCAACCAGGCAGGGCAGGGATCTAAAGGGCATGTAATTGCATGAACAGCTGCAAGAAGCCTGTACACTTCCTCAGGGGCAACTGGATCGAACTGATCCCAGATAACATGGCTAGACTATAGTCCAGTCCCCTCCTGACCTTCCCCATCCACACCAGGATTTAGCCCTGAGCGAATCTGAGTGATTTTATCCATCAGATAATCAACAAAATCCTCAGCCGATCCCTGCCAATCGGGCACTGGCCCCCCTCTGCCAAAGGGAGACCTGGTCACCCGGAACAGGTTGGCTGGGCGATTATCTGTGGAGGCAATAAGGGTGGTGGTATTGTCATTTCACCAACTCTACTGCCATCAGGTAGGCCCTAACTGCGGCTCTAGCAAGTGTTCAGTCGGAGTTACTCTGGGTCTTCACCCAGCGGTGCTCTCGGCATCTCTTTGCCCGTTTAAGCTCCCTCAACTCCTCTGTAAACCACGGGGATGAGCGAGCCCCACATGCGCGGAGAGGCCGTAGTGACACGATTACATCCAAGGTCGCCGCCGTCACCCTGTGCCAGAGGTCAATGAGCGCCTCGGGTGAATCGTGTAGCCGATCCAGAGGAAAACACCCCAGTTCCCTTTAGAATCCATCAGTTGCCGGGGGCGGGCCAATTTAATAGGCCCTACCTCCCTACGATGAAACACCCCCCCCCAAAAAAAAAAGTCTAGAGTCACCAGATAGTGATCTGACCATGGCACAGGCGTTATATCTAATTTATGTACTCTCAGATCACTCTGCCACTCCTCTGACAAGAAGACTAAATCCGGTGTATGGACACTGCCCCTGGTCGGGCCCTGAATTACCCGAGTCAGGCCCACATCTGCCATGGAAGCCATGAACTCCTGCGCTGCCTTGGATCCAACTCCCAATGAAGGCGATTGAAGTAATATTGCCTGTTCTAGATATTCTAACCTCTGGATTGCAATGCCCAGTGTTTCTTTTGGTGAGAGTCTTGCACTCATTCAAATGGTAGGATGATGTGAAGACTGAACCACAGGTTACAAAGCTGTCTTCCTACATTTTATAGAATACAGAGCAATGGATATTAAGCTAAGTATCCCTTCTAAACAAAAGAACAAACAAAACCCCAAGATGGAATGGATGGAATCATGTTTAATTCAAGTATGGAAACAGAGTTGAAACGGCTGCTGAAACACACTGATTATTATTAATTCCTCTGATTATTTATTTGGTATTTGTGATTATGTGTATTATTATATTGTTGTAATTTGTATGTATAGGAACTCTGTTGTATTGCTGCTCTGAGTCGGCCTTTGTGCTTGAGTAGAGCGGGGTATAAATCCAATAAACATAAACACTTTGAAATGTTGCAACTTTACAACATGTACCTAAAATCAGGTGGCTCACTTGTGTACTTCGGACAGGGTAAGATACAAAAACAAAAGCAAGATTTCCATTAAAAACCTAAAAACTGTCCCCCCACCCCACCCCTGTAAGTATATCCATGACATTGATGGGCTATAATTCAGTTTCTGAAGACTGTTGTTAGAAGAATCTTTTGCATTGTTTACAATTCAGTGAAACCCAATGGCCAGCAGGAAAGTAAAATTTGACTCTAAAAGCAGATGTTTTAGAATTGATTCCTGTCCCAAACAACAGCATTTGATGGTTAGGGTAGAGGTGGGAGAGGCTGGATGGTAAGAGGATATCAATTAGTTTCAGAGAAGCAGCCACCAAGACTGGCCCTGTGTTCTTGTTCCCACTCCCCTTGGGCAATACAGAAAACTAGTAAAAACCTATGGGATTTGACAGTCCAAACATGTTTCTAATTGGGGGTTAACTTCTCATATTTTGAAGTGCTGCTCCACCACTCTGCAGTGCAATTCATCAGTAGGTTGGCAGCCTTCTTTCGAGAGCAATTACTGGGGCCTGCTCTTAAAGTTTTGGCTGGGAAGAGAGCTTTGCCTTCAGGTTTTCGGCAAGTTTATCCATGAACTCAAACGTGTTCAAGTAGTCGGAGCGTTTCACACTGAAATGAAAAAAAAAATGCAGATCCAGGGTTACAATCATGTTTATTTATTCTTAAGGTATTTGAAGTTCAGATAGTTCCATGGACTGGCGTGATACCAAGTCTGGCTATTTTGTGTGTGTGTGTGTGGGGGGGGGGGGGGGAAGAAAGCCTCCTCAAAGATTGTAGTATTTTTCAACAACAATCAGGATTATAATATTTATGAACCACAATCAGGCGTACCCCGGGCAACCATCACCTTGTGCCGGCAAATCTTTCTTACACAAGATCAGGCAGAAGGAACTACGGAATAAATTCACCAAAGATGGCTTCATTTTGGCAGTTTCACGTCTGGCCCAGACATGAGGAAAATTTGTGGGCATAACAATGCATTTATGTCTGAGGTAGTGGACTTGATCAATAAAAACTCACATCAAAATAAGGTGCCACGATGCTTTTGTCTTTTATTTCTTCCTGTCTGGTTTATTTGGTCAGTTTAAGAACATAAGAACAGCTTTGCTGGAAAAGGCCACAGCACATCCAGTCCAGCATTCTGTCTCACACAATGGCTCACCATTTGCTTCAGGGTATTCCCAAGGAGATGCCTTCACCTGCTTAGGATTCCCTGGAAATGGCATTGAGAGAAATCCTGCCTATCCAACCCAGAGGTTGTCCTTAGGTATCCATAATTATAGCCATTGATACCCTTGTCCTCCATGAACTTGTCTAATCCTTTCTTAAAGCTGTCAAGACTGACAGCTGTCACCACTTCTTCTGGCAGGGAGTTCCATAGACCAGGGATCCTCTGGGTGAAAAAGTACTTTCTCTTATTTGTTTGATAACTAGCACCTAAAAGTTTCATGGAGTGTCCCCTAGTTCTAGTGTTGGGCGATAGGGAAAACAGTTTTTCCTTATCTACTTTGTCCACACAGTGCATGATTTTATAAACTTCAGTCAGGCCGTCGTTCAAGAGTGAAGAGGCCCAACCATTGCAGCCTCAGATGGTAAGGAAGGTATTCCAGTCCCCTAATCATTCTGGTTGCCCTCCTCTGCACTTTCCCCACTTTTTATTAATGTATTTTCTGTTCTGCAGATGATTTATAATTCCTTTTGATGTAACAGCAGTTAAACATTCTTTAATTTAGCCAAATAACCCACATGCAGCGTCATTGCTTTCCGATGTACAGTGGTACCTCAAGTTACAAACGCCTCATGTTACGAAATTTTTGAGATACGAATGAAAATCCATTGAAAATAATGCCTCCAGTTTACATATAAATTATATGGTGTACAGTGGCCACTTCTGGTGATGCATTGTGTCTCAAGTTGTAAGATCAGGAGTGAGTTGCCCCTCCTACAGGGAAAGAGAAATCTCACTAGAAACCCAGGTGGTGGGGAAAGAGGGAGGAAGTTTGGAGATGGGAGGAACCACTCTGGTCCCAGCTAGCTTATCAGGAGCATATTCCAGCGGGAGGGGGGGGGGAAGCTGGCCTAGAGTGGGAAAGATGGGCGGAGGGGCTGCAGGACGAGTCCGGCCACTAATTACTTCTGTGAGGGCCAAGATTGGGTAACCACTGTGAGTGACAGGAGGGAGGTGGAGAATGGGTCTTAGAGTGATGAAAGGATAATTATACACGTTAAACTCGGAAAATTAGAATATCATGCAAATGTTCATTCAGTTCAGTAATGCAACTTAAAAGGTGAAACAAATATATGAAATAGACTCATTACACTCAAAGCGAGATAGTTCAAGCCTTACTTTGTTATAATATTGGTGCTTATGGCTTACAGCTTATGAAAACCCCAACCCCCCAATCTCATGTACCCCATAATTATCACATAATCTCATGTACGCTGTACACCATGATCATCACAATTATAACGAATTAAGGCATGACATCTCTCACTTTGCATGTAGTGAGTCTATCTGATATATTTGTTTCACCTTCTAAGTGAAATGAATGGACATTTGCATGATATTCTAATTTTCCGAGTTTTACCTGTATATACAATGTACCACAATACTCGCTTGTTTTTTGCTTGTTCTGAACTTTTCTATGGGGGAATGACTCGTGTCTCATCAGGCCTGGTGGATGCGTGTGGGTAATGGGGGTAGGGCAGAAGCCCTGCTGGCTTCAGACTAGGTTTCTTATTTTGGCAGTATTAGCTCATGAATGCTCTGTGTGTTTTACATCTATACCTATAAAATCAAGCGTTAACCGTTGGAACTTCACATAGGATACTAAGCCAGGCCCTACTAGCCTTCACCGACCATTCGTGCACATGCCCGAACTGGGTCCGCAAGTCAACAAAGGATTGAGAAATGCGCCAGTGGGGCAAGAGCCCCACAAACGCGAAAAAGGGAAACCCTCCCCAAAGCCACAACAACAAACAAAACTTGTAAAAATAAATAAATAAATTATTTAAATAAAAATTCCTTAAAACAAAAAAAACCAACAATCAAAAACAACCAAAAACAACACAAAAAAACAATACAAAGTAAACAAACAAAAAAAACCTTCCAACACCATTTAAAACAGCCCACCAATGGCGGGCAAACTGCTAGTCTTAAATAAAAATCAGATTACTGAAGATGCTGAGTTCATGCTGTTTCTGTTCCTGAGGAAAATAAGATTGAGGTGCGGTCAAACTGGCCCCCAAAATGCTACCAGCCAAAATCCTCAGTATTACACAAGTTATAAATTTTTCATAATACGAAACGTCCCAGGGAACGCATTAAATTTGAAACTTGAGATACCACTGTTTATTGAAAAGGGAAGTTACTTTAATTCCTCTATGTTAATTTCACCAATTCTAATGCAGATTTCAGTATTTCACCACCTAAAGAGGAAGAATAGATAGCTGTGAGACTGGAAAAGAATTACCGTATTTGCCGGCGTATAACATGCACCCTGTTATTACCAAAACAGCCCACTATAGGCCACTATACACAGTACAAGATGCACTCCATTTTCCCAGTGCATTTTAAGGGTGGGGGAGTGGGTCTTATACGCCAACAAATACGGTATATAAAAACACTGCAATCAACTTTTGCCAGAACTTTGGATTTTTGTTTTTAGTTCTTTGAACTGTTAGTCTCTGGTGCTTATACTGTAAAGCAAACTTTAGAAGAGGGTCATCAGGAAAGACAGAATTTGACTGGGGTTTGAACTGAGGTTTAAAATGAAACCATAACCCAGGGGTTCCCAACCTCTAGGCCTAATCCAGCCCATGCATATCATTAATTCAGACCATAGTGGGCACCTGTAGGACCGCCCCACCACCACCAGAAGTTGCGATATGTCACTTACCGTGGTAGTGGCAGGAATCACTGGGTTTTTCCACAGCCTCTGCTGCTTCCCAGAGCCACAGGAGGCTTTTCGGAGCATGTTCACTCCGGTTTAGGAATTTTCTGCCACTTCCCCGCTGCGCTTCAGCAGCTAGTCCCTGGCAGTGGGCAATTTCCATGCCAGGCTGAGCTTACATCAGTGCCTGGGATCCCAGCGTGGAATCAGGAAGTCACCTACTGTTGCGCTCCAGCTGCTGAAGCACGACAGAGAAGCAATGAAAAAACCCCAAACTGGAGCGAATACACTCCAAAAAGCCTCCTGCTCTTCTGGGAAGCGATGGAGGCTGTGCAAGAACCTGGAAAAAAGGGCTGATTCCTGCCGCTGCTGAAAACGTAAGTAGTGGGTGCAGCCACGCCTCCAGCCACCACAGCTGAGCACAGGTGGCGGGAACTGGCCCCTGGTGGGAAAACATTCGGAAGCCCTGCCATAACCATACCTGTATATGCAATTTCAATTTCAAAAATGAAATATTTTTTATATACAGTGGAACCTCGGTTAACAAACGGCTTGGTTAACATAAAAATCTCATAACAAAAGGAAATCCACTGAAAATAGTGGCTCGGTTTACGGAATTTTTTTCAGAATGGATAAATTGGGCTTTCAATGCATTCCTATGGGAAACCGCATTTTGGTTAATGTATTTTGGTTTTCAGTGCCTTCCTATGGGAAATTCGGTTAAAGTAATTTTTGCTGTAAGAAACCCGGAGAACACATTAATTATGTTAACCAAGGTTCCACTTTACCAAATTGAATTCCTTTTAAAAACAATGCTCTTGATATAGTTTGTTTTTCTACTGGATGTCATAATATTTGGAGGATGGGGCTTTTTGGGGTAGATTTCTAATTTTTTATAGAGTATTTAGTGTTTTCATACCTCAACCTTTCATACTTACTTTGGCAACCCTTTGATGCACGCAGACAGATCTTTTGTCATAAAGCCAGCTTCAATGGTCTCTACACAGACATTCTCCAAGGCAGAAGCAAAGTTGCTGAGCTCGGTGTTTTTATCTAATTTTGCTCTATGAGCTAGACCTCTAGTCCATGCAAAGATGGACGCTACAGATGGCAGGGCAGCGAGAAGGAGGAAGAAAGGGAGAGAGAATAACCCATTCAAGTGTTAGCAATGTTGAAATCATGCTTAGATGAATCACCCACATTAGTGACCCCCAGTTTATATAGCAAACCCAACTATCTAATTCAGATTTCATCTGTTCAGCATATTAAAATTGAAATCTGTTTAGCCTCTCTTGTATGTTTTGTGTCTGGACTAGCTATAGTTGTGGAAAGGCAGCTGACACATACTAACCATGAAATGATCCTATACCCATCTCAGGCTCCTAATTTAGAAATCTCTTTTGATTGAACTCTAATAGCTAAGATAAACAAGTTACCAAGAGATAATTGTGATTTATTTTACTAGAGAATGTACACCACTTTGACCAGGTTATCCTGCTATGGTAAAAGAGTAGACCATACTGCCAGGATCTCAATGCTGAGTGTCAGGCAGCAGTTAACTGACCTGACAACCCTGAGGATTAGCGGGCCTTGGGTGCCAAAGTCCACAGGGAAGGGTGATGGTCCCCAAGTGGATTAAATCCCACTTGAATCTATCTTGATGAAGGGCAGCAGCTTCATCAATAGTGGCCTGGGGCTGAGGAGCACTTTGTGTGCCAAAAGGGCCCAGAACCAGAAAGTGATTTGTGGAGCTGGATCAGTGGTATGGGGCTTGTGATACAATGCGGAAGGCAGATGAAAGGCCACTGCTTTATATTCTCAGGACAGTCTTCATGGCTGATCACCATGAACATTCGGAGCTGGATATGGCACAAGAAGAAGAAGAGAATGTACAAAAAGTAAGATCCTACAAGTAGGCTACAAGAAGCAGCTGGAAACTAATGGTGTCCTGGTGAAAATATTTAAAGATTTCCCACTTAGTGTTCTAAAGTTGAGAAAATAATATTTTTTTGATTAAAGTATTGCAACAGAATAAAATATAGATGGAAACCAATTGAATGCATTTTCTTTAACTATTTAGGAATACCAGTAGTTTGGGATTATTTCTATAGTAAAAGTGAAGGATTTCCTTGGAAAGTTTGGAATAAAATTGAATAGAGAACAAGAAATAGTAACATCATATAAGGCATGAATAGATGAGGATGAAACCATTAGCAGCAAGGAAGATTTAGGTAAAAGCGAGAAAAGGATTTAGGACATAACAGATCTGGAAGTAGAAATGGAAAAGGTTGAAAGAAAGGAAGAAGAAGGAAATAAAGAATAAGAAGAAGTAAAAAAGGACCAATCAGACATAATAAAATTAAATTTTCACAAAATGGCAAATAAAACATTAACATGTAATTTTCAGGGATTAAATTTGGCAACAAAACAAAAACAGATTTTTCATTATTCGGGTGGGGGGAGGTATGGCAATTTATATTCCTAAGATTTGCATCCAAAGAAATTTTAAATGATGACAAGAGAAGACATATGGGTTAGTTTCCTGATAGAAAAACAATTATTGTATCAGTCTATACTCCACTGGAGTGTCTTTTACTGGAAAATCACATAAAGATTACTAGAAATGAAAAATCTGATTGTGACTGGAATGGAGTTATAGATCCTAGGAAAGATAGAAAATCATCTAAAAAGAAAAAAATGTAAGCAAGAAAAACTTAATGGAGTTATTGCCATTGACAGATAGTTGGAACTGAAAAATGGAGAAGCTAAAAGATTATACTTTCTACTCAGAAAGACATAAATCATTATCTAGGATAGACATGATTTTGATAACTAGAACTGTGTTTGGAAGTATTGTACTGTACAAAACTTTAAAATAAGCCTGGAAAAGAAACCAGAAACAGTTCTTTTGAATTTGATAAAGCATAAAACAAAACAGGAAATTAAAATTATATTATTCATGGTAACAGCAGCAAGGATTTAAATAGCAAAATATTGGAAAGGGAAAGAGGAATTAGTCTGATTAAATTACAAGAGTTTATTTTCATGGATAAATTGAAATTTTATCAAATTATAGAAAGTAGTGGATATTGTAGAGAGAAACATGGCCCAACAATAAAAGAGTATTAATGGGAAAACAAATGGGAGGGAACTTGATAAAATTGAGGCATGTTCAAAAGAGTGATGGATTTGATATGAGAATGGAAAACAATGAGCAGATCCAGAGGAAGGAGCGGATAACATCAAAGACATATTACAAGAACCCCAAATAATGCAGGTGGAGGCCACCAGAAGTGCCAGAGCAAGAATATTTTATCTTCCTCGACACCAGAAGGGATAAAAGGATGCAAAGAAGAAGATGGAAGTGCATATCTCTCAAGAATAAGCTAAGAACTGTATTTCAAAGGACATTTAATTTTTTAAAAAAATAATAATTTTAAAAATGAATTAGAAATAGAAATCTCTACTTTTGAATGGTTTAACTTAAGAATACTTATTTGTGTTCTAAATTGATTCCCTGGGTTCCTGGGGATTATGGCCCAAAAGTTAACCCTGCTTCATGCTGTCTCTGTGTAAGGCTGAAGAAGTCAGAAGTTGCTTACCAATGGGGTTGGTGGAGGTTTCTTGACTCTTCTGGTGCATGCGATAGTGGCGAGTCACAGTGCCATGAGCAGCTTCGGCTTCCACTGTTTTTCCATCCGGGCAGATCAGGACACTAGTCATCATTCCCAAGGAGCCATAACCTGGGAATGAGAATACACATATCAACACCTGCTTTGGAAAGCCCTAATCTTTTGCATCTTTGTTTATGGTTTGGCAATCATTTTCTTCCATTTTTGGTTTCTACCTTTATGTGTGTGTGAGGTAAAACAGGAAAACAACCTCTAGAAAAGCCAACTTAAAAAAATCAACACTTTGGGGAGTTCCATTGGTGTTAGTGCGACAGGGTGAGAAACATAATACAGCCTGTGTGTTATCAGAAGAATGCAGCTGGCTGATTCCCAGCATGCCACAATGCAGCGGCATACCTTGCGCGACTGAGTCAGACTGTACGTCGCCATCGTAGTTCTTGCAGGCCCAGATAAACCCACCCTCAGATTTTAGAGCTTGAGCCACCATGTCGTCGATCAGGCGATGCTCGTACCAGATATTTTTGGCTTCAAACTTTGACCTGTAGTCCCTGGAGAGGAAAGAATTAAACATTACAGGTGGCAGTTAAAGGTATAAGATGAGGCAACCCTTTCAGGAAGCAGGAAAATGGCTTACATCTTGTACAAAGAGAAAGTATGTGTGAATTACGACAAAGAGTGGGGATGTACTCTAAGCACACCTCATGCAAATACTGTGGTGTTAATGTAATCTTTTTGTTCACATGTAAGGCCCTATTTAGTCTACATGTTCAAGGCTGTTCCTGTTATTATGTAAGCTGCCTGAACACTGGGTTAGCTTTCACTTGGGCATACCATTTACATCAGGGGTGTTCAAACGTTTTGGGCCACGGGCTGGTCACATGGTTCAAGGGGCTGGTCACTACGGCCCACTAGCTGGATCTGGCCCCTGACACCAATTCATCCAGCCCACGAAGCCCTCATTGCTCCCAGAAGCGGAAGTAAAACACACCTGTATGGGCACATTTTACTTCTGCTTCCGGGAGCGAGGGTTTTGTGGGCCAGATGAATCTGGCCCCCAGGCAGTAGTTTGGGCACCTCTGATTTACGTCCTACACATCTTCATGTGTTTTAAACAGGGAAAGGGCTGAAGGCTCAGCAACACCTTCTCTACCCCTCAACTCAGTCTTTCATTAGAAAACTATGGACAGCAGCAAAATGGCTGGCTGGCGCTGCTCTCAATCTCTCGCCTGTCCTTCCCATGTCTGAAGCAGACAGCCTGATTTGGGTTTGTTTTGAATTTTTTTAAAGCATCATATGCATTTATAGAACCATGAGGAAATAGCATTTTTATTTTTCAAGCTTACAAAAAACAAACAAACAAACACCAACCCAAATCTGCCATGGGAGCTGTGGGTGGAAGCAGCTAGCCTTTTGCAACTACTCTTTTTGTTAAAGGTTTGCTCTGGAGCGCAAAAAAGTTTAGGGGTCAATTTCACTACATAAAAAAAGGCAAAGCCCAAGAACTGAATGCTCTTCAACACACAGTTTACAGTGGAACCTCGGTTAACAAATTGCTTTGATTAACATAAAAATCGCATAACAAAATGCAATCCATAGAAAATAGTGGCTCAATTTACAGAACTTTTCCGGAATAGATTAATTTGTTTTCAATGCATTCCTATGGGAAACCGTGTTTCGGTTATATTATTGACCTGGTTTTATCCTTTAGTTTTGCAAATATCAAATTACTTCTAAGCAATTTATTTTCCCTATTTAAAATGTTGGTAAATGTACTACATTAGAATTGTATTCTAATGGAGGATACATGCACTCCTTTTCAGATAAAAGAACAAATATATTTGTGTCACCTTTAAAGCCTTTCCTATTTACAATGCAATAGTGAATGACAGCTATTGAAGGAGAAAAAGAAAACAGGCAAAGAGTTTTTGAGTCAGGGAACAAGACTAGGACATCCCAACTGTCTATCTGATATTTCATTTGGGCACAGTTTATGCAGAGCACAGATTTTAAATCCAAAAATAAGATTTTCCAGTCATTCCCATATCTCTAACCCTCTTAAGCACTGCTGCTTAAAGTTTTCAATGGCAAGACATTCAACTTCCACTTAAAAGAAGGGGGGAGGGGCCTTCTGAAAAATCCATTTATGAGAAATACTACAGTATTTTTTAACAGATATACCTGCCAGATGAAAATATACCACATAACAAAATATTACTTCTCATAGATCTCCTGAAAGATGTCCTTAAAGCGCCCATCATATCGCTTCAAAATGGTGTTTTTGGTGCTCATGTATAGAGGCCACGCTTTAAACAAGGCCATCTGGAAAGAACTGTGTGCAAAGTCCTTGATGGACTCGTCAAGGTTGAACATTCCTAATGCCACACCACCACAGTCTGCGGGAAAGACAGAGCAAAGTACACAAGATTTAGTATAGCTATAATAAGACATGGCCTTTAGAACAGCATGTTTCACAGAACTGCCTCCCTGCTCCCCAAATATTTCCAAGGTTGAAAATTTCATATAACCTGGCCACTGCACCTCAGCTATTGCTTACAAAGCTTTTCTCTTCATGGGAAGATAGTACTGTTTTCCTGCGAACCATCTTGGATCTTCATTTTGTAGAAAAGGAGACCATATACATGCAATGTATACATACATACATAGAGGGGTAGCCACATTGTGACTGTTTTATCACATGTCAATGTCTGTAGAGCCAGTGTAGTGTGATAGACAAAGTGCCAGAACAGAAGCCAGAAGTCCTAGAGTCCAATCTCAGCTTGGTCATGAAAATGCACTGAGAGGTGGCAATGGGGGACGGGGGGACGGGACGGACACATAAGTTGACATTAGAACGCATAACACACACCAAAATACCTAAACCTGAGCGCCAATGATGATAGGCTTTGCCCATCCAGATACTAAAGTATTATATGGGGGGGCTGTGAATATTATACATCTGTGATGGCGAACCTTGGCGCCCGTATGGGCGCGTTGTACTTCCGCTTCCAGGAGCGACAAGGGCGGCGCAGGCCGGATGAATCGCAGTAAACCCATTCGTGTGGATTCATGGGGGCTTGGGCTTCTGGGAATTGAAGTCCAAGAACATCTGGAGTGCCAAGGTTCGCCATCATGGTTATAAGTGAATATTATAAATTTCTGACCTTGATTAACTCTTCATAATGTAACACTGTGATTTCCACACCAGAAATAGAAAATAGTGCACATGTACTGTTTAATTGTCAATTAAATCCCACAATAAGAGCCTATCATTTTCAGACATTACTAGACAGAACGAAATACTGGGACCCTAATAAAAGATTAACTTCCTTCAGGGAACAAATGAATATGTAAATATTAGAACTGTCAAGTTTATAGTTGGGGCCACTCAAAAGATAAGATGTTTTATTGATCAGGTGGGGGTTGCATGCAAAGGTGATGAATTTTATTGAGTAAATTTTATATCTCATTTTATTGTGATTGTATCATTCTATTTTTATCTGTTTTTATTGTTTCTGTAATCATATTTTATCTAATGTATTTTTTCACATTTTAACCTGATATGGTCAGCTGACTAATCAGTTAATAAAGGATACTGTGGTCCCAAAATTTCAGGCTCCAGATGTTGCTAGACTACATCCCCAGAAGCCCTTGCTAGTACAGCCAATGGGTAAAGCTTTTGGAAGTGGTAGTCCAAGTATATGTGGGACACAAGTCTCGGCACTAGAACCCTGGGAACACCAGAATCCTGGGAGCATTTGGCCAGGTAGAGAACTTGCTCACCCAAAGAGACCAGGGTTCCAGCTACATTTTCAGGAAGGACCAAAGTCATTTTGCAGCAAGTTTTTAGACTGTAGTACTGATTTTAATGTTGTAAGCCGCCCAGAGTTGTTCCGAGTTGGGCGGCTATACAAGTTGGAAATTAAATTAAATTAAAATGATGCAAACCCTGGTGACACCATTTTAAAGCCACACCAGGCCTGTATCAAGTGAAACAACCAAAGTTGCTGCAAAATGACTTTGGTCCTTCCTGAAAATGTAGCTGGAGTCCCGGTCTCTCGTATGTGAGCAACTTCTACCTGCCGCTTGATGCCAACCAGCCTAGCCTAGCCCATGCCAGCAATCATGGGGACACTTCTTCTTTCTGTGTCTAGGCCAGATATGAAACTGTTAAAATGAAGACACCCTTTGGTGAGCTCATTCTGCAGTTCTCTTCGCTTGACCTAGTGAATATTTAATGATGAAACAATCACTCCTTTTGGGATGTCCCAGCAGGCTTCAAAGAACATTTGCCAATGGTTAGGAAGGAATTTGCTCACTGTTCTCTTCCAACTCAGCTATCAGAGTCACTGAGTAGTCTGAGGCAAGCCGCTCTTTGATATATGGGGATAATACTAACTTTATTTTACAAGCTTACTATAAATATTTCTTTAGATTTCCTTAGCTTTAAAAAAGAAAGAGGTAATTGGAATCTGTCTGATAACTTGCAAACCATTACGTTGACTGGGAAATCAGCCCAAAATCTCAGTATGCTAGAAGAGATTCCATTCAGGCACCAGCCTCAACTTGTCACAGTAAGCAAGCTGGCACACAGCCTACAACTGTTCATTCATGTCCATAAAGCCACTGAAAGTGAACACAACTAGGCCCTAGAGAGCAGTTTAAGGGATGCACTGAAGCCTCCATTTGTGGGGTGGGTTTTTTATTGGCAGATAAACAAAAATAAATCTAATACTGTACTGCATTCATTACCAGCTCACATGAAATTAATGTAATTAAAATTTTTAGAATGAGGGGGGAAATCACTGCAAATATATTGATGCAGCTGTCGAAATTCACAGCTTAAACGAAGTAAGCTTTTCATTTATGCAGAGGGGTACAACAAAATCTGTCCTTGTTACTCCACACACACAACCATGCCGTCCTAGCAACTCTTCTTCACAACTTTGGTTCCCATTCTTGGTGTGGGGTGAGATTCTTGGCCCCCATTCAGAGGACAAAGAAACCTAATGATTTTGAGGGGTGACAAGATTGTATCTCTCAACTGTCTTCCACCAAATATTTACTGCAGAATTTAATGTTTACTGTAATAAACCATTCAGAACACAGTTAAAGGATTCAGACAGTTCAGTCTTTCTAAGGAGTCACCCAAACCACCACATTGATTGGATCAGTGACAGAGGCTGAGAAGAAGTAGATCTGTCGATGGTCAGGGTCACCTCAAGACATTTTGCTCCCCTCTATTCTAGTTCTAAGGGTTCCCCAAGAATTAAATAGATGAAGGGTGTCACAATCTCTGTCCATTAGCAAACAAATATTACAAGACGCAATGTCTTTAAGGCACCTGGATCCTTCAACAGTACCTTAATTCAAAGCATACTGTGTTCTTGGCTACACTGAAGTACCTGTAAATCTCAGCAGATTTCAACACCACTGCGGGCCAATGTCACAATCACTGAAAGTTTTACACATACTTGCGCAACAGTAAAGCAATCTTAGATCACCAGAATTCTCAGGCTGTGCTTTTCCCACTGGTAGAAAACAGCAGGGCTGAGAACAGTGGGAACAATGCTAAGAACTGACAGAATAAAACATACAGAACATACATGCTCCCCCCGCCCCCGCCCTGTACTTTTTGTGCTATTCATCAACCACCAGTTTGATTGTAGGGCCACAGGGAGAAAGAAACAGTGGCAGGGCAAGGTCACCCATCCAACAAACTGTTCTGCCAGCAATTCTTTTTTCCGAGTCAGCAGTCCCACTATCTTTTCTCTAGTTTGGTTACTTTATGAAAGGAAGTGTAAGGGAAACTCCACGGAGTGTAAGATTAGACACATTGTCCCCCAGCTTGATTCCTTGTTTGAGCCCCCAGGTTCATTAGTTATCTAATTATTAGATACTTTCATTCTGTTTTATATGCACAAGAAATAATATCTTGTCGAAAATCCTGTTGCAGGCACTGCATGTTACAAAGTGAAGGCATTCTCTGTTTTACATCTGTCACACAACCTGGTATGCAACTAGTAATACCTTCAATCAACTTTGTAACTTGTAGCAATTCACCACCAAAAGTTACAACATTTGAGATATGCCGGCAATAGGATTTTGGCCCTTGTTGTTTACAGCTCTCTCTTACATTCTTCTTTGTGATTCAGCACAAATTCCTTTATATTTTCTTTACTACAAAATACCTACTTTCAAAATTGTGAACCAAATAAGTGACAGGTTTGCCTCCATCCTTTGGTGTATAGGTCATCTCTACTTTTCCAGGGCCAGGAACAACGAAGTCTGTGGCTCTGTACTGCAAGAGAAGAACAGCAGATGTAATGACACAATTTTGGTTGGGGCTAAAAGACTTGCAACCTGCAAAAAACAAACAAACAAACCTTTGACCCTGGTGGTGCAGTGGTTAAACTGCTATACTGCAACCAAAAGGTTGTGAGTTCAATCCTGACCAGGGGTCAAGGTTGACTCAGTCTTCTACCCTTCCGAGGTCAGTAAAATGAGTACCCAGCATGTTGGGGGCAAACTGCTAATTAACTTGTGAACTGCCCAGAGAGTGTACTATGGGGCAGTATATAAGTGTGATTGCTTTGCTTTTATATTTATTGCTGCACTAAAATAAGGCTTACTGTGCATGTTTTCTTTCATCTTTCTTTTACCAGTTTACTTTTATCCTTCCTTTATTGCGGTTGGAGAAGGGTAGACAGGAAGAATAGCACCTCTTTGTAATGTTTCTCCACTAAATCCAGCAACCATAGTTCCAGGTGGTACAGGTTCTGACATGGCCCAGTCAGCTATAATTATTAACAGAAACTGCAGCTCAACCTATTTGTTTTAACCTGCCATATCTTCAGGTTTGTAGGAGCCGTGTTTAGATTTAGAACCATCAGTCATAAAGTGTAGGTGCCTTGTGCACTTTGTTTTATTGACTTCTGCCTGTTGCATTCTTAGTTAAAAATTTTCCAATGCCTGTCATAACAGCCGTAAACACAAAACTGGCCGAGATACTCACCTGATCTCCAAAAGCATGACGGCCAATGATGATGGGCTTTACCCACCCAGTTACCAGACGGGGGATGTTTTTGCAGATAATGGCTTCCCTGAAGACGGTGCCACCCAGAATGTTCCGGATTGTTCCATTTGGAGATTTCCACATCTGCTTCAGCTTGAATTCTTCTACCCTCTTCTCATCAGGGGTGATTGTGGCACATTTGATTCCTACGTTGTACTTCTTTACAGCTTCTGCAGCCTCCACCGTGACCTTGTCATCTGTTGCATCACGGTTCTCGATGCCCAAATCGTAGCTGCAGGCAAGTCCCCAAAACATGCTCACTAGTCAAATGCTTTACCAGCCTTTCTATAGCCATTACAAAAAGAGTGTACTGTACACTAATTATGTAAAAACACTGACAAAAAAGAATGAAAGAAGTTATAGACACCTAAAATATTGTCTTGCCTGCTGAACTATGAGATACCAAAAATTAGCAGAATGGTCCATCATTTTGTATAGACAGCAAGAGACTGATAAGATACAAACACCCTGGAAATAAAATGAATGACCTCTGAACATAGATAATCACAGAGATTAGTAAAAAGAGCCTGCTCTAAGACTGGGGCATTTTAAACCACAATCGGACATACCCCGGGCAACAGCCACCTTGTGACGGCTAATCTTCCTCACAGTAGGTCAGGCGAAAGGAACTACAGAATGAATTCAGCAAAAGGTGGCTTCATTTTGGCAGTTTCACATATGGCCTAGACACGAAAGAAGAAGACAACAGAGGTTAGTATAATGATTCAGACACTGAACTATAAATGTATGATAAAAATCTTTGTTTATAGCAAAGAACATTCCAATCTCCCATGTGATATGTGGTGCTGAACATATGGTTTCAGTGTTCAGGGGTCTGGGAATAAATACAATAGCTACTTTCAACCAGTGCAACCCACTGAATCAACTGCTGACTGGTGAGTCAATATTTATATCCTTCCCACTGATCAAAATGGCTGAAACCCTATTGCACAGTTATGCAAGCAAAATAATTTGGGAAGAAAATTGCAGTAATTTAAGAAATCCTCACAGGCCAGTGGTGGTGAACCTATGGCACGTGTGCCAGATGTGGCACTTTGTGCCTTCTGTTGGCACGTGCACCATTGCCCTAGCACAAAGTTCTCCCTGTCTCTCTGCCCAGCAGCCCAATGGAAGCGCTCCCTCCCTCCTCTATTGCCGTGTTGGCACTTTGTGATAAATAAGTGGTTTTTGGATTGCAGTTTGGGCACTCGGTCTCTAAAAGGTTCGTCATCACTGTCATAGGCTTTACCTGTTGCATGTTGAGCCAAGAAACAAAAGGAACGGGCAGATCCAACAAATCTGATTCTAAGACACTGCAATCTTTGAAGGAAAATAAAGCATGCCTCATTTCAATTTAAAATTGAAACAAAGCGCGATTTATTTTCTTACACCCTAAGACTGCATGCTGAGTCACATAACCCACAGGCATAGATAAGCCTATTGAGATTTTTAAAAACTTAATGGCAATTTGCTACCAAAAGTTACCCTATTTGCTTGTAACTCCATGATCACTTGAAATCACTACCAAATAGAATGTTTGATTCTAAACTGCTGACAGAAGATCCTTCATTCCTGTTAGCAAAACCTTTTTTTAAAAAAAATCCAGGCTCCAATGTGTGGGATTGCCTACCTATGTTAATAGCTCTAGGTTCTATTTTGACAGCATCAGCAGAAGCAAAGTTGCACATCTTGTTAGGTTAGTCACTAAGCACTCAGAACAAAAAAGCAAAGTGCAACAAAAGGAGGGGAAAAGTCAAAGACCCCTGGGTTATTTTACAACTGACGCACTTAAGCGATCTTGCTGTACTTTCCCTAATAAGCATTCTGTCAACAGCCTTGGCGTTGACATCATCTCCGCCACTATGGTGCTTCTGAGCAATGAGCCCAGGCAGTAGGAACTGTGGCAGAAGCGAAAGAGGATTCTGGGCAGTCAGAACACAGCGCCCATGCACTGATGCTATTCTGGACCATGGGGATGGGCTTGGAGTGAGGTACTGGAGGAAGGGCTGATCATAGGTAAATGTCATTACTATTTCCTTTTCCTGGAACAATTCTTATGTCATGAAGCCAATGTCATTAAAAATTATTAGAGCTTTCCACATCAATGAAATGGAATTATGGCATGAAGAATTTCACGGCTAGATTTCTGCCCATGATGGAGTTTTCAAAGGCAGAGGGACACATAAGAAAAAAAATAAACTGGTAGCAACCCACTTTTCCTAGTTAACTCACAGAAACATAAACTAGTCTGAAACATCTGGAAATGGTAGAGATCCTTCAGCAACAACAGTAAGGATCCTGGCTGTGGGGCGACCAGGTGCCATGAAGAATAATTGTGTGGTGCCTACCTTGTGGTCTACCTTAAGCTTGAGTCTATTTGGGCCCTCCGTTTCTAAGGAGAAGGCACTGACCACTGATATATCAGGCTATAACTTTCAACATCCTCAGAAACCAGAACCAATAGTTCTGCTTTCTGGGAATGATGGGAGTTAAGAATCCAACACGGAAAACATTGACCTTATCTTTGGACAGTAAAGGATGAAGGTAAGAGAATCTACACCAAGTGTGAAGAAACAGTCATGTAAAGGTCGCCATTGCTCGAAAGCCAGTCATATCTGACTCTAGGGTGTGGTGCTCATCTCTGTTTATAGTAAAAGAGCCAGTTTCCATGGTCATGTGGCAGACATGTTTACCTTCCCACCGAAGTGGCACCTATTTATCTGCTTGCAATTTCTTGCTTTCAAACTGTTGGTTTGACAGGAGCTAGGACAGATGACGGGAGCTCACTCCATTGTGCAGCACTTGGGTCTCAAACTGCTGACCTTCCAGTCGTCAAGTTCAACATCTTAGTCACTAAGCCACTGCAGTCCCTAAATAGTCATGAGGTACAGTACTTACAAATTTACTTTTCTAACACACTTAATGAAAAATGGGTGTTTTATCACACAGCACATACATTCTTCCCTGATATGGAGATACATAAATACGGACATCAGAAAAGGGGAAAGTAATGTGCAGATTAAATGAAAAACAAAATATCATGTAAGCCTCTCAGACATAAGAACTAATTTTGACAAGCATAGTGAAATAAAAGAGCTGTTTGCTGACAATGCAGAAAACATTATAAAGGCCTGTATTTACCTGTGAAGATCCAGATCCACATATGGAAAGATCAGCTTTTCTTTAATCAGCTCCCATATTATACGGGTCATCTCATCCCCTTGCATCTCAACCACAGACCCTCCTTGGATTTTTTTAGACATTTTCTCCTATCAGGGAACAAAAGCACAAAAAACACCCCATAATAACCAATACATACTAAGGTAACTTCAACAGGTAAAACAGGGTTTCTAGCAAGGTACAGTTAATGCTCAGAAGAAATTACTGTTTGTACCTCTTCTCCTACACTGCACAATTTTTAAATAATAGGCACAAAATCTGTCCTTGGAATAAGCTAAGCAAAACATAATTTGTACTCTTCCCTTATACTTTGTTCTGAATATATTAGGTTTTTGAGTAGTTTCTGGGCCAAGGAATGGAACCGTAACAGCTGATGATGAAGGGACACTATCTGTGGTTGCATTGTGTTAGACTGCCATGCTTATAGGATTATTACTTATTTGACCCTGCCAATTAAAATACTATCCTTCAAACATTTACTCAAATGGTACGGAGTCCAGCCAAATGGAAATGAGTCCAAAAACTTTTGTGTTAAGCTAAAAGCTGCCATTTCTATCAGGTTTTCTGCCTCCATAAACCTATACCGAGTAAACAGTGGAAGAGTGGAATTTGGCTCAGAAAAGATTGAATGCCCTCCTCTCCGGAAGACCTCCCCTCCATCATGCTTCTTGCCTCTCACCTACAGGCAATTAGGAACGCGAATTGCCACTATCCCTGATGAAAGGTGGAAAACAAATTCAAATTCCATTTCTGCTCTCTACTTGTGCTTCCAGGATTCAGTTGAAAGTGCTTTGTTCCAACTTAAAACCAGCATTCACACATTTTGAAGCAGCTGTATCAGACATCATCCATTACTTATGGAAGAGTCACCTTTTTGTCTATTGTTGGGGCATTCCTTTAAAGCAGAGTTTCTCAACTTTGGGGACCCCAAATGTTCCTGGACTTCAACTCCCAGTAGCCCTGATCAGCAGGCTTGCTGACTTGGGCTTCTGGTAACTGAAGTCCAAGAACACCTGGAGACCCAAGATTGAGAAACCCTGAATTCTGCTCAAAAAGTTCCAAGGTTGAAAAAGAGGGAGTGATATAGTCTTTACTAGTTCACATCTCTCTTTCTTTTACCCAGTACCACCTACCCTAATGTTATGGAAGATCTACTAGCTGTTCAGAAAAGGGAAGACAACACAAGATTGCTCCCTCTTGCCAGTCACAGTTGGGATACATTCACTGAATCAAATTGACCTTGTTCAGTCCATGTGACATGTAAATCCCATTGATTCACCAGGTGGTATAACTACTTGGATTTGGCCCACCATACCCAAGACTTACTACATGCTTACCTGAAAGCTAGTACAGTGATACCTCATACAACGTTCAAACTTGGTTCCACAAGTTTGGACTGTTATACGGACTTGGACTTTGTATGAGGCATGCAAAATCCTAGCCGCAATGCCTCATACAACGTCCAAATCCTTGCCACGATGCATCGTACAATGTCGTTTCCATAGAGATACATTGTACTGTAACAGCACAGACGTCAGGGCAAAGTCAAGGAAACAGACAGGAAACTGACAGAACTTTAAGAAATCATTACCTAAAGGCTAAAAACATTGCAAAAACATGTCAAACAACCCTGATTGTCCAAGAACCTGAAGAACGCTGCAAAAATACCAGGGATGCTTCTGAAAATTTTGACGAAAAAGTTCAAAAAAATCCACAATCGCGCTCAAAACCACTCCTAAACATTCTTCACATTGTGCAAAACCCACAAGAGCAATGCACACATGCGTCCTGCCTTTTATACTGCCCAGGCACAATGCAACCTGGGAAAAACCCCAATGCCTCATACAAAGTCGCAGCGACTTTGTATGAGGCAACTTTTTTCAAGGAATTAGGCGATGTTGTATGAATCCGATGTTGTATGAAGCGGACTTTGTATGAGGTATTACTGTACAGTAGACCTAAACCACAGAAATACCTGCCCACATTATCCAGAGCTCCCACATATGCTTTCTAGGTCATTCAAGTTATCATGTTTGATTTGTCAGCTATATTACTGAATTTCACAAGAGAACTCTTGTGAGGTAAGAAAGGTGTGGGAAGTAACAGCAACCAGCCTGTGCGGTGCCTGAGTACTATAGTTACAAAAGTAAAAGCAGCATAGAGTTTCCCTTCCCTCTACTGATTTGGGTGTCAAAAGGGAGCTCTGGCATATATTAGCTTTCTGTCAGAGAGACCTTTCACTTAGAAACTCAAATCAGCAGGGAGAGGCAGGGAGGAAGGGAATTATGCCTCTTATTTGCACTTTGATCTCTGTCAACAAAAGCACTGTTCTAAAATATCCCTTATAATTCCTTACTTATAATCCCTGAAGCTATTTGCTTGCTACTGGTGGTTTCCAAACACCGGCAGTTTTCTGTTTGTTACCCAGAAGAACTCTAGTTTCTTGTATACAACTGGAAATGTTAAGATTTAAAAAGTAGATTAAATGACACTTTATGTCTATTTTAAAAAATATTTTAAGAAATTCTTATTAATTCAATACACAGTAGAGTTCACTAATTCACTGAGTTATTTTGGTCTTTGTATGGCCAGGGCCAGTTTGTGAGTGTGCAGGTCCAAACCTGGAGAAACAGAAGCATTAGCAAGGCAGAACATGGTTAGAGCCAGTCAAAGTAACTAATCATGGTGAGCATCATGCAGTTGTGACTAGAGGACTTAAACTGCCCACTACATCTCTGTCAACAACAATTCATGTTTTTACTTCTCCCCATGATTGAAGGCCTCAACAAGTACAAAAACCTGTACATATTGGTAGACTAAAAATAAACATTGCTGAAAGTCAGATTCTAAAACAACTAAGATGCTTACATTCCCAGTTGAGTAGAAGACCTTTATTATCCTAGTGCTGAAATTAAAGCTAGGTGTACCGGGGAAACCATCAAAGCAGAACATTGTACAGGTGGGCCATGACTGACATTCCCTCCGCCAGCAACACTCAGTTCTACCTCTCATTAAAATGTGTCTCATACAAAGATATTAACCAGGACAGGGCATTGGTTGTTGATTTTAATGGGTAGGCAAGTTGTATGGGAAAATTCATCTTATTTCACGTACTGTATATTAAAATCAATGCAGGTAGAATAAGAGTACATACTCCACTGCAACTCATATAATTTAAAAGACAATACTTTGCACTATGGAATTATCCTCAGAATGATGACCCTCAGGTGTTGGACAGCAGCTTTCTCAACCCCCAGTTGATGCTTATGGGACCTGTAGTCCAACAATATGATCGACAAGCACCTGCAGTTTTGAGTGTTGCTGAATATAGGGGACACAGGAGACAATACTTGTTAGTCTTAGCTTTTTGAAAGGATTTTTCCTAGTGGCACTTCAGCAGACTTTTAAAAAATAGTGTTAATATTTTAAAAAATGAATTTATAAGAAAAAATATTATTTGCTCCCAAATTCTTCTTGTTTACTGATATAAATCTGAAATTGTACAAAATTATTGAACACTCTTAAAGTTAGTTCATATGGAGTCTGTACCGCACTAGACTGGGATATACGTAATAGTCTGTCACCAAAAAAGAACTTTAAATGAATGATTTGTTGACTCATACTTTTCTGGACACAAGTCCACTCTGTCAGATGCCTGAAATGATCTCCAGAACGTATGCCTTGACAAATGAGAATGTTTTTAATAGAACTCATTTGTGGCTCATGTAAGAAAGGTCACTGAAAATATCAAATACTGTACTATAATATTCATCCCTAATATTTGTTAAGAAGTGATACAATTAAGAAAAAAGATATTATGGGTCAAAATATTCCAAATTTGTAACAGATAAGGAAGAAAGATTGACCTACTGCTACATTGTCAAAACATGTTTTATCTCCCAGAAATATTATGTCCAGAGCAATAGGATAATTTTAAAAATAAGGCAGATAACTTTTCTTCAGCTGAGCAGAAATATCCTGTCCAAGTTATCTTGTTAGGATCAATCTGCAATGCAACAAATAGGTATTGCTTTGGAATATCTGCTAACTGGCCAATTTTCTTCACTGATATTTTTGGTTTCTTATTTTTTATTCTTCTTTCCAAGAGTACATTTTTCTTTACAAATGGCTTTTAATCTGCTGGGTATTTTAAAATCCACTGATGTTTATTCATGTATTCTCAATCCCTTCTTTCAGCCCTGAAAAAAATGGAATTGAACTCTAGACAGCTTTCATGCTGTTTTTCTAAAAGGGAAACAAATAATTGATTCAATATTATGACTTTAAAAATTATCAGCAGCTATGGAAATTCAGATTGAAACAGTATTCCAGCCTCATTAGCAGTTTATTATGTGAATGTCTTAATTTCCATTTAAAATCTCATCTTGATATTCATTTTAGAGTCTCATATTTAGCCTCTGCAAACTGCAATAAACTCAATACAACTGTGAAAATCATGAATGAATGTTCAAAAGAATGTATGTGGGAGTAATCTGCAAAATTTCCATTTCACACAAAACATGTGCTACACTGATCAGAAAGCAAGACACCATTTCTCTAGCAGGTTAAAATACCACATAACAAAGAAAGGGAGCAAGCTAATGTAATCCTTTTCTCAACAAAGAACAGCGATATTACTTTCTAGGCTAATCGATTTGCCTTTTGTCTAGTGACAGCTCAGAAACAATAACTAGAAATTCTGCAAAAAACTTATCATAAAATATATAGGTAGGAGATCCATACCTGTCAAGCGCAGCTCGGGAGATTACGGAACCTGTGCAGAACGTTTCTGCGCAGGTCCATGCGTAAAAGGCTTTTACGCATGCGTAGAACGTTTCTGCGCAGAACGTTTCTGCGCAAGTCCGTTCTACGCATGCGTACAACGGACCTGCGCAGAAACGTTCTGCGCAGCTCACTTCTACACTTGCATAGAAGGCTTTTACGCATGCGTAGAAGGCTTTTACGCATCCCCGTCTGCACAGAAGCCTTCTACGCATGCATAAAAGCCTTCTACACACGTGTCGAAGTGAGCTCCGCAGAAGGGATGCGCAGTAACTCATTTCCCCCCGCTGCCAAATTACGGGGTAGCAGCAGCTCCGGGCAGGAAATGACGAAAATCGGCGCAACACACCCCCCCCCCCGGGAAATCCCGGCCAATCCAGGATACTTAACAGGTATGAGATCACAGGTTGCATACAGTCGATAGATTAATACAAACATAAAAAACAGCACATAAAGAATGAAAGTAAGAATGCAAGCCTTATTACTTGAGGACAAAAGATCTTTTTAGCTGAAGGGGCGATGGAGACTTTAGGGTTTACGACTGGGAACAGACACAGTCCCCAAATTTGGGAGATGTACAAGCATTTGTATGTATGCGTTTCATTAATAACATTTGAATGGTCAAGTGACAACACTGTACAGTCTTTGAAAGAGATTCTCCCTCAAGAACCCAGTTTAGCTGTAAGAGCGCTCCCTGAAAGAGAGACCAAGACCAACCCAGGAGACTGAATGTCATTCATCTGTTCTACTCAGCGGTGGGCTCCAAAATTTTTTTACTACCACACTGTGGGCATGATATGTTGGGCGTGGCAAGGGGGAAATTCCTGTGTTGCACCCAAATTAGGGCTATTTTATATCAAAACTAGGATGGGCGGGGCCAGCTGGAATTTCTGCTACCGGTTCTGGCGAACTGGTGCGAACCTGCTGATGCCCACCACTGGTTCTACTTAAATCTGACAACTAGTTAAGATTGTCTCAGCCGAACCCACCTCCCAATTTAAGAGGCAGTACCGAGAGTTCAGTGACATGAACAGATTTTTGGATGCATTCTGCATTACCATGCTGGGGTCTAATTAAAACTGAAATACTTCTTCTTTGGTGGCTCTCCCCCCCCCCCCTTTTTTTGCACCAAGTCTATTCCACGCGTACACTGACTCAAACTTGGGGTGAAGCAGGAGCACCTATTACAACCATTCAGAGGTTATATCATTTCACAGCCATTTTGGTTTCTGTCATTGGGAGGGTGTGCTGCAGACCACGGAGACAAGGAAAAATCAAACCTGGGTTGGAATCGAAACAGAAATAAATAAAAAAAGAGACACCGAAGCAAAGAGAACTTGATTCCTTACCCTTCGCCACTTGTGACCTCCTCAGCCGCCGTGGCTAGATTTGCATGGCGAGCAACCAATATACGTAAAAACAAGGTAAAGCCTTATATCTGCGGGATAAAAAGCTCTTAGGATGGCAGTGAGCCCATGTGCGTCTGCCTAGGTCTTTCCGATTATAGGGTTTATAGTATAACAAGTCTCATTAACTTCTCTCTTTTAATATTTGATAGTTCTGCTTAGGTAAAGGTTTCCCTTGCTCGAAAGCCAGCTGTATCCGACTCTAGGGTGCAGTGCTCATCTCTGTTTCTAAGCCGAAGAGCCAGCGCTGTCTGCTTCTGCAGACGTTTCCGTGGCCATGGGGCAGGCATGACTAGACACCGGAGCGCACGGAACTGCTTAGCTAATTATAATACGTTCCCACATTCAGATTTAGTGTCCTAATATATTTGGAAAGAGTAGATTGGCAATGGCAAGAATTATTAGCGCTGGAAATGACTCGGCTAATGACAGAACAAGTGTTTGGGGCTGGATTATTTGGTTGTACATGTTTGGTGGTATCTGTTTGTTCTGTGATGACTGTACTGGCCTCTGGCTGTAATAATTTTTTAAAATCTATCTATCTATCCCCTGACCTCCAGAATTACACGCCTCTGTTGCAATAAAGCAGGGGTGCCCAAACTACACCCCAGGGGCCGGATTTGGCCCCCGATGGCGATTCATCCGGGCCCGCAAAGCCCTCGTCGCTCCCGGAAGCGGAAGTAAAACGCGCCCGTACGGGCGCGTTTTACTTCCGCTTCCGGGAGCGACGAGGGCTTTGCGGGCCCGGATGAATCGCCATCGGGGGCCGGATCTGGCCCCTCCAAGCCATAGCGACCAGTCCCTTGAACCACGTGACGCCGGCCCATGGCGTGAAAAGATTGGGCACCCTTGCAATAAAAGCTAAGAAGAGTCTGGCGCAACTTTAGACTTAAAGAGACAGAAGGGGGGGTAGAGACACAAGTGGAGGGGAAGGGGTGGGGTCCCCATGGCTCACCTCTCTGACAGGTCACAAGTCTGGGGGCGACTGGGGGGGGGAGTCTTGCCTTGAACCCACAGACCGCACAGCGCTCGACGATCGCTTGGCACGACTCCTGGGTTACCCCCGCGCCTACCCGGGTCCTAGTCTGGCCAAAGGCTGCAAGTGGTGGGGCGGAGGAAGAAAGAGGGAAGGCAGGCGCCGCCTTAAAGGGATACAGCGGGGAGTAGGGGAGGGTCTACGCCTCTTTCCTCCCTCCTCTCTCCCCACACTGACACCCGAACTCGGCTCCGCCTGGTTGGACATCTCGAGGCCCAATGAAGGCGAACGAGAAAGGGAACGCCTCGCCAATGCGCGCTCCCCCACGCAGGGCACTCAAGGAGGGAAGCGGGCATGGCTGGAGGTATTAAAAACAGGAGACGGCACTACAGGCTTCATGCTGTACGCTGCTTTGAAGCCGGTGGGCGTGGCCTGCCGCCATATTAGATGCCCCAAAACATTAGCAAGCTACCGTTTACGATGGCTTCTTGTGTTGGAGGGGTGTGTGTGGATTGATCCCCTTTCCTGGGTCCCCTGGGTTGGGGGGGGGGGGGTTGGGGGGACAAAAGGGGTCTGTCCACCCAACCCTTCCAGAGCCAGGGGACCCGGCAGAGAGGGGATCCCCCCCCCCGCAGGACACCCCATTATTAAAGAGAAGAAACCAAGCGGTTTCTTCTCTTCAACAACGGAGTGATAGGGAGGGGGGTGGAATCGATCCCCTCTCCCGGGTCTCCTGGGTCCAGAAGGGTTGGGGGGGGGACAGACCCCTTTTGTCCCCCAACCCTTCCAAACCCAGGGGGCCAGGGAGAGGGGAACGAATCCACCCCCACTCAACAACACTCCGTTGTTAAAGAGAAGAAACCGCTTGCTTTCTTCTCTTTAATATGGGGAATCCACTCTCCGCTGGGTCCCCTGGGTCCAGAAAGGCGGGGGGAGACAGATCCCTTTTGTCCCCCCCCCCAACCCTCCCAACCCCAGGGGAGCCAGCGGAGAGGGGGATCGCAACCCCCCCTGATATTAAAGGGGAAACTCCGATCGGGTTTTCCCTTTTAATATCAGGGGGTGGGGTGGATTCGATCCCGGGTCCCGTGGGTCCGTGAGGTTTGGGAGGACAAAAGGGGTCTGTCTGTCCCCCCAACCCTTCTGGACCCAGGGGAGCCAGCGGAGAGGGGGAGATCGCAACCCCCCCCCCACCTACTGATATTAAAGGGGAAACCCCGATCTACCTTCACGACTCCACACAATCAAAGCACCATAAGGCAATGTTTTGGGCCAACTAACATGGCGGACTGTCAGATTAGTCGCCTTCAAGTTTGTGACGTCATGTCACCTCCTGTTTTTATACCTCCATGGAAGGGGGGCCCCCGGTTGCTTCGTGTCCCCAAGATCTTTTCCCCCTACCGAAGTGGCCTCCTGTTTATCGACTTGCAATTTCTTGCTAGCTTGGCAGGAGCTGGGACAGAGACGGGCGCTCACTTCGACCGCATTACCCGGGTCTCGAACTGCCGACTTGCCGGGCCTCCCAGCTAACGAGGCGAGCTTCTTAACCACTGAGCTCCCCCCAATGCAGGGTGTGTGTGTGTGTTTGCACGTGTGCATGTGAGTGAGAGCGGGTTTAGTGTCTTGCACGGAAGACAAAGAAGGAGTCGCAGGAAGGACTAACACAGGTTTATTCATTGACGCTCAGCACGAACATGTGGTAATGGGGGAGATACATCTCATTATATACCATAACACAATACATTTGAATCTTGTTGCACGGTAGCTTATTGGCTGCTACCGGCGTGGCCTCGCCCAGGTCACGCCTCTCTTCTGCAGTTGTTTTCTCTTCTGCAGTTGTTTTCTGTAGCTCCTGATCATGTGGGGAAATTCCCGCAGCTGTTCGTGATTTGGGCAATGTGGACCATGTGAGACTGAACGCTCGCAGCTGCCCTCTATGGGCGGCTTGCTCACGTTCCTTAACAGCTGAGATACATTGTGATTGTGGACTGGTTACATTCATGTATTTAAAGTAACATTGTACATGCATACATAACATCCCTCCCCCCTAGGATGGGACGAAGTCCCTCAACCATTGTGGCTTGCCGCATGTGCGTCTGGGGCGTGCGGCCGCTTGACTTAACACAGGGGAGCCGGAGGCTCCTGGTTCCGCGGAGTCCTGCCCTGCAATGGAAAGGGGGGACTCATTAGCGGCTCGGTGTGGCGTCTGTGGTAACCTTGCATTGGGGGACGGGAATGGAATGAATAGTTGGGAAGTGAATCCCTGCCTGCCGTTTGAGGAGTTTGGGGACCCCCCCAGTACGAATCTCGGGACTGACGAAGAGGCCCTCGTGGCCTCGCCACCCTCCGCTGCCTGTCCGGGCGTTCTAGAGACTGTGGTGGGCGGACTCGCCCCTGTTGCCTGTCTTGGGGGTGTTTGTCTCCGGGGAGCAGGAGCTATTGTATACTCCAAAACAAAAGGGCTAGGGGGACTGGAAGTACCAGGGGCTGAACTGAAACCCCTCTTCTCGCTAGGACGGGTGGGGGACCACTCCGCTACATCCCCCTGGTACTGCAACTCATAATCATCATCAAACTGATCCCTCTCTTTGAAAGTATCCTCCTCTATGTCTCCCCCTTGGGTAATGCGGGTGGGGGAGGACCCTAACGCTGATTCCCCCTCGCCGGTGACTCGCCTTCGGAGTTGGTCGGCGTGCCTTCTCCAGAGTAGACCTGAACTAGTCTCGACCCTGTAGGATACCGGCCCCGTTTGCTCAACAATTGTCCCTGGCACCCACGCTGGCCCCGAGGCCGCGTAGTTTCTGCAGTGAACCGGGTCCCCTACCGCAAAACTTTTGGAGCTCTCTCCCCCTATGCTTATGTTTCTCCCTTCATCCTCCACCCTGGATGGATCCATCCGGTCAAACAGTGTTACCGGACGCCTCCTCATGAGGAGTTCGGCTGGGGAAAAACCTGACGCTAAAGGGGTTGTCCTGTAGCAGATGAGGAACTGGCACAGATGCAGGTTCAACTCACCGGGACCCATGCGCCGCAGTGCGTCTTTCGTAGTGCGCACTTGGCACTCTACCTGACCGTTTGTGGCAGGGTGAAACAGGGCAACGGTTATGTGCCTGACGGCGTTCCTCTCCATAAACGTCTTGAACTCTGCCGACGTGAAGGTACTCGCGTTATCACTCACAAGGACGTCTGGCAGGCCGAAGCAGGCAAACAGCTTTCGCAACTGTTTAATGGTTGCGGCAGAGGACGTGCTGTTCATGGGGATTACCTCCAACCACTTGGAGTAGGAGTCGACTACCAGGAGAAACATGGACCCGCGGAAAGGGCCGGCGAAGTCGACATGGATCCGGGACCATGGCCCGCGGGCCGTATCCCATTCCCTATGGGGTAACCGGGACTCCTCGGGCTGAGAGCTCTGGCAGCTCTCGCACGTGCCCACTAGGCGTTCTATGTCCCCGTCTATCTGGGGCCACCAAAAGAAACTCCTGGCCAGAGCCTTGGAGCGCATGATCCCGGGGTGGCTGGTGTGCAGTAGCCTCAGCACCTTGGCCCTCAGCTTCTCTGGGATAACCACCAGCTGGCCCCAGAGTAAGCAGCCCCTTTCCAGAGAAAGCTCTACTCTGCGCCTGAAAAACGGCTTGAAATGTTCCTCGGGGGGAGAGGTGGGCCACCCTTTTCTAACCCAGGAACTAACTTGGGCCAGGATCTTGTCGGCCGCCATGGCCTTGGCGAGGTCGGCCGGCACAATTGGGGGTGAGTCGAGAGACTCAATCAGCAGGACTTGGTGTTCCTGCTCTACCTCACACGTGGGGTCCCCTAAACTAGGGAGAGGGGATCGGGACAGGGCGTCCGCATGGGAGATCTCCTTCCCTGGGCGATAGACCAGCTCATATTGGTAGGCGTTGAGAAAAATGGCCCAACGCAGCATCCTGGGGGATAGAATTTGTGGGGTTGGTTTGCCGGGAGTGAAGATCCCCAGCAGCGGCTTGTGATCCGTCACTACCGTAAACTCGCGGCCGTATAAAAAATCGTGGAACTTCTTGGTTCCCGCGATTATTGCTAGGGCTTCCCTATCTGTTTGCGCGTAATTGCGCTCGGCTTTCGAGAGGGAACTTGAGTAGTACGCCACCAGGGCTTCCCTCCCGCTCTCCAACACGTGGCACAGGACCGCCCCCACCCCCACCGGGGATGCGTCACAGACTAGCACCACTGGTTTTTTCGGATCAAAATGGGTCAGGACCGCATCCGAAGACAGGAGTGACTTAAGCTCTTTGAATGCCCTCTCCTGCTTGTCCCCCCACCGCCAAACCGCATCCTTCTTAAGTAGCGCGTGCAGTGGCTCCGCGACCGATGCCTTCCGAGGCAGGAAGGAGTGATAGAAATTTAGGAGCCCTAGGAATGACTGCAGCTCCGGTTTCGCGGTGGGGCGAGGGGCGTCTCTCACGGCCGCTACCTTGGACTCGGAGGGTTTGATTCCGTCCGGGGTTACTTTAAACCCTAGAAACTCTACCTCCCTCGCGAAGAATACGCACTTGTCCCTCCTCAATCGAAGTCCTGCCCTCTCGAACACTGAGAGAACCCCATCTAGCCTCTTGGCTAACTCTAATTCGCTCCCCGCTGTTATCAACACGTCGTCGAAGTATGGGAGGACGCCTGGAAGCCCCTTTAAAAGGCGTTCCACGAGGGACTGGAAAATTCCGGGGGCCGAATTCACGCCAAACTGAAGGCGCGTTACCTTAAACGCCCCCTTGTGCGTTACGATCATTTGCGCGGCGGCAGCAGCCGGGGTTACAGAGAGCTGCTGATACGCCTGGGCCAGATCTAACTTGGCGAAAAACCTCCCCCCCATGTAGCGTGGCCAGCAAATGGCTGACCACGGGCACCGGGTATGCATTTGGCCGAATGGCCTTATTTATCGTACATTTATAGTCCGCACAAATTCTGACATCTCCATTTGACTTGAGGGCTGTAACGATCGGCGTTTCCCACTCCGCCGAGTCAACTGGAACCAAAATCCCCTGCCCCACCAATTTGTCCAGTTCCGCCTCAATCTTGTCCTTGAGGGCGAAGGGCACTCTCCTTGGCTTGAGGCGGATGGGCCGGATTTCTGGGTCCAGCTCAAAGGAAACCGGGGGCCCCTTGTATTTCCCGAGCCCCTTCTTGAAAACATCCGGGTGTGCGTCGCACACGTCCCGCATTGGGTCAGTCTCGATGGCGTTAATGCCGGACAGTTCGATCCCCAGGGGAGCAAACCACTGCGTTCCAAAAAGGCAGCACCTCCCCCCTTTTAGGACCACTAGGGGCAGTTTCTCGGAGTAGTTCTTGAACTTCACCTTGAAATTCCCCACCCCCAACACTGGGATCCCATTTCCCTGCACGTCCCGTAGATTGGATCTCATGGCCCGCAGTTTGGGCCGTTTCTCTGGGGGAATGCGCATAAACTCTTTTTGGGACAGGATGGAATAAGAAGATCCCGAGTCTATCTCCATCCTCACTGGGACCCCCTGCAACAGTACCTCTATGAAGAACCGCCGGTGCTCCAGGCCCACGCGGTTCACGCCTTCCTCGCTGTGGCCGGCTGAGACCTTCCTGGTGCCGGCCGCCTTTCGTTGGTGCATCTTGGAATGGCTGGAACTGCCCTTGTCCTCGACTCGCCCGCGCCTGCATACTCGGGCGATGTGTCCCTTTCGGCCGCAGTGTGGCACTCGGCCTTCCGGAACGGACACCTCGTGCGGTCGTGGGCCGCCCCACAACCGTCGCAGCGGCGGTCCTGCCGTTCTCGGGTCTGCCGCTTCTCACCTCGCTTCTTGATCCTCTGGACGTCGTCGTCCTCGCTGGAGTAGGGATCCGCTGTCGTGGAGGACTCCTCGGACGACGTTGGTGCGGCGGCGGGTGGCTTGGGGGCCCGCCAGGCCGTCTTCGCTGGTGTCCGCTGGGCCGCCTGCACTGGTGACTTGGCCCTCTCGGACGTGGCCCCTCGAGACTTGAATAGCCGGACGCCGCTCCTGGCCTCCTCGGCTGCTTGCGCCTCCCACAGTACCTCGTTGAACGTGAGGCGATGGTCGCGGGTCATGAGCCTCCTCTGAAGCTCCTCGTCCCTCAAGCCGCACAGCATGCGGTCACGGAGGGCCTGGTCCAGGTCGTCCCACTGGCAATGCACCGCTGCAAGCCTGAGGGCCGCCGCGTAGGCGGACACGGATTCGCCCGGTCGCTGGTCTCGCCTGTGGAACGCGACCCGGGCTGGGAAGATCGAGACGGGCGGCTGGAAGTGCTCACGCAGCCTCTCCAGGATACAGTCGATGGGCACCTCGTCCACCTTTCGGGGGGCCACCAGGGTCATCAGGATCCGCAGCGTGGCCGGCCCCACCTGAGACAGGAAGTGGGAGCGCATCTTCGCGTCGTCGTCGACGCCTGCAGCCTCCATGGCGTGCCGAAACTGGCACTCGTAGAGCTCCCATTGTTCGGGCTCGCTGACATCGAACTGGTACGGCTTGACCTTGGGATTCGCCATCGATCCCATCCTCGTCGCCAATTTAGTGTCTTGCACGGAAGACAAAGAAGGAGTCGCAGGAAGGACTAACACAGGTTTATTCATTGATGCTCAGCACGAACATGTGGTAATGGGGGAGATACATCTCATTATATACCATAACACAATACATTTGAATCTTGTTGCACGGTAGCTTATTGGCTGCTACCGGCGTGGCCTCGCCCAGGTCACGCCTCTCTTCTGCAGTTGTTTTCTCTTCTGCAGTTGTTTTCTGTAGCTCCTGATCATGTGGGGAAATTCCCGCAGCTGTTCGTGATTTGGGCAATGTGGACCATGTGAGACTGAACGCTCGCAGCTGCCCTCTATGGGCGGCTTGCTCGCGTTCCTTAACAGCTGAGATACATTGTGATTGTGGACTGGTTACATTCATGTATTTAAAGTAACATTGTACATGCATACATAACATCGGGTCAGTCTGCCTTGCCACAGTCCTGGTTTCGAAGGGGAAGACCTTGAGGTGGAGGAGAAATGGAGGCAGGGAGCTAAGGCGGGGTCGTAAGGGAAAGCTTGCCTGCTCTTCGCTTCCCCACGAAGCATAACGTTATTGCTCTGAACCTGGGGAATATAGTGAAAAGCAAAAGACATCACCTTGAAAACAAAACTCTGCATAGTCAAAGCAATGGTATTCCCAGTGGTAATGTATGGGTGTGAGAGCTGGACCATTAGGAAGGCTGAGCGCAGAAGAATAGATGCCTTTGAGATGTGGTGTTGGAGGAGAGTCCTAAGAGTCCCTTGGACAGCAAGGAGAACAAATAGGTCAATACTAGAAGAAATCAACCCTGACTGTTCATTGGAGGGACAAATAGTGAAGATGAAGCTAAAGTACTTTGGACATCAAATGAGAAGGGAAGACTCACTTGAGAAGGCCTTGATGCTGGGAAAGGTGGAGGGCAAGAGAAGAAGGGGGCGTCCAAAGATGAGATGGATAGATGGTATTGTGGATGCAATGGGCACAGAGCTGGGCGGGCTGAGGGGGTTGGTGGAGGACAGAGGGGCCTGGAGGAAAATGCTCCATGGGGTCGCAAAAGGTCGGAATCGACTGTGCGACTGAACAACAACAAACAACAACTCACTGCAAACAAAAGGTTGTGAGTTCGATCCTGATCATGGACCAAAGTTGACTCTCAGCCTTCCATCCTTCCGAGGTCGGTTAGATATGTATCCAGCATGTATGGGTCAAAAGGGGCCTTAATTCGTTAAAATTGTGATGATCATGGCGTACAGCGTACATGAGGTTATGTGATAAGTATGGGGTACATGAGATTGGGGTGGGGGTGGGGGTTTGGGGTTTCATAAGCTGTAAGCCATAAGCATCAATCAATGGTGGGCATCAGCAGGTTCGCACCAGTTCGCCAGAACCGGTAGCAGAAATTCTGGCTGGCCCCACCTATCCAAGTTTTGAAATAAAATTAGTCCTAATTTGGGTGCAACACAGGGCTCTCACCCCCAGCCATGCCCACCATACCACACCCATAGTCTGATAGTAAATTTTTTGGGAGCCCACCACTGATCAATATTATAACAAAGTAAGGCTTGAACTATCTTGCTTTTCATGTAATGAGTCTTATCTCATATATTTGTTTCACCTTTTAAGTTGCATTACTGAACAGAATGAACGTTTGCACGATATTCTAATTTTCCGAGTTTCACCTGTAAGTGTGATTGCTTTGCTTTTTGCCTTGGGAAAGGGCGTGCCCAAAAAATGATGTACCTGCTCCAAACGACCCTGTGGTGTTGTTCCTCTGGAAATCTCTGAGGTCAAATCTCTCTCACACACACAAACAAGTTTGGTATTTCTACCTCGGAATGGGGTCTCTCAATTGCAGTCCTCCTCTTCCCATTCACCTCTATGGGACAGAAAGGAAGGAAGCTCAGGGAGGGCGCTCCCAGTGATGTGCGCACAACATTGGGGAGGCCAGCGGAATTATCTGCAGCGCAGCTCCTTCCTGGGCCCTGTGTTGGCCAGACTGGAATTAATAGGGAGAAACTGCTTTTAGTGTTAGTAAAAGTGTTAATAATAATTTCCTTCAACTGGAAATTTGAAGGAAAGACTTAAATTTCCTCAAGCTGAAAGCTGGCAGAAAGAATGGGAGGTCCAGGTATATGCCTTGCCCAAGGCCACCAACGATGGTATTTGGCGAGTGCTGCAGATGGAGTGAGCTCCCGTCTCTGTCCTAGCTCTTGCCAAGCTAGCAGTTCAAAAAGCAAGAAATTGCAAGTAGATAAATAGGTACTGCTTTGGTCGGAAAGGTAACAGTGTTCAGTGCGCTCCGGCATCTTGTCATGCCTGCCACATGACCATGGAACTGTCTGCAGATGGAGACAGCGCTGGCTCTTAGGCTGTATGGAGATGAGCTCCCTAGAGTTGGGCATGACTAGCTAGCTATTGAGCAAGGGAGACCTTTACCTTTACTATGTTAGTTGTAAATCTAATGCAATGCCACAGGGCAAACAGTGTGACACCTGCTGTTTTAGGGAACAGCCCCGGTGAAATTGCACAACTGATTTGACCTTGTGGCATTTGAATATTGAACCGCAATGCCATATATTGCAACAAAGGAATTCCTACACTACACGTCTCTCTTCCACTTTCCAGCTCTCACAAAACTATGAATGTTCAGAATTTATCTGCTGGGAATTAAAATTTAGTTGCATACCACTTGAGAATAAAGCTTTTCCCCCATGCCAACAGAGGAATCTAAAAATAAAGACTACCACTTTGACATGAATGAATTAGACCAGCACATGATTGCAAACAAGACATGTACAGTTAAAAGTTAATTGGCATTAGCTCTTATTCACTGGACATGTGATTTATCTTTGCGTAGTAAATGGAATACAGAATTTTGGAGCTTATTGCAGGAGCCGATACTTTGTAGCAAAATCTAGGATTTTGCTTTTTGTGTATTTCACTTCTGCTTTTTATTTATTTTACACACACATCTAGCAAACATGTTACTCTGAATAGTTTAAGATAAGTAATTATAAATATATACTTGCCAGTTATCAACATACGTAACATAATATCAGAATAACATTGAATAGAATGTAAAACCAAAACTTGATGGTAGAAATAAATAAAACTGAGCCTGTTGACTCATCTCCAGCTAGAGTCCAGTTAATGTCCCTCCTTTTGTATTACTGTATTCCTCCTATTCTCTTTTAAATGGGGTGGGGGTCAGAGGGTGGGTAGCTGGGTGGGTGACTTAGGGTTTTTAACCTGGTTTTATATGTTTTTAATTGCTGTACACCGCCCTGAGTCGCGTTCGCCTGAGAGGGTGGCATAAAAATTTAAGAATTAAAATTAAATTAAATTAAATTAAATCATAAAGGGGGTGCTAATGCAGGGGCAAGATGTTTCCAAACACCTTAAATTTCTCCACCTTGGCCAATTTGCAAAACATCTGGAGGGAGGGAGCCTGAAGCCATTACTGTCTTAGTTGAGACCTTCTGGGCCTCCTTTGGAATAGGCATTGGGCAAGACCATTTTGAAGAGATGTGGTTGTGTTTTCCCCCTGCTGTGGCTCAAGTGGCTAAGACACTGACTGGGAGGCGGAAGGTCAGCAGTTCGATTCCCAAGTACTGCAGGATGGAATGAACTCCCATCTTTGTCCCAGTTCCTGGCCAACCTAGCAGATCGAAAGCAAAACATTGCAAGTAGATAAATCGGGACCACTTCGGTGGGAAGGTAACAGTGCTCCATGCGCTCCGGTGTCTAGCCACGCCTGCCACATGACCACGGAAACGTCTGCAGCAGCAGACAGCCTTGGCTCTTCGGCTTTAAAACAAATGATCACTGCACCCTAGAGTCAGATACGACTGGCTTTCAAGCAAGGGAAACCTTTACCTAACACCCTTTGGCATCGACTTATGGAGGGGGGGGGGGTGTCTTAAAGGATGTGGTGTAGTGTAGATAACTGGCCACACTGGCAGTACTTTGGGAAGGAATTGAAATGGCATGCACTACGATACAAGTGGACACTGGTCAAAGTTGCTCGAGCAGTAGTTTGCTCTAATCAGAAGTGTCTGGATGCTGATGGTAACTACTTTGAGCACCTATTGTAATTGCAGAAGTCAAACGTGACTTGTATTCATATATTGTTATTGGTATATATTGAGTACAGTATTACAAATTTAATACAGTTTTTTTCCTTTCTTAAAATGTATACATTTTTGGCATCCTCTGTACAGTATAGTACGTGTACTTGTATGGTTTATTACCAGAGCTGCCTATTAGAAGTCATTGTCTGCAATGTAAAATGTTACCCTAATTAGGACCGGATTTCAGGTAGGTTTCGGATTATATCCACTGTGCATACGGGGAAGGGGAGCTGTCGTGCCTCTGAAATTCCCTTTTTTACCTTAATAATAACTGCCTGCCATCAAGTCCTATATGGTAGTGGGCCAGGATACCTGAGAGACCACATCGCCCCAAGAGTGTCTGCTCGCCCAACCAGAGTGGACCAGAGGGGCTCTCTAATTGTTCCATCAGCCAGGGGAGCTCGCCTCTCTGGCACAAGGAAGAGAGCCTTTTCCGTGTCTGCACCGGCCCTTTGGAACCTCCTGCCAATAGAGCTGAGATTACAGACAGAATTGCTGCCCTTTAGGAAAGGCTTGAAAACCTGGCTGGCAGGGCAGGTGTGGGGTCCAAATGGATATACGGCCCCCGCCTGTTGGCTCACACCAAGATCATTTGTAATCAGGAGCCCTTTCTCTGTCTTTTTATGCATAGGGTGGGGTAGGTGGGTGGGTGTTTTATCTGTTTTTGTATGTTAGCCGCCCTGAGTCGGGTTCGCCTGAGTGGGCAGCATAGAAATTTGAAATTAAGAAATAAATAAAATAAAGTCAATTCTGGCTTATGGCAACTCTTTCCAGGATTTTCTTGGTATTATTAAAACAGTTAAATCCTGCCAACCTAGCAGTTTGAAAGCAAGAAATTGCAAGTAGATAAATAGGAACCATTTCGGTGGGAAGGTAACAGCGTTCCGTGCGCTCCGGTGTCTAGTCGTGCTTGCCACATGACTATGGAAACATCTGCAGAAGCAGACAGCGCTGGCTCTTCGGCTTAGAAACAGAGATGAGCACTGCACCCTAGAGTCGGATACGACCAGCTTTCGAGCAAGGGAAACCTATTAAAACAGTGGAGAGTATCATCGGCTGTCCACTCTCCACTTTAGAACAAATTTACACCATCAGGTGCCACAGAAAAGCATTAGATATAGTAGGAGACCCATCACATCCTGGCCACTGCTTCTTTGAGCTTCTGCCATCGGGACGGAGATATAGAACAATGAAGGTAAAAACGAGCCAGACTCAAGAACAGTTTCTTCTCCAGAGCAATTTTGGCCTTAAATGGAAACTCTGGACTCTGAAGTCATCTTATCTTATTTTTTTAAAAAAATTTTTTTTAGATTTTTAATTTTTAGGATTTTAGAATTTTGAAATTTCAAAATTTTTGAAATTTTGAAATTTTAAAGTTTTTAAATTTTAAAATTGTACTGTATGGTACTATCTTAATTGGTTTTCTGTACTGTTTTAAATTAAGGGGTATGCCTTATTCGAGTTGATATATATAGCAACCGAGAAATTTCGTTGTTCCTGCAAGGGGACAATGACAATAAAGATTTATCTTATCTAACCAGTTTTTATTATACAAATCCTTTGGTTTGGCCAACGGCAAAGCCAAGAAAGTGGCTTCACTTTGGTAGTCCAGGGTTTGATCGAGACATGAAAGAAAAAGAATGGCACGTATAATACAATCTCTTGTACAAGTAAGGAAGCATTATATCCATTGAGAAAAGAAACCCTCCAGACATTTAGAAACACACAGCCCAAATGGCCAGAAAACCTGTGAGTGTAAAGTGGTAATTCTGTTTATTACCTCCACGAAATAACATTTATAAGGGACTGAACTGTGCAACAGTTCAATGGACTCCCAGATACAAGAACCTTCCAGTGTTGGAGCACTCACTACCATCTGGAAACCATGTGGGTCTGGAAGCAATAATCCAAAAACAAATTAAAGCTCTGATTTTTATGATTATTAAAACAGTAAGATTGTTCTCAATGAGTTTCATGGGAGAGGACATCCCACTGGGACAGGAAAAGCATACGGTGCATTTAAAATCAGTCTCATATGCCAGCTCTCATCCTACATATCCTGGTTTAAGAAGATACAGAAGGAAAGGCAAGCCATTTTAAATTATATTTTAAAAGATGCTTTACATTAACAAATGGAGTGACCACTACATCCCTCTCCCTTGACACCTGGATGGTGAGGTTGGGGGGGGGGGGGGGGAGAGAGAAGAAGAAGAAGATGATTGATGATAGATTTGCTCATTGGTTAAAGGTAAAGGTTTCCCTTGCTCGAAAGCCAGTCGTATCCGACTCTAGGGTGCAGTGCTCATCTCTGTTTCTAAGCCGAAGAGCCAGCGCTGTCTGCTTCTGCAGACATTTCTGTGGTCATGTGGCAGGCATGACTAGACACCGGAGCGCACGGAACACTGTTACCTTCCCACCGAAGTGGTCCCTATTGATCTACTTGCAATTTCTTGCTTTCAAACTGCTACGTTGGCAGGAACAGGGGCGAAGACGGGAGCTCATTTCTGTCCTGCAGTACTCGGGAATCGAACTGCTGACTTTCCGCTTCCCAGCCACTGTCTTAGCCACTTGAGCCACTGCAGTGAGCTCATTGGTTAGAATGCAATGAACCCAACCCCCCTGCCAGACAGGCTGTTAAGTTATTTCTCCCTTTGGGGGAGTATTTCTGTCTGAGATGTTTCTATCCATCCAGGTCTTGAAGCCCCTTATGGAAACTTTCCAGGGTTTTCTTGGTAACAAGTTTTCCTGATACAAATTCTTTGGTTTGGCCAACGACAAAGCCAAGAAAGTGGCTTCATTTTGGTAGTCCAGGGTTTGATTGAGACATGAAAGAAGAATGGTACACATAATACCGTACAATCTCTTGTACCAGTAAGGAAGCACACATATCCATTGAGAAAATAAACCCTCCAGACATTTAGAAACACACAGCTGAAATGGCCAGAAAAATCTGTGAGTGTAAAGTGGAAATAATAGGGACTGTGGTGGCTCAAGTGGTTAAGATGCTGAACTCGCTGACTGGAAGGTCGGAGTTCAATTCCCGAGCACTGCATGACGGAGTGAACTCCCGTCTCTATCCCAGTTCCTGCTAACCTAGCAGTTTGAAAGCAAGAAATTGCAAGTAGATAAATAGGGACCACTTTGGTGGGAAGGTAACAGCGTTCCGGTGTCTAGTCATGCCTACCACATGACCATGGAAGCGTCTGCAGAAGCAGACAGCGCTGGCTCTTCGGCTTTGAAACAAAGATGAGCACTGAACCCTAGAGTCAGATACGACTGGCTTTCGAGCAAGGGAAACCTTTACCATAAATAGGGACCACTTCGTTGGGAAAGCACAGGTGAAACTCAGAAAATTAGAATATCGTGCAAATGTTCATTCAGTTCAGTAATGCAACTTAAAAGGTGAAACAAATATGAGATAGACTCATTGCATGCAAAGCGAGATAGTTCAAGCTTTACTTTGTTATAATATTGATGCTTATAGTTTAAAGGTAAAGGTTTCCCTTGCTCGAAAGCCAGTCGTATCCGACTCTAGGGTGCAGTGCTCATCTCTGTTTCTAAGCCGAAGAGCCAGTGCTGTCTGCTTCTGCAGACATTTCCATGGTCATGTGACAGGCATGACTAGACACCGGAGCGCACGGAACGCTGTTACCTTCCCACCGAAGTGGTCCCTATTTATCTACTTGCAATTTCTTGCTTTCGAACTGCTAGGTTGGCATAAGCTGTTTCATACAGCTTATGAACACCCCCCCCCCCCCAACAATCTCATGTACCCCATAATCATCACATAATCTCATGCACGCTGTACGCCATGATCATCACAATAATAACGAATTAAGGCATGACATCTCTCGCTTTGCATGAAGTGAGTCTATCTCAGTGTTACTCAACCTTTGGGGTTTGGACTTCAATTCCCAGAGGCCTAAGTCAGTCCATCGGCTGATCAGTGCTTTGGGAAATTGACTTAGCCTTCTGGGAAATGAAGTCACAAACCCAAAGGTTGAGAAACACTGCACTCTATATATTTGTTTCACCTTTTCAGTGAAATGAATGGACATTTGCACGCTATTCTAATTTTCCGAGTTTCAGCCAGTAAACAACGTTCCCATGCACTCCGGTGTCTAGGCGTGCCTACCACATGTCCACGGAAAACGTCTGCAGACGCAGACACAGCGCCGGCTCTTTGGCGATAAACAGAGATGCGCACTGAACCCTAGAGTCGGATACGACTGGCTTTCGAGCAAGGGCAGACCTTTACCTAAATTGGCAATTCTGTTTATATTACCTCCACAAAATAAACCTGAGATACAGGTTTGCCAGCTCGCTTACTTAAGGTCTTGCCCAATGCCTCCCGGGCCACTCACTCGCTACTACTAGCTTGGTTGGCATTCTTAGCCTTTCCACACCCCACACCCACAGGGAGAGAGTTCACCCAGGGTGAACGATGGCATCGGGTCTCGTTCGTTGAGGCCCATTTGCGGGCGTAGGCTAAGGACCGTGGAGTCCCCCCTCCCTACGTCTCTGGGATCGATTGCTTCGCCTGCGGAAGACCGGGCACGGGCAGTGCTGCGCCTCCAGTGGCTTCCCCGGGAGTGAAGACAGGAAGTGGAGGGAAGGGGGGGAGAGAGAAAAAAGTGCGCCCAAGCAGTATCAGGTGTCGCTGCTACTGCATTCTGGCCGGACGGACGCCTTAGCTCTCCTTTCCGGCCGCTTCACCCCGTGCTCGGGTCGCGCTGCTGCCCTCCGGGGAAGAGGGGGAGCTGGAGCCACCGCCTGCGAGGGAAGCGAGAGGTCGGAGAGCCTCCCTCTGTAGGGCAGAGGCAGGTAAGGGTGCCAGCAGGTCCCCACCCCCACCCCCTTCCCTCGCTGCTCTGCACCTCTGGGGAAGGGAGGGAGGGAGGGATTTTTAACTGATTATTTTGAACGTAACAGTCTTGTGTTGTGTTGTGTTAATAGTAGCCGTGTTAGTCTGTGTTTCAAGCATATCAGAGAATAAACAAAAAACACGTTGTAGCACCTTGAAAGGGACTCAAGAGCCTCCGACGCTGACTGGGAGGCGGAAGGTCAGCTCGATTCCCGAGTACTGCAGGACGGATTGAGCTCCCGTCTTTGTCCCAGCTCCTGCCAACCTAGCAGTTCGAAAGCAAGACATTGCAAGTAGATCAACAGGGACCACTTCGGTGGGAAGGAAATAGCGTTCCGGTGTCTAGTCATGCCTGCCACATGACCACGGAAACGTCTGCAGAAGCAGACAGCGCTGGCTCTTTGGCTTTGAAACAGAGATGAGCACTGCACCCTAGAGTTGGATACGACTGGCTTTTGAGCAAGGGAAACCTTTTTAGCACCTTGAAGACGAAGTGTTAAATTTCAATGTGAGCTTTCCGGTGGATCAAATGGTCTGACGAAGTGGACTTGATCCACGGACGCTCAGGTTAAAATGTAACAACAGTGAGTCCTCAAGGTGCTACAATGTGTTTTTGTTTTGCTTACTCTCTGATATGCTTTTGTGTGTGTGTGTTTATTTTCCCCAGCTTGTGACCTTTTCTATCTCATATCAAAGAGTAAACAAAGCAAAACAAAAAGACAACAACAACAAAAACAACCCGTGGCACCTAAAGAACCAACTCCTACATTTTAATATTAGTCTTTAAGGTGCCACAATAGGATTTTTTTGGTATTTTTTTTTGCTTTGCTTTGTTTTCTCTTTCATATGCTTGCGCAGACGTAACATGGTTACCACTTCAACTCAGTGGAACCTTTGAGTACGTGATCAGGGATGTAGGGGTCGCCTGTTTGTTGTAAAGCCTCTTTAAAAATGTATTTTAAAGTGGCTTGCCTTTCTTTCTGTACCTTCTTAAACCTGCATATGTAGGATGGGAGCTGGCAAAATGGGACTGAACTTAAATGCACCGTATGCTTTTCCTGCCCCAATGGGATGTCCTCTCCCATGAAACTCATCGAGAACAGTCTTACTGTTTTAATAATCATAAAAATCAGAGCTTTGGAAAAGAATAGGTATGTGTGTTTGTATTGTTTTTAAATTATAGCTTCCAGACCCAGATGGTGGTGTGGTGAGCACTCCAACCCTGGAAGCATTCAAGAGAGAGTTGGATACAGTAACCATCTGTCATATCAGCTTTAATTTGGCTCCTGCATTGAACAGGGGGTTAAACTCTATGGCTTCCAACTCAGGCATTCTATGATTCTATGACTTGGTTTCTGGACTTGTGGACCATTATAGAAGTACAGTACTGCCCTTTCTGTGTTTCCTACAAGCTTGGGTGTATTGAATTATAAAATACAGTAATAATATTAATATATAATTAAATATAAATAAATAATATTGATGACATTAATACTTAAAATAAATGATAATATACGTTATAATTAAATATTTGCACATACCCAAGCTGGTGCCTTTGGACGAGAGGTAAACGTCCTCTGATGAACTCGAGACTTATTGCCGAATGACCAATTGGAGTACAGACACAATGCACAAATAACATGTGCACTTGATAACAAACGGATGTGGTAGTGTCCAGTATGAATCTTCATAATTCAATATGTTGTGTGTTGTAACAGACAAAAAAAAGACAGCCCCTGAAAATAAGTCCTAATGCATCTTTTTGCGCAAAAATTAATATAAGGCCTGGTCTTATTTTCAGGGAAATACGGTATATGGAGACATAGTTGAACTTGACAGTGATCACTGAAGCACTGTAGCAAGCTGGAAAAGAAATGACATGAAAATCTTTAAGCCCAATGTATGTTTCTATGCAGTGCTTGCATTAAAAATATTGGCCGTTTATACATCAAACTGTGCTGTGTGCACAGATTCAGGAGCATTGAGGAGAGCAGAGAATGCTGCTGAAGAACACAAGGGTGGCCACAACAGGTGTCTATTGCAATAGCTGAGCTAGTATTGTGTACTGACACTAGCCAGCCAGATGCCTCAGGAAGCTCACAAGCCGAGTTGGAGAGTAGTAGCCACCCCTGTTGATCCTAGAGAGTGTTTCCCAACCTTTGGTTTTTGGACTTCAATTCCCAGAAGCCCAAGTCAATTCTCCAAAGCACTGATCAGCCAATGTATTGACTTAATCTTTGGGGAATTGAAGTCCCCCTGTGGGTCCCATGTTGGGAGCCACTGTCCTAGAGAGAACTCAATGGACTTTGAGTATGATGAAAAATACGCCTGTTACTATAGCTAACAGGAACTGAAGTTTGTGACCTGGAGACGGGAGTGGCTTTCCTTGCCCAGAACAGTACAACACTGATTGGCAGGCCGAACATGGCAAATGGCATCCCAGAGACATATGGATAGGTGTGGGTGAGGAACTGTCATCCACTCCAGAAATTCTAAAAAGGTTGCTTCCTTTTTGGAAAGAAAGTAATTTCATTCGCATTGGAAAGAGGGGACAGGTGCATGATTGCAGGTGAGATGAGATTGGGAAGACTATCCAAGTTATAGCTGTGTTTTACTACTGTAAAAAGTAACGGCCTTTGTTTGTGTGTACCATAGAGAGTGTGTTAACCTATGGTCTGTGTGTATGGTTTGGGAGTTGTACAGCTAGGGAAAGAACAATGCTGTCCAGGGTCATAAAGACTGCAGAGGGGATAATCGGGCATACTCTTCCCACTCTAGATCAAATCTATGCCGCCAGGTGTTATAAGAAAGCTGTAGAGATTGCGCAGGATAGTACACACCCCAGAAAAGATCTCTTTCAACTTCTGCCTTCTAGAAGAAGGTCATAAAGACCAGGACCAGCCGCTTGAGAAATAGTTTCTACCCAAAAGCAGTTTTGGCTTTGAATGCAGTGCAATGCAGTCTATGAGGGAGCTTCTGTATATAATTTTTAGAGTTTTAGAGTTTTAGAGCTTTTTAGGGGTTAAATGTGTATATGTGGGGTGGGAGTATGTTGATAATTTTGTATAGTTGTATTTTGTTTAGGTTTTGTTGGGTTGATAAGTGTTTTTCCCCCCCAATCTCGTTGTTCTGTGCAGGACAATGACAATAAAGACCTACCTACCTACCTACCTACCTACCTACCTATCTATCTATCTATCTATCTATCTAAAAGTGGTGCCTTCCTCTCTGAAATACCCTTGGGTTAATGAGATGGAGAAATGGATTTCAAACCTCTTTTGCAAGGAGAAAGTCATCATTAAGAATCAGATTGACCTCTGGAGGGTAGCTTCAAGCGAAGAAATTGTATTGCGTTATGACCTGCTCACTTCAGAAGGGCAGATTTTAATAGATGCACCACATGAGTGTTTCCCAACCTTTAGTTTTTGAACTTCAATTCCCATAAGCCTAAATCAATTCTCCAAAACACTGATCAGCCAATGTATTGACTTAGGCTTATGGGAATTCCCCTGTTGGGAACCACACTCTCTACACAAACAGAAATACAAAGTAGCTATAGTGGATGAATCACACTAATTTTTATTGCCTATTTAACAGAATACTGAAGAGCTTTTCATGCAAGTTGAATCATACTTGCTGTCTTTGAGTTGAATTTACTATGGTGAGTGTGTTTGGCAGCTATATTACTAATGAAAATTTGGAACAAAGACTGAATACACAAACAAAAATAGTGCGATGCATATATCTGTTTTTTTGTTTGTAAAATATGACACTGGGAACACAGAACAGCCTCGGGTTTAGATGAACTGCCCCAATTCAAAAACATAGTGTTTAGGCAGTTGAAGAATGAAGTTTTAACCAGTTACCTCCCAAAATTGGACAACAAATTCCTTTTTATCTTCTCAAAACTACTTCGGTGGACTTAAATGCTAGTTTTGAAGAATGGACAGACAGTTCATCCATATCAAGGGCCCGATTACCCACCTGTTTAGACAAACTACCATTGCCAAGGCTGGAGCAGTGAAGGATTATAGCAAAATGTTGCTAGAGAATGACAAATGGAAGTTTTTAGACCTTGCTCATCACTTACATATGCTTCAGGCATGTATAGAAGCAGTGATATACAGCAAGACAGCAGTTAAGTTAGAATATAATGAAGTATTTCTTCAGCAGAAAGAACTAACTTTGTTAATTGGTTTCAGAAAGGTCCTGCTGGCCAGGGTTTATCTTTTACTCATGAATGATGACTCTATCTGAAAAAGCCATCTTCCCCTTGAATTGCTATGTTAGCTATCACAGTACAGTCAAACCTCAAGATAAGAATAGCTCGACTTAAGAAAAACTCAAGATACGGACGGTACTTTCGGAAATCTCAGGAAAAAAATCAGGTTTGAGATACGAATTTGTAATAGGAATTTTTGAGATACAAAATTCAATACATTCCTATGGGAAATTGTTCACTGCATTCCTATGGTAAATTCAAGATAAGAATTTTGTGAGATACAACCAACCTTGAGAAACGAATAAAATTTGTATGTAGAGGTTTAACTGTATATAGTTATGATTTCTCTGAAAAAAGTATGAGTTGCTTTTGTTCAAGAAGAGAGGGGAGCATGCCTCTTCGTGTAGGAGGTAAGATGTTGGGCGATATTGATACAGACTCTTCTACAGTCATAGACGTGTGGTGCAGAGTGACAGAACTTGTGCTTAAGCCTGCTTAGTGTCAGCACTAAAGGGTTGGATGAACGTCCCTTGAAGTAGTTAGGTCATCTTTTAATTTACAAAAGTACAGGAACTGTACTGTAATTTTCAAAGTATAGGGAAATCACCCAGATGGTTGATATATAAAGAAAGAAAGAAAGAAATTAAAATAAACTGATGGCATGGAACAGTGTCATTCTGCTGTACCTCGTGTTTGCAGAAATGCACGTAATGATTTCAAGCTATAGTACAATAATAATTTCGTGTCAGAAATTATTCTGGGTTGAAAGGATTTTTGCGGAAGAAAATCCACTCAGGGAACGCCCAAATGAGTCTTCTTTCATTTCCACAAGAGTTGGGACAGAGACGGGTGCTCAATCCATCATGCATTTCCCAGGTCTCAAACTGCTGGCATGCCAACTTTCCAGCTAACAAGGCAAGCTTCTTAACCACTGAGCCACCACAGCCCCTCTCAAGATTGAGAGAACTTTCCACTTCCACCAAGGTGCAGTGAACCTCCATTTCTTTCATTTCTGTGGTGGATTAGTGAGTTGGTTTTGCACAGTACAAAATCATCTTTATTCATTCATTCATTCATTCATTCATTCATTCATTCATTTATTTATTTATTTATTATTCTATTATTCAAATTTATATATTGCCGCCCCATTCGAACGAGCGACGCTGGGTGGCATTACAACAATAAAAACATACCATCCTTAAAACAATTTAAAACCCTTAAAAGCACCCTTAATCAACACTAAAATTACCTCCCAACCCCATCAATTAATAAACAGCCATCCCCAATTAAAAATCCCACCCACCCCATTTGAACAAGGAGAGAGGATCTTGCCGCCCCTCCCCCAGGCCTCTCTCATGCCTGGGGGTTGAAAAGCCGTGCCGGCTCCATGTGGCAGAAGACGACCTGCCGTTCAGATGCCTGCCACCCCTCCCCTGAGCCTTACCCATGCCTGGGGTTGAAAAGCCACGCTGGCTCCGTGCGGCAGAGAACGACCCGCTGTTCGGCTGAGGATGCCTGCTGCCCCTCCCCCGGGCTTCCCCCATGGCTGGGGGTTGAAAAGCCGGGACTTGGCCACTGGAGCTGTGGGGCTGGACATTCCCCTCCCTGCCAGCTTAGGCCTTGGACTTTCTTGCTGGCCATTTGTTATGAACTTTTCAAAGTGGTTTGTGGACTTTATTGTATTTGATGTTTATGTGATACTTTGTTAGCCGCCCTGACTCGTGTTGCGCGTGGTGCCATACAAGTGTAAACATCATCATCAGCATCATCATCATCATCATCATCATCATTGCTAGAATAAATGTAATAACAGTTCACCTAATTAGAACTGGGACAAGAGGCTGGAAAACTGTAATAATAAAAAGCTACTTTGGATTTCTTTTTACCAGACTCTAAGCTGAGGCCTTTCCTTTGGCTGAGGAACGTCATGTGCTGTGTTGATTGCCTTGCGGACGGTGGAGGTGGGAAGTTCTCTCAATTTTGTGCTCTCTGAAGGCAGAAGGAATGAATTATTTTTGGAATGCCAGCTGTCTGAGAGTTAAATTTACAATGGTCTACATGTGGCAGCCATATCACTAAAACTGCCTGGTTCATTAGGCACTTCCTCCTAGGCTAGTTTCTGAACTAGTCACCTTTTGTTTTTTCCATAGTTAAATGTCCTCCTTTTCCTTGTTAGTCTAAGTTGCTGAATCTCCACTGGCCAGTTCATCCATGATGACTAAGATTGCTTTGAGGAAATAAGGCAGGTTACATTTTGAAGAATTGATTCTCTTTTCAAGTTGTTGATAGGCTACAGGTGATCTAGTGCAGGCATTCACAACCTATGGCCCACAGGCCAGATGTGGCCCACAGAGCCATTTCATGTGGCCCTCTGCTCTTGTTCCCGCTGCTGCCACCGCAAGTGGCAGAAGCACCAAAAACACAGAAAATATTGCAAAAACGCGTGTTTTCGCACAAGAACTCACTGAAACCATGCAAGAACTTTCCGAAAATGTACAAGAATACGTGCAAGAACTCGCACGGAACCACATGACCGGCCCGCTCAGCTGTCTGAGGGGAGTGATCTGGCTTGCAACCCAAAAACATTGAGAAAACTAGTGGCATATAATGTGCAAAACAAACAAACAAACGTGGGCTTGTATTGTGACCTTTTAGCTTATGTGAATTTGCTTGCATGGCTGTCTTTGAGTTTATAAACTGCCATGTTAATTTATGTCCTGTGAATTACTACTACTTTCGTGGCCAGATCAAACTTTAAACTGCCAGAATGGCTTTGTCATTGGCCAAACTTAAATCCTAGTTGGTACATGTTTTTGGTAGTACATTATTCGGCATACTAGCAAATGAGCCGGGTTCTGTGAGCTTAAAAGGCCAAATATGTTATACTGCACAGATACCCTGTTAAGATGTGGAAAGGTGAATCTTGCCGAAGGTGGCAGTCCCAAGCTGAGTGTGACCCTGGCATATATTATTTGTCATGTGGTTTATCATGTACCTTGAAATTGTATGCATTTTCACACCCCTCCCAGTAACAGCCTGTAAAGTAGAACATGGTGGGAATATTTAGCACATTAATATCAATTCATGAGGAACATTGGAGAATGTTATGAAGGAAAGAATGCAGTGCAAGGCTGCCATTTTTAGTACAGTGGCACCTTGTACAATGAACCCCTGACTAACGACGCGTCTGAATGGTGTCATTTTCGATTAATGACGCTACCGACACCCCCCATGTGATCTCCCGCACAATGACGGAAAAACGTCGTTATTCGAATAACGACATTTTTTTTTACCGTCGTGCAAATAACAATGGTTTTTTGACATTCTGCGGGAGATCTCCCATAGAAACCCACAAAATGACGTTTTCTGCATAACAATGCTACTTGGGGAACCAAGCAACGTCGTTATGTGAGGGTCTACTGTACAACGATTTTAATCCATTCCATGGGGTTTGTTGTTGTATGAAAAAATTGCATGCATCGTATAGCGATTTTTCCTATGGGGTGCATCGTACAATGAATATCTCTATAGGAAAAATTGCACAACAACAAAAAAATCATTGTACGATTTTGCCCATAGAGATGCATTGCATTGTATAACAATTTTAGTAGTTATACGGGGCACAGCGTTTTTTCAAATTCTCGTTGTTGTACGATTTAATTGCTGTATGAGGCATTTGATATACGGAGTTCTATTGTATCTGGTTTTTGTGTTGTATGAGGGGACAATTATGTACTTAATTTCACTGTACCGACTTTACTTGGTTTATTGCCAGTGTTGAGGATAAAATGTTCGTTGCACTGCATTGTGATATTTTTCTTGGGAAGTCATGATGGTGGGGAGACAATTGACAGGACATTTATCAAAGCACTGGCTATAAACTCTGCCTTTACTCCACCAAACCTCTCCACTCTTTTCTTCCTCTACTCGTTTCTAGTGGGTGTTGGCATAGGAGAGATTTTTGGGGTGACACTTCTCATACGATAAATAAATACTTCTCCTGAGTGTTCCCAGAGTTCAGTTCAGCAGTTGTCTTATCTAGCATCTTGGATATGGGAGGAGGTATCTCTCATCCGTGACGTAAAGAGCAATGGAGCCTTTTTAGGTTCTCTGATCCCTCAAGTAATTGCCTTTTTAAGTTCTCTGATCCCTCAAGTAATCAGGGTCAGAAAGTGTACATTAGGACAACTCTCTCTGAGTAAGCACAGGATTGAGTCAAGGGAGAATTTATTTCCTTACTTACTGCCATCATGCTTAACCTGACCCTGCCATTGTTATTACAAGTGAAGTTGCATGGGAAAGTTGCTTACTTTGTTCCAAAATGGTCATTGGCTGCCAAACTCCATTTCTTTATTGCTCTGTTGAAGATTTATTTTCCTGGGTCAGCAAATACAGTACTTGTATACTTCCTCTTTGCTTCTAGGTCACAAAATTCCTTTCCCCTAAGCCAGTAACTATGGTCTCTAAACCTACAGTTCTCTTTTGGATTTAATTTCTGGCTGGTATATTCTCTTGTTGCATTGTATTTAGTCCAGTAAAGGTGGCAAACCATTGTTTTTCCAGGTATTTGGACTGAAACTCATATACAGTACTGCTTGTTGTGCTTGGATCCAGCTGATGATAGTTGTCTCCCAAAACATCTAGAGCAGTGGTTCCCAATTATGGGGCCCATGTTCCACAGGGGGGACTTCAATTCCCAGAAGCCTAAGTCAGTACATTGGGTAATCAGTGCTTTGAGGAATTGACTTAGGCTTCTGGGAATTGAAATCTAAAAACCGAAGGTTGGAAAACGCTGATCTAGAGAGAGAAATGTTCCTACTGCTACAGTACTTATCTATGCCAGCTGTCTTCTTCTTTTGAACAGAACTGTGTTACTTGCACTGTTAGATGCACATTTATTCAAGACTTTAATCCTTGTCTTCAGTAGTTATCACCCCTAGGGAATTTTCTAGTGCCATTGAAAATTCAGAAGAAATAATTAAAACTCTGTCATTTTAGCTGACTCAGTGAATTCCCATTGATTCAATGAACTTACTGTTGTCCAATTGACTGTACTACACAACATGATTTTGGTCAATGTATGGTTATATCATAGTGGTTATAACCCACTACTATTTCAACTAGTTCCAGATTGAAATATCCACCTAGATCGGAAATGTGTTGTGTAGCTAGGATGCATTAAACCTTTTAAGGATGTAACAGTCCTGGTTTGCCAAGTCTTGGCATGTTGGGGCCCAGAAACATACATCAGACTTGCACGCTTGCTTTTGTCCCTGGCTTTATATCCATAGCAAGGCATCACAATACAAGGTAAACCAGAATTGGTGTACCAAAACCAGCATGCAAATACCGGGGAAGAGGGGAGTGGTCGATGCACAGACCTGGGACTGATTCTTGCTTCATTAAATTAGTTATTTAGCAATCACAAGTGTTACACCCAGACTTATGTCAGTGGTCAAATGTCATTTGTGAGGATAAGTAATCTATCTTTTCCTACAAGAAAGAAAACATATAGGAATATATCCACAACATATGAGTTGAAATATAGTATGGTGACTAGGGCTTCAGAAACCTGGGGTGACATTCTCACGTAGCCATGAAGATTACTGGAGGACCCTGGCTTGCTCACACTTACTTAGCCTTGCATTTGTGTAAGGGTTACAGCCTTACCTGCAAGTTTCACTGTTTGAAAATATGAATAGACAAAGACCAAGAGCTGGAAGTTTTTAAAGTCCTAGTCAGCACTCTCACTACTACATCATACTTTATTTCAACACACATGCCATGTACATATTCCCACATTTTTTCTTCCTCTTAGGTTTTATCCTCACACAAAAAAACAAGAAGCCCACTGACATTTGGAAGCATCTTGTATAAGTCTGGGTCTAACACTTGTGGCTGCTAAACAACAATTCAACAACGCAAGGGGAGGGAGAGGAGGACACAACTGGCTTTTTTTGGGAGATGCGGCTCCAGCTCATGGTGTTTTTTTATGAAGACAAGTCAAGATATTTTGCTACCTGAGGGGAAGTAGCAATTAGAGCTCCAGCCTATTTTATATAAAAGTATGGAGTAGTTAAAGCCAGCCAAGGTATTTAATAATGAATTTGTAAACTATTAACTCTCTCTTTAGGGGAAACCAATTACTACAGCAGTGATAATTGTTTCATTTTCTAATGCAGTGTTCCCTATCTTTGGTTTTTGGACTTCAATTTCCAGAAATCTAAGTCAATTCCCCAAAGCGATGATTAGCCAATGTACTGACTTAGGCTTCTGGGAATGCTGGGAATGGAAGAGCTGGCCCTTCTTCCTTAGTATATATGTTTCCATATTATACTAAGTCAAAGCAATATCCCTTCTTTGACCCAGAACTGTTTCCTTTTTGATGGGAATTTGGATTCTCATCAAGGAGAGTTTGCAAATGTCACAGATTGGTAAAGGTTAGATGTCTGTGAATTTTTACGTATTACTTGGTGATGGCTTACATTTCATTGAGGATGAGTCAATAAAATAATATTGGGTACTAGTTCTCAAACAAGATTGGGTACTAGTTCTAAAACAAATAAGAGAAAGTACTTTTTCACCCAGAGGATCACTGGTCTATGGAACTCCTTGCCAGAAGAAGTGGTGACAGCTGTCAGTCTTGACAGCTTTAAGAAAGGATTAGACAAGTTCATGGAGGACAAGGGTATCAATGGCTATAATTATGGATACCTAAGGACAACCTCCAGGTTGGAGAGATAGGCAGGATATCTTTCAATGCCATTTCCAGGGAATCCTAAGCAGGGGAAGGCATCTGCTTGGGAATACCCTGAAGCAAATGGTGAGCCACAGAATGCTGGACTGGATGCGCTGTGGCCTGTTCCAGCAAGGCTGTTCTTATGTTCTTATGCATCATTCAATCTTCTTAGGATCCATGAAATGGCCACAGATGACAAACCATCTTCAACACTGGATTCTGTGAGTGACCTGCCTTGCTCTCCTGGCAGTCCCTCTCACCTTACACACTTCAAACCTTTGACTCCTGACCAGGATGAACCTCCATTTAAATCTGCCTACAGCTCTTTTGTAAATCTCTTTCGCTTCAGTAAAGGTAAGTGTTAACTCTTTCAAATTATACATTATACATTATGGGATAAGTTCAAGTGAAGTCATTGTTGTAGCTACCCAAGCTTTTGTATATATGCTTATACCAATCAAGGGGGAAATACAGTACGTCAACTCTCATATAACAACGCGTTCAGATAGCATCATTTACGCTTAACAACGCATCGTTATGCACCACATGTTTCCCCACATAACGTTTTTAGTGTTGTTGTCCAGACAATGATGCTAAAACAACTGCCATTATCCGGACAATGACGCTAAAAAACGTCGTTATGTGGGAAACTCTATAGAAACCCGCATAACAACAAAAATTGCTTAGCAACGCTACTTGGGTAACCAAGTAACGCCGTTATGCGAGGGTCTACTGTACCTGATCACCTTGGATTTGTAGTATGCTTTAAAACCCTCTCCTATTGGACTTCTGGAAACTAAAATGTATTCCTGCAAATGTTTGGATCCACCTGCCATGACAGTCAGCACGAGGGAGGAGAATTCACAGCGGACACTGGTCTGTATTGTCTTCATTGGGAGACAAACAGTTATTTGACTGGGCAATGAAATGCCAGGTTATCAGAAAATACAGAGAGTTGGAATACTTTGGTTGTTTAATGAAGAACAAAAAGTATAAATTGCTTACAGCTGGTTATTCAGGTGAAAATAAATGGGAGAAGGCATGCAGAGAGGAAAATAACTTTTTGCCTGGAAAACCTCATCCACTGGTTTGGCCCTGACAAGGTATCTTTGTTTAGAGGTACCCCATCCTAATTCAGGGCAGTCATTATAATTTCCAACTCTGGCAGGAGAGAAAGAAGAAAAAAGAATGGAATGCCAAAAGGAGTAAGAGTTTAAGGGAGATGATAGAAACGGCTTTGCCTATTTCATATATATCCCATGCCCTACAACTATGCTTCATGATTTTCTATTTGAAAATACTGTAGTGATGATACTTTCTTTGCGGGGAGGGGGAATGGCAGATGCTGACGTGAAAAAGTCACCTCCAGCCTATGAAGTCTAGTGCGGCTTTGCAACTCAGTATATAAAATAATAGGACATGTAGGATAGCATTGGCATGTTAACGCACTTCATCCAGACTGCTTGTTAGATGTGGTACATCTGGTGTGTTAATGTAGCCACGTTTTATCATATTGTGTGAAAAATGTGATTCACTGTACTCCTGTTAGAGATTTGAGGACCATTGCTGCAGCTAAATATAGATATAGTGTTGGGAAGGTGGCCTTCTGAAAAAAGACACCATGTTTCATTAGGGTTGTAAATGCTTGTTTGAAAGTAAGTCATAATAAACAGAACAACACTTTACTTCTGACTTGACATGAATAGGACTCAAAATCAATTACCTACTACTACTACTACTACTACTACTACTACTACTATTGCACTTATACCCCACCTCTCTAGGGAGAATGAATCCTACACAAGGCGGCTAACAGCATAAAATCCCCCATACAACAAACAGACATTTTAAAAGTACCCCCATAAAATTATAATAAAAATAACAGCAAACATGCCATAGTTACCAAGTAACTACAGTATTATCCAAATATCCTGTTGAAATCAAATTGTAAAAAAGTGAATCGTACAATGCAAATGTGAATTGTTAATTGATAGAAAAGACAGTACTATTAGGAAAAGTTGAAGGCATCAAGAAAAGAGGAAAAATAACTATGAGACAGATTGACTCCTTAAAGCAGGGGTTCCAAACGTGTGGACTGGACCTGGCCTGCAACATCATTCCATCTGGCTCGTCGCTGCCTCTGCTGCTCCTGGAAGTGGAAGCGGGCACTTTTACGTCATCTGTAAAACATGCCCGTGTAAATGTGCCCGCTTCCCCTTCAGGGGTGTGTGGTCCAGCCCGCTCAACTGTCCAGGGCATGGTCAGGCCCATGGCATAAAAAGGTTGGCCACCCCTGCCCTAAAGTAAGCCAACACTTGATTTTACAAGAGTTGAGCAAGGCTGCTGAGGAGAGAACATTTTGGAGTTTCCTCATTCATAGGGACACCATAAGTCAGGTGCAACTTTATAGCATATAACAACAAATACTGTAGATAGTTATGATCACGTTCCTACAAGATTTATTGTTTTATTATTTAAAACACTGCACTTACAGTGACCTTCATATAATTTTTTGTTTATGTAGGAGCCGTGAAAGGTGGGCTCACTGTCAGTTAGGCAGACAAGTGAACTGTCACACCAATTAATCACAGCAAATTACAGAAACCTTAAGTGAACACCAATGGGATTCTATCGTATGCCACATGAAAACTTTTCATTGTCTTTGCTGTGAAGAATTAGCACCCATTAAAGTTGTCTCAGATGCTAATACAGTTGTCCCATCTTTTAGGAGGTTGAGGGAGGACTTCAGTATCCACTAGCATACTTCCAGTGTCTTTTCATTGCTTTTTTCTTGTTTATGCTCTTTTATTCCAAGTTCGTATGCAGGTTGTGGTGCAGGATCAGGCAACATGTGCAGTTTCAAAATTCATTGAAAATAATTTGTCGTCAACTGAAACTCGTATCTGAGAATGCATTTTTCCTGAAGCAGGAAAAATGCCATTGGCGTGAATTTGTTTAAGGTGGATCCCAGCTTGCCATGAAGTGACCCACACACTATAATCACAGAGCCATCCCCGCCAGCACACACGAAATGACACATGCAGGATTCAACACTGGGACTGCAATGGACTGCCGCACCCTTGAGGATATGAACAAGGTGTGCCTTCACAGCCAGTCCATCTGGCATGGCCTCTTCAGCCTCCATGACCGTTGGAATCAGAGTTTCTCTTCTGCTCATTTTGCTGTTGGATCCAATATTATGATTTCCAGTGGCATTTCCTCCATATTTTTTTAAAACTCAGTAGAAGAATACAGCTGTCTTCCGCTTCTCATTGCTCTAACTTTTACTTTACTTTTATGTTTTTTTTAGATGATAGTCGACTTGCGTCATCTGCGGACAGAGCTGAAACTGGACAGGGTGACCAGCCAGCACTGAACTCTATTTGGTCAAGTCCGCAACATAGTCTAGGGTCTCAGTCACTAAGGTCATCGCCTGTAGCTTACAAAAAATCACAGCCTTCTGGTCTGCTGCAGAGAAGATCTTCTGCATCATTAGGTGAGAGTCAAGTTTAAAGAAGGGTAGTACTTATGCTCTAGCTTTTGTGTAGTTGTTTTCAGTGTTTATCAGGACATTCTCCTCAAACAATGCTTTTGAAGGAGGCAGTGGTCCCCTTGTGTGTATAACTATTGTACTGTTTCATAGTCTGAAAACTTTATTTTTCAGTTAAATTAGAATATAGCTGGTACAGCATATGTTTTCTGCTGCTTAATTTCATTTATTTCATGGATTTTCATACAAAGCACAAACCTAAAATCACTGTATTCATGTTTTCCCATCCTTGTTGCAACAAGGGCTATTGGAGAAATGGGTAGGGAAGTATGTTTAGAATAAGAAAAAACTGATGGTGATCCATAGGTAGCAAAGAGTAGTGGTCATGAAAATCTATGTTTACTCATCAAATGTTCATGTAGAAAGTTGAGAGGAGAAATAACCCAGAAACAATATTTCTGATGGTCTGTGGAGAGATTCCAGCTTTTGAATCTGAGATCACAAACACTTAAGTACCAGCAAATGCTACATAAATGACTTGACCTGTTTGTTGTGTTGTTGAAGGCCTAGTGTGAGCTTAATCTCTGATGCTGCTTCTATTATATAAGCATGTAAAACATGGAATGCCCAGTCTGGTTGATACTCCCAGGTCTCTTAACAGGGCAGTGACCTAGCTCGGTTGAAATGCACAGTTTGAGTCTGATGTTCAAGCAGTTGTTTGGAATTAAGTGCCTTCTGTTCCGTTGTAAGTCTTAAGCTGCCTCTTCATCACAAGCCTGGTTACATCATTTAAAATTAGACCCCAAATAACATGTGATGCTTGGGGGGGTTGTGGTTGCTGTTTTGACTTGATTTTGACTATTTATTTATTTATTTGGTTTATTTATAATCCGCGTTTCTGGCGTGAATACCACCCAGAGCGGCTAACAACAAAAGAAGAGAAAGCTCTTTTACAAGAGAGAGAGCAATCTCAACAATTCCACAGTGCATAAACACACCAGATACAAAAAGTACACTAAAATAAAAGCACATTCTTAAAACCACTAAAACCCTCCAGCACCCTCCCTAGTCCCTTAAGAAGATAAAAGGACAAGAGTTTAAAAAGATAAAATCCATACTAAAAGAAAGCATAAAAACAAATAATACGTACAAAATTCACAGCAATGAGGCAACGAAACCAGCCAGCGGGCCTGGGCCGTTCCACCTGTCGGATCCCATACCCACTGGCATAGCCAGGTCTTAAGTGCCTTTCTAAAGGGGAGCAGCTCAGTCTGGAGGCACAGATCCAGTGGTAAGAGGTTCCACAGGGCCGGGGCAGACACAGAGAAGGCTCTCCTCCTGGTCCCAGTCAAGTGTGCCTCTCTCATCGAAGGGACCACCACAGAACCTCTCTGATCTGCCCTCATAGGACGGGTCGAATACCTTGGGGTGATGCGGTCCCGTAAGTAACCCGGTCCACTGCCATGAAGGGCTTTAAAGGTCAAAACCAGCACCTTGAATTGCACCCGGAGGCAAACTGGCAACCAGTGCAGTTCCCGGAGCAGCGGTGAGGTGCGAGCATAATGCTCCCGCCCCATCACCACCTGAGCAGCCGCATTCTGGACCATCTGAAGCCTCTGAATGGTCATCAAGGGCAGCCCCATGTAGAGCGCATTACATTAATCCAATCTGAAGGTGACCAGAGCTTGAGTGACCATGAGCAAGGAATCCCGGTCCAGGAGCGTGCGTAATTGATAGATGATACGAAGCTGTGCAAAGGCCCTCCTAGCCATGGCTGCCACCTGCCCTTCGAGCAGTAGCCGTGAGTCCAGGAGGACCACAAGTTACGCAACGGATCTGTTTGAGGCAGTAATGCCCCATCCAGATCCAAAGGTGGTAGCTCCCGGGATAACACGGGTCCCTTAACCCACAGCCACTCAGTCTTGCCAGGATTCAGCTGAAGCCCATTGTCCCCCATCCAGACCCGAACAGCCTCCAGACACCTGGTTAGGACTTTGACTACATCACTTGAGTGCCCACGGGCTGAGATGTACAATTGGGTATCATCTGCATACTGATGATACTTCACCCCATGGGAATGAATGATCTCACCCAGCGTTTTCATGTACATGTTAAACAGTAGAGGTGAGAGTACCGAGCCCTGAGGTACCCCCACATAGGAGCGGCCTAGGGCTGGACAGCTCACACTCCAAAGACACCGACTGGGTCCGGTCCCTCAGAAATGAGGAAAACAAGGACAACACAGTGCCCTGGGCCCCCAATCCTTGGAGCCGGCCCAGAAGGATACAGTGGTCGACGGTATCGAAAGCCGCTGAGAGGTCAAGAAGAGCGAGAACAGAAGGATACCCTTTGTCTCGCTCTCGCCAGGGATCATCCATAAGTGCGGCCAATGCAGTCTCAGTACCATAACCGAGCCTGAATCCTGACTGAAACGGGTCCAGATAATCCGTATCATCCAGAACTCCCTGGAGCTGCCGTGCTACTGCTCTTTCCAACATCTTCCCCAAAAAGCAATGGGGAAGTAGAGTTGTTAACTTGGTTGGAACAGTAGCATGAAGGATGAGGCATTTCCGCTTTACATTGTCTTTGTCTAAATTGTCCCCTTGATGCTGCTTTTTACTCTAGGGAAACAGAGGGCACAAGCAATTTTTAACACATCTTTACTTTCTCCCCTGACTACTCTCCACCCCTGGATTTTAGGGGCATTTAGAACATGGAAAGTGGAAAGCTAAGGGGGTGGTTTTATGCCCTTGCACAGATTTCTGGATTAAAGAAAAAAAGAATGTCCCAAGTTAGGAAAAGTCACCTAGTAATTTCTCCCAAACTAGTAAACAACTAGCTTTTTCATCATTTGAGCTGTTCAGTCCCAAATACACAATCAAGTGGTGAAAATTTTGACGAATAGTCCAGTGCTTTTTTAGTGGAAAAGAGTCACCAACAGATGGTACTTGTGTCATTTGGGAGCACTGGTTTCCTTTGCCTGTGCAAGTCACACAGTGCCCAGCATGCCTAAAAGCATGGAAGAGTTTGTTCTTTCTGTATAGTCTAGGACTGAGTTTTCAGAACAGGAAAGTGGCAGGTTTCTTAGAAGGAGGTTACTTGGAATCTAAATGGCACTACAGTATAGAGATTTTAGCCAGAAGTATATGTAGGTTTGTGCTCCCATTAGTGTCGTTGTGTAAATTGTAGCAACAAACTGCTGATAATGAATGAATTGCTGCTTATAGTCATACTTTGTGTATAACTTTGAATGAAAGCTGCAAATAATTAATTAGTGATGGTTACACTAACAGCCACACATGCATTTCCATAGATTACAACCTACAGTTTCAGAAATTAGAAGTGCAAATCCTTGAAGCAGGCTGTACAAAGAAATAAAATCAGGGGCTCCCAGCCTATGGCCCACAGGCCAGACCCACTCGCGATGCCTCCGCCGCACCTGGAAGTGGAAGTGGGTGCATTTATGTCAGCCGTAAAACGTGCATGCGCAAACGCACCCACGGCTGTCATAAGTGTGGAAGTGGACACATTTATGACAGCCATAAATGCACCACTTCCGCTTCCAGCTGTCTGGGGGTGTAGCCAGGCCCGTGCCGTAAAAAGGTTGGCCATCCCTTAATAAAACATTGTGATTATTCTCAGTCCTTATGTTTAGTAATTGCAAGGGTGTACCAAATGAAAGAAATCAATAATTTTTTATAATAAGGCAAAATTATACAACTTTTGCCTAAGTTTAACTTACATGATTTTATTTATGTATTATTTCATGGTTACTTCATACTTAGTAGGTATTGACATAATTCTACTACTTTTTAATGGACTGTATAGATGAACAAAATATTCTCTTAACAGGACACATCTTCTTTATTTTGGTGTTTGAAAATGCCAAGAACACTAAAAGGAGAGACCACAAAGAAGGGAATCTCCATGCTCTCCACTTGAAGCCTAATCCTGCTTTGCCATTAAATGAGCCTTTCTTTCTGGTTGCTTTTCCTGTAGATGTGGACACATGCTTATAAAGGCGTAGAACACTGTTTTCACTGGTAGCCTCTCTCAGAGTTAATTGCAACTTTCAAACTGACCATAGCTTTAAACTTTGAAGCTTTTTACACAAATGTGAAATGAAAAATGCATTCACAATTTTCTCGATTTCTGTATCACGCACTTGCTGCTAATGACTCGGTAAGGCCTGGAGTATTTCAAGAAACAATTTCAAAGCTTCTTATACTGTTTAATGCTCCAGTTTGTGCAATGAGTAGCATTACAGGACAGACTCCCTCATGCACATCTTGATTTTGGTAGACTGGTAAGGGATTTGGGCATGGGCCTGCACTGGTGATTTTGGGCACTGCACATTTTTTCATGCTCTGATTAAATTCTTATATACTGTATATGCAATGTGATGAGCCATTATTTTTTTCTCCCAACTTCTCTATTAGCAGAGACCTGGAAATGAAATACAACTGTTTGGCTTTTTAAATATTAACAAAATTGTTGTTGGTTCTTTGCATGGAATATATTTTTAGGATTTTAACATACAACTTTAATCCTGTGTTATTTTATGCAGCCTTGTGGTTTCTTTATGTTACATTTGTTTTTAATATTTAACTGCCTTTGGGCTTTTTGTCCTTTTGATTCACCCTGAGCGCATGATTGAAAAGTACAGTCAAAATGCCATTAATAAAACAAACCCATGTGAGCTGGTGCTAGTAGAAAATAATTATGTGAAGCAGCCGTCAGTGCACTATTACTTACTTAAGATCTGACATAAATGTCTGTTCTTTCACAAAAGGCAGTTCAACTCTGAAAAACATGCAGAATATTCACAGAGAGTGATGTAGCAAAGTTCCAGAGTTTTAACACCTGCTACCAGGACTGCAGTGGCTTAATGGTTAAGATGTTGAACTTGACAACTGAAAGGTTGGCAGGTCAGCAGTTCGAGACCCAAGTGCTGCATGACGGAGTGAGCTTCCGTCTGACCCAGCTCCTGCCAACCTAGCAGTTCGAAAGCAAGAAATTGCAAGTAGATAAATAGGGACCACTTTGTTGGGAAGGGAAACAGCATTCTGTGCTCTCCGGTGTCTAGTCATGCCTGCTATATTTTTATGGAAACATCTGCAAATGCAGACAGTGCTGGCTCTTTGGCTATAAACAGAGGTGAGCACTGAACCCTAGAGTCAGATACAACTGGCTTTTGAGCAAGGGCAACCTTTATCTGTACTTTACCAGTATTTCATTCCCTTTGCTTGGGAAATGAATTGTATGGTCAGCTAATAGGTCATTGGTGGAAGCAACAGAGAGTGGCAGAGGGCCCTTGCTGGTCATCATCCTTCTGAAGCTGGCAGCTTGGCTTCTTTCACAGCAACAGTTAACTTGCCTGCCTCTCCCGGCTGCCCTCATTTCTGCTGACATCAGTGATATATAAAGCAGTAAAAACACAAAGGGGGACATGTTCAGCAATGCAGCTGGTAAGGAATTCGATGCCTCTACTTAACAAATAGGTAGAAAAACACCCCTTTGGGAAAGAGGAGTCGACACAGCAAGAGGGTATTTTGGGATACTTTGGAGGATCTCTGTCCGGAATGATGGGAAGCTCAGGCCAGCAGTATTACGGAAAGTTTAATAAATTGCACAAATGCTTTTTCCTATGCTTAGGTAATGTTGTTAACTCCTAAAAAAAATGTGCCAGCTGTTTTAGTGCTTTCGTTACAGCATTGTTAGTTTAATAGGATGAATTGTCACAGAGCGGCAATGGATCAGCTACTAAAAGCTTAAGTTGATGCTTATGTGTTCTTACTTTTATGTAGAAAATGGCTTATAGCTGGATTGGAAATGGACATGATTGACTTAGAGCAAATCAGTGTTTTAATCCTGGAACCGCTTTACTGGTAGTGAATCTTTTAACTGATAATCATATGGTTGATAATCATAAGGTTGAAATGCAAACTTGTTGTGAATTAATAGTGATTTTGTTCAGAGGCTTCTGTTTATACCAGGGTTTCCCAAACTACGGCCTGGGGGCCAGATCCGGCCCCTGATGTCAGTTCATCCAGCCTACACCACCCTCGTCGCTCCCGGAAGCAGAAGTAAAACAGATGTATTTTACTTCTACTTTCGGGAGAAACGAGGGTGGCACAGGCAGGACGAATTGGCATCGGGGGCTGGATCTGGCCCCCGGGCTGTAGTTTGGGCATCCCTGGTTTAAGCAGAAAATAGCAGCTTAAAATCTATCTCATCCTGTTACAAAACAGATTGCAAGGCACGTTTTACTTCCACGTCCAGTGGGAGGAACCACATGACCTACCTGCTGAACCACATGACCAGCCCGCTGAACTACGTCACCGGCCCGTGGCCCGAAAAGTTTGGGCACCCCTGGTTTATACTTTGGGGGGAAATTCCACATAGCCAAGTCTTCATCATTGATTCGTGTAGCATCTTTCCCAGTTAACATTGTAGCTGCTATTAGATCTGGTGCTTTCTCTAATCTGTAAACATTATTTGCACCCTTTGCTTGTCGGCCTCTTTTCTGTTTCTCCTAAAGTCTACCGGTAGGTTCCAAATCTACCCTCTGCCTATCCTATTTTAGAACATAGAAGTTGATGAAAAAGTAGTAAGAGCAGAATTTGGTATGGATTTCTTTCAAATTCCTGATCCCAGCACTCAAAAAGAAATTGAGACATGCTATGTTAGACTGCCTTAACGCAAGCACAGATAAACCAACTGTTCTTTTTCACTGGTCTCACTAAAGTTCGCCCAGTCTTGCAGAGAAACATAGTTTATGGCTGAACTGAAAGGCTTCATTGTGCTTCTGGGAAGCCCATTCCATTGAAATTAGTCAGACTACCATCCAACCTTCCTTATGCTGGGAGATACTTTTGGTCGATCTTTGTCGACAGAAGGCATTGCAAAAGGTCCTCCGGCTTGTTTATTTCAGAGCCCATACCTTTCACTTTGAAAGTGGCCACCGTGTCTATTTTCTGAAAAATTGAGCTAAAGTTGCACATTTGGCATTCTAAAGCATTTCTTCTTATAAAACAGGAAGGGCCACGTATAACCAACCTGTCTCCCCTGGTTTTTCGTTTCAGAAAACCGAAGGAAAGACCCCCCTCTTAGCGGGCATGACCCTCGGACAGCCGTTCAGCTTCGGAGTCTTAGCACGGTCTTGAAACGCCTCAAAGAAATCATGGAAGGGAAAAGTCAGGTATGTGTACATTTTAGAACAAGAGAGCTGTCTTCAAGTAGGTATCCCTTTGATTTTAATGAATGGGTGGTTTCTTTTAGAAGAAGGTTTGGAAAACCAATGAGCCTTTTTTATGATGGGGGTGGGAAGGGAGGGGCCTTTCACCATTCAAATGAATGGCTGCTTCTGCCTCTTCCTTGGCCAACTTAGGTGACTTGGGAGTTTAATAACATTTGGGGGGCAGAGGACTCTCCAAACCTCTTCTACAGTCTCTTGGAAACACTGGAAACAATAATTATTTCCATCAATTTCAGCATTCACCTTCTTGCTGTAATTAATCCTCTAGGAATGTGTGGGGAAGGGCAAATGAATTTTGAGTTTTGTACAACTGGATTTCACCCTTTTAATGATGCAACTGAATCACAACAATTGAACTATTTTCTTTAATGACTGAAGTTGGCTCTAAACTTTCTCTTCTGTTCTTCTTCTTCCATGTCTAGGCCAGACGTGAAACTGCCAAAATGAAGGCACCGTTGGTGAATTCATTTCCGTAGTTCCTTTTGCCTGGCCTAGTGTGAGAAAGGTTAACCGGCAACACAAGGTTGCCATTACCAGGGTATGCCCGATTGTGGATCAAAAATATCACAATCTTCCAGGAGGCTCTTTCTGTGTACCCCTCTCTTCTGTGATAGAAGGCCAGTAGTTTCAGTTGCTTCCATCCGACCTTTTGTTTCCTTTTATTGGATCAACGTATAACAGCTGAATAATAATATCCAGGACAGCTTGAAAACTAACTAGTTAAAATTTACTTGTTATTTGTAATTAACTCATTTGTGAAACGGATATGGTAAACTATAGAAGGCTGTTAGAGTAACTTGACAAAGAATGATTTCACCCTTTTGATGATGTAATTGAATCACAGTTATTGAACAGTGTCCTCAAATTGTAAGGGAAAAATATAACTTAGTTAAAAAGTTCTGGCTTTTGTTTTGCTTTTTGCTGTGTGACGGTGTTGAGAGAGAAGAAGAGGGAAGCATGTTTTGTGTGACAGGGCAGTGGCTTGTAGTGTTGGTGTTGTTGTTTTTTTAAAGTACAATAAAACCAAGAGTTACAAGTGACTTGAGTTACAAAAAACTTGAGTTACGAAAGGATTTTTTTTGTAAATCGGCGTCCTGATTTACAACCCCCCCGACTTATGAAAGGGGTTTGGGTAAAGTTGAGCCCAGGACGAAGAGCAGAAAAGCCTTTCCGCTCTTTGTCCTGGGCTCGTTTCACCCTGCAGTGCCTTCCCAGTCAGACCGGAGGGCTGGGGAGGCACTGCGGGACTTTCGGGGCAGTTAGGTGAAGGCTGAGCCTGACTGCTCCGAAAGCCCCGTTCGGATCCTGCAATTGCCTAGTGCCTTTGGGGGGAGGGAGGTGAAGGGGTACAAAAAAGTTGTCTTTTTTGCCGTTCTGTTTTGTTTACTCCTAGATATGCTTGCACAGACTAATATGGCTACAACTTCAAACCTTTTAACAAGAGAGTAAATCATGCTTGTATAAAGCATGGGATTTTTTTTTTTTGGGGGGGAGGTGGCTGATGTTCCGCTGAATTGAGCAAAGATCCCTCTTCTGTTGAACTACTAAATGAGGTTTTTAATTAGCAGTCTAAGAATGTTCCATAGGGTATTTGGTCTGAAAAGTACTTTCTCTGGGAAATCCAAATTAGCCTGTCACTGAGCAAATATAATCTAATTATGGCCTAATTATGGTTCTGTTTAGCTACCAGGACAGAAACATCCTGTGTCAATTTGTATTTGTGTTGGGACTTAACTGAATATTTACATTTTTTTTGTAGGACAGTGACCTGAAGCAGTATTGGATGCCAGACAGCCAGTGCAAGGAGTGCTATGACTGTAACGAGAAGTTTACCACTTTTCGGCGCAGACACCACTGCCGGTTATGTGGGCAAATTTTTTGCAGCCGATGCTGCAACCAAGAAATCCCAGGAAAATTCATGGGTTACACAGGTGAGAGAACAACATGCTTAATCACTGAGTCTTTTGAAGAGGGAAGGGACCTTTCCCTGAAGCAGAGTACAGTATGAGGGACTCTAGCCTTGAGACTTTTCCATCGAGCCTTTCCATTTTGGAAGCGAGAAACCTATGGCTACTTCATCCTTTTCATTCATAGTTCCATGAAAAGGAGGTGGAGCCGTCTTAGTTGTGTTTAACTAAAGCACATGGTCTCCTTCTAAACTTTTTTATCTGCCTCAAGAGCCCTGGTGCTGCAGTGGTTAAACTGCTGTACTGCAGCCAAAACAATGTGAGTTCAGTCTTGACTGGGATGAAGGTTGACGCAGCTTTACATCCTTCCCAGATCAGTAAAATGAGTACCCAGCTTGTTGGGGGCAAAATGCTAATTAACTTGTGAACCACCCAGAGAGCGCGCTAAGGACTATGGGGCAGTATATAAATGTAATTGCTATTGCCTTTGGAAGAAAATTATTAGGCCATTTCTCCCCTTAATTCTTCCTTAATTATGTTTTTATACAGCGATTTTAGTGAGACCATTATGGATTAGGGCATAACTGGATGAACTAACTAGAAGTTTGTTTAGGAGGGAGAGTAGTGAGCACAGTCTGGTGTACCTGGCTCTTTCTCTCCCTACTTTCTCCTCATAAGAGCTCAGTAAGAGAAGACACACTGAGAGTGAGTAATAGCTCCGTGTTTCATCCGCCTAGTGAATTTTATGGTCCAGTTTATGTTTATAAGGAATCTCAGAAGATTTGCTTTCAGACCTTGGGAGTTTCTGTTCTGCCCCGGGGAAAGTGTGAGGCCATACCAAGTCCTCTTGTTTTTTCAGGTGATCTCAGAGCTTGTACATACTGTCGTAAAATAGCCTTAAGCTACGCACATTCCACAGACGGCAACTCGATTGGGGAAGACTTGAGTGCTCTGTCTGATTCTACTACCAGTGTCTCAGTCCTGGAACCCGGGGAACCGCGGACTCCTGTTGGTAGCAGGAAGGCCAGCCGCAATATCTTCCTGGAAGAGGACCTTGCGTGGCAAAGGTACCAGCGAGATTTACATTTTGCCTTTGGTCTTAGTTTTTAGCGTATGCCAAATCTATTGCCCATTTAGCTTCCACGTTTTAAAATGTCCTGTTAGAAAATTTGTCAGCTCATTTCACGCGCACACTTGTCCTGCTCTTCAGGTTTTGTTTTGCCCTGAGTGGTTTAGGCCTAGATTTAGTAAACATTATAAAATACTATATTCCTAACTGTTAAACTTTAAAGATTAGATTAGATAAATCTTTATTGTCATTGTCCTGCACAGAACGAGATTGGGGGAAAAAAAGTGTGGAGCAGAAATGCAAAGAGGAGACCTTTTATGACTTACAAATATGACAATGACTCTGCAGTTCTGGGGGAAGAAGTCGACGGAAAAAATAGCCTTTCAGAGCATGTGAAAGACAGATTTTTTTTTTGTTTACTCTCTGATATGCTTTGGATATAACAGTTCATCAGTTAACTGTAATTGATTTTTAATGTTTTAAACCATTTTCTTTAAAGATGAAAAGCATAATTATTTCTAGAAAAGTAACACTTGAGTTCTATTAATACTGCAGTTTAATGGTAATAGTTGTTTAAATGTTACGCTATTTATTTGCAGTTTGATTCATCCAGACTCTTCATCCTCCACATTGTCAACACGTCTTGCATCAGTTCAGGAAGAAACAGGGAAGTCTCCTGCCCGGAATAGGTAAGAGGCTCAGGTTCAGAATCATCTTGGTGTGAAACAACAGCACATTGTTGATACTCTTTGCTTTCATAGTGTAAAGTTGCTTTGGGCTGACCGTGTCGTTACAATGTCACGACATTCTCTTGAATGATAATTGTATTTCTTATGTCAGGGGTGACCAAACTTTTCAGGCCATGGGCCAGTCAAGTGGTTCAGTGGGCTGATCACGTGGTTCCTCCCACCGGAAGAGGAAGTAAAATGCACCTTGCAGTTTGTTTTGCAACAGGATGAGATATGTATTTATTTTTTTGATTTATATGCCGCCCAACTCCAAAGACTGGGCAGCTCACAGAAAGATAGATTTTAAGCTGATATTTTCTCTGCTTAAACCCGGGATGTCCAAACTATAGCCTGTGGGCCGGATCCGGCCCTGATGCCAATTCATCTGGCCCACACCACCCTAGTTGCTCCTGGAAGCGGAAGTAAAAGGTGCCCGTATGGGCGCATTTTACATCCACTTACGGGAGCGACGAGGGTGGTGCGAGCCAAATAAATTGGCTTCAGGGCTCGGATCCAGCCTGTGGGCTGTAGTTTGGGCACTCCTGTCTTATGTCAAGGTGGCATTTGCATGAGATCACAGAAGAGACCAAAAATTTCTTGCTGTCTGTTGACATAATTGCAAACACAGTCTAGATTTCAGGCTCAATGCAAAGTGAAGTGAAATGAAATATTGTGTGTGTCATATTGCTATATCTCCTGGGGCCTTTGGCTCTTCCCCAAAGGTGTCTTCTGTAGGCCCTCTTCTTTGTCCAAGGTAATAGCTGCAGCTGAACAATTAGACCTTTCAAGTGCTTAAGTTTCTTTCACTCCACAGTGTATGACTGTCACCTTATCTTAAACATTTGTCTTTGTTTGAGAACAGGACCTACAGAATCTTAAGTTATTTGCCTCAATAGATAACACAAGTTCAGAGTACTATATCAGATCTCTGACTCTTTTTGCAATGTACCTCTTATCTTTTTGTGAACATTTTTTAAAAAATTTAAATCTGACCTCATGGTATTAAAGCTTCAAATCATTTTCTCTGTGACACCTTTTAGCCGCAGTATATTCCCTTGTAAGTGTTGGGATGGAAGGACAGAGCCTGAAAAGAGGCTTCTGTGAATTGATCTTCTACAATTGGATATTCTGGTTTTGCTTTTTAAAAAAGTCATCAACCAGCCCATTCAGCAAATGATCTTTTTTAGTCTCCAACTAATAAATAACAACTTGGCCTTTGATGCAAAAAGTCATCTACTACTACTACTACTACTACTACCTTATCTAGGCCAGATGTTAAACTGTCAAAATGAAGCCACCTTCTTGACTTTGTTGTTGGCCAAACTTAAATCCTCACCAGTATATGTATCTGGTAGTAACCAGCTGAGCAGCAAATGATCTGGATTCTGCATCTCTCCACATTCACACAGCATGTTGTTTTCCACCAGCAGCCCCCACTTGAGCATGTTGGTCTTACATTTAGAGATTCTGACCCTCAGCCTATTCAGGGTCCTCCAAGTGACCTAGAGTAGGTCAACACCAAAATTGAGACATAGAGATCTTCCCTGGAGATGATAAGACCTCACTCTCTGCTGTTGTGCTCAAGGTTTGCTTACCTCTCCTTTCCTGTTTTGGGGGAGTTACTTCTTGAACATGCTAACTGTGGTATGGTCAAACCAGTGTTTGCAAATAAGTATGTTCAGTTGAAAAAAAAGGTCAGGCAAAAGGAATACCGTATATAACATCAGCTACCACCAGTTGAGTTACAGGTTGAAATCCATCAACATTCCTAACTCCCAGTCCATAGGCTGGAGTTGTCCTGGCTAATATTGTAGAGTAAAGCTGGCTTCCAGAATACTTGCTTCTGAAGTAGAAACTATTGAGGGCAGAGTGGAACTAGTAGGAGTTAAAGTGGGATCAGTGGTGGAAAGGTGCTTTGTCAGTCCAGTTCAAATGTGCACTTGGTTTTGAGTCGCCCAATACAGGCAAACTACCAGGATGTTCTACTTGATTAGGCTGTTATTAATTTGCCATTTACTAGCCCTTATAGCAGTTTCTAGACAAAGTCAAGTATCATGGCTGTGAGCAGCTGCAGATAGAATTCCAGGTTCTTGCATGTATCTGCAAAACATTCATAACAGGATAAGGGGATTTCCTATAACAGTAATGGCGAACCTTTTAGAGACCGAGTGCCCAAACTGCAACCCCAAACCCACTTATTTATCACAAAGTGCCAACACAGCAACAGGGGAGGAAGGAAACACTCCCATTGGGATGTTGGCCAGAGGGACGGGGTGAACTCTGTGCTGGGATAACTGCATGGGTGCCCACAGAGAGGGTTCCGAGTGTGACCTCTGGCATGTGCCATAGGTTTGCCACCACTGTCCTATAAGAAGTTGCTTCTGACAACCATCGGTGTCTGATAGTGGCAGGCGATTCAGAAAACCGCCTGTCCTCAGTGATGATTATTTCTCAGGTAGCTTAATTTAAACTAACAATTTAAGATGAAAATTGGTCAGATTTGTTTTAGGAAGGAAGATTTAGGGAACTAAGGCATGCATCTGTGGCCCTGTCTGTGATGGCAGAGTAGAATCTCAGCTTTCCAAGGCAACATGCCTCTGAACTCCAGATCCTGGGGTGGACAGCAGAGGAGGGCTTCATTCAATTCCAACCTACCCACGTTCTAGGATCCTCTGCGTGATTACACCTGAGAAACCACTTGCTGGAGAAAGTCCTGTTCTACAACAAAAAAAGTTCCATTCTGGACTCCGCGATTCTAGGGACTTGAATAAGGAACTTTTCCAATTCTGGACTGGTTAGACTTTTTGCCCTGCTCCTGCAGGCTGATTTTTATCTTATGACTTCAAACAGACCCAAGGAAAATAGCCTGAAAGACTGTGTATCCTCAGGGCCAAGCATGTGACTGGGGAAGGTCACGTTTCTTCAGTTATCTCCCCAGTTCAATGCAACAATTAGAATCCACGCCTTAGTTGAAAACATGAAAAATGAGGACTGGAATTTGAATTTACTACATAATTTAAAGGAGCAGACATGGGCAAAAAAAGTACCCTTCTAGATATAAAATATTAATCCTGCTTCCTATTATAATTGTAAACAAGGTACACATACAGTACAGTACTTTTTTTTAAAAAAAATCTCACATAGCTGCCTCTGTTGTCCCTTATGTAGCCATTGTGTGCTATTCTGTAGATTTGATAAGTATGCTTTTATTTTTTTAATTGTTACATACTATGAAAAACATTATTAAAGATAGCAAGCAAATGTGACTGTTGGGTAGGAATCGCATGATTAAATAAAGTATTTCTGAGTTTTGATTTAAACTATGATTTTAGCCAATTTAAGCCACACTGTTATGAGAGTAATGTTAATTTAGCAAAGTGTTCCATTGTACATTTCAAAAAAAATGTTTTTATGAAATGAAGCAAAGCTTTCATATGCATTTCCTGTACAGCTCAGATGAATGCATAGAGGCTTTGAAATTGCTTCTCTGGCAAAAAAAGCAGTTCATTTAAAATATCTGACTAGAGAACACATCACATCCCCTCTTGTCTTTTCTGCTCAGTGGAGTCTCTTGTTAGATGATGCTCATATTTTTACAATTGGTTTCTCTTTGCTGTAACCTACAGAGGAGTCATCTACTCAGTTTTAGGGGTTTTTCTTCTAGTAATAAGCTGAGAGAAGCACAAGCCTTATACCTGTCCTCTGTGTCTATTGTACTATTTCTTCCTAAGGGTATCAAGGTCAATGCAAGAGATTTTCCATGCACCATGGTGGTTGCCAGGTTTGGATCGTGCCAGATTTTAAACATTGCTCTGTCTTCATCTCATTCTGGTGACCATAGCTTACAGGTTGAATGTGATGAAAAACTACAGTAATGGTACAAATGCAGGAGGAAGGTGATACCTTTTTTAGACTCACTTTAAAAAAATCAAACATTGCAAGCTTTCGTGACTCAAAGGTCACTTCATCAGGCAAATTTCATGGCATGTTCTTTAAGACAGGCTGTATGTGTTCCATGGGAAAATCAAACAGCAGGCCAGATCTTTTTACAATTCAAAAACAGGAAGCCTGGGCTTTGCATATTACCGTCTCCAAATAGCCCTCTTTAAAGCTAGAAGGTTTCCTTTGTGGCCTGGGGCGGAGCATTTCAAACCCAGTGCCCTCCAGAATTGGGCAACAAATTTATTTTATCCACTAGGCATGCCAATAGTAGCCAAATTAGTCTAAATCAGTCCAAATCAGAGTCGATTAGGAATATTACTAAGTGGAAGTTCATCAAATCTGTGGTCCTGCTGCACTAGTGTTCAAAGTCCCTGTAGCATCCTCAGTAATTCAGTAAGCAAAATTAAGCCATGTGACCCATAAAAATCAAACAAATGCTGTTTATTTTCCCATGGAACACCTAAGAATATAGCTTGGCTTAAAGAACACGCCATGACGTTTGCCCGATGAAGTGACCTTTGAGTCACGAAAGCTTGCAATGTTTGATATTTTTAAGTGATTCCATAAAGTTATTGCCTTTCTCCTGCATTTGTTTGATTTTTATGGGTCACGTGCCTTAATTTTGCTTACTACAATAATGGAAGATATTCTGGTTTAATCTTGGTATGCCAGAAGGGCATTGCACCCTAATAGCTGAGTTACCGCTGTCATGGTAGTTATCTTCTCGCTTTCCATTGCTCAGCTCAAGATGAGGAAGTAGTCTAGCAGATTTTTGAGAAGCCTCTGTGGAGCCCGATTATGGTAAAAACCGCTCCATAGGTGTTTGAGTTTGTGGTAATAATCAGGTAGAAAACTGGACCTAAGAATCGCTAATGGCTGGTTGGTTAATTGTGATCTTTATTAAAGTTAGGAAACCAGAATTGTGTGTTTTTAATCCGAACACTTTCCATTGCATGAGTGTATAGTGGCAATTATCAAAACAAAATAAATACAGTAAATCTAAACTGAATCATAGGATAACTAAAGCAAAGTATATAATACAACTGAAGTTAAATAAATTACTTCAAAACTTAAAACATATGTAACATAAAACCAATAACCATCTTGACATATTTTTGACCGTTGAGAATCTTAGCCTCTTCCATTGTCCACTTAAATGCCACCATTTCACTTTGAAAATACCTTGTCATTATTTCTTTCCCTGTCCTGTTGTTATTTAATATTAGAAGAAGTTTCACTCAATTCTGCTGAAATTAAAACCTGCTTAATATCTATATGCCATTTAACATCTATATGAAGTCACAGGGGATATCAGCCATATTGGGATGACACACAAATTCTCTCTCCTTTTCCATCATCATCAATGGATGCTGGACAAGTTGTAGATTGCTGCCTGGTCACAATAATGAACTGGATTAGGGCAAACAGGTTGAGGTTGAATCTAAACTAGATGAAGACCTAGTTGGTTGGAGGGACTTTTGCGTGGTTGAATGATTACCATGCTTCTCTAGATGGGATGGTTCTTCTTCTGATGGACCAGGGATCTGAAAATGATTCTGGACCTGGCTTTCTTTATGGAGAGACAAATATTTACAATGGCTGGATTTGCTTTTTCCCATCACATGCAAAATGAGATGGTGCTATAATTTCTATCAGAGCATTGAAATAACAAGTTACAAATAACACAAGTCACACATGATTTTTTATGTTTCTTCCATTTTGGTAATAATGTAGTAAGTGGGAACTGTAAGAATATAGATATCTAAGATATGTGGTTTAAATGTCATCTAATCATTTCAAAAATTGGGTTTTTTACTTTCAAAATTTAGTTTTACCTTCTAAAACTTTTAGTTTTGCTTTTTAATGGCATTTTTAGTGGCATTTGAGCTAAATTTATTAAGTTTTATGTTACTATCTTGTCAGTTCAGAGAGGCTTTCCAGCTTAAAAATATCAACACAAAAAGGAATTGCCAATGTTATACATTACACGATAAAAACAAGAACCAAGACAAACTGCCCATATTAATAGTAACTATTTATATATTTTTTGCTTTGAACTAAGTGACATAGCAAACTGTAAAAAGTAACGTTCTAAGATGTGATTTGGATTAACAATGTACAGTCATGAATTCTGCCTGTCTGTCATCTTCCACATCTCATCAAGAGGGAATGGAAACCTGACAGAATTTCTTTTTTATTTAACTTCAGATTGATGGTGTCTTGTCAGTGATCTCTGCATTGTTTCCTAGAAGATATATTTTTGTCTCTTCTAATTTTATAAAGTTTATATTCCAGTAGTCTAAATTATTTCTAAAACATTTTAGAAATGGAGGAGAGAGTATTTCACCCAGGGACAATTAGCCATGTTGCCTGGATTAAAAAAAAAGTTCTATCCTCCCAGTTGCTGATTTTCAAAACTTGTCCAGCTGGCTTGGTGATAAAGAGGTTCCTGAGAGTTTCCTCAGTGTTGTAAAGGCTGACAAGCTTTGTTAAACTTTAATTTCGAAGAGGTGGAAGAAGTTTAAGGTGATAAGCTCTATTGTCTTTCTCCCACCAGATCAGCCAGTATTACTAACCTATCTCTAGATCGATCGGGGTCTCCCATGGTGCCGTCATACGAGACATCTGTCAGTCCACAGGCTAATCGCACCTACATGAAGGAAGCCAACGAGGATGAGCGCAAAATTCTTCTGGTAAAAGCAAAGCTTTCATTACTGGTCTTACATCTCTCTGATAGAGATGAGTAATGTTCTGTGTCTTTTTTTTTTTTGTGATTCTCGTTTTCTTAATTGGGGCTGTCTTGTACTTTTCTTTGATGCCCTTTTGTCATCAAAGGGAACCAGTGCTACACACTGGTAAACTTATAACCCTTATAACTTTGTATTTGACACTGTAGGGGCCTAGCGCTGGTCCTCTCACTCTCCAACGTAACTTTATCAGGATGCTCCACATTTTCATTTGGGATCTTTAACTTTTGTTAGCCTGTTTGCTTTTTACTGAATTAAAATTCCTTTCACGTTCTCCCTGTTGCACCTTAAAATTTTCTTTCTTTCTATTCGTTACATGAGCTGAAGATAAAACCCTTTAAAAAATTTAACACCTTCTCAAGAATGGTTAAAAATTCTGAGAACATATTCACAGTTACTGTTTAGAATTGCGTCGACTAAGGTGCACTGCATTGTTTGTGTCCATGGGCATGTATTTGTTACATCTTTTTCTGTGACACTAAATGTAAATGTTCTTGTCACAGGGACCCTTTTGCATCTGTATGCAAATAACTGGGAACATTTCTCCTTAGTTTAAACCTGGATTGCCTCTGTTGAAAAGCATTGTCTTCTCAGGCAATGTCTGGTGAGATTCCATCTCAGGCAGGCCCGTGTTTGATGTTCCAAAAGATTAGATAGGCATAAAGTGTCCTAAATATGCCAGTGTTACCGGGATGATTACTAATGTAACTAACAATACATGGTGATGTTTCTCATGGGCCTGTGTGTAGCACTAGTTCCAAGTACTTGCTTGATTTTTTGGGGTGGAAGGCCAATGCTTTATTTTTCCATTGCCTTGTTCAATTAATGAGTTTTTAAGGTTCTTTTTCCTGGAATGTAGGCATTGCTAGACTCTTTGTTAGTGCACACTTTTGCTTTTACTCACAGAAAAAAGAATAATACTGAGGAAAGGTTGTAACAATACGGTGCCTTACCCTCAAGTAGACCTTATTGTTCTTCTGAGTTGCAGCTCCCTGGCTGGACAACCCAGGCATCTAGATATGTGTAGATTCAGGAAGCATCAAGCCAAGTAATCACTCCAAGTCTCTTCAGGCATTTTATAAGTATATTGAAAACATAGCAAGGTACAGGATACAGTCCAAAGCAAAGAAATGATCTGAACTGGTTCTCTAAGGGATAGCCCAAAGGCCCCCCTTTCTCTCAAAGTTCTACATTTTGGCAGCTTCAAAGCACAGCATTCCTGAGAGTGTCTCTGTGTCAGCTTGTGTGTGCATCTCTGGGTTATATCTCCTCCCATAGGGTCCACCTTTGGCCCTCCCCCTTAGGGATTCCAACCAATGATCTTACAGCAAGACATGTCAATCACACAGTAAGTTTCATTTCACTAAAGCCACGAGGCACTCTTGAGACAAGGGTGTTTACATATTTTCTCTCCCCCTGATTTAAAACCGCCATCTTGAAGAGGCAAAAGCTCAGGGTATACTTCATTCCGTTACAAAGGTATCAAATACAGGATAGTTTTGAGAATTACACTGTAAATGCACAAGGAGTGCAGAATGTAAATCGTATGATCAAAACGATACAGATGGTATATCACCAATACAATGGAACTCCTCTCCATTTCCTTTCTTGCTCAGCTTACACGGGTGGAAGGATTGACATTGTTTTCAGTGTATCTGAGGTATAAGAATTCTTAGCCTTTAAAAAAAGTCTTAAAATAATAAAAGGAAGGAGTTTCAGCAGGTACCTTGGCAAGTACAGTACTGTGCAAAAAGCCTTAAGCCCCCACCAGCTGGTTTGGGGAAAATTCAGAGAAAGGTTTGGGGAGGGAGAAGGGGGTGACTTTGACACCCTAACTTCAAACTTCACTGAACTACGAGAGGCTTGAGAAGAGAGTCGGGAGAAGACGATCTCCAACTTGGGTGTGTCTAGGTGGCTGAAGGGCTGAGTTATGCCCTCCCCTTTAAATTACTCACTAAATTTCCTCTAAACCAGCTGGTAGTGGCCTAAGACATTTGCACAGTACTGTATATGGGTGCTAAGTGTAAAGAGCACAAATTGCAAAAGTGAGCTCTCTTGATCAGAGGAAGAAAATATGTCTTCTCAATACACCTACTCAAGTCATCTGGTAGTGAAAGGAAGATCAGCATTTGATCTCTCCCCCCCCCCCCCCCCCTTGTAGTCATTTGTAGCCAGAATGAACAAAAATTGTCACAAGTAAACTGATGTAGGCCATCTGTTCTTTTGTGAATATGCACTTATTTTGGTAGAGGCAAGGATGGCTAGGGCATTGTTAATCACTTGCAATCAGCCCTTCTTAAGATGAAGAGAGAACACTTAAGCCTGCTTAAGCATGCACTATCTCAGAAATGTTATCATTTGCCTTCTAGGACTCAGTCCAGTTAAAAGACCTCTGGAAGAAAATATGCCATCACAACAGTGGGATGGAGTTCCAGGACCATCGTTATTGGCTCCGCACGCATCCCAACTGCATTGTGGGGAAGGAACTGGTCATTTGGCTCATGAGGAATGGCCACATCACTACCAGGTAACGATTGCTCTTAAATAGATAACAGTCTAGGAAAGCGAGCTTACAGTATTTCTTTTTAAAACAAGTTCCTTTATTTAAATAGACTATTAACAGTAGACCAGTGATGGCGAACCTTGGCACTCCAGCTGTTCTTGGACTTCAATTCCCAGAAGCCCAAGTCCCTGTGAATCCGCACGAATGGGTATACTCTCAGTTGTGTGGATTTGCAGGGACTTGGGCTTCTGGGTATTGAAGTCCAAGAACAGCTGGAGTGCCAAGGTTCGTCATTACAGCAGTAGACTATAAACGTTGTACACTTCTGATCCTGAGTCCCATTGTGTTTCTCACCCAGAATAAAAGAATGTGCTGGTTAGAAAAGATTAATATAGTAAGGGAGCTGGACTTGTTCTATTTCGGTGATTCCTCTTCCTTGAATGTAGTATAATTTTTCCTTCTATGTTAGGCTGTAACCTTCTCTAAGACATTGTGCTTAACATTGACATTGTCCAGTTAACCTGAGTGAGTTTTTTGTAATATTTATATGCTATTCTATTGCTAAGCACATTGCAAGAAGTGAATTATGGATCCAATTTTTAATAAGGACATTTTCATTTGTTCAACATTTCATTTGTAAACATCAGACATTGCTAAACAGGGCATAGGTCAAATCCTTTATTTTTCTCCTGATAAAGTCATAAGGACATTTCCAAAAAGCTGGATACGAAGTGTTCTGTAGTTGGAAATCTATGCATTTTTTTGGGCTGTCAACTTTGTTCCAGCCTAACAATGACACAATGAATTAATGACTTCCAGAAAGTCCTATCATTAACAGCCCTAATCACATCTTCTTGTGGTTTTCCAAAATATGGTCAACCTCATTTTAGTCATTTTAGCTGCTAGTGAGATATCAGACTTGGTATGATCTGGGACTTACTCAAGCATCTTTCTGATGGTCAGTGATATCTGTAAATCTTGACTCAACACCAATTTATAAGCAAATTCATTTTCCATCTGCCAGCTCTCTTTGTTGTCCAGCTCTGACCTCTGTACTTTGTAATCAGGAACACCATAATATAGGAGATCTGGACTTTGGTTTCCGAGAACATATCCTTACTTTTAAGGGTTATTTCTAGTTCCTTCCTAGCTACCTTTTGAAGGCTTTGTCCTCCGATTTCTTGGTTACAGTCTTTGTTTTAATTGATGATTGAATCAAGGTTTAGAGAGTTTTTAACAATCTGATTCCTTTATGATTAGAATTAAAACATAGTTGTCATTTTTCTCAGCTTGGTATTCTGCTCGTGTACTGTCTTCTCTAAACTTCCTTAATAGTCATTTCAGTTTTCAGCTGCTTTTTTTGCCAATAATATGATGTTATTTTATTTATCTTAAGTTACAGATGTTCACAGTTTCATTTGAGTCTAACCCAGCTTTTCATATGCCTGTTCAGCTCCTGTAATGTATAGCCAGTGGTTCTCTTAGACAGTCAATTCATCTCACATTTCATCTTCCTATTTTCCTGCTGCCTTCATAACTTTCTCAGGTTATTGTCTTTTCCAGAGAATTTTGTCTTCTTGTGATATACTCAAAGTAAGACAGCCTCAGCTTCATCATTTTTGGCTTCAGAGAATAGTTCAGGGCCACTTGTTCATCTTTCTGTCAGTCCAGGGTATCTGCAAAGCTCTCTTCCAGCATCATTTTTCAAATAAAATCAATTTTTAAAATTTGCCAGCTTTATTTACTATCCAGCTTTCATATTTGTACACAGTGATTGAGAATACAATACTGTGGATGGTCTTGGTCTCCATTGGCACATTCTGATGCTTGATTATCTTTTCTCATTTCTTTGTTGTTGCCCTTCCAAGTCTAAGTCTTATTATGATTTCTTAGCCATTGATTGATTCAATAGGCTTACTCTAGTGTGATTTACTACACGAAGCAACAGGATTTTGGCCACAATGTTTGAACATCCCATTTTTTGCTTTATGATTTCAACTTTGCCTTAATCTTCTCGTGTTCCATGTTTTAATTTCCTTCTCTGTACTATTTTTTGCTTATGGTACTCTTGATGTTGCTTTGCTTTCAGCATATAGCATACAAAGGGATGAAGATATTTCACACTGGGATGTAGTAGAATGGATACTCCTTCAGTTTTATAGCCCAGAGTTTCTGGTTGATCTGCAAACAGCTGTTTAAATAGATGATGCTTCATTGCTATAGTTGGATTAGATGGCAGATTCCTCATTGTATGAAATAAACAGCTATTCTAATACTTATTTTTTTGTGTTCTAAATGTCCTCGGCTCAGTGATAGCCAGCTGCAGAAGTCCGTGATGCGGACATGGTATTGGAAGAATAGCCAACAGGATTCATTATCCAGTGATTGTCATAGTTCTAGACCCGTGTTTCCCAGCCTTTAGTTTTTGGACTTCAATTCCCAGAATCCTAATTCAATCCCCCAAAGCACTGATCAGCCAATATACTGACTTAGGCTTCTGGGAATTGAAGTTCCCCTGTTGGGCCTGGACCCCACATTGGGAACCACTGTTCTAGATCTGTAACATCACAAGAATAAGCTTCTGATAAGATAGAGTTGACTGAAGCCTTGCTGGTCCTGTTCTCTATTCCTGCAAGTCAGCAATGTTGTAATGGAGTTAGTACTTAAATGTGTGCTTGCCTGACACTGTTTTACATTAGACAGAATAAGGACCCCTCACCTGTTTGTTCATAGAACTCATTTTCTCCCCATCAATTAGTGGCATGATTTTTATATATATATATAATTGATTTATTTAAATATATTTCTGTCCTGCTTTTCTCACTCGAGAGTGACCCGAAGCGGCTCAACAACATAATTAAAACAACAATAAAACAATTTAACTACCCCCCATTAAAAAGCCCATTTTAAAACCATCTAAAAATATCCCTTCCCTCCCAGCACAGTTAAAAGCAGTCAAGACAAAAACCTATATGGGCTAAAAGAGCCAGCGGGACTGGGAAGTTGATGCATCCATGCCCCATGCCTGCTGGCATAGTCATGTTTTCAGTTGTTTTCTAAAGGGGAGCAGCTCCATCTGAAGGCGTAGTTCGAGTGGCAAGAGATTCCAAAGGGCTGTGCCTGACATGGAGAAGGCCCTCCTCCTGGTCCCTGCAAGGTGGGCTTCTTTCGCTGACGGGACCATAACTGAGCCCCTCCGGTCTGCCTTCATAGGACGGGTATGACACCTTGGGGCATACCTGTCAAACTTCCCGGATTGGCCGGGATTTCATGGTTCTCGGTGCCGATTTGCACCATTTCCCGCCACGCGCTGCCAAAACCCCGGAATTTGGCAGCGGGGGAAAGGAGGTACTGCGCAGGTCACCTTTTACGCATGCGTAGAAGGGTTTTATGCTTGCATAGAAGGCTATGCCGCTTGCATAGAAGGCTACACATGCGTAGAAGGGGGCTATGCAAGCGTAAAACCCTTCTACGCATGCGTAGAAGGCAACCTGTGCAGAACCGTTCTGCGCAGGTCTCGGATTGGCCGGAGCCGCGGTTGACAGGTATGCCTTGGGGTGATATGGTCTCTAGGTAATGTGGACCACTGCCATGAAGGGCTTTAAAGGTCAAAACCAGCACCTTGAATTGCACCCGGAGGCACAATGGCAGCCAGTGCAGCTCCCGGAGCAGCGGTGAAGCATGAGCATAATGCCCCCGCCCCATCACCACCCGGGCAGCCGCTTTCTGGATGAGCTGAAGCCTCCGAATGGTCATCAAGGGAAGCCCCATGTAGAGCGCATTACAATAATCCAATCTGGAGGTGACCAGGGCGTGAGTGACTGTGAGCAAGGCATCCCAGTCCAGGGATGCCTTATATACTTTATATATACAGTAAAGTATATAAGGAGATACTTCTGTATCATCTCTCCTCATGTTTTCTGGGTCTGTATCTGCTGTCCCTGTCTTGCCTTTATTATTTATAGTCTTTCAAATGCTGCTTCCCCTATTTGTTCCTACAAGTGGCCACATCCCTTTGTAAAGATCTGGCAAGCAATTATGGCTGAGACTCTTAGCATGCTTTGCCTTAAGAGTAAGCAGGTTATTCCATTGGCTATGGAAGGAGTTATGGGGAGATGAATATGCTTAGCAAGCTCTTTCTGCCATAGCTGAACTTTCAGAATCACTGAGAGTATAGTGTTCTGGATCGCAGTGATTTGAATCTTACATGTTTGTATAATCTATAATTTGGGTTGCTAACTTGGGGTTCAATATTATCTTACTTCCAGAGCTCAGGCTATTGCAATTGGACAGGCGCTAGTAGATGGCCGTTGGCTGGACTGCGTCAGTCACCATGACCAGATCTTTAGAGATGAGTATGCCCTCTACAGACCATTACAGGTATGGACTAATGGACTCAGTGTGCTAATGTGATGTACACACACACACCATCCCTCTCACACCCACACAAAGGCAAGAGAGTCACTTGCCAAGAAGGAGCAGGTGGCAGGGTGCTTCAGTGGCTGCTCCTCCCCGCTCGGGACAGAGGTGGAGGCAAAGGCAGTGTGAGCGCCCATGTGGTGCCGTGGCCATGCTGGGCCCAGCTGCAGCTCCTCCTCCTCCTCCCCGCCCCTGGGGCAGAGGCAAGGGGAGCGCCCGGGCAGCAGTGCCTAAGTGGCGCAGCCATGCTCAGTCCAGCTGTAGCTCTTCCTCCTCCCCACCCCCGGGGCAGAGGCAAGGGGAGCACCTGGACAGCAGCGGCACTGCCGCGGCCATGCTGGGCCCAGTCGTGGCTGCTGCTCCTTCTCCTCTCTGTCCCTGGGAGGAGGGTGGGGTGGGGAGGTTGGTGGGGCGGGGAGGTGGCCTCCCCCCTCCCATGATGACGCCCTGAGTGGAGTGTTCAGGACACGGCACTTCGGCGGCGATAGGGGTGCCCGGGAGAGCCTGACATGGCTCCTCCTCCCTGCCTCTGGCGGCTCTTCCTCCTCCTCTTCTCCTTGGCTCCTGGTCATGCCCAGAGTGCGGGGAGAGGAGGAGGAGGGTGGGGTGGGGCCGGGCAGGGAGGTGGGCATGGCCCGCCGGTTTTGCTACCGGTACAGGCGATCCAGTGTGAACCGGCTGGTGGCCACCACTGTTCTTAAATATAGGAGAAAAGAGGTGTGGGTAAGGCTATATGTTAAGCTTTGTTGCTGGACCTCGTTAAAGGCTTTCTGACATTGGTAAAGAAATTGCATGTCACCAAAAACGTGTTTACCTCCAAATGGTTCCAGTCTTTAGATAGTAATTGCCTCTTCACTGTAAAGATGAAATGGGAAAGTAAAAACACAGACAAGTAGCTTTCTTCTGCATGCAGCATGGTTCAGCAGGATGATTCTTTTTCTTTTTTTATTTATTTTATTTGTTGCATTGGGTGGCTAACAACACATTTTAAAAATCTGTACCAGGGGTTCTCAACTTTTTCAAGCTGCAGGCCGGACCACGTCCCCTCAGACTGCTGACCGGGCCAGACAGGTGGTTCCACCGCTGTAAATGCTGCCATAAAACATGTCTGTGGATGTTGTAAATGCATTTATGACAGCCGCGGGTGCACTTACGGCTGTCATAAATGCATCTGCTTCTGGTGGCAGTGGTGGCGACATGGGCCACATGAAATCGTGCTGTGGGCTGGGGCTGGCCCACGGGCTGTAGGTTGAGAACCCCTAATCTATACAATAAAAATTAAATAAAAAGAGGATAGGGAAGGTAAAACATGACTGGTTAGATCTTGTTTTTTACTGGTCTATAGAGTTTGCTCATGCAGGGAGGCATTTAAATATGCTGCTGCAGAAGAAACTGTGCATCTGGTCCAACCCCTTGTGTTAGGACTTGAAGCTGTTGAGACAGAGAAAGGGAAGCATGAAGCAAATTGCACCACTGCCTTGTTATTTCTTCCTCTGAGCCCCCCACAGTAGGTGGCAGAGAATAAGCAATTGCCTTGGGTGGAGGAAAGGTTAACCCATAATAGATTTCCTGGATGGAAAAATGAGATGTCACATTTGAAAGATTGTTCATTTGCAACATTCTCTGTTTGCACAGCAGATGTTTAACTAGATAGCCAGAAGAATGGCTACTCTCTAGCCTTTTCTGCTTCTTGGGATGCTCGTGCATCCCAATGGTAGGAGATGCTACCAACACTGATCAATTTGTCTCCCTTACCTTGGATTTTCTTAAGAGTGGCTTGGGGGAAAGAATGAAATTTTTTTTATCCTTGTAGCATTTGTAGAAGCCTAAAGAAAGCATTTTGAGCTGGAGAATACGTTTGTGACTTGGTGTTTCAAAAGAAGGATGATGGGATTTTTGGCTTTAGTTTTCATTATGGAAAAACAATCCACAAACCCTCTAAGAAGTGGTTCTTAAGGTTGCTTATTTCTGTCTCCCTGCTAATCTAGTTTTTCCTTTTGTATCCTGCCTTCCGTTTGTAAGCCTCTTTGCAGGGATTGCGATGCAAACTATCCTTAATTGGGATAATAAAGCAAGGCGGCAGAATATGGCTGGTGTTTTTGCTATACAAATTTTTTTTCCATTGGTGAAGAACTTTTAAAAAATCATTCCAACGGTATCCAAACTGATGCGACAGAACCTGTGCTGCATCAGTTCACTTCAGCTGGCAAGGGGAAGGTGGGAAGAATAAAGGAAACAAAACTCCAGTTTCTTTTGCTGTTCTTTCATGGTGAAGATCTGTTGAGTGGCATTTACTGGAAGTCCTTCCAAGCTGCATTTATAGAACTAATCTGTATGGGAGTCAGATTTGACTTTATGGGCGGAATATATTAGTCTTGTTTTGTTCCCTCAGCCAGGGAGTTGCTCAAGCAGTAGCAGCATACCTTTCCTCTGTGCACACAGCAGACTAACCTGGGGGCAAAGGGTGCATTTAAGAAAAACAGCTTAGCTATCATCCTAACACTGTGTTGGCGAACCTTGGCACTCCAGGTGTTCTTGGACTTCAAGTCCCAGAATCCCAAGTCAGCACTCCTGCTGATCAGGGCTTCTGGGAATTGAAGTTCAAGAACAGCTGGAGTGCCAAGGTTCGCCATCACTGTCCTAATGTTGAAGCATTCTTTTAGATTCAGAAGTATTCCCAATAAACATTCTGAACCAGAGGTTTTAGGCCAAATAAGACAAGCTGGGCAAACACTCGATGGGTGGTATTCTTGAATGTTGTGTTGGCAAAAAGATTCAAACACCATTTAATAGACATCCAAACCACGTCCAGTAACTTTCCAGTTAAGGCAGTCAACCCCCAGCCCGTGGGCCTAATCCAGCCTGTGCATATCATTAATCCAGCCTGTGGTGGCCATTCAGCCACCTCTAGGACTGTCTCCCACCTGCCACCCACCGCTGGAAATTGTGATATGTCACTCACTGTGGCAGCGGCAGCGATTGTGCATTTCTTCAGGGCTTTTGGACAGCCTTTGTTGCTTCCCAGGGTGGCAGGAGCCTTTGCGGACCCAGATTGCTCTGTTTTTAAAATTTTCCGCGGCTCCCCTGCTCTGTCTCCTCAGCTATTCCCCAACGCTTGGAGACATCCATTGCCATGCGGTATTGATGTCAGTGCTTGGTTTCCTGGCTCTTGGATACTTCCTGGTTCAGCGCTGGGAAACCAGGCTTTGATGTCAGTGCCGCGTGCCAATGGAAGTCTCCAAGCGCCAGGGATTAGCTGTGGAGACAGAGCGGGGTAACTGTGGGAAATTTTAAAAACAAAGCGATTGGCCGCCGCCAATGATGAGAGCAACCTGCCTCCACCCCCGCCCATACACACACACCTGTGTGAGGGGGGGGGGTGTTGTCTGGCCCACGGTGCGAAAACATTGCGAACCCCTGAGCTAAGGTTTCTCACAGAATTATTTTCAGGCTTGGATGATCTCACACCAGGAGCTCAAACACCATTGTTCTACTGTTTATAGAGTTTATATAGAACACATGCTTCCCAGAACCATCAGGAAATCATCTCTTGGTTGTTTGAGACAATTGCTGACATGCTAACACACACACATATATTATATCATAATTTAATACTGAATATTATATAATACGTATCATCCCAACACTAACATATCAGTAGCTTCTGACTGTGGTGGATTTGGTATGGGAGAGACCTTGTGTTAAAGTGAATGTTTTTGTAAAGTTTCTGAATGCCATGAGCAACCTATGGAAGAGATGGGAAATGATTAATAGATATTTAATATTTGTAGAAATAGCAGAGTAGGGATTCTAAATTACTGATTTTTGCTATAGCATGTTACAGAAATAGGAGTTGGAAGTGTCATATATACAACTGCAAGGCCTGACATACAAACTACATCTGGATACATCTGGATTAGAACTCAATTTTTTTGAGATTACAGAATATTTGGCTGTATTTACTGGTCAGCAAACATTGGCATTTGTGTACCTAGATCTCTAATTTGAATTCAAACGCATGGTTGCTCTGGAGATTTGTTCTCCATTCATAAAGCAGAAAGAGTAATTTTAATAATGAAAGGTTGACAAAATAATACATATTTTCATGTAAAAATAAGCTTTTGTTTTTCATATGCAGAAGGATCACCACATTATGCTTTATCATTTATTAGTCCCTGTTATTTTTAATTGACATGTGTGAGTTAAGCTGAATTTACTGACTTTATTTCTTGATTATTTTGTATAAATGTTCTAATTTTATATGCACATTTTAATTTTAGTCTCATTTCCCCCCCAACATCCTCATTCATAGTACAGTGGTGCCTTGCTTAAAGAGCATAATGTGTTCCATGGGATTGCTTTTTAAGCGACTTTGCTCTTTAAGTGAAACACCATTGTAAGTGACCAATTGTGATTTCTGGTGGTGGTGGGGATTGTGAACCCCGATTTAGTTGTTAAGCGAGTTTTTGCTTGGTTTTAGTTGTTAAGTGGGGCGACCATTCAGAGAAAATTTTGCTCTTTAAGTGAGTTAGCCTCTAAGCAAGGCGCTCTTTATGCGAGGTTTTACTGTATTTAAAAGCATGTTTTAATGTGCAGCAATATTTTATTTTCCTTTTCAATTATAAGTTACAGACTTCCCATATTCCTCTACAAACTTGCGTTTATCTAAATGCCTAGTGTCTACACTTAACAAAAAAAAAAAACCAGTAGTAATTTCCCCCTAAAGCCTTGAGGTCAGATATTGTTGTGAAAATGTGGAGCACAAGGGAGGTCATTCAAGGTCTTCCATTGTGTTGTCCTTTCTGTGTGCGAGTACAAGCTGTATGTGTAGTGGGTGTTTTGCAACAAGATTTTGGCGTCCTTCTGGAAATTGGGTGGGCAATTTACTGTTTTGTTTATTAAACAAGTAATAAATTAAACAAGTAATAAAAAATTAAGCAACAGAATAGAAGGTGTAATAGTCCCCTCGCTGATTCATTTCATGGGAGGCAAAAATGGAAGGCAAAATCTTGTGAGGCAAACATTTTAAGCACTGTTTTATGCTTGTAAAACCTGTTGTGTTCCGAAGAAGGACTCATGTTTGTTCTAAGCTTGCGAACGGGATGCTAATAGGATGGTGAGAATAACAAGCAAAAATATATGTTCTCTTCTCCTTATGATGCTGTAGAGCACAGAGTTTTCTGAAACCCCTTCTCCGGACAGTGATTCTGTCAACTCTGTGGAGGGCCATTCTGAGCCGTCGTGGTTCAAAGACATCAAATTCGACGATAGTGACACGGAACAAATTGCAGAAGAAGGAGAGGATAACTTGGCCAGTGAGTTTCTGTGTCCCTGTTTTGAGAATGTTTGTCTTAATAACATGTAGATGTTTTTTTACCTTGCCCTGCTTTCTCTTACATAGAAATAGAAGCTTTATTTAACGATTTTAGACAGATGCAGTATTTACTGCATGGTGTGCTAGAGTGTTTTTTTTTAAAGCTTGCATAAAGTGTTTGCATTATAACCATGTTTTTATGAGTTTTAAAAGCCACCCTGTTTAAAGCAAATGGCCACAAAATACCATCAGAATCCTAATAAAGCCATAATATACAACTGGATGAATATACTACCTGTCTCTCTTTTCTTCCTCTCTCTCTCTCTCTCTCTGTCTCTCTCTTCAGCATTGTTTTCTGGGCTTTGTTTAACTGAGATAATTTCTCTCCTCTCCTTGATTCCCTCATGAATATATGTTATTTGAACCCACCCTTCCCTCCCTTCCCTTCCCTTCCCCTGCTCAAATCTAAAAGATTCTGCCAGTCCTAGCAAACGTACCTCAGTCAGCAGCTTCCAGTCTGCCATGGACAGCGATTCAGCTGCTTCCATTAGCCTGAACGTCGAGCTGGACAACGTGAACTTCCATATCAAGAAGCACTCCAAGTATCCACATGTGCCCCCTCACCCTGCTGATCAAAAAGGTAGGAGGTAGTAACCCTCAGAGTTGCAAGAGATAGAAGGCAGGTCTTGAGTAGCCATCTATCCGAACACTAGCTTGTGTCCCCCACTACCGATCCCTGTTTACGCTCCGTTCTTCTTCTCACAGTTAAGAGGTGTGGATTCTTTTAAGCAACTGATTGGTATAGGACAGTGGTGGCAAATCTATGGCATGCATGCTAGAGGGGGCACTCAGAGCCGTTGCCCCAGTACAGAGTTTGCCCCACCCCTCTGCCCAGCAGCTCAATGGGAGTGCTTCCTCCCTCCCCTGCCTGAGGTATGCCCCGCCCCTCTGTCCAACAGCCCAATGGGAGCGCTTTCTCCCTCCCCTGTCTGAGGTATGCCCCTCCCCTCTGCTCCACAGCCCAATGGGAGCGCTTCCTCCCTCCCCTGTCTGAGTTTGAGCACTCAGTCTCTAAAAGGTTCGCCATCACTGGTATAGGATGTGAAAAGCTCTGGCCCACATCTTCCATTAGGCATCCTTTATCCACACAGGTTTGGATGTATTTAAACACATCTTTCATTAATGTCATTGGTGTGGTCCTACAGAGACTTCAGCAAGGTGGAAGGCTGATAGTTCTGATGTAGGTAGAATAATGGTATGTGCTGTGCCCAAATCAGAGTGATTTTCTACTCTGTCTCTCTTTGTGTTCAAGTCACTTCAGGAGTTGAGCTTTGATCACTACTTTCTCAAGAAGCCTTCTCCAATCTGGCATATGGAGCTGGTATGTTGGACTGCTGTAGGGCAGACGATCTTTGATGGGTTTGAGAGTCAAATGTCCACCTCCCTGACAATATCATTGGCTCTAGAAATGACTACTTTCCATGCTCAGTGGAGCATTTTTGCATGTTGAGAACCATACTGATTTTAATTTCTTCTCTTTAGCAGTGAGAAACTTAAAGGCTGTTCATTCTCTTGTAAAAAAATTTTTTCTTCCTCCTTCTTCCACAAGAATTTAAAATCCTCATTTTATGATCTTGTAGAAAATTATGAACCTTTCATCTTTATCACTTCCTAAAAAACACAGCGGTCGTCAGGGATTTTTTTATTTTTAAAAAAAATCTGAATGGCAATACGTAGATGAAGGCAAATTTGCCTGTGTCTCCTTTTGCTCAAAGGCGTAGTCATCAGGAGAGGAACTAACAACTGCAATTTTAAGTTTGATTACATGACTTAACTTCATAGCATGGTAACACAATAGCTCTAGTTACTAAAATTCTGTGTTGGTTGCTGTAGCTGAACCTAATACCACAAAATAACCGTTGTAAAAATTCTGTGAGGTTTTTTTTTGGCTCGTGACTTAATGGATTTAATATTTTTTTTATTTTCCTCCTAATATTACTTGTATGTCATTAATATCTATTTAAGTATATCCGGTGATCATTAGGATTAAAATCTATAAAGATGTACAGCATGCATTTCATAAGAAATCTTGGCGTGTAATTTCAGATTTAATTGATTAAAAGCTGTACAAATGTGGCTAAATTACTAGAGGAAATTACAGGTCCAAAATCAGTTCTGCATGGCATGTCTGCTTCAGTTCTCTGAGCCTTAGGTGTCTTCTAGTGTCTACCAGGAAATGAACAGAATGTGGGCTCGCTGCTCAGATTTTGCATGGCAGGTGGGAGCACCTGTGAATTTCCATCTTGCAACAAAACCATCATTATCTACCATATTAGCCTTTGATGATCCTTACCTATTGCAGTCTCTGCTTTTTTGATATTTTTAAGCTGAGTAGCAGTCTTCGTTAATAGAACATATATTTTCATATTTAGTGCTAGAATTCACATAAGATAATGACTTGTTTGAAAGTTCAGAGCAAGAATTGGCAAACATATAAATAGCGGCTAGGTGGCAACAGCATTTTAAGATGGTTAAAGCTGAGGGGCAGCCCAAGATATTTCCACACAGAAGAGAAATTTGTGCTAAACTTTTGTTGAAAGGCTCGCCAGGAGTCTTGCTGTGCAGAATGCAGTGGTTGCTAGCTTACACATGGAGTACATATATTGTTGGCTTCACTATAGAGCAGTGATGGCAAACCTTGGCACTCAAGGTGTTCTGGAACTTCAAGTCCCAGAAGCCCTGATCAGCAGGAACACTGACTTGGGCTTCTGGTAATTGAAGTACAAGAACACCTGGTGTGCCAAAGTTAGCAACTATGGTTATAAAGGATATAGAAAAGCAACATCAGAGCCAGTGTGGGATTTTGCTATTATAAAGAGGGACTGCATTATTCTGCTACCATAACATGTGACAGGTTAGCACAGTGATGGCGAACCTTGGCACACCAGTGTTCTTGAACTTCAATTACCAGAAGCCCAAGTCAGCACTCCTGCTGATCAGGGCTTATGGGAACTAAAGTTCAAGAACATCTGGAGTGTCAAGGTTTGCCATCAATGGGATAGCATGTCTTCTCTTGATGGGAAGTGTGTAGGTTGCCCACTTAGAATATATGTCTTTTCCCTGAGTCTTTGTAAGTGGCAATGGAAAAACAAATACAAAGTACACTCTGGTTATAGTTTGAGAAAATGACTAAATCTTCAGGAACTACTTCCAGCTCCCTGCCACCACCCATTTTGTTGGATGCATTGCACATTAAAGAGTTGTAGAGAATGTGATAGATTGCTTACAATGGTGTGTCTTGTTGATTTAATAAAATATCACCTTACTGGAGTGGGATGTTATTTTTCCTAATAGGTCAACATGGCTATTGTTCAGGGTAAAAAACTTTAAAATCAGAACACTGCATGCTTTATGTGGTTAAAATCTTTGTGAACCTGTTGTCTTATTAGGTCATAGTGTAAAACTGATACTGCTAGCTATTGAATCGTGTTTTAGCCAGACTGGTCCATGTTTGAGTTGTGTGTTGCAGGAAAAAAGTGGATCAAAGAGAAATTTACTTCCCCAGAGAAAAGAGGCTTGATGAGCCCAGAGGGAGAATCCCACTGGCTCCAGGCCCCTTTTGAAAAGATTTCTGCACTGGAAGGAAACATTCTGCTTAGTAGAACATTCTGGCTTCATAATGTGGTAAAACATTTATCTGGCAACAATGCCAGTACATTTGACAAGTCAAAGAAGAATGAGGAGATCTTCTGAACTTAGCATCCTGGGATTGTCTCTTACAACAGTATCTAAATATGTGACGTGAGTCATATCTTCCATTTCTGCTTGTGGTGTGGGTGTGTAAGCTATGTAATTGTAGTGACACATGAATGTAACCTGTCATTTTTTTGTTCCCGCCCATCTCTGTGTTCCCTTCTTTCAGAGTACTTGATTGCCGACAACGGAGGGCAACAAATGATCTCAATCAGTGATGCTTTTATCAAAGGTAGGTTTATGGAGGGAAGGGGTTTCCCCTACATGTGAAAAACAGATGTGGGTAATGTAAGTGAAGATCTTATCTCGTTCCTTCTGTAAAAGGGATTTAAACACATTATATTAGAAGAAACATGGCCTTATTCAAGTCTGGATGAAATCTGTGTGAGTCTGTTCAGGTGTCTTTTGAACAAAGTAAACCCCTCTGGCTTCTGGGATGTTTTCTGATGACCTGTTTCCCTTGTCATCCTGAATGAACGAAATGCCTTATCTATGTAAGGCTACCTGGTGTTCTGATAGAGGATCAGCAGTTTGTTTGCATGCCTTCTCCTGGCATAAAATGTAACATAAGTTAACTCCTGTTCCTTGGACTTATCAGATGCTAGTCAAGCAAACAAGGAAGATGCTCTCACAAAAGATTAAAGCAGTGCTTCTCAGTCATCAGGGCACACACACACACACACACACACACACACACACACACACACACACACACACACACACACACACACACACACACACACACACACACACACACACACACACATGACAGGGAACCTCTTTCTTTCATCTCAACTTGTGTCATAATGTAAAGCTCATTGTGTGCCACTCCCTTTAAAGTTCCCTCAACCACAATCTATGCCAAACACCAACTTTATTTCTGCTTGTAGTGCTAGATCGAGGGTGAAGAGGGCTAGGCTCACTCATCTCTTCCCCGGCCTCTCTCAGTCCAAAAGATTATTCCTCAGAGCCCACCTGGGTAGTTGCTTCTGTAAATGAATAAGGAACTTATTCCTCTTCTTGTCTTCTCTTGTGTGTCTGAATTAATACTGAGCCTGCTCAGGAGATTCTCATTCATTGTTCACAATATTTTAGATACTAAATACAGTTATTGGGAAAGGCAGTAATGATGGGGAAGCATGACCTTTTTATGTTCCTCAAAAGAGGCCACAGGTTATAAAAGGGTGAGAAATGCTGGTTTTAAGTGAGTAAAGATATTCAGAGAATACTAATGCGTTTCGCCTCGTATGTGATCACTAAATCACCAGGAAATGTGCCATTTACACACTTTAATGTAAAGACTGTCAGTATATATTTGAATTAATGAAGAGAAAGTATAGCCATAGATATTGAAAATTGCTAAGCATAAATAATAAGATCATTACTCCATCTGGGGTCTTCAATCATTAATTTAATATACTGTGTTTACTGGTTTGGTTTCTCTTCTTTTCGTTCAACTTGAATTTGAAGTCCGGCGTCTCCTTTAGTCTGCAGGACAATCAGAACGGAGTGAGGTTTTTTGTTTTCTTTTGTTTGGATCTCAACCTCCACATTGTAATAGTGGCTGACATCCAGTTATAAGTTGCAACCAGCACCAGCCAATTTAAATCAATTGAACCTATAGAAGAGATAGCTCACCAAATCCCGATTAAGTCAGTGAGCTTACTTTAATTGGATTTCAGCTATTAGATTCTCTGTCATAGCCTTTGACCTGATTGATAACAGAAGTAAGGAGAAATACAGGTTGGATGACACAGGTAAACTCCAGAATGGATAGCTCAGATCTGGTGCAAGTGGAGCGTGGAAAAATCACTTTTGGGGAGACAGTTCCCCAGATCTCTGGGGCAACATGACTAATGACCCCCTGGCCACACTTTCTGTGAAAGTCTGTGAGTAGAAGTCCAACAGAGTAACCTTCCTAAGCATCTCAAGAGCCATGTTCCTCATGACTACCGTATTTATTCGAGTATAACGCGCACTCGTGTATAACGCGCACCCCTAATTTTCCATGAAACCTCGGTATAAAATTTTGTTTCACACCACGCATTGAGGGAGGGGGGGATAATCAGACCCACCTGTTGCAGAAAATGCAATCCGAAACGAGCACTTCCGACCCCCAGGAGCCTCGCTCGAACTGCGAGCTACCTCCGGGCCACGCCTCGTCTCCCGCGCCACCCAATCAGATCCCGCCAGCCGGAGGGAAGCGCGCCCCTGGGCCCGTGGGTGGGGCAGACGGCGCATCTCAGCAGGGTGCTAGACGACAAGCGGGAGGAGGGCCGTGCCGTGCTCCGTGCCTACCCTTGCCGGCTCTTGAGTCGCGCGGTGCGGGAGCGCGGGTGGCTGGCGTTAGCGCCTCCCCCTTACCGTTCCGGCGGGTGCGTGCGGGTGAGTGGCGGCAGCGGGACCTGGGCGCCTGCCGCCGCCCGGGGAGGAGGGCCGTGGCGTGCTCCGTGCCTACCCGGCGCCGGCTCTTGAGTCACGCGGCCCGGGAGCGCGGGTGGCTGGCGGTAGCGCCTCCCCCGGAAGGTTCCCGTCTCGTCCCTGTGGGTGCGTGCAGGTGAGCGGCGGCGGCAGCGGGACCTGGGCGCCTGCCGCCGCCTGGGAGGAGGGCCGTGGCGTGCTCCGTGCCTACCCGGCGCCGGCTCTTGAGTCGCGCGGCCCGGGAGCGCGGGTGGCTGGCGGTAGCGCCTCCCCCGGAAGGTTCCCATCTCGTCCCTGCGGGTGCGTGCAGGTGAGCGGCGGCGGCAGCGGGACCTGGGCGCCTGCCGCCGCCTGGGAGGAGGGCCGTGGCGTGCTCCGTGCCTACCCGGCGCCGGCTCTTGAGTCGCGCGGCCCGGGAGCTCGGGTGGCTGGCGGTAGCGCCTCCCCCGGAGGGTTCCCTTCTCGTCCCGGCGGGTGCGTGCGGGTGAGTAAAAGAGGCTCGTTTATAACGCGCACCCAGTCCTCGTGTATAACGCGCACCCAAACTTTGATTTCTTTTTTTGGTATAAAATTTTGCACGTTATACACGAATAAATACGGTGTATGGCGAATGACAGATGTCAAACAGTCCTTAGTCTTAAAAGGAAAGACTGTATAGATTAAAAAGTGATGTTGCAAATTCCACCTTCCCCTTCTCTCTTAGAATCGCTGTTTAATCGAAGAGTTGAAGAAAAATCTAAAGAGCTGTTTTTTACACCTTTGGGCTGGCACCATAGCAATCTGGATCTGCTGAGGGAAGAGAATGGGGAAAAGCAAGCTATGGAGAGACTGCTGTAAGTTGAGGCTATGGTGCTGAAAAACCTAAAATGCATTATGTGTGTATTAAAGCTTCGACAGAATGTCATGCTCTGTCACTTGGATCTTCTTTAATCAAGTCTAAGAGGAACAAATCTGGATTCTTCCCAGTTCTGTTTAGCATTTCAGTGAGTAATACCTTCTTGCAGAGCTAGGGTTGGGAGTTTGAATTCCAGCTGAGCCAGACTGTGTAGCCTTGGGCAAGCTGCATAGTACTTGAGTGCCCCCAGAAAAAGGCAATGATGTACTATGTACCAAGGAAATTCTGGAATGGGTTGCCCTTCTTCAGAATTGACTTGATGCTATGTAATCCATCTAGGGTCTTCAATTGTCTGTAGAGGTCCCCAGATTTGGGGTTTTACTGTAGTTGGAACAGATTGCATTACGGACCGATGTTTGGAATCTTGGAGCTGGAATGCAATAAACTTACTTTGCCATGATAAGAACCTAACAGCCTAGCTGGATTGAATAAAACACTTGTGTATTCAGAAATCTTAGCATTTCTGCAATCACCATACAGAGGCCTCTGAATAGCCCACAGGCAAGGTAATGAAGGCCGACATTCCTCCGTAGTGCCCCTGAGCACAATCCACGTTAGCCTGAAGAAGTAGTCATGAACTACGAAAGCTTGCTAAGTTTTGAAATTTTAAAGTGACCTGAAACAGGCATTATCTCCTTCTCGCAATTGTTTGAATTTCTTGGGTCACACAGCTGGATTTTGTTTCTCTGAGCACAATGTTTCCATCTAGCTTGGCACACAGAAATTTGATTCTTCCTTCTTCCATTTGTCTTTAAAGCTGTGGTGACCCATATATCTTGTGACAGTGAATTGCCCATGTCATCATGTCTTTTTTTGAAACATGCATATTACTGAAGATTGTAAATCATTTTATACTGGATTTGAGCAGGATTTCCTTCATTTTACTTGAGGAGTGGACAAAGCGCAGCTGCCAAGGCCTGACATTGCAGCCCTGAGGCCCATCATACACCACACGCTGCCATCATAAAGCAGTTTTTCCCTGGGGGGAGGGATTGTTAATTGTTACCTTGAGATGTTTGTGCGGGGAGGAGGGGGGCTTTTAAAACCGGTTGGTGCCCACTGTTGTTCAGCGTTAAACCCCACAGAACACCAGTTCTTTGGAGCTGAAAATGGGCTTCCAGGCACTTCTGTTTCTTCATTTTTTCCATTTACGTTTTGGAACTAAACCCACCACGGCTAATTGAGTTGCACATTTTGCAAATTTGTACTTAAAAATCAAATTAAGTGAAACTTCTAAAGTGTAGAAAAAAAAGGTGTGTATGTTTCTCTGTTCAGATTTTTGGGAGAGGAAATTGCATTACTAGTCCTTTCAGAAATGTTTTCATCTCTTTTTTCCAACATTTCTGGGAGAGGAGCAGAGTTTTGGTGAGAACAAATGTTAATAGGTTCTACCCAGTTCCCTCTGATGACCCAAGCAATTAATCCTCCAGGAAGACGAGCTTGACAGAGTTACTCTTTGAACTGAGCAAGAACCACCCAGCTGGCATAAGCAATCGCCATGCTGTTTGGGAGTTGCTGAGAATTGTAGTCCCAAAAAAGTTACTGCATAGTCCAAGCAATGGTATTCCCGGTGGTAATGTACGGCTGTGAGAGCTGGGCCATTAGGAAAGCTGAACGCAGAAGAATAGACGCCTTTGAGCTGTGGTGTTGGAGGAGAATTTTGATAGTCCCCTGGACAGCAAGGAGAACAAATAAGTTGATCTTAGAAGAAATCAACCCTGGCTGCTCCTTAGAAGGTCAAATAGTAAAGATGAAGCTAAAGTACTTTGGACGTCAAATGAGAAGAGAGGATTCACTTTAGAAAGCCTTTATGCTGGGAAAGGTAGAGGGCAAAAGAAGAAGGGGGCGGCCAAAAATGAGATGGGTTCAGAGCTGGGCGGGTTGAGGAAGATGGTGGAGGACAGATGTGCCTGGTGGGCAATGGTCCATTGGGTTGCAAAGGGTCAACAAACAAAATTTCTGGCCTTGCAGATGCCACTAACTGTCTTTAATCTTTGCTGTCATTACAATATAATCCGTTTGTGTTGCAGGTCCATTGAGGCCACCTCCTTTGCTACTTATTCACTTTACTGTCTTAGTTTCTGGCTCCAGGAAAAGCCGTTACAGATAAATGCCTACCTAGCATGATAAGCTTACCCATTTTTATATTGGAGAAGGTATTTGAAAAATACAGACGAGATAATTTCAAGAAAATTGGGTAGCTTTAAAAAAAAGTTTTGCTCTGTAGAAATGTTGATGGCTCTGTATATTGGAGCAGTGCCAGACATGTTGTTTCTTTTTGAGGCTTCTGGGAATTGAAGTCCAAACACCAAAGGATGGGAAACACTGACCTCGAGTCCTACTGAATACCAAGATCTGTTTATTATTCTTTGTATCAATTTTATTTTCATTTGCTTATCATCCAAAAGAGACTCTCAAGAGTGACTTATGTTCAATCATATTTTTTTTAAAAAAAGAATTTCTGCTTGCACAATTGTGTTCTGCGATGTAGATTGTAGAAGAAGAGGGGCGGTGGGCGGTGGGGAAAACAAACTAACAAAAAGGACAGGGAAAAGAAAATAGTCTTCCAAGCAATGCTGGTGTGCTGTCCTTGCTTTCCTATCTCATCAGCCTCATTATAGCATGCTGGAATAGCAGAAAGTGATTACAGCCAAAAACAGATTTTGATGGAGGTAGTGTTTGTGCAGGTCTGGTAGAGCGGCAGTGGTTCCTATCTCACCTCCTTCTTCTTCAGCTTGCTGGGATGCAACGTGTAGCTTCTCAGTTGCGCACACACACACACATGAATTAAACCTATGTTTTATTTGGGGAGCCCTGAACATTCTTGAAGCCCAGGGAGGCTCACTACAGCCAACTAAAAATGGAGGAAAGAAGAGAGCTACATGTCAATGTAAGAAAAGTTGTCACCTTTTAAGAAATGTGTGGCCCCCTCTTTCCTGACCTTTTACTGTGTTCTCAAAACATTTCTGTGCAGCTCAGCTAATCACAACCACATGATGGCACTGCTGCAACAGCTGCTGTACCACGAATCGCTGTCCCTCTCCTGGAGAGACGTCATCGTGCCTGTGGTGTGCCAGGTGGTGCAGACTGTGCGACCTGATGTCAAGAACAGAGACGATGACATGGACATTCGCCAGTTTGTTCACATCAAAAAAGTGAGTCTTCATGGTGTGGAGAGTTGGGAATGGAAGAGAAATGTTTTGAACGGTGTGGACTGACCGGGGGAGATATGGGCATCCAGTATGTTGAAGTTGCTTTTTGACCTACACAACAGGTGAACCACCAGGGCCAGCAAGCACTGTGCTTGAGCAGCCATCTACTGAGAAAAAGGCTGCCTAAAGAGAAAGCTCTTTGCCTGCTAGCGGGGGAAAAACACAGGCTGGGACTGGCCTCTCAAGGGAGGAGTTTCGAAGCATGGGAGCAGCAGCAGAGAAAGCCCTCTCTTGTGTCCTTACCAAACTCACCTGTGGTGGTGGGCAGGTTCAAGAAAAAAAGGTTTCCCCTGAATGTCTTCATCCCCAGGCAAGCTCCTGCAGGGAATTGTAGTCTTTCAAATAGCTTAGATCAAAATCATATGGGGATTTACAGGTCAAAACCAGGTTTGAACAGGATAACATGGCATGTACATGAGAACAATCCGTTCTGTACGTACCAAAGTAGATATATAGAAGGCATACTATCATTTCCCCTTCCACCTTTAATCCTAAACCCTATTGTTATAGCTTCATACAGTGTAGATATTAAAAAAAAGTTTTAGCCAAAAATAAATAAGAAAAATAATAGTAGTCAGCTGTGGATTTCTGAAAGGCTACACGTGTTTAGTGATAACAGTAGCGGGAGTGGATTGAAAGAAATCAGGTGGATTCTTACTAAATAACCAATCACACTTTGAAGGAGCATCCACTGCAGCTTTGTTTGCATGGCAAATTGAATATCTGGTAAAGTATTGACCATATAAATAGGGGAGTGGGTAAATTTGTGGTCCATGAAGGCTGTACCTGTGAATCCAGCTGACAGAATGTGAGGGCTGTACTTTGTGGTCTCTTTCTTGTAGGTTTCCTGATGTTAGGTGTATCGGGGTGGGTACTGATAAACCCCTTTACTTAAAAAAAACCCCCAATTCTTATTGCAAATTGGACTTGACTAGAAGTCAAGAGGACTCATGTACAATTAAATGTTCTCTGTCTTTTTAGATTCCAGGTGGAAAAAAGTTTGACTCAGTGGTGGTAAATGGCTTTGTATGCACCAAAAACATAGCACATAAAAAGGTATGATTCAGCTATATAAGTTTCTGTCATATGGCGGCATAAATGACTGAGAGAAATACCTTATTTTTGGACCATAAGACGCACTTTTTCTCCCCCAAAAGTGCGGAGAAAATGAGGGTGCATCTTATAGTCCAAATGCTGGTCTTCGGCCAGCTGTGGCTGTTGTAAAAAGATATTTTACAAGAGCCACAGCTGGCCGAAGGCTACTACTGCCGCCTCTCAGCTGTTCGGGCAGGGGGGGGGGGAAACATATGAAATACAAGTGGCCACTAGAGGGCAGAAATCGCAATTTCCCATTTAAATGCATTGGAAATAAATTTCTTGTATTCAAAAGTTTTCTGTTTGTATGTTCCCAATGCATTTAAGTGGGAAACTAAACCTGTGCTTAAAAAGAAAGGGTTTCACTTACCTAGATGCCTTTGTCTCTACTCCACGTGGACAAAATGGCGGGGGGGGGGACATGCTTCCTGGTTGAAAGGAGAGCAAGAGGCTAGGCTAGAGTATCACTTCCTTCCTCAGTGCAATTGGCCTGGCCTACCCATTTCCCCTGCAGCGCCACCACTTGTTGCTGGTGCAAAATACAGTATTAATATATATTTTTTGTTTTCCTGCTCTGAAAAATGGGTGTGTCTTATGGTCAGGTGCATCTTATGGTCCAAAAAATACAATATGTCCTGTTCATTTAATTCTGTCTTTCCTCTCCACTGTTGAATTCTAAGCACACGCATCCTTCCAACTGTGGTTAGCAGAATGTGTGCACAGAAAAGCACAGAAATGGGAAAGGGTGGGTCCCCCACTTTGGACCAGCTAATACCACAAGTTCTATGGACAGTTGAGTCTCACTCAGTAGCAGGGCCTGTTAGAATTCATGGTAGGTGAACATAAGAATAGTGTCAAGTTACTTCACTCTCTAATTCATGACAGGTTCATATGGCTTTTACCATGGGTTGAACAGAGCTTAGAAAAGTTCATTTTAAAAGACTTTTTTTACAGTTCTGAGGGTCTTTTGAGCCAGCCATTGGGTGTGTTGGGTGGGCTAGTGGTCTGCAATTTCTTAACCAAAAAAGTAACTTCTCTGAGATTTTGAAAGATCAGCAAAGAGAATGTAGACCTCTCTGGAGCAGAAGGTGACATTTTGACAGTATGGGTGAGTTGGGGGCCTTCCATGGCTTACCTGTTTATAGACCAGAGCCAATGCCTATGGTAACCTTCTCCCTATCATGGTGTGCTTTCCTCTTATCCCTCAACAATCCCAGTGTAAGGAGTGCAAGTTTAGGTGTTTAAGCTTGAATATGTCATTATAGGTTGTTGGCTTGATAAGGACTATTACTTCATGTTATACTTATAAACAAAAACTGTGGCTGAGTTCCCTATCTCTTTGCATTTTTTTAAAAAAATACATATTGGAGAAAAGGTTGGTCATCTATTGCCATACTATCCATAGAAGAAGTGAGAGAAGTGTGGTCATCCAGAGGTTGCTGGAGCCATTATAGTTCAGTGATTGGGGTGACATCTGGATCAAAAATAGCAACATGAATTGCACATCTGTGATCTATTCTGAGTGATAGGACCTCTCTGTTGGAAAGAGAAGCTTTCCCCAGCACTACCTGGGGTCAAAACTGGAACATTCTGTGTGCAGCGGTATATCTTTCCTCTTGATCTCTAAGGCTACCTCTTGACCCTTCGAAGGAAAGTTTTTTTTATCTGTCTTTTATATAATACAGTAAAAGAATAACTTTTATGATTTTCTCTTTTTCTAGATGCTCTCCTGTATTAAAAATCCTAAAATTCTTCTACTGAAGTGTTCCATTGAATATCTCTATCGAGAAGAAACAAAGTTCACGTGTATTGATCCCATTGTCCTTCAGGTTGGGATAATTCCTTTCAATGTTCTTTCTGTACTGTAGCATCTCATCTACGTCTAATAAGCCGGTTTACTTTACTGTGTTTCATTTAATGTTTCTGGCTGGTTCCACCAGTATTCTCAGATTTATCGGCTGTGTTTTGTGGGTCTTGTTGCCAAAAGCAACCTCTTTGAGAACGTCTGGGGTCTGCGGTGGCTCAAGTGGTTAAGATGCTGAACTCAATAACTAAAAGTACAACGGAGTGAGTGCCCGTCTCTGTCCCTGCTCCTGCCAACCTAGCAGTTCGAAAGCAATAAATTGCAAGTAGATAAATAGGTGCCGCTTTGGTTGAAAGGTAAACAACATTCTCCTTCGTATAGTTTGTGAATCCACACTCATGGGGTTATGCGCCTGCGCAGAACAGCCGATCGGAGGCTTGAAAAGCTATTGGTCAAACGTTTTGGCGGTAAGACCGCCCACCGTACCGCCCACCCTGAGGCGCCCGCGCGCCATTTTACCTCAGTTCTCTTCTTTCCGCCGTAGCAGCAGGACGATCGTTGAGAGCTTCCTCAATTTTTTCGCCCTTCTGAGGGAAAGTCTTTTTGGCAAATTTCAACAATTTTTCTCGGTGATTCTGTCCTCCGGGCAGGATCGCCACCCCGGCTCTGTCTCTTCTTTCGAGTGGATTCAGTAGCCAATTTTTCTTCGCATCGATCACCGTCTCCCCCCTCAAGGGGGTGGCGGCTGGTCCGCCCTTCGGGGTACTCGCCTCCAGAAACTTCCACTGGAAGAATTTTTCCGCGGTTCATGGCTGCAGCGTTTAAACAGTGCAGGGCTTGCCTTAAGAAGTTCCCAGCTTCCGACGGACACAGCCTGTGCCTGTTCTGCTTGGGAGAGTCGCACCAGAGCCAGTCTTGCCCGCATTGCAAAAAGTTTACGCGCCTCGCGGTGCAGAACCGAAGCAATCGCCTCAAGGCGCATATGATGGAGCTCGCTCTGGCTCCCGCCGCTCCCGCCTCCACATCCGCCGCTGCCGCCCAGCCGCCGCCGGCTTCTTCCTCCGTGCTTCCGATTAGGAAGAAGAAAAAGAAGGACAGGAACGGCGAGAAGAAGCGCAAGCATGGGTCGGAGAAGGTACGGTCGCTTCCTCCCACCCCGCGCACACCCGCCTCTCCCGGGCCTTCGCCGCCGTTCTCGACTGCCCGATGTCCTTCTCCGGGATCCTCCATCTGGGGAGGACGGTCGTCTTCCGGGTCACCTGATAAGGGACGCAGGGCTGGGGCTCCAGCTCGCCCACTTCAGGTGCTCCCCTCTCCTCCTCGGGGAAGAAACCGTTCGCCGAGGCAGGCCTCCGTCTCTCCAAGGCCCAGAACGCCGACGGACGACGCGGTCGTCACCGTTCCGACGACCATTTCGCCGACACCGACGCCGGCCACCGTTTCGACACCCACCGTTTCGTGGACCACCAACCCGCCGGCTACCGGGGCTCTGCCTCCAGCGGACTCGGACGGATCTCAGATGGCCCTCGTCCGAGAGATGTTCCAGGTCATGGCGTCATTTGCGGCCAAGCTCCAAGCCCCCATGCCTGCGGCCTCTGCGGCTCCGGTTCCGACCACCGCAAGCCCCGGGCATCCCGGCCCTGCCGTGGCCCCACCGACCTCTCGTGGGTCGAGTGCCCGCTCCGCCGGCCCACCCAACCCGTCATGGTGTGGTCCGGACGTCGAGGCGGTGGAATCCCATCCCGCCGGCCCGCCCAGGCCGTACTGGCGCGGTCCCGACGTGGACGAAAGACTGCCTCCCTCGTCTTCCGATGAGTCCAGCGCGTCGTCGGAGGAGGACGAGGGAGACGTCGACGCCGAGCGCACGCCGGAGCAGGCTATCGGCTCAGTGGACCCACCGCGTGGTGAGGACCAACGCTCTCTGACCGCCATACTCACAAGGCTGGGCACCGCACTCAACCTCAAGGTCGATCAACCGCCGTTGGAGGGTGAGGATCAGATGACCGCGAAGCTCGACAGACGTGCTGTGTGGCCAGTCCACATAACCATGCTCCCCTCCATGATGACTTCGGCGAGGGCGACGTGGAAGAAACCTTTGGCGGCCCACTCCGTTTCGTCCAGGCTCGACAGCATGTACCGGGTCCTGGACGAGAACGTCGAGTTCTTGCAGGCTCACCCCCTGCCGAATTCCCTGGTGGTCAAGGCCTTCCAGCATAGGACGGCCACCAGCGGGTTTCCGGTCCCATCGACGCCGGAGGGAAAGAAACTGGACGCGGTGGGGCGTAAGTTCTACGCCACCGGCTCCCTATTCTTCCGTGCCGCCAACTACTCGGCCGCCATGGGCCTGTATCAATCTCACCTCTGGGAGCAGGTGAAGGTTGAGACGGCGAAACTGCCCGCGGATGCCCAAAGGCGGATTGACGCACTGGCCACCGAGGGGGACTTCGTCGCCGAGCAACTGATGCGCACTGCCCGGCATATCAACGATTATGCGGCAAAAGACATGGCCTCCGCAATCTACCTCCGTCGCCATGCTTGGCTCAGGGACACCTCCCTCGATGACGCTATGAAAAAGCTCATCGAGGAGTTTCCCTTCGACGGGCAGGGCCTCTTCGGTCAGGACACCGACAAAGTCCTGAATGAGATGCGCCAGACCAATTCCACGGCGAAGTTCCTGGGGCTCACCACGCCGGCTACTTCCGCCAGGCCGAGGTTCCAGCCCTTCACACGGCGGTTCCAGGGCAATCCGCAGCAGCAGGGACCGACGGAGCAGCCTAGATCCAGCTCCTACAAACAACGGCGGCAGCACAAACCCCGTTACCGACCCTATGGACAGGACAAACGTTCGGGCGCGAGGCCCAAGCCCCGCGTTTGAAGCTGCGACGGCCGAGTCTCTCTCGCTCCACATCCCGTACCTCCCCCTCCGGAACTTCCTCCAGGTATGGTCGGGCATCACGGACGACCAGTGGGTCTTAAAGATCTTGTCCTCTGGCTACGCCATCGAGTTCGTGCGGGTGCCTCGGGTAGGAAGACATCGTCTCACCACCTCGTCCCCCCATTTGGAGGAAGAAATATCAACGCTTCTCTCCAAGGGAGCCATCGAGCGGGTAACACCGTCCGACTGGGACAACGGCTTCTACTCGAGGTACTTCGTGGTCCAGAAGAAGGACGGAGGCCTTCGCCCTATCCTGGATCTGCGCCGCCTGAACAAATGCATCCACACCAGGAAGTTCCGGATGGTGACCTTGCAGACCGTCCTCCCCCTCATCAACAAAGGGGACTGGTTCACAGTCATAGACCTCAAGGATGCCTACTTCCACGTCTCCATCCTCGAGGAACACAGACGATTTCTCCGCTTCCGTATCGACAATTCCGTGTACCAGTACCGGTGCTTACCGTTCGGTCTGGCCACGGCACCGCGGGTCTTCACCAAATGCATGGCTCCGGTGGCTGCATTCCTCCGTCAACGGAACATCAGGGTCTTCCCGTACATCGACGATTGGTTGATCGTCTCCCCCACCAAATCGTCAGCCATTCGGGACACACAATACACGGTCCACCTCATGGAGAGTCTCGGCCTCAGGATCAACTTCACCAAATCGAAGTTGACTCCCACTCAACGCGTCGAGTACATCGGAGCGGTACTCGACTCGCTTGCTACGAGAGCCTACGCCCCCCAGAAACGCTTACAGGACATTGCGCAGGGGGTGAGCGAACTACGCACCAAACCGTGCATCCGGGCGAAGAAGGCTCAGAGACTTCTAGGCCTGATGGCCTCAACGACGGCAGTGATTCCCCATGCCAAGTTGAAATTCAGGTCCCTGCAATCGTGGCTCCTTCACGAGTTCGACGCACTTCGGGAGAGCCAGTCCAAACGGTTGACCCCATCTCTAGAACTGAGGGACCAACTGCTGTGGTGGTCTACACCACTCAACGTGGCCACGGGAAAGAGTTTCTACCCCCCGCAACCCTCGTTGCAGATACTGACCGACGCGAGCAACCTCGGCTGGGGCGCTGCTTGCGGGACTCTCACGGTCAACGACACCTGGACACCACACGAAACGGTGCACCACATAAATTACTTGGAACTGCTGGCCATCTGGAAGGCCCTGCGTTCCTTCGAGACGCTGCTCACCGGCAAGGCGGTTCAAGTGGCCTCGGACAATACCACGGCGGTGGCGTACCTCAACAAGCAGGGAGGAACACGGTCCACCACCCTCCTGTACCTCGCAGTGCAGTTGTGGGAATGGTGCCTGGAGAGGCACATTTTCCCAATTGGAGTGCACATTCAGGGCACACTGAATGTTTTGGCAGACCACCTGAGCCGCCTCACCTCGACGACCCACGAATGGGAGCTGGACGACGGGGTGTTCCGGTCGCTTTGCGAGGCATGGGGGACGCCGAGCATCGACCTCTTTGCATCGGAGTCCAACAGGAAACTCAGCAGGTACTGCTCCAGAGCAGGCATCGGACTGAACTCCGAAGGCGATGCCTTCATGAAACGGTGGGATCAGGACTATCTCTATGCCTTCCCTCCGTTTCCTCTGGTCCAGAAAGTACTCACCAGGATGTACCAACACAGAACCAATGCAATTCTGGTGGCGCCGGCATGGCCGCGCCAACCCTGGTTTCCGCTACTGTTGCGCATGTCGTCACAGTATCGCACACTGCCGGAGTCACCGACGCTTCTCCAAATGGAGCACGGCCAGCTGCACCATTCGGACCTGCCCAGCCTCCACCTCACCGCGTGGAGGATAACCCCAGACTGTCCAGGATCCTCGAGCTAGCGCGGCGTCCTTCCACAAGGAGGTCCTACGCTTCCAAATACAGGCGCTTTTGTGCTTTCCTGGCTTCCCAGCACATGCCCCCCCCGCAGGCGAGACTGCAGGACGTTTTAACATACCTCCTCCATTTGGCGGAGTCTGGCCTTAGCATCACCTCCATCCGAGTGCACCTCGCAGCAGTGGTGGCACATTCCCCGGCTGGCTCGCCCGCTGCTGGGGCTTTCCGTGACCAAACGGTGAAGCGCTTCCTCAAGGGACTACGGAACGCTTTCCCCCCGGTCAGAACTCCTACGGCTCAATGGTCACTGTCTACCGTGCTCAACGCGCTCACCAGGACCCCATTCGAGCCCATGGCTACCGCCGATGTTCGCCTCCTCACATGGAAGGTGGCATTCCTAGTGGCTATCACGTCTGCACGACGAGCTGGTGAGCTGGTTGCCCTGCGAGCAGACGCACCTTTTCTCCAGTTCTTCAACGACCGCGTCGTCCTCCAAGCGGACATCACCTTCCTGCCCAAGGTGGTCTCCAAGTTTCACATGGCACAAACTATCTCCTTGCCAACCTTCTTTCAGAACCCCACTAACGCCCAAGAAAGGACTTGGCACACGCTGGATGTGAAACGAGCTTTATTGTTTTACACCAGCAGGACTAGAGAGTTCAGGAAGTCGCAACGCCTCTTTGTGGCTTATGGGGGAAAGTCCAAGGGTGAACCCATCTCTGCTCAGAGGTTCTCCAAATGGATCACCTCTACCATCTACCTGGCCTACGAGTCAGCCTCACTGCCACCTCCACCGCATGTCAGGGCGCATTCCACCAGGGCGGTTGCCACATCCACTGCCTTTCTGGAGGGCACACCGCTTGAGGACATATGTAAGGCTGCCACCTGGTCCAGACCTTCCACATTTGTCCAGCATTACAGGGTGGACACCAGAGCCACTGCGGACGCCAGGCTTGGCCGTGTCGTCCTCACCAGAGGGCTCCGGACTCAACGCCCCTGACGGGTCCACCTAGGGGATCTTCAGCTCATCGTGGGATCATCTCATCCGACTGCCCACCGACCAAGTAAGTGTGAGCTTGCTAATCTCCCATGAGTGTGGATTCACAAACTATACGAAGGAGAAAGTTCGGTTTCACTTACCAGTGATAACTTTCGTTCTTCGAGTATATAGTTTGTGAATACACACTACCCACCCTGCCTCCCCTCTTGAGCTGCACGGATGAGATCAGTTGGTTTATCCTGTGCTTAGCTTAAGTACGGAACTGAGGTAAAATGGCGCGCGGGCGCCTCAGGGTGGGCGGTACGGTGGGCGGTCTTACCGCCAAAACTTTTGACCAATAGCTTTTCAAGCCTCCGATCGGCTGTTCTGCGCAGGCGCATAACCCCATGAGTGTGTATTCACAAACTATATACTCGAAGAACGAAAGTTATCACTGGTAAGTGAAACCGAACTTTCCGTGCACTCTGATGTTGAGGCATGCCTGCCACATGTCCACGGAGACAGCGCTGGTTCTTTGGCTATAAACAGAGATGAGCACTGAACCCTAGAGTTGGATATGACTGGCTTTTGAGCAAGGGCAACCTTTATCTTGTGAACGTCTATTTCGAACAAGCAGCCTCTATGCACCTGTTTTTAAAACATGTTGGAAATAATCAATTTCAGTATATTTGCAGGAGGAAAAATGGCCTGCTGGTGTCTTAGTTCATTCCTTACTGGTGACCAAAATATCACTGCTTGTCCCAATTAATTTTTCATTCTTCCATGCAGTAACTTAAAAGACAGTGTAGTAATCGAAATGCCTTTTAATGGTTCCAATCTGTAAAAACCATAGGAAGATCTTTGGTTGCTACATTCAGCATTATCCTATATTTGTTGACACAGAAGTCATGCTATACTCAGTAGGACTTGCTCTCTAAGAAAAGTGTGTAGGATAGTAAGTGTGATGTTGGTAACCAATTTAGTGCTGTGATGGCGAACCTTGGCACCCCAGATGTTCTTGGACTTCAATTCCCAGAAGCCCAAGCACCCTGTGAATCCACACGAATGGGTTTACTGCGATTCTTCAGGCTTGTGCTGCCCTCATCACTCCCAGAAGCAGAAGTAAAACGCGTCCATACGGGTGTGTATTACTTCTGCTTCCGGGAGCAACGAGGGTAGCGTGGGCTGGATGAATCGCAGTAAACCCATTCGTGTGGATTTACAGGGTGCTTGGGCTTCTGGGAATTGAAGTCCAAGAATATCTGGAGTGCCAAGGTTCACCATCATGGATTTAGTATGTGAATACTGAAACAGATTTTTAAAAAATCACTTTATGTAGTGATTCTTTTAGAAAATATGACATAACACTTTAGCACATCAAAATATCCTGTCTTTTAAAGGGTTTGCTGAAATTCCAGAATACAATCTCTCTACACTTATTTTCATCTCTTAAGCATGTTGCTTCTTCTTGTACATTGATGGCATCCAAAAAAGGATGCTCTTTAGGTGCTGGGAGCCTCCCATCGGTTTTAACAAAACTTGAATTCCGAAGAAGATGACATAGTTCATGTTCAGATAATCCTGTCTGCTCTCTTGTAAGGTACAACTGATGGCTGAATACTAGTTCTTTCCACTTTAGGAAAGGGAGTTCTTGAAGAATTATGTTCAGCGGATAGTGGATGTCAGGCCTACGTTGGTCTTGGTGGAAAAAACAGTGTCCCGGATTGCGCAAGATATGCTGCTAGAACATGGCATTGCTCTGGTCATTAATGTTAAGCCGGTGAGTTCTGCAGTGCTAAATGGAATTGCAGTTTAATGCTTTGAAGTGGTGTTATGACTTAAATATGACCATATGGAATGAGAGAGGTTTTCAGAGGCCTCTGGGTTGGTACCAAACAGCTAACACCACGGATTGTATTTGGTTAGGTTAGGTTAGAGAGAGAGAGAGAGGTGTCAATTGGCTTCTGCCGCTCTTTGTTTTTCCTTTTAAAAATGTTTTGTCGTTCTCATAGTCTATTGAAATTAAATTAATTTACTATTTTAGTAAAATAGATAGACATCCTGTGGAGAGCTTGAGCAAGAGGTTGGGGTGCAAACCACGTACTACAGTGCATTTGGTTTCTCTCTGTCAGATATGCACATTTGTCATTTTGCCTAGTTTGTTGGTATTTTCAGAAGAGCTGAGCTGGATAAGACCAAAGGCTGCAAACTCAGCATTCTGACCCCACGGGGACTTTACAGGAAAATCACAAACAAGACAGTGCAGTAGCCTATTCTCACTTTTATGTCAGTCCCCAGCAACTGGTATTCAAGTGCATCTTGCCTTTGGTACTGTCCATAATTGATAGGTCCCATGACTAGGAGGCAATGGCAGAGTCATCCTCTGTGACTTTCTGTAGTCCCCTTTTAAAGGTGTTCACATTAGTGATCACTGCTACCTCTTGTAGCTAATTCCGCAGTTAAATTGTGTGTAGTGTACTTAATTCTGTTCCCACCTGTGCTTCCAGAGTCTTTGTTAACATTTTTAATTGCTACAAAAAACAAAATGAGATCTTTCTAGGAAAAAGTTCACATTATGCATCTACTCTTACCAAATGGTAGATTTGGGGCTCTGTCATTGTTTTTTTGTTGACAGTGTACATCTACAGTTGACGGTTATCAGATAATTTGTTACACTTTCCATAAAGTATCGTAGAATATTCTTCTTGGGTTAAGCAAAATGAGAATAAGTGCAACCTGCATTTTATTTTATCAATATTTTGCAGCAAGTCTTGGACAGAGTAAGTCGAATGACTCAGGGAGATCTACTGATGTCAATGGATCAGCTGTTGACCAGGCCACACTTGGGGACCTGCCATAAATTTTACATGCAGGTTTTTCAGTTGCCAAATGGTGAGTAAACCTGAAAGGCCTTGGTGTTGTTTTTTTACAGTATGACTTCATAACTCATGTAGTGACAAAGAACTTCTAACAATACTATTTACAGTAATACAGTGGGACCTTGCTTAAAGAGCATAATGCGTTTCACACGATTGCTCATTAAGCGATTTTGCTCTTTAAGCGAAACACCATTGTAAGTGACCAATTGTGACTTCTGGTGGGGGGAGGGGGTGAAAACTCCGATTTAGTTGTTAAGCAAGTTTTTGGTTGGTTTTAGTTGTTAAGCGGGGCGACCATTCAGAGAAAATTCTGCTCTTTAAGCAAGTTAGTCTCTAAGTGAGGCGCTCTTTATATGAGGTTTTACTGTACTACCATTCATGAGTAATATAACCTGAAATTTTTGTAGTGCTTGTATACGTATGTTCAAAATGCTTTTTATATAGCAGTCTTTATCCATACCCCCATGTCAGAGAGCTGTATATTTACAGATTACTAGCTTTAGATGTATTTACCTGCGTCTATAGCTGGTAACATTTATGCCATACATAGGTCAGTATTAGGTGGGAGTCATAGACGCCGACATGCCCTCCTTGGCCCTTCCACTGGTGGTTTTGGTTGGGGTGTCTTGACGTATTTGTGTGGTGACTTTTGTTTTTGTTGCTGTGGGACTTCTCAAATGAGTGTTTTTGTCTTTTATAATGTTTTTTTGATACTGTGATTTGTGGTGATGATGCTATGATATTGTTTGATTCTACTGTATTCTGTTGAACTGTAATATTGTATTATGAGATGTATTGTGACTAGATTGTATTGTGATTGTTGTTAGCTGCCCTGAGTTGTAGCCGATTGGGTGGCATACAAGTCCAAGCAATCAATCGATTAATCAATCAATCATATGGTTTGCAGGCCACATGTGGCCTCCAGGCTCCAATTGTGGCCTCCCAAATCAGCAAAACATTCTTAATTTTTTTCTAAAAAAAGAAAAGAATTGTGTCTAGATATTCAATTATAGTAGGAAAAGGACATATATAATCTAATCCAGAAATGTGCTTTATTTAATTGAAAAACTATTATGTCCCACAAAACCTTAAAACATTTCCACTTAAAAGCTGTGGAGAAAAAGTGTATCTTAAAAGCCTTCTTAAAAGTACTCATAGATGGGACAAATCAGAGGATTAATTTTGTAAGGTAGAGACCCCCCACTGACAGAGTTGTCTCTACATGTCCTCCAGTATGTTTCATTTTAATGGCAGTCCATTAAATTGCCTCGTTGAAGATTGCATTACAACAGAGACAGGCTTGTATGACACCTTTCGTATCACTTGAAGGGTTTTTAAAGGTCATACAGCTAAACCTCAGCATAGGAAGCACATTGGAAGACAAGGGGCACATGGTATAGAATTGGTGTAATATCTGCTAATCTTTTAGCCCCAACAAGAATGTCAGAGGCCACATATTGTACCAGTTGACATTTCTGAATTATTTTCAAAGGTGACTTCATGCAGTGATAGTTAATTTTTGCAAAGCTTTTGTGGGTCTGGATTAGCTGCTTATAATGTGGTTAGAGTGTTGTACTGATGCTATATGTTTGTTTTTAGTGTCATGCTTTTCTTTTTGTAATGCTTAACAGTTTTGAAAGCTTAATTGCATTATCCTTTGTGTAAATGGCTTTGGGGAACTATACGATTTGAAAGGTGAAGTGGATGCAATGTCAATTTAATAAGGTTTTGCTGGTGGTGGAAGACCAAATGAAACAAGTGTTGAATCCATTTATAACATAGGAATAGGAATAAAAATTATCCAATTAACATCTTCTCCAAAGGGAAGGAAGTAAACACTGTTCTCTTCTTTTTCAGATCAGACAAAAACACTGATGTTTTTTGAAGGCTGTCCCCAACACTTGGGTTGCACCATCAAGCTACGTGGTGCAGGCGAATACGAGTTGGCTCGCGTGAAGGAGATTCTAATTTTCATGATCTGTGTGGCTTACCATTCTCAGCTGGAAATCTCCTTCCTTATGGATGAGTTTGCCATGCCACCAATGTTGTCCAAAAATGGCTCCTTTCACGACCTGATGGAAGGACAGGGAGAGGAAAATGGACACCCTGACCAGGTGAACAGCATAGCAGGAAAAGAGGGTGACACAGCCTCTGACAAGTTGCCCATGATATCTGAATTGGCATCACCAGATGAGCTGAGCTCCTTGGAACAGAAAGCTTTGAAGGAAGAGGATGATGACATCAGTGGCAATCTACAGGATGTTGCCCCCCAGAAGCTGCAGGATCATCTCCCAACAAATTCTTCTACTACATCCCTCTTCCTGTCTTCTACATCAGCATCAGAGCCTTTGTTGCCCTTCAGCCTGGCAGAACAACAGCTGGGAATTTTGGACCATGAGCCATTGGGAAGCTTAGAGGGTATAGGTGGCTACCGGTCACCCAAAAATCAGATCAGGGAGTTATGGGACCCCTTGCAAGATGACACTGGGTTGTATGTGACAGAAGAAGTCACCTCCTCTGAAGATCGGCTGATAACTTTCTCTCTAGTGTTCAAACAAGAGCTGAAGGATATTATTCTCTGCATTTCTCCATTAATCACATTTCATGAACCCTTCCTGTTAACAGAGAGAGGCATGAGATGCCCCACTAGGGAATATTTTCCAGAACAGGTCTACATATCTCCTCGGCTCAACAAAGAATACAAAGAGCTTGACAGCAGAAGGAAAAGGCATTTGCTAAGGGATCTGGCTGGGCTACAAGGGATGAACGGAAGCATCCAACCCAAGCCTATCCAGATTTTACCTTCCCATGAGCTTGTGAGCACCAGAATAGCAGAGCATATGAACAATAGCCAGAGTTTGGCAAGAATGGTGGCTGATTACCGGGCCAGGGGAGGAAGGATTGTGGCAAAAGATGCAGACCCCTTTGTACAAACTAAAGAGATGGCTGGTACAAAGTTTGGACATAAGACTGTTGATGATGAAGAGAAAGGATTTATTCAGAATGAATCTCTGTGGTCTCATAAAGTGAGTGAATCTCAAACTGTTTTTGCTTGGTACTGTAGAAATGCAGATGGGGAAAAGGTGCGTGTGTTGTTTCCTGGTGACATTAGGAACAAACTGGTCTCCTATTTGAGGCTAGTGAACTGGGGAAGGTGTTGCAATGGGAAGGAGTTCTCACATGTTCTTCCAAGTGCTTCCCGGTGCACATGGATAGCATGATTCTCCATGTTTCTTCATCACTAATTCTTTTGCTTTGGGGATGCCTTTGGCTGGTGTTCTTACCCCATGATTTGATAACTTCAGAGCTGCAGAGGAATGAGAGGGTGAGGAGGTGGTGGGAGGAGTATCATTCCAGAATGTAGCAAACAAAGGCAGAGTTGAAGAAAGTGTGGCCGCTTTGTTGTGCTGTAGCCTCCATGGTCCCACACTTACGACTATGAGAGTTTCATTCCAGTAACAGGTGGAATGTTTCCTTTCCCTGAACTAAGAAACAAACAAAAACAACCCCAAAACCCAATATATACTTTATATACCTGAAAGTAATATCACGTATATGGGTTTACAGCAGTGGTGGGCTTCAGCAGGTTCGCACCAGTTCGCCAGAACTGGTAGCAAAAATTCTGGCTGGCTCCGCCCATCCAAGTTTTGAAATAAAGTAGTCCTAATTCAGGTGCAATGCAGGGCTTTCCCCCTGGCCACACCCACCATACCACGCCCACAGTGTGGTAGTAATTTTTTGAAGCCCACCACTGGTTTACAGCTAGAGATGTGAAGGCCCGGAAAAAAACCCGAAAAAATTCGAGGAAAATCCATTTTTTCCTGAAGCCTTTTTGGGTTTTTTCCCGAAAAATTGAAAAAATAAAAAATATTTATTTATTTATTATTTTATTTCGTATATTTATATCCCTCCCTATTGGTGCGAATACCACTCAGGAATGGAATGTTTTATTTTAACATGATGAATAAAATATTTTAAAATAAGGTTGGGTTCAAATATTTTATAAATAATTTCTAAAAAAAAGAATGGTATCAGATTATTTTCATTTTTTCTGAAAAATTCTGTGGTTTTTTTTACATTTCCCCCCGGAAAAAATGGGGGGGGGGGGGGGGTCCGAGCTTCAAAATTTCCGGAAATTTTACATCTCTATTTACAGCATCTGCTAGAGACTCAAGACCTAGGCTGAGATGTTTACGTGTAAATAAAGAATGCATCTATTCTGTATTTATAGTAAGCATTTGTTTAGCTTCTCACTGAAGTTCTATCCCTAAACCTGTCTCTGCCTTCTTAAAACCTTTCCACAGTTCTTGTGGAGTTTGGAAATTTGTGCAGGTAACTTAAATATATGCACACAGAAACAATTCCAATTTCAATTGCCCTGCGGAGAAGTCCATTCTTTTCTGAAATAACTACATTGGTCATTTGAGGAGTGGCATACTAATTCTTTTTTCTCCCTGGGATGTGTCTTGCTAGGTGGACTGCCTAAGCCCTGCAAACCATCAGAGGCTCTGTGTTTTGTTCAGCAGTTCTTCAGCTCAATCCAGCAATGCTCCAAGTGCCTGTGTTAGCCCATGGTATGGATTTAATTCCCTTTTTTCCCTTCCTTCTGACTAATCTTAATCTATACCTATAAATCCAAGCGTTAACTGTTGAAATTTGACAAAGGCTCCCGCACCCATCCACATTATCCCGTACCGAGCCTCCTGCAGTCGCCCGAAGTACGGAGGTAACTAGGGTTGAGAAATGTGCCAGTGGGGCAAGAGCCCCACGAACGCAAACAAAGAAAAAGGACTTCAATTCCCAACGTTCTTTGCGCCGCGCCACAGCCAATCAGGCTGAGAGGTGCAAGCAAAAAGAACGTTGGGAAACGTGGCGTGGCCAGTTGAAATTGAGCCGCAGAAAAAAACCGCCGCACGAAAGCAAACCACAAATGCAAAACTACAAGTCCCAGCGTCCTGCGCGCCTTGAGCTTGCAGAACGCTGAGAAAGCCGGCGCACGAAAAATAAACTTACAAAATGCAATGGGAGCACAAGTTCCCAGCAGGCAGACTCAGCGCCTCACAGCCACGCAAAACAAAACGCCACCGCGAAACACCCGCCATCCTTCTTTCCCGGAGCAACGGAAAGAAGAGGGACTCCACGCTACCCCGCCGAAGACACGGCGAGACCACCACCGGCCTCAAGGAAAGTTGAGCCGGAGTGGGGAAAAAAACCCAAAACAGGCAGCAATTCGTCAGGGGAAGCACCCTCCCTGGCGGATGACTGGCTGATGCCTTTGTACTTCCGAATTAAAAAGCAACAGCCAGCAATCCGCAAGGAAAAGCCCCAACCCTTACGGATCGCTGCCTGCCGATCTCCGGTTAGGTAAGCCGGGAGAAAAAGGAGACAGAGAGGAGAGAACCATCGTTAGGCAGAGAAAGCTCTTCTCTGCCTCCTCCTTCTCCCCCGACCTACCTAACGAACCTTCCCGGGAGAAGAACGGGCTGACTGCCTCCTCCCTCCATTCCCCCATTGCTGCATCGAAAACAAAATTCAAAGCAGCAATGGGGAAAAGAGAAACCCACAGGCAGCCCGTTCTTCAAGCTAAAGTAACCACCAAAATAAACACCAAAATTATTTAAAAATAATAAAACCAAAAAAATCAATAATTTAAAAAACCCATTAATAAACAAAAAAATAAACCACAAAATACACAAACAAAAACATCCACAATAACACAAAACCACATACAAAACACCTAACTACAACACAAAAAACCCACAAATTACACAAACAAACAACAACTAATTACACAAATAAACAACAATGAAATAAGAAAAATTAAACAAAATCAGAAATAACCAAACCAATTACACAAACCTAAAACTCAACCTAAACAAAAAAGAACAAACAGAAACACCTCCCTGCCCACCACCACAAAAACAAAACAAAGAAAAACCCCAGAAGAAAGAAAACCAGACAACTCACCAGCACGTCCTCCCTCCATGATGACCGGAACAGAAATGAAGAAACAAAGAGACTACTTACCGGAAGAAGCCCCACTCAGAGGCCAGGAGAGAAAAAAACTAGTGAAACTAAAACAGAACCACTAGCAGCCCCACCTGCAGGGCAGAATAGTAAAAACAACTCAAAAAGACACAACAGCCCCACCTAGAGGCCACAAGAGTAAAAACAAGTCAAAAACATAACAATAAATCACAATTTTACACAAATCACAATCACATGTGAAATAAATAAATAAAAAGATTTATAACATTCTGTGTTGAGTTTTAACTCAAATAAAAACTCAAAACATCTAAATACAGTTTAAAAACGTTGAATGTAAAAAAATGTACTTTCACGTTTTTAAAAATATTAAAACCCACAAACTAAAACATTATTTGGTTAAATAAAACAATTTGAAAAATTATATCATCTTTTGTTCTTTTTTTAATCCACAAAAAAAAGCTGATCACAGTTTATAACAGTGATGGGCAGTCTTGGCCCTCCAGCTGTTCTTGAACTTCAATTCCCAGAAGTCCTGACCACCTGGTGTGTTGACTTGGGCTTCTGGGAATTGAAGTTCAAGAACAGCTGGAGGGCCAAGACTGCCCATTACTGGTTTATAAATTAGTTTGTGTCATTTTCTTCAACTGACAGTTGCCTGTCTGCACTGCAAAGTAAGTTAGACAAATTCATGGAGGAAAGGCTATCAATGGCTGTTAGTCACAATGACTATGTATTGTCTCCAGGACTGGAGATTTGCTCAAGAACATGAGAAGGAGGAAAACATGCTGTTTGACTCATGTACTGTTTTGGGTTTCAAATAGGCTGGGAAATAAATAGTTAGCCAATGTGGGACACAGAATATAGAAATGTTCTGGCTTTCATAAGTGTTAATTGTCTGTTATTAATGGAGTGCTATGCTTGATTCAGTTACAGTTGGACAGTTTACTATAGAAATTTCCAAATGCACTATTATTTGTGACAGGAATGGAATGGAGTATATTTCCCAAAAATGCTACAGCACCTGTGCTTCCTTATACATTGTGAAGAAGGCTGGGATAACCACAATTGCATTGGTTTGCATATCACTATATAAACCAGGAAGCTGCAGGAATTTTGACTTATTGTGGATGAGCAACTTACTGGTCGTCATGTTGGACAGTCACTCCTGCTTGCAGCAGGAGCTGCTAAGGCAGTGATGGTGAACCTTTTAGAGTCCGAGTGCCCAAAGTGCAACCCAAAAAACACTTATTTTTTTCCGCAAAGTGCCAAAAGAGCAACAGAGGAGGAAGTAAACGCTCCCATTGGGCTGCTGGGCAGAGGGGCAGGGCAAACTCTGTGCTGGAGGGAGGGAGGAAGTGCTCCCATTGGGCTGCTGGGCAGAGGGGCGGGGTGAATTCTGTGCTGGGGGAGGGATGAAGCACTCCCATTGGGCTGCTGGGCAGAGGAGCGGGGAGAACTCTGTGCTGGGGTGACTGACGGGTGCCCACAGAGAGGGCTATAAGTTACATTGAATACTTGAGACAGCTTTTTGAGGGAGGCAAAAGCTCCAGAATTGTAGCTGAGACAGTTCCCACAGACATCTGCATTTTCAGAATATACAAAAATCTCATCCCTAGTAAGTACTGCAGAAATCAAATCCTATAAGGACTGAATGAGCAGTCATTTCAAAATCTATCTGTGGTGTTTTTCATGAAGTATGAGTCTTTCTTAGGTTTAGGAAAAACATGGGATCTGAAATTCTGGGAATTTATCCTACAACAATTCTAATTTTTTTCAAAAATATTCTCTTGTTCTTGATTACTGTAGGATGGTGATAATGGAATTTTATGGAAAGAATGATCTCACGTTGGGTGTGTTTCTAGAAAGATATTGTTTCAGGTGAGCAATGTTGCGTTTAAGAGCCTATTGAAAATATTACCATATATACTTGGCTATAAGTTGTCCCAAATATAAGTCTAGGTACCTAATTTGGATCTCTAAAACTAGGAAAATAGATTGACCCGAGTATAAGTCGGGGTGAAAAATGCAGCAGCTGCTAGTGAGTTTCAATAATTTGAATACATGAAAATACAGTAAAATTAATTATTTTAGACATTTGTGTGGGTATGTTTTTGAGTGTTTATGTTGACCTGAGTACAAGTCGAGTCCCATTTTTGGACCTCATTTTGGGGGCTAAAAAACCTGCCTTATACTCGAGTATACCTGTATATGGTTATCTATTGTTACAGAGAGCTGTATGGTTCCATCCACGTTGTTCTCTCGTATTGTACTACACTTTATTTAGTTCCTTATAATGTAGTATTGAGCATTTTCCTCCAACAGGAATTTTTATTTACCTGTATTGTGTTACACTCTTTATCACATTCATTGTTCTAGAAAGCTTAGATTAATTTGCTGTGGGATTCCAGTAGTCTCTCATTCAGTATATGTGAAGAATCTGTTATTTATTTTTCAGACGTGTTTGAGTTAACAGCATAGAGACACTCTTTTCTTCACAGGTCTATTCAGATAAAGCTATCTGAATAGATAATAGTGCAAAAGTGATAATACAGTGGTACCTCAAACAATGATTTTAATCCGTTCCATGGGGCTCGTTGTTGTACGAAACAATTGCTATACGATGCATGCATCGTACAACGATTTCCCATATAAGATGCATCGTACAACGATTTTTTTGCTAAGTGGTTTTTCCCATTGAAAAATTGTTGTACAATTTTTTCCATAGAGAAAATTGTTATGCAGGACACCATTCCCCCCCCCCCCCCAAAAAAAAAACACAAAAAAAAAACACAACCTAATTGTTGTATGGTTTCGTTGTTATACAGGAGATTGTTGTATGAGGTTCCACTGTACATAGTTTACTTCAACCAAACATCATATGTTATTTGCAATACAAAGATAAATAAATAATTCATTTAACGAAACAGCATGAAATAAAGTAATGGAGGATGGATACTATACAGCAGCCTTTTCCAATCGAATCTGTTTTAGACAACAGTTACCATAATAATGTCTAAAACACATTAGTGGGTCCATATCGGGGAAACTTGCTGTTCAGCTGAAAATCATGATCAAGACATAAAACCTGTTTTCCTCACAGTTGCTTTGTTCTCTGAAGGCCTTCCTACCAGTGCCCGAGCATGTTCTGTGAAACGCCAATGGTGCACCACGTCCGGCGTTTTGTCCATGGTCAAGGCTGCGTACAGATTGTGTTGAAGGAGCTGGACTCTCCAGTGCCTGGTTACCAGCACACAATTCTTACCTACTCTTGGTGTAGAATATGCAAACAGGTAATAAGAGATCCTTGTTCTGTTTTTTTAAAAATACAGTACATGTAGTTACTAATGAAGTTGAAAGCAAATGCAGCAAAAACTGGGTAGAGAAGGTAGAATCCATTTTGAATGCATAGTTCTGTCACCACAACATCTTCCTGTTGAGTTCTTGCCTTTGACTGAGATTTAGCGGGTCCTTCCACGTATGACTGCAGAACCAGACCTCCTATCCCTACCTACTATTGTAATCCTACATAGGGTAAATAATATGTTCAATTCTCACAGAGAAGATTTTTAGGGCCCACAGAAGGTTCTAATGTATGTGTATGTATATTTATTTATTTATTCTTTAAACTTCTATGCTGCCCATTCAGGCAAGCCTGACTCAGGGCAGCTAACATCATAATTAAAAACAATCAGAGTTATATACAAGTATAAAACAGAATAAAACCAGATTAAAAGCTACCCGCATTAAAAGGGAAGCTTTATTTTATAAGCCAACAGGCAGGGGCCACCTTTTCATCCGGACCCCACACCTGCCATGCCAGCCAGGTGTTTAGACCTTTTCTGAAAGGCAGCAGCTCCGTCTGTACCCGCAGCTCTACTGGCAGATTCTACTGAATGCCCTTCCAATTCTGGTGGAAGCAACAAATCCCGTGGAAACCAGCCAATTAATGTCAGTTAATTATTGTTTAAATGTAATTTATAATGCATTGTTATAAATGTCTTTGCTAAGCTAAAATTCAAAAGATGAAACTCATCAATATTCCCTCAGAGTATATTATATGGAGGTTACCTTTCTGAAATAAAAATAAAGCTACCTTTGTAATAATTTTTTTACACTGAAGACTTTCTGATTACCATACATAAGACACCACATAAACTACTGTTTCTGTTAAGTTGCTCAACAGCCTTCTGTGAGCATGTACCCTCCAGGCGTATGGGACTTCCATTCCCATTACAAGTAGCATCTGTTGTAGGTAGCTGTAATCTTTTGCATTTGGAAGCTGCTAGATGTGGAAGATTGTTTCTGAATAAAATAATCTTTGTCCTTAAAAAGTAGTATAGAATTAGGATAACATTCCCTTTAGAATTTAGTACTAAGCATTCATACATGTTTTTTCATTCCGATACTATCCAATACATCTCGGTTGGTAAAACAGCTTAACAGGCTGCCCAGAAAGTTTGTTTATATATAAAGTTGAGATTTGAGGCAGTTTATGCTTTTCACCATTTTATTGTGTCATATTTGCAGAGAACAGAGAAATTACTGGACTGAGAGAGAGTAAACTGATACAGGGGAATGTGCTGCATTTAATGATATCAAAGCAGTTCTAAACATGGAAGAGGGCATGCCATAATTTAAACGATTTGGGGTTTTGGAATAGTTACATTTATGTAAAGCTGGGTTCTTCTGAGCCAAACAATATCAGTTGATTCCTCTTACTTAGCAATGTGCTAATGTTTAATGACACTACTAGTATGAGTTTAGGTTAGAACATACCTGTTAAGCGCGGCTCCGGATAATACGGGACCTGCGCAGAACGGTTCTGTGCAGGTCACTTCTACACATGCGTAGAAGCCTTCTACGCATGCGTAGAATGGACCTGCGCAGAACGGTTCTGCCCAGGTCACTTCTACACATGCGTAGAAGCTTTCTACGCATCACCTTCTGCACAGACCCCTTCTACACATGTGTAGAAAGGACCTGCTCAGAAGGGATGCGCAGTAACTACTTTCCCCCCGCAGCCAAATCACAGGGTAACGACGGCTCCGGGCAGGAAATGAAGAAAAGCGGCGCAAAAATATGGGGTAATCCCGGCCATTACAGGGTACTTGACAGGTATGGTTAGACATACACGTTTGGGATTCTTAGTCACACCCAGTGAGAAAATGTATCTAGCTTGAGTGTTTTGAGTGCTTATCCATTTATGCATTCAGATGAACTTGTTTGAACTTTTCCAGGTAACTCCAGTTGTTCCACTTTCCAATGATTCATGGTCTATGTCCTTTGCCAAATATCTTGAACTTCGTTTTTACGGGCACCATTATACCCGAAGGGCAAATGCTGAGCCATGTGGCCACTCCATACATCATGACTACCACCAGTATTTTTCTTACAATCAGATGGTGGCTTCTTTCAGGTATGAATCCAGGTGTCTTTCTTCCTAAGATTTCAAACATCTCATTGCAAAAGTAAGAGAGGTGCGGCCTATTTAATTTGGTATATTGCATTTTGAATTTTTTTTAAATTACTTATTTGAAGAGAGCCTTATTAGGTCAATAACATACAGATGTTAGTCCAAGTAGAGCCAATCCACTGAGGCTATGACTACATGGTCAAATACTGCAGGATTTGTTGGAGATGTAAAATGGGTAAATTCACTTTTTAAAAACTTATCCCATGACACAGAGGCCAATTTGAATCAGTCCAGCCTTTTTTGATCCCAATGCAGAGGGCTTTTCTCCTCTGCTGGGAGTGTCTACTTTTTTCAAGCTGGAACAATTCAAATGGATTTCCCTCCATATGACTAGTTGTTGCATTCTCCAAAAAGACAATGGGATGTGACTGGGGGTGGTTTTCTTGTGATGTACTAAACTGGGCATGATGTTTTAGACAACAGGAACAGCACCACAATCTTTCTACCAAGTCCCATCTGAAAGCTTTTTTAAAAATATATTAAGCTGCTGAGCTCTGAAGGAATGTGGACTTCTTGACTTCTGTGGGCATGCTAAAGAAGAACCAGGGCCGAACCCACTACATAGTAATTTAGGGTACAAGAGAAGAAAGTTTCAGGGTCCCATCTCCTGCTTCCCATGACATTAGTAGGTATCAGGGCGTGTGTCAATACTTGGATTATTGGCCTAAGAAAGGTATTAAATAATTCAGGATGTATTATTTAATTATGATGAATTCATAACTATAAATACCATTTCCGTAGATAAGGAAGCCTACTTCAATAGAAAAAGAGTGTAGTATCTTACAATGTAAGGAAATTTGAAGTCTTCATATTAATTATGAACATTATTTATCATATCTAAAATTGAGAGGAAAAATTATCAAATGTTTACATAAATATTCAAATAAATATTTAAATAAATATTTTAAAAATAAATATTTAAATAAATATTTTAAAAATAAATATTTAAATAAATATTTTAAAAATAAATATTTAAATAAATATTTTAAAATAAATATTTTAATAAATGTTTAAATAAATAAACAAATATTTTTAGAACAATTAAGGAATTATAGATCGTGTTTAGGTAGCATATCAGAGTGACATCTTTCTTTGTTTTCCTTTTGGCAAATGTAGTTCAAATTTATCAAAAGCAATTTAATTAGCAAACATATTTGTGGTTGGGATCATTGTAGGGTGGTTAAACCTTGCTTGTTCTCAGGTGACATGGGATGATGGCTAAGCACCATTATTTCGTTTTTAAGATTTATGTCTGCTTTCCCTCACGAGGTTGCTGAAATCAGTGATGGGACATAATCCTTTCCCTTCAATTGCAGGGCTGCTACTTGTCTTGATTTGTAGCCCTCAGCTAAGGAATCACTACAACATTCAAACAGTCCTGTGCAGACTTCTGGGGCAACTCTCCCTGTTGGACTCTGTCAAACTGATGCCCTAAATGTCAGATGTATAAAAAGTCAGATGGGCATATGGTCCTACACATCTCCCAAAATAATAATTATTAAAACTCAAGAGAAAACTCAGAGCAGACAGAATTGGATTGGAAGAAAACAAAGTGGAACCTAATTAGAAAGTGTTTATAATCTAAGAAGCATAGAGATGGTAGTGAATCTCAAAGAGGACTTGTGCCCCATAGCCTTGTTAATAAGGTGAGATGTCTGCCCTTGGTGGCATGGCAGGGAATGTATGTTTCAAATATGCGTTCGTTTCCTTTTCCCAGCTATTCTCCTACACGGTTGCTGGAAGTGTGTGTCCCACATCCCAAGATCTACATAAAACGTCAGGTGCCACAAAAAGTGGCCCTAATTCAAGATCTGAAAGACTTCTCTCAAAAGTAAGTACCTGTCTCTCTCTCCTCTTCCATTCTGAATCCGGGGTAGTCCACCTGAAATGCCATTGTGGTTATTTCAGTCTTTGGGTACAGAATCACCATAATAAATTATGTTATATACAGTAAAACCCCAGGTTACAACCACTTCGGTTTAAGTTTGCTGCGGTTTATGTCGACAAATCCTATGGAAATGCCGTCCCAGTTTACAAATTTTTAATTTATAAATAAATTAATTACGCAGCATATAAAATAAATTAAGCAGCATCAGCAACAATAAAATAATAAGTTCTCCCTCCTATAAACATAAGTTTCTCATTTCTTTCCCCTGTTTTCGCTTTCTCCTTGATGTTTTCAGAGCCCTTTATTTTCAATCATGTCTCTCCAGTGACAAATCCTTCAGAACAGTGGGTGGTGTAAAGCTGACACATTTATGTCACTATTTTATGTGTGCAAAATGCGTGAAGACTGTGATTCTGATTTCCAAATGCAATTTCTAATAATATCAGTGTTCATTTAAAGAGAAAAAAAGAAAAGAAAAAATCAAGCTCAGCAAGAACCTTGCTGCTTGGACTGCAATTATGATAATTGGAAAGTGTTACAGACAGACCAATAAGAGTTGGAAATTATTTCATAGAACAGGATATGTAAAATTATTAAAACCAGGCACTGAAATAGGTTATGCTTTGATCCACTGGATCAGGCCAAACCGTTTACCTAATTCAGGATTATACCCCCAATCATACTCATTAGATTCCCTCTAAAACACCAGTCAGAAAACCAATAACAAATTATGGGGCTGCTATTTTACCAGTGGAGCTATGGAAAAAACATATTTTCAGATGAATGTCAGCATCAAGACATATTTTAGACATTGCAATATTTTACGGCAAATTAATCACTATGCTAGATATATAGTGGAACCCAGCATAATGAAGGGATCTTATAGCAAAAAACTCGCACAACGAAGGAAAACCGAAAACAAAATGGTGCCTCACATAGCAAAAAATTTCGTTATGCGAAAATTGCGTTTTCTGTTTTCGCTATGCAATTTTTTGCCCACAGGAATTTTTGCTATTCGGAAAAAAAATGAATTATGTGAGTTCATTATGCTCTACATGGGGCTGCCCTTGTCGACCATTCGGAGGCTTCAGCTGGTCCAGAACGTGGCTGCCTGGGTGGTGATGGGATGGGGGGTGGGGGGTGTTATGCTCATGCCTCACCGCTTCTTTGGGAGCTGCACTGGTTGCCAGTGTGCCTCTGGGTGCAATTCAAGGTGCTGTTTTTGACCTTTAAAGCCCTTTATGGCAGTGGACCGGGTTACTTACGGGACCGCATCTCCCCAAGGCATTCTACCCATCCTACGAGGGCAGACCGAAGAGGCTTTGTGGTGGTCTCCTCAACAAGAGTAGCACATCTGGCTGGGACCAGGGGAAGAGCCTTCTCTGTGTCTGCCCCAGCCCTGTGGAACCTCTTACCTTCGGAACTGCATCTCCAGATGGAGCTGCTCCCTTTTCGGAAGGCTCTCAAGACCTGGCTGTGCCAGCGGGTCTGGACCCATCCTGTGGTATGGCCCAGGTCCACTGTCTAGTCTAGTTCTCCAATATTACAGAGCATTGCTGGAGCTGTCAGATGTTTTTATGTGTTTATGTAGCTTTTTAATGCATTTTCGTATGGTTTTAGCTGTTAGCTTTTATACTGTTTTTTTATTTTGTTTTAATGGGTTGGGGAGGGTTTGGGCTGGGTTTTTAGATGTTTTTATGATTATACTAGCATAGGTTGCCCGGTGTTGCCGGGCTGTTATAAACTGTGATCAGTTTTTTTTGGGTTTTTTTTTGGTGGATTAAATAAAGAACAAAGGATGATATAATTTTTTCAAATGGTTTTATTTAACCAAATAATGTTTTAGTTTGTGGGTTTTTTTAATAGTTGTACCATCTTAACCTATAAATCCAAGGGTTAACCGTTGGAACTGGCTATAGGTTGCTATGCCTCGCCCTACTTGCCTGCACTCACCCTTCGTGCACACGGTACGCAGGTCAACGAAGGATTGAGAAAACCGGCAGTGGGGCAACAGCCCCACAAACGCGAAGAAAGGGAAACAACTTCACTTCCCAACATTCCTTGCACCGCGCCGCGCCAGAGCCAATCAGGCTGAGAGGCTCTCGCACGGCGCAGCGTTCGGAAACGCGCCGCAGCCAATCAAAAGAAAAGCATTTTAAAAAAACGCAGCACAAACACAAAGCACTAACCCATAACTACAAGCCCCAGCGTCCTGCGCGCCATGAGCGCGCAGAACGCTGAGGAAACCAGCGCCCGAAAAATTAAAAAGAAAAACAACTCACCGCCTCACAGCCAAGCAAACACCAGCCGGCTTTCTTTCCCTCACCAACGGGGCCTGAAAGTCCCGACTGGAGTTTCCCCTTTAATATCAGTAGGTGGGGGGGGGGGGTTTGCGATCCCCCTCTCCGCTGGCTACCCTAGGGTTGGGAGGTTTGTGGGAACAAAAGGGGTATGTTGCCCCAACCCTTCTGGACCCAGGAGACCAGGGAGAAGGGATCGATCCCCCCGTCCTTAAAACAACTCCTTCTTTTCTTCTCTTTAAAAACGGAGTTGTTTTAAGGAGGGGGGGAATCGATCCACTCTCCCTGGTCTCCTGGGTCCAGAAGGGTTGGGGCAACATACCTCTTTTGTCCCCACAAACCTCCCAACCCCAGGGGAGCCAGCGGAGAGGGGGGTCGCAACCCCCCACCCACTGATATTAAAGGGAAAACCACGATCTACTTTCACGACTCCACACAAACAAAGCACCATAACACAATAAAGCCCCCCTCCCTACCACCTAGCCCACCCTTCCTAACCCCCAACGACCACGACCCCCTCCCCACCACCTAGCCTACCCTTCCTAACCCCCAATGACCATGCCCCCCTCCCCACCACCTAGCCCACCCTTCCTAACCCCCAACGACCATGCCCCCTCCCCACCACCTAACCCACCCTTCCTAACCCCCAACGACCATGCCCCTCTCCCCACCACCTAGCCCACCCTTCCTAACCCCCAACGACCATGCCCCCCTCCCCACCACCTAGCCCACCCTTCCTAACCCCCAACAACCACGACCCCCTCCCCACCACCTAGCCCACCCTTCCTAACCCCCAATGACCATGCCCCCCTCCCCACCACCTAACCCACCCTTCCTAACCCCCAATGACCATGCCCCTCTCCCCACCACCTAGCCCACCCTTCCTAACCCCCAATGACCACGTCCCTTCTCCACCACCAAATAAATAATTTTTTTAAAATTACTAAAAACAGTCAAACACATCCAAAAATACACAAAAACAAAAACACCAAAAACAATATGAAGTAAACAAAGACACAATCAAAAACAAACAGACAAAAAATACAAATTCCAACACACACACCCCTGCCCACACACACACACACACACACACACACACACACACACACAAAAGAAAGAAAACGAGCAAACTTACCAAAAGATGTCCTACCTCCACCAGGACTGGAAAAGAAATGAATAAAGAAAGAGACTACTTACCAGAAGAATCTCCACCCAGAGGCCAGGAGAGAAAAAACAAATACAGTCAAATACAGTCAAAATACAATAACCCCTACCAGCACCACCTACTCGCCACAATAGTAAAAACAATTCAAAAACACACAACAGCTCCAAATAAAAACAAACCAAAAACATAACACAAATTCACAATTTCACACAAAAGGTCACACCAATAAAAACAAGTCAAAAAAATTACACTAAAACACACTTTAACACAAATCACAAACATATGTCAATAAAATACAATAGAAACTTTTTAAAATCCTGTGCTGAGTTTTAACTCAAATTTAAACTCAAAACATCTAAACACATTTTAAAAACATTGAATGTAAAAAAAACATTTACTTTTACATTATTAAAATTATTAACTACGGTACAACTAATTAAAAAAATTCAAAAAACTAAAATATTATTCGCTTACATAAAACAATTTCAAAAAATTATATCATACTTTGTTCTTTTATTAATCCTCAAAAAAACCCAAAAAAGCAGATCACAGTTAATAACAGCCAAGCCAAAAAAAGTGCATAAATAAACATTTAAAAAATTAAAATTACAGACTAAGCAATTTTTAAAAAACATTAACACAATTTAACCTTCCAACACAATTTGAAACAGCCCGGCAACGCCGGGCAACCTCTGCTAGTAGGTAATAATTTTTAAAATGTGAAAGTACATGTTTGAATTTTGCTTTACATGCAGCAATAGGGGAAAGAAGGGAGGAGGCAGTCAGCCCGTTCTTCTCTAGGGAAGGTTCGTTAGGTAGGTCGGGGAAGAAGGAGGAGGAGGCAGAGAAGAGCTTTGTATTCTGAAATTCAAAGGCATCAGCCAGTCATCCGCCAGGGAGGGTGCTTCTCCTGACGAAGTGCTGCCTCTTTTGGGGGGGTTTCCCACCCCGGCTCAACTTTACTTGAGGCTGGTGGTGGTCTCGCCGTGTATTCGGCGGGGTAGCGTGGAGGAGAGGGAGTCCCTCTTCTCCCTGTTGCTCCGGGAAAGAAGGACGGCGGGTGTCTCGCGATGGCATTTTGTTGCTTTTTATTTTGCATGGCTGTGAGGCACTGAGTCTGCCTGCTGGGGACTTGCGCACCCGTTGCTTTTTGTAAGTTTATTTTTCGTGGCCGGCTTTTTCAGCGTTCTGCGCGCTCATGGAGCGCAGGACGCTGGAACATGAAGTTTTGCGTTTGTGGTTTGCGTTCGTGCGGTGTTTTTCCCCCCTGTGGCTCAATTTAAATTGGCCGCGACGCGTTTCCCAACATTCTTTTTGCTCGCGCCTCTCAGCCTGATTGGCTGTGGTGCAGCGCGGCGCAAAGAACGTTGGGAATTGAAGTTGTTTCCCTTTGTTCACGTTCGTGGGGCTCTTGCCCCACTGGCATGTTTCTCAAACATTTGTTGACCTCTGGACCGGGTTCGGGCAAGTGCAGGAGGCTCAGTATGGGGTAGTGTGGCCGGGTGCGGGAGCCTTTGTCACATTCCAACGGTTAACGCTTGGATTTATAGTTATAGATGTACTATCCTATGTGTATGTTGTTAGCTGTTCTGGGTGGCGCACACAACAGAAGAGCGGTATACAAACAACAACAACAACAACATTTTCCCCAGTTAACAATGATCCATTCAGGACCATTTTTAAATTTTCAATGCATCCCTATGGATGTTTCGGTTTACAAATTTTTCAGGTTACAACGGAGGCTATTGGAACGTACCTCTGTCGTAACCCGGGGTTTTACTGTACAACAAATTGTAAATAAGACAGTATACTCTGTACTTTGCCTAGCCTAGAAACTGTGGTGTACTCCTGTGTTTCTTTCTAAAAGTTACACAGAAATCCTTGATAGCTCTGTAGAATTCCTTTTCTGGTTAATAAGTAATGCCTGTGGAGAGGCAGAGGGATTGTGCCCATCCCACCAATTCCATACTAGAACCTACTAACTGGTTAAATAAAATCAGTTGGCAGCTATGCCTGGACAGACAATACACCAACAGCAGAAAAGAGCAGAGTGCAGTCTGCAGGCCTCTTATTTCCCCTCCCTAAACCTAAGCGTGGCCATCTAACACCATTCACATCTGAAGTTTAGGAGGGAGAAACCCAACCAATTTTATTCAATGTTTCTTCATGCTTTTTGTGGGATATGAGGGGCAATATTGAAAAAACCATTGCATGTATCTGAAACAGGTCAGGAGCAGCCCTGTAAGCCTCATGATGGGAGGAGTAATGTGGTTTCACCCCCCCCCCCCCAACTCTGAGACCTCTCATTCCCCCAGGGAGGAAACCAGGCTGAAGACAGCTAGCTTCTCTTCAGTGTGATTTGTTTATTAGCAAGTGAAAAGCCATACAGAGCAATCAGTGGCAAAGTAGCGTGAAAACAAGAAAACTCTCTAGAAGCCCAACAGGACTTCCCCTAACCTTACTCCCCCCTCGCCCCCACCAACTTGGTGGGGAACAAGAATTTCCCCCATCAAACAGCAAAGAAAAGAAAACCAAACCAGCCAGAAAAAGCTTCCATGCAAAAACAGTACATGGAATATATATTGCATTTCTCCACTCCAGGCCCATTCTCCCTCCTTTCCAACCCCTCTTCAGATGTAGTCCAATCACCCTCTTTTCTGGGGTCAATTAAAGATCTCAATCATGCAGCGTCGTCCCCGCCCCACTTTCTCACTCCTTGGCCAGCCCTCCCCCTCCCTGGAATTCACCAGCAGATAACAGTGTGGCCAGCGACATCTCCAACTCTACTCCCCCTCTCCCTTGCCACCTGGATGTTATGAGAACTCAAGGAGGAAAAGGGACTCAGAGCAAGGGGGGCGACCTGCTCCTGCTCTTACAAGCCCCAAACTTATTGAATATTTCTGGAATAATGTACGGTGGAGTCCCGCATAGCGAAAACAACCCATTGCACAAGGTTGTTCGCTATGCGATTTTTTTCATCATACGAGTCTTTTTCACATAGCGAAAATCCCTATGGGGAAACTCGGATAACGAATTTTTTCCCCGAATAGCAAAAGTTCCTGTGGGGAAAAATTGCATAGCAAAAATAGAAAACGCCATTTTCGCATAACGAAAGTTTTTGGTATGTGAGGCACCATTTTGTTTTCGGTTTTCCTTCATTTTGCGAGGTTTTTTGCTATAAGATCCCTTCATTATGCTGGGTTCCACTGTATATCTAGCATAGGGATTAATTTACCGTAAGATATTGCAATGTCTAAAATATGTCTTGATGCTGACATGCATCTGAAAAAATCTTTTTCCATAGCTCCATTGGTAAAATAGCAGTCCCATAATTTGTTATTGGTTTTCTGACTGGTGTTTTAGAGAGCAATAGAATATTTTGCCCGGCCCTGCCAGGCAGTTTTTTTTTTGTGTGTTTTGGTGGTAGGGTTTTTTTTTTTGGGTACACACCACACTCAGCACAAACACACACAGCACAACCACACGCACAATACACACATACACAACCACACACACAACTCAACCACACACACAACACAATCACACAACTCAACCAAACACACATACACACACAACCACACATACACTCAATACACACCCACACAACACTACCACACCCATAACACACCCACACATACACCCACACACGCGCAATCTGTGTGGAGAGAGGAGGCTTCAGCAAGATGGAAGACAGGCCGGTGAGCTTGGTGAGCTGCGCAACTCAGAAGGCCGCATTGGGGAGGCCAGGCAACAGAAGGCCCAGCCAGCATCAGGTAAGTGGGGTGGGGGACAGGGACTGGGGGGGAGGGCAAGAGGGGGCGGCGGCAGCGGCGGCGTGGTTCTTGGGCCTGTTCCCCCATTCATTTCCTCTTCCCCACCCCACTTACCTGATGCTGGCAGAGCCTTCCATTGCCTGGCCTTCTTGGCGTGGCCTTCTGAGTTGTACAGCTCACCAGCGTGCCCTCCATCCCTGCCGGTGTTGAGGCTCTCCATGCTGCCTCACCAAAGCCGCGGGGGGGGGGAGAGGAGAGGGGCTCTTCCTCTCCCCCCGAAGCTAGGGGGAGGCTCTCCATGCTGCCTCGCCAAAGCCACGTGGGGGGCTCTTCCTCTCCCCCCAAGCTATGGGAAGGCTCTTCATGCTGCGTTGGTGAAGCCACGTGGGGGGAGAGGAGGGGCTCTTCCTCTCCCCCCAAGCTACGGGGAGGCCGGCGCTGGGCTCCGGGGCTGAGTGGAGAGTATGTGCTTTCACTACTGCCTCGCCGAAGCTGCGCGGGGGGAGAGGGTGGGGATGGCTTCCCTTCAGGAGACGAATTGTCTCCCGGAGAGAAGTAGTTGGCGTGTTGGCGTGTTTTTTTACTGCGCGCTGGCTGCCCCGCCTCCTCCGCGTTCGTGCCATTCAGCCTCATTGGCTGAGGGAGGGATGGCACAGCACGGAGGATGCTGGGCCTTGTAGGTTTTTTTTCTGGCCACATTTGTGGGGCGGTTGCCCCACTCGCAGTTGGCGGACCCTTGCAGCAATTCTCGGATGATCTAAAGGCAAGTGTAGGCGGCTCGGTACGGGATAGTAGGGACAGGTGCGGGCGTGCATGCCGGACACCAACTGTTAATGGGCCTCCTTATAGGTAAAGATCTGGTGAGTATGATTGGGGGTATAATCCTGAATTAGGTAAACCGTTTGGCCTGATCCAGTGGATCAAAGCATAACCTAGTTCAGTGCATGGTTTTAATAATTTTAAATATCCTGTCCTATGAAATAATTTCCAACTCTTATTAGTCTGTCTGTAATACTTTCCAATTATTATAATTGCAATCCAAGCAGCAAGGTTCTTGCTGTGCTTGATTTTTTCGTTTCTTTTTTTCTCTTTAAATGAACACTGATATTATTATATATTGCATTTGGAAACCAGAATCACAGTCTTCACGCATTTTGCACACATAAAATAGTGACATAAATTGTTAACTTTACACCACCCACTGTTCTGAAGTGATTTGTCACTGGAGAGACATAATCGAAAATAAAGGCCTCTGAAAACATCAAGGAGAAAGCCAAAACGGGAAAGAAATGAGAAACTTATGTTTATAGGAGGGAGAAATTATTATTATTTTAAAAAAATCGTTATGTGGGGTTTTTTTGTAACCGGGGTATGCCCGCTTAATGGGAACCCCAATTAACAAACTTTTTTTCCGTTATGTGGGGCATCTTGCATAGGGAACCGCATAGTGAAAAAAACTGCATAGCAAAGAGCTCTGTGGAACAGAGTTTTTTCATTATGCGGGGTTCTACAGTATCAGTCTTACTTAGATGCATTAAATCAATGGAAGGTTGGTAAGTATACAGCTACATATGTTACACTGATTCAGTAGGTCTGGTTTACCTGGGACTAATGTAACATGTTCTTTGGAGGCAAACAGCGGAAAGATAGCATGTTGAGCAGTAGCAAAGTAAAACCAGTTTATGGCCACCTCGTACCATAAGAATAAAACAATCAAAATAGTTGATGGGTTTTCTTCTATTTGGCAGTTAGATGTAGGATAACATGTAATTGTGAAGGACAAGGGGACATTTCATTTGCTGTTTGGGAAATGAGAGTTTGGACACTAGTATTAATGGGGAAACCTGGAATCTGAAGCAATAAAGAATGAAACTAAATTCTTTGTTTCATGGCATCTTTTTAGGAAATACTGTGACAATATAATTACATTTGGTTTTTGACCTAATGAGACATTTAGTCACTTGACGAATCAATATATTGTCCTGAAACTCTCAGCTTTCTAAATTTTAGTTCCTAATATTATCATCTAATTGCAATTGTTACGTAGCAGTGGCTGAGCAGTTTCTGATTTTATTGGTATCTGGTTGTTATTGTTTTTTGTATTTTTCTTGTTATTAGTTAATTTTTTTAAAAAAAACCTAATAGGCTCCTTGTTTATAATCGTTACTGGTGTTTTTTTTCTGGCCAAAGAAAATTCAGAAATGAAATTTGCAGCTGCTGAATGTCTTCTTGTATACTTTGAGCAAGAAGGGAAGAACTATGTTTGTTTATAAAAGCAAAAACAAGGCATCTTGTAGTACCTTAAGGAATGTAACAAGTTCTGTCTGTCTGTCTGTTGCAATTTTATGCCACCTTTCTCCCAGCAGTGGGACTCAAGATGGCTTACAAAATATTTTTAAAAGTGACAATTAAAAACAGCATAGAAAAAACAATTTGAATTATTATATATTGAAATCATTTTTTAAAAATAAATGAAGAAGTGTAAAAGCATTTGGGGAGTACTGTATGTTAAATGAAAATTGGGATCCTGGGGTAGAGATTAAAATACGAATAGAAAACCAAGATCCACCTTCATAAAAATGCGGCATTTGTTATGCAGTAAAGATATAACTCTCGCTACAAAGATCTGAATAGTGAGATGTTATGTATTCCCAGTGTTGCTATATGGGTTCAAAGCTTGGTTGTTGACTAAAGCATCTGAAAAGAGAATTGAAGCTTTTGAAATGTGGATCTTCAGACGGCTGCTAAGGATATAATGGCTTGACCGTGTGACTAATGAAGAAGTATTGCGCTGAATGGATAAAGAACAAGAACTCTTTAAGACCATTAAGCAAAAAAAGCTCCAATATCTTGGCCATATCATGAGGAACAACGTAAAGTACAGAATATGCCTACTCTTTATGCAAGGAAAGATCCCTGGGAAGAGAGGCCCTGGACGTAGATGGACTTCATGGCTGAAGAACCTGAGCGACTGGTGTGGCATGTCCTCAGAAGAACTGTTCTGATGAGTTAAGAATAGGGAGACTATCGCCATGATGATAGCCAATATTTGGAAAGGACACGGCACCTGAAGAAGGAGGAGAGGAAGAAGAAGAAGAGAGTTTAAAATGCATTAAAAAGGATATGTTGGCAGCAAACATAATATCATTAGATATGTTCAAATTAGATATTAAACACCAAAAGCCTGTTGGAATAAGGTTATTAGTCCTTAAAGTGCTACAAAACCCTTCGTGGTAAATAGTACTTTATCATTCCATTCAAAGTAATGTATTAGAGGAAAGACAAGAATTCATTTTCCATTGTACTTACTACCTGCAAAATTGCTAATTCTTCTCTTCAAAATGAGGCTTATGAGATACCCTAGGTTGGTTTTTTTCTTCTGTTGAGCCATATAATGGCAATCTTAATCAGTTTGTACCTTTTGCTGTGTTCTCTTAAAATGCCACATAGACCTCAAGTGGATTGTTGAACTGGTGAATACATACAGCCTGCAATATCTAATTTTAAGTTCTTTAAAGGACAGGTTATCCTGCTATGGTAATAGAGTAGACCATACTGCCAGCGACTCAATGCCGAGCGTCAGGCGGCAGTTAACTAACTTGGCAAGCCTAAGGACTAACGGCCTTGGGTGCCAAGGTCCACAGGATCCCAATTGAATCCTTCTTGATGAATGTCAGCAGCTTCATCAATACTGGCTTAGGGATGAGGAGGACTTTGTGTGCCAAAAGGGCTCAGGACCAGAAAGTGACTCTCGGAACTGGATCAGTGGTACGGGTGTCATGCTGCAATGCAGAAGGCAGATGAAAGGCCACTGCATTATATTCTCAGGACAGTCTTCATGGCAGAAGAAGAAGAAGAAAGACACTTACAAGGAGCTGGAGGGATCTTGCATGGCACCTAGCTCTTTTCATAGTTTTTTTGGGATCAAAATTTCCCTTTGTTCTTGCAGGGTGTCTCAGGTGTATATTGCTGTTGATGAACGCCTTACTTCTTTGAAAACAGATACATTCAGCAAATCAAGGGAAGAGAAGATGGAGGACCTTTTTGCCCAAAAGGAGGTAATATGTCTTTTTGAGTCAGTAGGATGGGGAGGAACTGTCTTCCTCCATGTAGTGTAGATTTCAAACCCTTGCTCAAAGCAGAAGGCTTCCAGGTATCCCATCACAGCCAGGAGATTTGGAATGTGCTGCTCATGTAGCATTTGTGCAAGAAAAGCTCATGGGACAGACATGTAAACAATTAAAGCAGAAACAATTAACTATTACAATGGTGACTCTAGGTAAATGTAAAGGTCTCCCTTGCTCGAAAGCTAGTTGTATCCAACTCTAGGAAGCATGCTCATCTCAGTTTAAGCCAATGAGCCTGCACTGTCTGTGTCTGCAGATGTTTCTGTGATCATGTGGCAGGCATGACTAGTGGCTGGAGCGCATGGAATGCTGTTACCTTCCCCACCAAAGCGGTACCTATTTATCTACTTACAATTCCTTGCTTTCAAACTGCTAGGTTGGCAGGAGAGTGATTCTTACCATGCGTTTAAAAAGCTGGGCTTTCACTACTCAGCTACTTTTGTGAGAGCTCAGCCAAAAGTAAGTGAATACTGGGGGCAGTGAACGTTAGGCATCTGATCCAGGTTTGGTAGCCACAAGGAGAGCAGGACTAGACTTTTGATCAAGAAGAACCATTGCAACGTTGTCTGTCTTCTTTGGTAGATGGAAGAAGTCGAGTTTCGAAACTGGATAGATAAAATCCAAGCAAGAGTGCTTTCTTCTTCACTTGACACGCCACAGCAGCTGCACTCAGTTGCTGAATCTCTGATAGCCAAAAAGCAAAGTCTGTGTGAGATGCTACAAGCTTGGAATAACAGGTGAGCAGGCAATGGTCTTAGCTTTCTGTGGTTGTGTTTACCCTGTGATTTCTGTGTCTCATTGCAACAGAGCCCTACAGCCTTTACCTCACTTTGTCACTTTTGTTCAGAACAGCGAAGACGGCAAAGCCTTTTGTCATCTTAAAGACAAGAAAGCTTTTTTGGACACATGATATCATGGCTCTTGTGCATGCATCTGATGAAGCATAGTCCATGCAAGCTGATGCCAAATTATTTTTTCAAGCCTTTAAGGAGCCACGAGACATTTTGCTGCTGTTCTTTTCTTTGCATACAAATGAATGAGGAACCAAAATATCATAAAACATAAAAAGGGACAAGCTAAAATATTTCAGTCATATAATTGGAAACATAAAGTATAGATCCCTCGTGGCAAACCTATGGCACCCGTAGCAGAAGTGGCATGCAGAGGCCTTTCTTCTGCCACATGGGACCTCGAGGGGAAGCCCCGCCCCACTCTCCCACCACTCCTTCTCCAAAGGGGAGCCAAGAGGGGAGGCTGAAATCTCAGCTGGTGTGTGTGTGGTTGGGCAAGGTAAGGTGGGGAGACCGGGGGGAGGGGGGGCAGGCACACATGTGGTGTCGCCCACATGCCTCAAGCGGCGCACGGGCGCATCCACCCACATGACTTTACCGGAGGTATCACATGGGTGTGTGGGCACTCGTGGTGCCAGCCCACATGCTGCCTCCTCTTCTTCCTTGGGCATTCGGTCTCTAAAAGGTTCACCATCACTGGTATAGATGGTTACAGATGATCACGCTAAAGCCAGTAGGAAATTATGTGAAGGAAGAAGCAGAGTCTTAATTTTGGAACTGGGTTTTATGTGAAACAGCATCATTATTTAGAGGTGTTGTACCCAAAGTCAGGGTAATCATGATCTAGCCTCCAGCACGGGAGGAATAAGATGATGCCAACTTCTTCTCTCTCCTTTCCAGCCCTAATTAGTCACTTATGGGATAATTCTATATTCTGGGGATTTGGGGAATAAATTTCTGAGTAGATGTTGATAGTAGCATGTATGTAGGTATCAATTATGAAATACAAAATTTTGGGACTTTATAGGACATACTGGCCAGAATCCTATTGGTACTTGTGTATTTGCCACAGCTAAGGTAAAGGTAAAGGTTTCCCTTGCTCGAAAGCCAGTCATATCTGACTCTAGGTTTCAGTGCTCATCTCTTGTTTCAAATCCAAAGAGCCAGCTCTGTCTTCTTCTGCAGACGTTTCCGTGGTCGTGTGGCAGGCATGACTAGACACCGGAGTGCACAGAACGCTGTTACCTTCCCACCAAAGTGGTCCCTATTTATCTACTTGCAATTTCTTGCTTTCGAACTGCTAGGTTGGCAGGAGCTGGGACAAAGACGGGGAGCTCATTCCGTCCTGCAGCTAATTGTGGCTAATTGATGAGGCTGTAGTAATTAGGCACATGACAAGACCCATAGTCAAGACACTCCCTGACATATGGTCAATTTGCCATGGCAAATTTTGCAAACCTTAGGTGAAAATCATTTATTTTTTGATCATTTTTAAATTAAAGACAACAAAGAAGTGACAGGTCCACAGTGCATTGACAGGTTGTGAACAGGAAACATGTGGAGTGCAGCTTTATTGTAGGATTAATTTTTACGTTTGCTTCAAATAATATGAGGTAATCATATTAATTAGTTAGACAAGTTGAGTTCGGATCTGGAGTGCCTCCACATAGAGGTGGGGGACAGAGATAGAGTAGGGGCAGTGTTAGTATACCGTTCTTCCTGCAACCTAACTCTGTCCCTCCCGGTGCTTTCAGGCTTTGTCTCCTCTGTGGTGTTGAGGTCCTCAAGGCTGGTGGTCCTGGGTGACTTTAACATCCATGCCATCCTGATGGCTTTCAAGATGCTTTGTGAGGATCTTTGGCCAAGCAGGGTGTCCTTTGTGTCCCATGTCTATCTATGTGTAAGGTCTCTGATCTGGCTTGGAGAGTTCTCTGATGGTGGGCAAATAGGTCCTCCCAAAGCTCTACCCCTCAAAAGGGAAATGAGGTACAAAAAACAACAACGGAGGAGTGGCTTAAGAAGTGCAACTCAGTTGCTTTGCTTCTTCCTCATCTTTCCCAGGTGGAGAAGCCAATACCCTTGAAGTTGGGTACATTCGGTAGGGGCTTTAACCTTGGGAGCTCTCAAGAATTGTCTAACACAGTGTTTCCCAATCTTTGATTTTTGGACTAAAATTCCAGAAGTCTAAGTCAATTCCACAAAGCACTGATCAGCCAATGTACTGACTTAGGCATCTGGGAATTGAAGTTTACCAGTCTTCCATGGAACATAGTTTGGGAAACACTGGTCTAACCACACTTGTTCCCACTTTCCCATGCACAAAGGAAATTTTGAGAGAAGCAAAAACAGGCCCCCAACTCAAGTGCAGCATCAAGAAGTCCCAGCTAACGTTTTGTACGGGGGCCTGAAGGCATCCGGGTGTAGAGCCCCAGCCCTGATGGCATTTGCACTTGAAAGAGGTTTGGGGCTGTGCCACCCAACTCTCCACCCTGAAAAAAACTTTACTTTTTGAGTACTGGGAAATGAAAATTACTGACGGCTTTGTTAAGATATCTGAGAAGTGTTACACAAATCCTGTTTGTAGGTTGCAGGATCTCTTCCAACAAGAGAAAGGGAGGAAACGTCCCTCTGTCCCCCCTAGTCCTGGGCGATTGAGACAAGGCGAAGAGAGCAAGGTAATGGGATCTACCATTTAAGATGATTAATTTGAAGCTGCGGTTCTGATGATTTTATTTATTTATTTATTTATTTATTTATTCGATTAGTATGCCGCCCACTCAGCTTACGCTGACAAAAATCACAACATATCAAACATTACAGTACAATAAAATATAACAATACAATAAAATGTAACAATGCAATAAAAACAATGCAATAAAAAATAACAATACAGTAATACCTCATGCAAAGTCCGCTTCGTACAACATCGAATTCATACAACATCGCCTAATTCCTTGAAAAAAGTTGCCTCATACAAAGTCACTGCGACTTTGTATGAGGCATTGGGGTTTTTCCCAGGTTGCATTGTGCCTGGGCAGTATAAATAGCAGGACACATGTATGCATTGCTCTTGTGGGTTTTGCAAAAAGGGGAAGAGTGTTTAGGAGTGGTTTTGAGTGCGATTTTGTATTATTATTTTTTTAATTTTTTCGTCAGAATTTTTAGAAGCATTCCTGGGATTATTACAGCATTCTTCAGGTTTTTGGACAATCAGGGTTGTTTGACATGATGCTGTAATGTATTTAGCCTTTAGACAATGATTTGTAAAAGTTCTGTCAGTTTCCTGTCTGTTTCCTTGACTTTGCCCTGAAGTCTGTGCTGTTACAGTACAATGTATCCCTATGGAAATGACGTTGTATGAGGCATCGCGGCAAGGATTTGGACGTTGTATGAGGCATCGTGGCTAGGATTTTGCATGCCTCATACAAAGTCCAAATCTGTATAAAGTCAAAACATGTGGAACCAAGTTTGGACATTGTATGAGGTATCACTGTACAATAAAATGTAACAGTGCAATAAAACGTAAAAGACCAACACATACATGAACAACTGTGGCAAAGGGACCATCATCCCCTGAATCAGCCACCAGCCCTCCCCAGCTGTTCCTCCTTCCTCAGGCCGGGTGAGTGAGGGGCCAGGGAATGAGCGAAAAAGCAGTTGCCAACTAAATATTCTTAATTGAAAGGTTGGCCTTTGCGTTGTTTCATGCAGCACCTGAGCAACCTCCCTGTAATGTGTCATTTGTCATGACTGGACCATTTCAAAAGGCAAAGCCTGTTGCCTATACCTGAGCATATTCATGTGTTGCCATCACAAGTTGACAGTGCTGGTGATTGCCCCCCCCCCTCCGGGAACCCTAATTCCCCTTCCCCCCTCCGGAAAGGTACCAACAGGTCTTCTTGGAGCAGTTGTTTTGCCTACCTATTCTGCACTGCAGCACAAACTACATTGGTAATGCTTCCAAATGTTAAAAATGATTTTGCAGTGGGATTTTAGAGTATGCAGTTCTGAACAACGTTTGGAAAAGGTGAACACTGCCTTACCTTTGCAGATCTGTGTGTTTCTTTGGGTTCGCAGCCTTTGCAGCTGAACCATGTGAAGGCGTGCAAAACAATTAACAATGGCATCTCTGCCTATCAGAGTCACGTCAGGTTTTTCTGGAGAAGAGAACAAGAAGAAAGATTCAATTTGATTCCTACTTTCCTAGGTGTTGCCCAGTACAGTAACAAGTTTGTTTTGCCACACTGCCTTGGGAAAATGAGCATCACGGGGCGAATCTTGGCGCTCCAGCTGTTATTGGACTTCAATTACCAGAAGCCCAAGTCAGCACTGCTAATGATCAGGGCTTCTTGGAATTGAAGTTCCAGAACAGCTGGAGTGCCAAGGTTAGCTATCACTGGCCTATAGATATCATCTTTTCCCTCAAAGAAGATTGTGTGGCGTGTGTCAGAAACAAAGAGGTTTAGTTATGCTCCTTCTCCCACTGCTTCTCTGATGCTTTTCAGTGAGGTATTCCTAAGGCAAAATGTGGCAGAGCCAGGAGCTTTAGTAGCACAACTCTTTAAAACAGGCTTCCTCAACCTTGGCCCTCCAGCTGTTCTTGGGCTCCAATTCTCAGAAGCCCAAGCCCGTACACCTGCTGATCAAGGCTTCTGGGAATTAAAGTCCAAGAACATCTGGAGTGCCAAGGTTGAGAAAGCCTGCTTTTAAAAGCTGCATGTTTTGGATGTAGAATTGTATCCCACCATGCATCTGGTGACTAATTGCTAGTAATTAGGTTGCCCTTGCTCAAAAGTCAGTCATAGGGTCCAGTGCTAATCTCCGTAGTGCTGTCTGCATTTGCAGATTTTTTTGTAGTCATGTGGCAGGCATGACTAGATGCCAGAGTGCATAGAACACTGTTACCATTCCCACTGAAGTGGTACCTATTTATTTACTTGCGATTTCTTGCTTTCGAACTGCTAGGTTGGCAGGAGCTGGAACAGAGACAGGAGCTCACTCCGTCATGAAGAACTCGGGTCTCGAACTATTAATCTGCCAACCTTCCCGTTGTCAAGTTCAGCGTCTTAACCACTAAGCCAGTGCAGTCCCCACTAGTAATTAGGTGCAATTAAAACAAGTTAGCTGGATATTCATTCATTCGGTCGGTCGTTCATTCGTTCATTTATTCCCTGCACATCTGGCTGAGATTCTGGCTGGCCAAATACAGATGAACGAGATATAAAACAATCCAACATATACAAAAAAGAACAAGCTCTAAAATAAAGTTTGATTCCCTTTTAGATGGACTTTCTCTGGACCTTGCATCCAAGCTTATGTCACCAAAAAGCTCTGCTCTTAATATCTGTGTTAAACATTCAAGTTTTAATAAAAAGTTGCAATTTTTATCTAATCTTCTCATAGTACAGTTTAGTTACTGTTGGAAATTGATTTCAACGTGTTTTTATTTGAAACAGGATTGTAAGCGCACAGCCTCAAATTCCATGGCAAGTGTTGCAGTATAATAATTGAACTAACATTCTTAGCTGTACTTCCCTGATTTGGAGTAAAGCTTCCTATTGTGGAAGAAAAAGTGCCTTTTTTTCTCTTTTTTAGTAGCAATGCTATCAATAAGAATTCTATGATAAGTAAGGCAAAAAGGAGAGAATGCAAGTACTGTACAGAACAGCAGCAGAAAACTATCACTGTGTTTTTATTTCACAGATCACTTCAATAGATGCATCTCCTCGCAATGTTTCTCCCGCATTACCAAATGGTGAAAAAGGTACGTTCCTATCTTCTAAGACATGTCAGTATTTAACATTAAAGTGATGCAGCATCAGGATGTCTCTTGGTATGTTTCCAGTTTCTCCATTCTGAAATATTTGCACCGTACGTTCTGTGCTTCCCCCTCCCCTATTTGTCCCTAAGGCCCATATCTCTTTCGGATAGTAGCTTTATGTATGCATAAGCCTGGGATGTCGTCGGCGACTGCAAGCAGGAAAAATGTCACTGGCGTGAATTTGTTCAAGGTGGATCCTATCTTGCCATGAAGTGACCCACACACTATGATCTTGGAGCCATCACTCATGGCACACATGAAGCCTGGGATGTAGTGATTTATTAATTATACTTTTAGGGTTGTTTAGTTTTTCCACAGTACTGTACTTGTTTCTAAAAGATTACCTTGTCTGATATCTCAGTTTCTGAGTGTTCAAAATGGTGATGTTGAAAGAATAATGAATCCCTTTGAGGGGAAATTCTTCAAAAGTTAATGGAAGGGTAACAATTATTCATATTTTTATTGCACTTTTAATATATTCAGCAAACTGATAATCAATTTGCCCAGTATGGAGCAGTGGATAGAACAGGGGTTCCCAATCTACGGCCCACGGACCAGCCCTGGCACCATTTCATGTGGCCTGCAGCCACACCTGAAAGTGTAAGTGGGTGCATTTACAACAGCTGTAAAATGCACCCACACATGCATAAATGTGGTTACGTCAGCCGTAAATGCACCCACGGCTGTTGTAAACACAGTAGCAGGGGCATTTAATTCCGCTTCCAGGGGGCGTGGTCTGGCCCGCTCATCTGTCTGGGGGCGTGGTCAGTCCCACAGTGTAAAAAGGTTGGGAACCCCTGAGATAGAAGGATTGACTAGACCAGTTGTTCCCAATGTGGGGACCATACCCCACAGAGGGATGCATTGCTCAGAAACCTAAGTCAGTATTTTGGCTGATCAGTGCTTTGGGAAGGGGTTGCCCTGGTTCAGTGGTTAAGAAGCTCATCTTGTTAGCTGGAAGGCTGGCAAGTTGGCAGTTCAAGACCCGGGTACTGCATGATGGTTTGAGTGCCTGTCTCTGTCCCAGCTCCTGCCAGCTTAGCAGTCCAAAAGCAAGAAATTGCAAGTAGATCAATAGGGACCACTTCGGTGGGAAAAGTTCTTGGGGACATGAAAGGAGCCTCATTCAGGCGTCCCCCGAGTGTAGTTTCTCCAGCAAAAATCCTTTCAACCCAGAATAATTTCTGATACGAAGTTATTAATATAGTGCTTTGGGGAAATGGCTTAGACTTCTGGGAATTTAAATCCAAAAACCAAAGGTTGGGGAACACTGGACTAGACTCAGGAAGTCTAGGTTTAAAACCCGGGTCAGCTATGTCATACTTTTTCCTTCTGAACTTGAGTGCTGACTCAGGCTGAGTAATGGGCTTGACATCTTCAGCTAAGGCTGGATAAATTGGTGTCAGGGGCCGGATCTGGCCCACAGGCCATAGTTTGGGCACACCTGGCTTAAATATTGAAAAACTTGGGATGAGAGGAGAGGCATTCTTATGCATATAAAATAAAATTGTTTTTAAATACATCTGCATGCATGCTAAAAGGAAAATTGACTGTTATTTCGTTTATCTCTTTTGCTGGAGTGAGCTAATTCCCAAGAGGCAAATAAGGAATGTTCAGGAATATGCTGATTGTATGTTGGCGAACCTCTAGCGTGTGCATTTTTGCTTTACAGAGGATCGTTTCCTAACCACCTTGTCAAGTCAGAGTTCAACAAGCTCCTCTCTTCTCCAGCTTCCGACTCCTCCTGAAGTTGTCTCAGACCAGCTGACCGGAGGGACTTCCTTTGCCAATGCACTTTCTGAACCAGACACAGCTAACAGTTCAGAAGGTATAGCCATCAGTGATCGCTTTCCTTTCGTCTTCTGCTTCCTTGTTGGTGTTTGCAAAAGCACATGGCAAAATGCATCTGTGAAATGAAATCACTTTCACAAAAGATGGGCATTTCTTATTGTGGAGCAGCCTTGCCCAACCTGGCAGCTCTAACTGTTTTGATCTACAAAACCCCTTGCCCTCTGCCAATGTGATTAATAGTGAAAGACTAATGGAGCTGCAGTCCAAAACATCGGGGTGGGGGTGGGGGGTGGGTGGGTGGGTGGGTTTGAGATTGGGAAGTATTGGGGTAATGTATTTTGCTATATACTGTGTAAATCAGGGGTTCCCAACCTGCGGAGCTCATTAATATGGCCCACGGTGGCCACCTAGACACTGCCAGAAGCTACCACCACCACCACCACCTGAAGTTCAAAAACGCTAGTTCCTGTGGTAGCGTGCACAATCGCTCCTTTTTTTGGCTGCTTTGGCAGCCTCTGCTGCTTCACATGGCAGCGGGAGGGTGCTTGGAGTATTTCTCACTTTAATGCGTATTCAGAAGACAAGATGGATTTCACCATAGTGACCTATGTTATATTTGTTAGAAAGCAGAAGTCCTTACTTTAATTATGGCTTTCAAAAGTAATTGATTAGTAAAATTTAATTGCCATAAGAAATCAAATCATAGGCATAAATCAGTCAAACTAGATATAACACAGGGCACATTGACCTAGCTAACACATCTGCTGAATACATTTAATATGCTTTTTTTTTGGTGTATCACAATTTCGGTCTATATTACGTCTTAATTTTTTTTTGCTTTCTTTTGCACTGAACTCACTTGCAGCATTGGCTATTCCACTTGTTTCTAAACCTCTTTAAAAAGCAGCATACTGATCTTGGAATTTAGCTCATTTTCTAGTGTACCAGGGATAATAATTAATCTTAATTAGATCAAGTCCTAGAACCACAGTTTAAACTGTGAACTTTAAAACACAATGCGATTCATAATTGCTTGCAGCTGCTGTTACTACTAATAGTACTCTTAATACTACTAACAGTAACAGAATTATTAGTATTGACATTGCTATTAAAATGAGAATCAGATCCAGAAGGAATCAGTAATTATCAGAATTTTACTGCTCAGGGATTTTGATAAATAAGTACAGCTGGCAAAATTACTTTTTACCATTTTGGTTCCCTGAACACCCCCAGAAAATAACTAAAGTACCACTAAAGACTGGAATTTCAGTTAGATTTATTAAGTAAATTATTACTAAGATGAGAATTTTAGATTCTTAGTCATGTGGACTGGCTAAAAGGTTAGCCTAATAAAGCATGTAATCAATCTTCTTGTAATCAGTGCTTTAATCTGCATAGTTTTGCCTTATTCTTATAGACTAGGGGTGCCCAAACTACAGCCTGCGGGTCATATCAATCCTCCAACACCATTTATCCGTCCCCAATGCCCTAGCTGCTCCCAGAAATTGATGGGGGGTGCGCTTGCCAATGCACATGTGCATCCTGAACCACTTCTGGGAGTGGCGGGGATGCATTTGTGCATGCGCAGAGATGTCCAGAACCACTTCTGGGAGTGGAAGCCACTTCTGGGAATGCAAAACCACCATCAGGAGTGGCACAGATGTTTTTGCGCATGCTCAGAGACTTCCAGAACCATTTCTGGGAGTGGTTTCTGATGCGCAAGTGCAAACATGCCCACTTCCAGCGCTGTTGTCAGGCCTGCTCAGCTGTTCTGGGGGTGTGGTCAGGACTCAATCACAAAAAATTTGGGCACCCCTATTATAGCCATACAGGCTGAAGGATTATGGAGGCTAGATGTCTTCATCATTCATGTTTCATAGGTTTGTGCCTGTGATTTGTCAGAATTGAGTTAACTTTACATTTTTGCACCTTAAATTGTAAAATGCATGGCCTTCCTTTTTCATTTTTCTAGAACATTGGAGTAAAGTGGCAATTGCTATTGCTGTTGAACCATTAGTTACCTAGTTACCAGCAACATGTTTAGAGAGGAATGACTAACTCACACCTATTCTCTTGTTGCTTTATTCATGTGGAGTGACATGTCTGAAGAGGACAATCTTCTGCCTTTGTGTAGGTTGGGGTGCTCAAACTTTTTGGGCTTGACTAACAGCTGAAATTCTACATATTAGAGAGAAGGAATGCTTTTTGTTCCTTTCCTCAAAAATGGCTTTTGCAAACAAACTGCAAGCCTTGAGTTTAAAAATCTTGACTGACTGGGAAGCGGAAGGTCAGCAGTTTGATTCCCAAGTACTGCAGAACGGAAATGAGCTCCCGTCTTCGTCTCAGCTCCTGCCAACCTAGCAGTTTGAAAGCAAGAAATTGCAAGTAGATAAATAGGGACCACTTCGTTGGGAAGGTAACAGCGTTCCGTGCACTCTGGTGTCTAGTCATGCCTGCCACATGACCACGGAAACGTCTGCAGAAGCAGACAGCGCTGGCTCTTCGGCTTAGAAACAGAGATGAGCACTGCACCCTAGAGTCGGATACGACTGGCTTTCAAGCAAGGGAAACATCTACCTTTTACTTTATGTGTGTGTTTAAATTCCAGATGTATTTGATGGACATTTGTTGGGGTCCACAGACAGCCAGGTGAAAGAGAAATCTACCATGAAAGCTATTCTGGCAAATCTACTACCTGGAAATAGCTACAATCCTATCCCATCCCCTTTGTAAGTAAGAGCAACGTTGTTCATCCTTTAAAATATATATAGTTTGGGGACAATACATTGTTTTGAAATCTGGTGTACCTCTACCCTATATGAGCCTCTTGGGGAGATACAACGGGCACTTTGTTTAAGCAACACAAGACCTGCAGAAGAGTTCATAAGAGCTCAGGGCAGTGTCTACATGCTGTATGGCAACTAGGGAGAGAGCCTCTCCTGTTGTAGTTTCGTGTTTGCGCAAATGTCTTCCCCATGCTACTGGTGTCAGATTTTGAACAGTTCCAGCAGAAGGTCAAATCATCTCTGCTTGCCTGGGCATCCTAAGTTGACTGCCCTTGGATCGTGGTGGTGTTTTCCTGCCCTTTATTGATGTTTTGGTGACTGTATTGCTTTTCGCAGCATTTCTTTCTTTCACAGCATTTGAACACGTAATTAATGTTTGTTGTTCACTGTCTTAATGTATTTGATAAAGGACCGTTTATAAATATCCAAGTGAATAAACAAATAGGTCTCACTAGGACGGTTGTCATGGCCTGACCAGCAGCTGCATCTCAAAACCACTTAGGTACCTCCTGTTTGTGCAGAATTCTGTGACTAGAATTTTGTCTAGATCAGGAGTTCTCAACATTTTAAAGCTAGGGGCTGGGTCACGCTCCCTCAGACAGCTTCAGGGGCCGGACAACCACTTTGCCCTTCCTCCACCACATGACACTTCCAAGGTATGGTGGAGGTGGTGAAGAGCCACATGAAATGGCGCTGCAGGGTGAGAATCCCTGGTCTAGATCAAGTGCTAGAACCACCTGGGCCTTTTATTGTGTCAGATGTGCTGGCTGTCAGTTGGTATCCGAGTGAAATTCAGGTTGCTGGTTTATCACCTTTTGGGGACCTGCCTGTATCACCACTGATGTGGATCTCATCTCTTGGTCCTTTGAGGACCTGCTCTTGCCTTCTCTTATTTGAAGTGGGAGGAGACATGAAGCGATAGCACACATGCTTTGCCTGCAGATGGTCTTGGATTCAAGTCCCAGCATTTCAAAAATTGAGATGCTTGCATATTTTTATGTGATTAATGTTTGCATTTATTGCTTTGGAAGATTATTTTTCTTTTACAGAGGGAGGGGGAGAGAATGTTCTTTAGTTTGTCCCTATAGAGCAGTAGTCTAAAATAGAAGTAGGTAGTAGGAAGCCCATAGATCTTAATCTCCCTTTAGATGACCACCTGTCATAGATTACCCATCATCCCACTTGTCAAGACTGGTGTCCTTTATAACATGTTAAAGAAAAAATTGCTGTAAGAGTGTGAATTTTCTGCAGTTTAGTTCTTGCATATCTCCTGCAGGCAGCATACCAACTGGGACTTGAGTCAGGTTTCAATGGCAAGGTGTGAATGAGATAAAGGACCTTGGGTTCTTACTCATGTTCTCTGGCCAGAAGGGTGACTTAAAGCAAAACTGTGTTATCATGAGACTAATGTGTTAATCTGTCTAGGCGTGCCTTATTCTTATAGACAGTGCCCTTGGAAATCTATCATGCAAAATTTCTCACCCTTAACCCAGTGTGTTTGGTCTTCTGTCTTTTTATGTAGTGAGCCTGATAAACATTACTTAATGTATGAACATGAACGTGTCCCCATTGCTGTCTGTGAAAAAGAGCCAAGCTCCATCATAGCTTTTGCTCTCAGGTATGTTGGCTTGCTATATTGGTTTACAACTTTTTAAATATAATATCCATGCTGCTTGCTTTTTTCAGAGACATTTGTACAAAGTTTGGAAGAATTGCTCTGATGTGAAATCATTTGGATTCATCATATTTTAATGACTTGTTCACCTGCCTCATTTCTAATAATGCCTTTCCAAAAAGCATTCATCTTAAATAAAATATGGCTCATTAGACAAAGGCTCAATGAAGGTGTCAACCCAGTGTGCCTCAGCAGTGAAAAAAGCAAACTTAATGCTAGGGATCATTAGGAAGGGTATAGAAAATAAGTCAGCAAGTGTCATTTTGCCTCTTTATAAATCTATGGTGAGGCCCCATCTGGGATACTGTGTACAGTTCTGGTCGCCATACCTCCAGAAGGTTATTATGGAGCTGGAAAAAGTGCAGAGGAGGGCAACCAGAATGATTAGGGGACTGGAACACCTTCCTTACCATCTGAGGCTGCAACGGTTGGGCCTATTCACTCTTGAACGACGGCGTCTAAGAGGTGACCTGATTGAAGTTTATAAAATCATGCACGGTGTGGACAAAGTAGATAAGGAAAAACTGTTTTCCCTACCGCATAACACGAGAACTAGGGGACACTCCATGATACTTTTGGGTACTAGTTTTCAAACAAATAAGAGAAAGTACTTTTTCACCCAGAGGATCACTGGTCTATGGAACTCCCTGCCAGAAGAAGTGGTGACAGCTGTCAGTCTTGACAGCTTTAAGAAAGGATTAGACAAGTTCATGGAGGACAAGGATATCAATGGCTATAATTATGGATACCTAAGGACAACCTCCGGGTTGGAGAGATAGGCAGGATATCTCTCAATGCCATTTCCAGGGAATCCTAAGCAGGTGAAGGCATCTTCTTGGGAATAATACCCTGAAGGAAATGGTGAGCCACTGTGTGAGACAGAATGCTGGACTGGATGGGCTTCTGTGGCCTGTTCCAGCTGTTCTTATGTTCTTATGTTCTTATGATCAGTGTATAGAGGCAAACTGACTTTTCAGACTAACAAAACTCTTTCTTTTAGCACTCAACCAAGTCTGAACAGTTGACCGTTGGTTTTAAACCAAGATATTGACATGGCGTATATAATAGACTTTCTCAAATTATTGTTGTAGGGTTGTGCTGAGAGCAAAAACTATGCCTGCAGCACTGTCTCCATTGCATAGAAAGTATAGGACCGGCATCTTCTGATTTCTTCAGTCTATTCTGTAGTATGCTTAGTATGATCAAAGGAACAGTTTTAACATTCTCCATATGAAAGCAGCCATTTTGCTTGTATGTACTAGCCTGATCAGTGTATCCTGCATAGCTACAGTCGGAGGGCAGGATCCTGTGCTAAGTAAAGTCTTAGTTCATCTTTTTAAAAAGAGCCTCAGTTGAAAAATACTGACAGTTTCCCAAGGAAGCCATATCTCCTGACAATTGTGCATTGGGTGGGTCAGTAATAAATTAGGTCCTGTTTAATTTTCCTGGCAGATATGAGAGAGTCATTTCCCCATGACATGCTCTTATGATCTTTCAGTTTCTAAATGTAGGAGCTACATGGATGTGCTTTGGGTGAAATAATTTTATTTATTTTATTTATTTTATTTATTTTATTTATTTTATTTATTTATTATATTTGTACCCCGCCCATCTAGGAGATTTTCCTACTCTGGGCGGCTAACAACAGAAAACTCACACATGTAAAAACAGTCACTCATTTTTAAAAAATACATATAAATATACCAGGAACAAAAAACCTATTGGTGTGATGTAACTTCATTATTCTGAATTGGAACAGGAATAAGAAAAGTGGATGCAGTCGCATCGAGCCATGCGTTTCTCTTAATATTTATTACCACAGCAGCCAATGTCCATCAATTCTCCTCCGGATTTCAAACATTTATTATTATGTTTTTCTATTCAACTGCCTGAGGCAAAGATTGGGAAATAATGTATGTTTTTAGAAATAAGACAAGTGAAAAAGTGGCAATTTAAAACCTAAGTGGCAAAGATTGCCAAAATAATTTATAAGTACAATCAGTAGCATTTGTGCAATTATTACTATATCCCAGTATCATATTTAATTAGACTTTGGTACCAAAATATTAGTGGATGCTTTCACTTGTTTCCAAATAAGTACAAAAACTACAGTAGTTGGATTATTTTATAACTTTGTGCACTGAGAACCTTTAGGAGAAAATACTGATTGAAGTGCCTATTCCTAGTGCTCAACCAAAATTTAAAACATTGGCCGAAATCCTGTTGCTTTAACTTAATGCTGTGTAAAGCTGATTGGACATAATGAACTGCAGTGCTTGTCTGAAATTAAACATTTTCAATCATCCCACGAGGTTTTTAGGTTCCCCTCGGATCTTTTGCATCATGAGGAATGATAGGGGAGTTTTTAACTTCTAAAAATCGACTTTAGGAAATTAACAATCCTCCCACATCCCTTGCTCCCCTGCAGCTTCTCCACAATGAAAGGGAACTCAAGGGTACCTTTAGATAGTCACGGGAAGTTAGAAGATTTTTAATTTCTGAGGGAAAAATACTTCAGCTTATGGTGTTATCAGCCTTACACAGTGTAAGTTACACTACTGAATTTCAAACAGCAACTTAAACTTAATGCATCTGAAGTTAAATTAGATGTCCTCTTCAAAATGCAACTCTGTGTCTTCTCAATGGATTATTTTGTGTTATTTGTGGATTTATTTATTTTTGCTTTACTTTTTGTTCTGCTCTATGCTTTTGCTTCCCTATCTGAAATGGGAGGGTGCTATACTTGGGCTGTACTACTTTGGAAGGAAATTACCATAATAATATACCCTTCTTTTACCTTTTTATTGACCCCTGGCATGGCATGTAATAGTCTCTTTTGTTGTTCTTCCTGTCATGGCAGTTTTAAAGATTCTAATTTACTACAGAAGAGCATTTCCTCCCATGAATCCTCACCTGCAGTCAGAACATACCTGTCAACCCGCGGCTCCGGAAAAACGGGACCTGCGCACATCGCTTGTGCGCAGGTCGCGTTCCACGCATTCGTGGAAAGGTTTTACCCCTTCCACGCATGCGCGGAAAGCGCTGCGCCGCTTGTGCAGGCCTTACGCAAGCGATGTAGCGCTTCCGCGCATGTGTGGAAGGGGTAAAACCCTTCTGCGCATGCGCGGAAAGCGTTTTCCCCGCTGCCAAATTACGGGGTTTTGGCAGCAGGGGCCGGGTTATGACGTCAATCGACATCAATTTACGGGGTAATCCCGGCCAAATCGGGAAGGTTGACAGGTATGAGTCAGAAGCAGACTGCCCAAATGAAAATTTACCTCCCTGGCGTTTAAACCCAAATTCCCAATAATGTATTTGGCCTTGATCTTCAAACTACGGTGTTTTCAGACACTTCTGTCTAATGTCCATTTGCTTCAACTTTCAGTTGTAAAGAATACAGAAATGCCTTAGATGAATTATCCAAAGTGTCTCTGAAGAGCAATGCTGAAGAAGGGGTTCAAATCAACAGGTGAGAATCTGGTTAACTATTTCTCATTGTAGTTCTGGGGTTCTCAACCCCAGAATCACGTACAGTGGCCATAATGTTTTTCTCCCCATTTCTAGTCTGGCGGAGAGTAGAGCAAAGAACGGCAGTCCAGTCAGGCTACCTGAAGCAAATGTGGGACAGTCAAACCAAATGGCGGAAGCAGAACAACGTAAGAATTTTAGAAGTTTGTGTTTGTGTTTGTTTGGGCCTGTGATGTTATATATTTTTATTTTTAGATGCTCCATATTTTTTAGAAGGAAATTATCTTCATTGGCACAAGTGAATGCCCCCACTACACCTTGTTATTATAATAATACAGTTCTTGGTATGAATGCCTTGACTGTTTGTTCCTTTCCAAATAAAGCAATGGCTGATGTTACTCTTCATTGCCATTCTAAGATGCCTGCTTCTCTGTCCTGTATAGCATGGATCCTAGCTAGATCAAACCATGTTGTCAATCTTGCCTCCAATTCTAAAGATCCCTACTCAGTCTCCCTACTCTTCTGGGTGGGTGTGGGGGGAGAACCATAGGAATGTGCTCGATAGGATCTAGTACATTTTAATAAGGGCTGTAGTGGCCAACTAGTTTGTTAGTAGCATCACCACCACCACCAACACTTCCTACTCTGGAACTAGAATGTATGGGTGGCTTTGTACCAGGGATTCTCAACCTGTGGCGCCATTTCATGTGGCCCCCCACAGACTCCACCACACCAGGAAGTACCATGTGGTGGAGGAAGGGCAAAATGGCTGTCTGGCCCCTAAAGTTGTCTGAGGGAGCATGACCCGGCCCCTGGCTTTTAAAGGTTAAGAACTCCTGTGCTGTGGGTCCAATAGCATAACATATTTGAGCAGCTTAACGTACTACAAATCAGAAAGATTTCAAAATGTGCTGATGAGTGACAATGATGTTTATGTGACTTTTGTTACTATATAGAATAGCCATGTCCAGCCACACACACACCCCCAATATCTAACTAAAGAACAAAATGGCACCCCTTCCCATTCCATGTATATAGAATTCAACTCAGCATCTGCAGTCTGAGTAGTCTACAACAGTCTGTCTAATGGTGGGCCTGGGAATACCTGAGAGTCACTGAGTATCTTCAGTAGATATAGACTGGAGTTGTTTGATGTGAGGAGTGGCTCACGGAATGCATGATGGTTGAGTTGCAATCTTGTCATTCTTTGGCCATAGCAAAGAAACCCTATGGAGTTCTGTCCTTCTTTCGTGGCACGGGAGGGAGGAGCCCTGACCTTTCTACTCAAAAAAAGGAGACCTTGCGTGGCGCAGACAGTGCCTACTACCAAGTTGGGCAGACAGGCAAGGAAGGAGCAGAAAATCAAGGATCAGAGATTCAAGGTACAAAGTTTTGAACAATTACCTCCTCTCCCTTAGAGTTAGTGTGCTACAGTGCCATGATGGTGAACCTTGGCACTCCAGGTGTTCTTGGACTTTTTTTCCCAGAAGCCCAAGTCAGCACTCCTGTTGATCAGGGGTTCTGGGAACTGAAGTTCAAGAACAGCTGGAGTGCCAAGATTCACCATCTCTGGTGTAGTGGATGGATCTTGGGCTGATACTCAGATGTGGGTTTAAATTTCTGCTCTGGCAAGGAATCTCACTGGGAGGTGGCCATGGTAAAATATCTTTAAATATCATATATGCCTTGAAGACTCAATTAGGGCTGCCAGAAGTCATCTGTAAGTAAAAAAAGCTGTAAGCATGACAATCACCTCTACATCTATATCTAATGTTTCTTTTAGGGGAAGAGAACTCTGAACTTTCCTGAACTTCTGAAAATAACATTATCAAGTAATAGGATGGAGGAATATCAAATTAACACTGAAAAGAAATATATGAATATGTCTGGCCTTCTTAACTAAAATAACCTGTAAGACAGGGATACCCAAACTACAACCCATGAGCCGGATCTGGCCCATGGTGCCAATTAATCTGGCATGTGCCGCTTCCAGAAGCAGAAGTAAAACGCACATGCACAGATCACTGCCATAAATGACCTGTGGCTGTCATAAATGCATTTACAACAGCTATAGGTCATTTACGGCAACATTCTGCACACGTGCATGCACATTTTCCTTCCACTTCCGGAAGCGTTTACAACAGGTAAAGGTAAAGGTTTCCCTTGCTCGAAAGCCAGTCGTATCTGACTCTAGGGTTCAGTGCTCATCTCTGTTTCAAAGCTGAAGAGCCAGCGTTGTCTGCTTCTACAGACGTTTCTGTGGTCAAGTGGCAGGCATGACTAGACACGGAATGCTATTACCTTCACACCAAAGTGGTCCCTATTTATCTACTTGCAATTTCTTGCTTTCGAACTGCTAGGTTGGCAGGAGCTGGGACAAAGACGGGAGCTCATTCTGTCCTGCAGTACTCGGGAATCAAACTGCTGACCTTGCACCTCCCAGTCAGCGTCTTAGCCACTTGAGCCACTGCAGCCGCTCGTAATTTATGGCAGTGATTTACTTCCACTTCTGGGTGGGAGGAACCACATGACCGGCACACTTGACCATGTGACCAGCCCACGGCCACAAAAGCACCCCTGCTGTAAGATAGGAACATAAAAAATATATATGTATGTCATCATTGGCTCTTACTCGTATCCGAGTATACATTTCTTTCCCTGGGACAAGCAGATAAAATGCCATTGGCATGAATTTGTTTAAGGTGGATACCATCTTGCCATGAATTGGCCCACACACTATGACCTTGGAGTCATAACCTGCGGCACGCATGAGATGAGACATGCAGGACTTAACACCGGGACTGCAATGGACTGCCGCTGTATGTAAGCCTTGTGCTTATATATCTTTTTAAAGAGCTTTTGTGTTTCTAGTTGATGAAGTATAACAAATTGTAGTGAGGAGGTCGTACAAAGCACATAATGTGTAATTGAACAAGGAACTCAAAAATCTCCAAACCTTTTTAATGACATATCTCCTTTTGAGGAAACAATTTCTGCTCCATGTAGCGATATGACATAGCATCATAATATCTGAAAGTGTTGCCATTTGAAATACCTCTGTGTTGCTGAATCATTGAACTGTCCAATAATACCCTATTCTGAATCTCAGTAGTTCTCCTTGCCAGATGCACTGCTTCAGCTCTTTCACTGCAGAGGCAAGGAAAGTTGTCTCTGACTCATCTGAAAGATCCATTCCAAGCTGTTAGGAATGCAGGTTTCCTCACCTCTTGCACGAACCTAATCTATCAATCCATTTAATTAATGTAGAATTAGAAGATAAAAGCCATCAATATGCTCAGCCTTCATGGTGCAGTGATTAAACTTCTCTATTGCAAGCAAAACTCTGCCAAAACTCTGAGTTTGATCCTGATGGGGAGGATCAGACTCAGCCTCCCATCCTTCCAAGGTTGATAAAATGAGTACCCAGCATGTTGGAGGCAAAATGTCATTTACCTTGTAAACTGCCCAGAGCGTGCACTAAGTGCTGTGGCGCGGTATAGAAGTGTGATTGCTGTTGCTCAGCCTTGATTTGTGCTTGAGTATGTGTACACTGTTAGAATGAGAAATGGTGTGTGAGCTGTTTAGTTAGGTTTACATCTATCCTCGTGGAATGTGTGAGTGGACTGCAGCCCATGAACCTCCTCACCTCGATGTATTTTTATGTAGCATGTTATAGCAATGATCTAATTGTTTCAGTCTTTGATTCAGTATGTATCTGCTTGACGCTTGCTGCATTTAACTTGGAAAATAGACAGGGAAGGTTCTTGGTGGTGGTGGTGGTGGTAAAAATAAATACATAGCAGCCCCTTTCAGAGCAAGAATAACTGAGGCCTTTTTCTCTGGCCAGAACATATTGTGAACTTACCGAACAGAAATCCCAAACAGTAGAATAATATGAAATCATGACACTTGCTCAAACATTTTCCTTGAGCAAGCATTGCTTCTAATTCTCAGGTTACAAAATGCATAAGGAGGTGCAGGATACTTCCCCCTGCACAAGTGAAGTGAATTTATAACTTCTTGTGTTACACTAATTCTGTTGCACAGACTATTTGACTGAAAAGGTCTTGGCCCTTTTGTCTAACGTGGTCCAATTTTCTCTCTGCCATTTCAGATGAAGCAGATGGAGGTGATGCACAAAAGAAGCAGCTGGGAAATCCACACGTCGAACTTCGTAAGTAGGAACCAGTTGCGTTACCTAATATTCTAGGTGTGTGGTGTGATAGGGAGAGAATCTGAGTTAACTGCTTCTGCAGTTTGCTGTTTTCATTGGTGCTACAGATACACAAGGCTGACCCTGGACACACTGCATAGAAATGAGTTTCAAAGCTGTTGGAATGGTTATTTCTAAAAATGTGATTTGGACCAGAGCACAATTCCTGTTTCTTCTTGCAATGCATGCTGTATCACTGCTGTTAACTTTTACAGCCTCCAAGGTTCATGACACTGAAGCATACCATAGTCAGAGTTTAGCTGCCAACTTTGCTCAGGATTTGATATCCTATCCAGGTTGGTATCCAACTAAAAAAGATGTATTTTTCCAGCATGCTTGGTAGGTGACATTATAATATCCCCCAGCCTGCTAGACATCATGCTAGATCAGAACATAGCAATATCTTTGCCTAGTGTTGTAGTTAGGACTCTAAACTGGGAAGTCTTTGATGAAAGCCTTGCTTAGTCCACAAATGTGGGTTCATTAGATGATGATAACAAGCCACTAATTCTCAGAATCAGCTCTCCTTCTCAACTATAACTAAGGGATAATAATACTATTATGTGTGGTGATTTGTGTTTGGTGATGTACATCCCATGTAATTTGGATGCTTTTAAAACATTGCATAAATGCAGGAGTGATTACTGTTCAGAATCCCCGCTGAAAAATCAAAGGTAGTAAAGTTATGAGTGTAGTGGGGGAAGTGAAAATGAAAAATTCTGTATGATAGATGCTCTGTTCATATTTTTGTTTGTTTGTGTGTGTACTGAAGCTTATAAAGGAGAATAGCTTCTTTTGTGCCAGGTCCCTCCATGTTCCCAGGGTGTGCCCATAGGCACATTTCAGTGATTCTGTGAGCTTATGTCACCTATAGCTCTGGTCCTGGCCAGAGCTAATGTCACCTATAGCAACTAACCAGCATGTGTTCAATTACAAAGAGATAGCCACTCTCACAAGGGCTTTGCTGGCTAGGGCTGTGATTTGCATGCAAAAAGTGCCAGGTTCAGTTCCTAATTTCTTCACGTAGTCCTGGGAAAGACCCCTTTCTGAAACATACCTGTCAAGTATCCCGGATTGGCCGGGATTTCCCGTATTTCTCTGCTAGTTCCTCCCCTTTCCCGCCGCCGTCCCGTATTTGAATGGTGGGGAAAGGGGTTACTGCGCACGCGCGCCCATTGTAAATGGGCTCCGTGCATGCGCAGAGGGGTTCTCTGCATGCGAAGATGAGTTGTTGCATGCGCAGAGGGGTTCTGCGCATTTGCAGATGGTTGTTGCGCCGCATGCGCACCCGGTCCAGAGCAGTTCCCGTATTTTCAGGAGCTGCGCTTGACAGGTATGTTCTGAAACCCTGGGGAGCCCTTGGCAGTTTGTGCCAAGTCTGACTCAGTTTTATTTGTCACGCCATGTTAAACTAATTAGCAATACCCGTCTCTGTTCATGTTTCTCTGCAGAATTTTCGGATGCTAATGCAAAATTCTACTGCCGGATTTACTATGCAGGGGAGTTCCATGAAATGCGAGAGGTGATACTTGGAAGCAGGGAAGAGGATTTTATCCGTTCCCTCTCCCACTCCCTGCCTTGGCAGGCCCGAGGAGGCAAATCAGGAGCTGCTTTTTACGTGACCGAAGGTACCCTTCTGACTTTGTGTCCACATGGAACCTGTCTTTTTGTTCCATATGAGCATTTTAAAAAGTGTGAACACATTTTGAACTGGTTCTGTGCTAACCTTCTAATGCCTCAAGTGGTGACCTGGACCTGAACTTCAGTTTGCTCTTGTGGTGCAATTTTAGATGCTGATGCTTTGAAAGGATTTGATAAACAATATATCTATTTATTTTATTTTATTTTATTTATTTTAAGGCCTGGGTGGGCAGGCCTTAAATGTTTTTCCATCCGTGCCGCCGCAACCCCAACCCCTGGGACTCTCGCCCACCCAAGGCCTAGGTGGGCAGAAGAGGAGCTGTAGGGACCCTATGTATATTTTATGAAATGTAAACCGTCTTGAGTCGCCCCAGGGTGAGAAAGGCGGTATATAAATAAAAAAATAAAATAAAATATATCTATACTTCTTGAAGCATGCCCATTTCGTGTTTGTTTTATTTTTGTATAGATGACCGATTCATCTTGAAGCAAATGCCTCGCCTGGAAGTCCAGTCTTTTCTAGACTTTGCCCCACACTACTTCACGTACATTACTAACGCCGTTCAGCAAAAGGTAAAAGAGAGTAGAATGTTCTTTGACATGCCTTTAATATTGATCTTTGCATCCTGTTCTTAAATGGAAAGGTGTAGGTTGGGGATAGAAATAGACACACACACACACACACACACACTTACACATCCATGTTAATTGAAGTAAACAGGGAATGCATTTTGAGGAAAGATTTCGACAACAAAAAGAGAATCTAACAACATTCACACTGCAGAGTATTCTCTGCCCTGACCCCTGAAGTCTTTAATGTATCCAAGTCGACTTGAGATTTTACTTGAGAATTTGAATGTGGGCAATCTTGTGACTGAGCAGATCGATTGTTTTCTCTCTTTCAGAAGCCAACAGCTTTGGCCAAGATTCTTGGGGTTTATCGGATTGGTTACAAGAACTCTCAGAACAATACAGAGAAGAAGCTAGATCTGCTGGTCATGGAAAACCTCTTCTATGGCAGAAAGATGGCTCAGGTGAGTGAGTGAGTGGCTCATTTGCTGCCTCCCACTTGAGCTGCTCTATCTCTTGCTGTTGTAAAAGGCCTATAAGGCTGCCAGCAGCAGCTTGTTAGATTTGGAGATGGTGGGGTCCATATCTTGTCTTTGCCACCTCCATCCAGTCCATCAAGGACTTACATTCCACTCTTCTCTGTTTTTGGTTCGCTCTCCTGTTCTGTCCCATTTGGCTGTCACCATAACATTTTGTCCATGGGGTTTTCTTGGCAAGGACACTGGAGTGTGTTGCTAGGTCCTTCCCCAGTGGATTGTGTTCAGACTGAGTTGAGGTGAAGTTAACTTTGAATAAGTTGTGGAGCTTGAGAGTCCCCTGGACTGCAAGGAGGTCAAATCAGTCCATCCTGAAGGAAATCAACCCTGGCTGCTCCTTGGAAGGACAAATACTGAAGCTGAAGCTCAAATACTTTGGCCACCAAATGAGAAGTGAGGACTCACTGGAGAAGGCCCCAATGCTGGGAAAGATTGAAGGCAAAAGGAAAAGGGGACGGCAGAGGATGAGGTGGATGGATGGAATCGTTGTCGCAGTGGATATATATGTGAGCGGACTATGGAGGATGGCAGATGACAGAGGAAGCTGGTGTACGGTGGTCTGTGGGGTCACAAAGGGTCAGATTTGACTGTGTGACTGAACAACGAACAACAACGTAACATTTTGAATTTGAGGATGTACATCTGCAGAACTAGCATAGAGCAGTTTGTTGCCTGAGATGAAGTATAAGATGGCATCTTCTCCCTTTTTTTGTGCTAGCAAGTGAACCTTTCTTCAAGTTTGGCTATAGAACTCAGAGCAAGCTGTCTAGTATATATCTCTTGCCGCCTCCTTTCCACCATCAGCTTTCTGGGGAGATTACCTCTATCCAGGAAGTCCTGATTTCATGGAGGTGGTTACAACTTATAGTTAACAGTAAGAGTTGAGGTGGGGACTAGCTTAAGATGCTGAACTTGAAGACTGGAAGGTCAGCAGGTTAGCAGTTTAAGACCCGAGTGCTGCACGTTAGAGTAAGCTCCCGTCATCTATCCCAGCTCCTGGCAAACTAGCAGTTCGAAAGCAAGAAATTGCAAGTCGATAAATAGGTATGGCTCTGATGGGAAAGGTAACAGTGTTCTCTAGTATCTAGTCATGCCTGCCACATGACCACAGAAGCAGCAGAAGATGCAGATAGTGCTGGTGCTTTGGCTGTAAAACAGAGCACCACCCCCTAGAGTTGGATACGATTGCCTTTTGACCAAGAGCGACGTTAAGAGTTGAGGTGAAGTGAAATGCTCTCCATTATGAATGAGTTGCTGAGCTTTAAATTAAAGAATCTTCTTAAAGAGGAAGTTGCTACAACCAGTATGAGCAGTTTACCAGTTATAGCTGCAAATCTAAACCTCATCAGAAATGTTCTGTTATGGTATCTGTAAACCTTAATCTGTGGTAGCAAATGTGGCCTGGATCGAAACATGAACCAGAAAATTAGACTTTCTATCCAATGCATTTTAAAATATCAAATTTACATGTGAGTTAAGTTCTCTAGTATGACTGCTGTAACTGAAAATTTTGCTTTTAATTTTTTTCTGAACAACATGTTCCCTTAGTGCATATCCATCTGGTAATGATTGGGCCTTATATGAGTTCTCAGCCTTATGTTATACTGTACATTCATATAATTTGAAATGCTGTTGTGCAAAATTGCTTTGCAGTTCAGTTTCTGTTGGAGTGAATATGTGTGGTGATAGTTCACTGCTAATGTTTTAGAGGTAGAAAGTTGTCTTGTAGTAGATCTGCTATGATTTTGGGCAAACTAAGGAAGTTATCTTTTTGTGTACCCCTCTCCCCTGCTTCCAAAATATATTTAGATTTGTACTATAGCCTGGACTTTTGCTCAAGAGTCTTAACCTCATGTTGTTGTTCTAGTTTCACAATTCTCTTACTCCCAGCTTCTTGTCTCGGGAAAAGGCTCTTAGGGTAGTGCATAGATACACACAATGTTGTCAAGAGTTAATAAAGTGTATCAACTTATAAAAAGTAAGAAAATATCCTCTATATATTTATGACAAAGAAGATGGGCCTGGAATAGCCAAAGAAAACCGATTGCATTTCAGATAGTCTTTAAGTCACAGCTACCACCTCTGCTCTTGACCATTTTATGGGGGAAGAGCAGAAGTTGTCAATGTGACTTGAAGAGTGTTGGAAATGCATCTGTGGTTTAACAGTGGCTTGAACTCAGTCTGTTTCAAGTCCAGCCTACAGCCCCCTTGGCCCCGTTGATGGATTGAGGAGAAAGTGAGAAGTTGAGATTTTAGGTTTAAACCTTGCTATAATGTTGATACCAACACGGGATCAGGGTGAGGGGGAGAGGAGTCCCCATCAAATAGCAACTTGATGCCTCTCTTGCTCCTAGGTTTTTGACCTGAAAGGCTCCTTGCGGAATCGAAATGTGAAAACTGACACGGGAAAAGAAAGCTGCGATGTGGTCCTGCTGGATGAAAACCTCCTGAAGCTGGTTCGGGACAATCCTTTGTACATCCGTTCCCACTCCAAGGCGGTGCTGAAAGCTTCCATCCACAGTGATTCTTACTTCCTTTCCAGCCATCTCATAATTGACTATTCTCTCCTGGTGGGCCGGGATGATACCACAGATGAACTCGTGGTTGGCATTATCGGTGTGTAACTTTTAACAGTCAATGAGTGGTTTTTCGGATGAGAGTTGATTTCTGCAGGGAAGCTGCCATGTGAAGCTTGCTTGGGACTGTCACTATGTGGCAGCTGCTCAGCACAGCAGAGGCATACCTGTCAACCGCGGCTCCGGACAATCTGGGACCTACGCACAACGGTTCAGCGCTAGTCGCATTCTACGCATGTGTAGAAGGCTTTTACGCTTGTGTAGAACCCTTTTACGCTTGCGTAACCTTCTACGCAAGCGTAAAAGGGTTCTACGCAAGCGTAAAAGCCTCCTACGCATGCGTAGAATGCGACTTGTGCAAAAGGGATGCGCAGTACCTCTTTCCCCCCGCTGCCAATTCCGGGGTTTTGGCAGCTGCGGGCGGGAAATGGTGCAAATCGGCGCCGAAAATCGGGAAATCCCGGCCAATCCGGGAAGGTTGACAGGTATGAGCAGAGGACTTGCGCTGGACTAGTTGCTCTTTGAATTAGCCCCAAGTACTACTTGGCTGTGGGCTGCGTTAGCTTAGCGGTTAAGGTGCTGGACTTGACATCTGGAAGGCCGACAGGTCAGTAGTTTGGGACCCAAGTGCTGCATAATGGAGTGAGCTCCCATCATCTGTCCCAGCTCCTGCCAACCTAGCAGTTCGAAAGCAAGAAATTGCAAATAGATAAATAGTTACTGCTTTGGTGGAAAAGGTAACAGTGTTCCGTGTGCTCTGGCATCTAGTCATGCTACGTGACCAGTCACCTTTAGTGGTTTTGTGCATCAAACTCCATAGAGCTTGCTTTCCAAACAAGAAGGCACTAAATATGCCTGTGCTTGGTAATGAGTGTATGTGTGTTGAATATAATCAGTAAGTGTTGTGGTTGTGTTACAAAAAGCAAGGTTTAGCCATTTAGATTTTTGCACATACAGTAAAACTCCGACTTATAGGGGGGGAAATTGGTTCCCTGGCCTATTTCGTAACTCCAATTTTTCTGTAACTCGAGGCATCCATTAAAATAAATTAAAAAAACAGAGAGATTTCCTACCTTCTGGCTGCTGCTGCTTCCTTTTCTTACACTTCCGGAGGTGTGTGGGAGTGGCTGGGAGTGATTTTTATTGCAAAAAATGGCGGTGGTGCCATTTTGGGCACTAAAAAACTGAATTTTCATAACCCGAGGTATCTCGTAATTCTGGTTTTTTTCGTAAATTGGGACCCCGGGTTACGAAAAAATAATTTCGTAAATCGAAAAAATTGTATCTCAAAGCGTTCATAAATCTGGGTTTTGCTGTACATAGGTAAAGGTTTCCCTCGCTCAAAAGTCAGTCGTATCCGACTCTAGGGTTCAGTGCTCATCTCTGTTTATAGCCAAAGAGCCAGCACTGTTGCATTTGCAGATGTTTCCATGGACATGTGGCAGGCATGACTAGACACCAGAATGCACGGAACGCTGTTTACCTTCCCACCGAAGTGGTCCCTATTTATCTACTTGCAACTTCTTGCTTTCATACTGCTAGGTTGGTAGGAGCTGGGACAGAGACGGGAGCTCACTCCATTGTGCAGCACCCGGGTCTTGAACTGCTAGCCATCAAGTTCAGCGTCTTAACCTGTAAGCCACCACAGTCCCTATTACTTACAGCAGAGGCTCCCAAACTTTTCACACCACAGGCCGGTCACGTGGTTCTTCCCGTCGTAGACGCTGCTATAAAACGCATCCATGGCTGTTGTAAATGCGTTTACAACAGCCGCGGATGCATTTTCGGCAGCATTTGTGCATGCATGGGTGCATTTTACTTCTGCTTCTGGTTGTGGCGCAGGCCAGATGATTTGGCCACCCCTGATTTACAGCTTTGTTAAACATGTTCCCTGGCTTTATGAAACACTAGCAGAGGTTGCCCGGCGTTGCCGGGCTGTTTTAAATGGTGTTGGAAAGTTTTTGTTGTTGTTAATGTTTGTAAAGAAGAGGTTAGTCTATAATTGAAATTTTTAAAAATTTTATTTATACAAAAAAAATTTTTGGTGGCCTGTTATAAACTGTGATGAGTTTTGTTTGGTGTTTTGGTTTTGTGGATGAAAAAAAGAATAAAGGATGATATACTTTTTCCAAAAAAATTATTTAACCCAGTATTTTTTAGTATGTTTTTTTTAAATTGTTGTACCATAGGTAATAATTTAAAAAATGTGAAAGTACATGTTTTTCACAATAAATGTTCTTAAACTGTGTATTGATGTATTTGTTTTTTATTTGAGTAAAAATTCAGCACAGGATTTTTGAATAGTTTTTATTTTATTTTATTGACATCTGTTTTAGATTTGTGTAAAATTGTGATTTTGTGTTATTTGTTTTTACTTGTTTTTACTCTTGGGGCCTTTTGTGTGGGGCTATTGTGTCTTTTTGAATTTTTTTTACTATTGTGGGCAGCAAGTGGTGCTGATAGGGGTTATTTTGTATTTTGACTGTTTTTTCTCTCGTGGCCTCTGGGTGGAGCTTCTTCCAGTAAGTAGTCTCTTTCTTTATTCATTTCTTTTCCAGTCGTTGTGGTGTGAGGTCGTGTGGTGGTGAGTTGGCTGTTTTTCTTTATTTGGGGTGGTGGTGGTGGTGGTTGGTTGGATTTTGTGGTGTTTGGCTGGGTGCTGGGTGTGTTTGGAAATGTTAGTTGTTGCTACTTTGTATTTTTTTGGTGTTATTTTTGTTTGTTTTTGTGTATTTTTGAATATTTTTGATTGTTTGTTTTTGTGTTTTTTGGTGTCCTATGGGGGGATCTCCTCTCTGCCGTCTCCCCTGGCTCTGGAAGGCTTGGGGGGACAGATCCCTTTTGTCCCCCCAAACCTTCCAGAGTCATGGGACCCAGGAGAGGGGATCGAATCCAGGCCACCTTCTGATATTAAAAGGGAAATCTCAATTGTGGTTTCCCCTTTAATATGGGGGGGGGTTGTGATCCCCCTCTCCGCTGGCTTCCTTGGGTTTGGGAGGGTTGGGTTGAGAAAAGGGGTCTGTCTCCCCAACCCTTCTGGACCCAGGAGAGCCATCGGAGAGGGGAATACCCCCCCAACTCCGTTTTTATAGAGAAGTAACTGCTTGGTTTCTTCTCTTTAATATGGGGTGTGTGTGTGTGTGGGGAGGGGAATCCCCTCTCTGCCAGGTCCCCTGGGGTCAGGAGGGTTGGGGAGACAGACTCCTTTGGTCCCCCCAACCCTCTCAACCCCAGGGGAGCCAGTAGAGAGGGGGAGCACAACCCCCCCACCCAGTGATATTAAAGGGGAAACTCCGATTAGGAGCTTCAGGTGCCGTTGGGGAGGGGGGTTTGGTTCCCGCGGCTTGGCGGACTTGCTCTCCCGGTGGTTTTTTTGTTTTGTTTTAATTTTTGGGCGCCGGCTTCCTCAGCGTTCTGCATGCTCATGGCGAGCAGGATGCTGGGGCTTGTAGTTATGGTTTTGTGCTTTGTGTTTGTGCTGCATTTTTTAAAAACGGTTTTCTTTTTATTGGATGCGGCGCATTTCCGAACATTCCTTGTGCCACGCCGTGTGAGAGCCTCTCAGCCTGATTGGCTCTGGAGCAGCACAGCGCAAGGAATGTTGGGAAATGAAGTTGTTTCCCTTTTTTCACGTTTGTGGGGCTGTTGCCCCACTGCCTGTTTTCTCAATCCTTTGTTGATCTGCGGACCCAGATTGGCCGTGTGCATGAAGGGTGAGTGCAGGCAAGTAGGCTGAGGCATAGCAACCTATAGCAAGTTCCAACGGTTAACCCTTGGTTTTATAGGTTAAGATTGTGTTGCCTGGAATGAAATTTGAAACAGTGCACTAAGAATATAATGTTAGGATGTTATTGGTAACTGTAAATTAACCAGTTGCTTGTTATATTGAATGACCGTCACCAAAACTGATTATATTTCTGTGCACCTCTGTGCTTTAAAAAGCCATTGAGAAAAAGTACCAGAAAGCAGTTGAAATACATCAATTTCTTATGATTTCACAAGCTGACAAGCTGATGAGGAAAAAAAACAGCATTACAGAAGCAGGGAAATGTGTCACATTCACAGATGAAACTGTGAAGATGAAAATACAGTAAAACCTCACATAAAGGGCACCTCGCTTAGAGACTAACTCGCTTAAAGAGCAGAATTTTCTCTGAATGGTCGCCTCAGCAACTAAAGCCAAGCAAAAACTCGCTTAACAACTAAATTGGGGTTTACAATTCCCCCAACCACCAGAAGTCACAATTGGTCACAATGGTGTTTCGCTTTAAGAGCAATCCCATGGAATGCATTATGCTCTTTAAGTGAGTTACCACTTTTGTTTATGGCACATGTTCTGTACAGTTTATGAAACTAGCCCATTATAGGGCTCCGTAGCTAAAGTATGTTGACGTTTTTTTATATTTCAGATTACATTCGCACATTTACTTGGGACAAAAAACTTGAAATGGTGGTGAAATCAACAGGCATCTTAGGAGGACAAGGTGAATCTTAATAATTCTTTCCAGCCTACTGTTTATATAGCCTCCCTCCTTTCACTTCCTTTTATTCTAAGCACTCATTGTCAACTGACAATAATACAATATTTGCTGTAGTAGTTTTATAGTAGCAGACAGCTTGGTCCTAAACATTTCCTTTCGGTTATCATTTTGTTGCCTTGTCCTAAAATTATTTGAGTTTCAACGTGTGTGGCTAGCAAAATAGTGGGGGTATTTACCACACATGTTGGTGTTAAGATTCAACTGGAAGATGAATATAAAGTATAAAGAGCCTAGTTTATTATTATACATTGGCTGAAATCCAATGGTAGCACTTAGGCCATTGAAGCCACAGAGGTGACTTGAAAATTAGATGTTTGTGATCTTTCTCTTTATAATCCCTTAAATATTAAGGGAGGCTGCTACATACAACAGACCAAAAAGAGAAGGGAGATTTTAATTTTTTTTTTAAAAAATGTAGCCACTGACTTTTTTGGGGGAAATTTAAAGACATTTTTCCAGGCCTCCAGTGATTCAGGAAGTTTTAACTTAAAACAACAATAAAAAAAAAAACCATGTTCTGACAGATAATATCATCACTTTTATGTGGTATAACTTTTGACAACAAGAAATCAGTCATTGTGTGAAGTTCAGAGTAAACATTTTGGCAACTCAAGATTTTCATTTGGTCTCCATTTCTATCTTTACCACAGAACTTGCAGGGATTCTAAAGTTAGGGTACTACTCCCTGCAGTCTAGAGATCACACACAACTCTCTTGGACCTTGGAGGGAGCCATACAATTTCTTGTGTCCTCCTGCCAGCTCTGAAATATATATTTCTTTTTTAAAAAATAATACTTTTTATTATTTTTTTAACAAATAAAATACAAAACACAATACAAGAGAAAAAACAACATAGTAAAAAAACAAAAAAATCAATATACACAAACAATGAAAAAAAAAGAGAGAAAATATACACACCTATCCTAATACATTTTTATGCCTATCTTTTTAAAATCAAAATCTTAACACCATCCAAAAAAAAATAGTAAAATATCTCTTAAATTTTGACTTAATGGTTATTCTCTAACATTAACTAATGTTCCAATACTCATTTCCCCATAAAGTCATAATATGCAATTATGGATAGGATGGGAAAAACAAAAGAAAAAATACAATAATACAATTATAAATAATCATCACCCAGTGTCTATTTACATTGCCCTGGAGAGCTCAGAATATCTCATTATTTTATTTCCAAAATTCACTTTGTTCAGGTACAGGTCTGTTTCTATCCTCCCCCATAAGGGAGTGATCCACAAAAGGTTTCCAAATATTCCAAAATCTATTCACTTTTAAATTATCCCTTTTTTTCTTAATCTCCCTATATATATTTCTTTTTAATTATTATTTTTTAAAAATTTAAAAGCTCTTTCCCATTTTCTTTAAGCCATATCTTTTGCCACTCTGTCTTGTCTATTTGCATGTAATGATGTCCTGCTAACGTGGATGCAGTGGTTCTCAGAACATCACTTCCAATGTTTCTGAGGCCTTCCATAGATAGGGTTGCCAGATGGTATCCTAAAGGAGGACATGTCCTCCTGTTCTATAATTTGTCTTCCCATCCTCCCTTACCTACTGTACGTCCATATGGACGTACAGTAGGTAAGGGAGGACGGGAGGACGGGAGGACAAATTATAGAACAGGAGGACATGTCCTCCTTTAGGATACCATCTGGCAACCCCTATCCATAGAACACCATAAAGTTCATGTATACTTTTCACTGTTCCCTTTAACATAGGGCTTTTGTTGGTTTCTTCTTTATTATTAGGTAAAATGCCGACTGTCGTGTCTCCAGAATTATACCGTACCAGGTTTTGTGAAGCAATGGATAAGTATTTTTTAATGGTGCCAGATCACTGGACTGGGCTGGGCCTGAATTGCTGAGCTAAAGCACCTCTTTGCTGGCATAGTAAAAATGGATTGGAAAAGACTGCAAATTAGTGCTGTCCTCCCCATATCCAACTCATGTCTCTTCAACATCAGCTAAAAGACCTTCAACCACCGCCTCCAGAAATGTGTGTGTGTGAAATACACTGTCTGCACTTTAAGTGTAAATGTCAGATCATTAAGAAGAGGCTGGACTGAAGATTCCCGTGAATTATACAGGAGTACTGGCATCTGTTTGTAAGGACATCTTGCACAAAAGAGGCCTGTGGCTCTTGCACATGGTATAAATAGTCTTACTATATAGGTCCACATACCACTCTGCTGAGCAGTATCTGTGAAGGCACTGCAGTCTGTAAAATTAGCCTTGTAATCATGAGGAGCCAAGTAAACCTCTTAATGCCACTGCTCTGTGCTGCAGGTTGATTATGTAGATATTATTTTGTATAGTTAGATTTGTTTTGCACTGCTGCCATTCAAGATATTTCCATAAGCAGTACTGGGGGATTTTCTGCTATTTATCAGTTCACTGTTTTGTACGTAGGAGCTCTGTTTTCGATTGTATATAAGTTCTATGTGGTCAAATATTTTACTGCGTTGGAAACATGTCTCTAGGCCAGGGGTGCCCAAACCTTTCAGGCTGCGGGCCAGTCACATGGTTTAGTGGGCCTGTCATGTGGTTCAGCGGGCCAGTCATGTGGTTCCTCCCACTGGAAGCGGAAGTAAAATCGCCTTGCAATCTGTTTTGCAACAGGAGGAGATAGATTTTAAGCTGCCATTTTCTCTGCTTAAACCAGGGGTGCCCAAACTACAGCCCCTGACATCAATTCATCCGGCCCGCAACACCCTTGTCTCTCCTGGAAGCGGAAGTAAAATAGTACAGGCGCATTTTACTTCCTCTTCCAGGAGTGGCGAGGGTGGCACGGGTCATATGAATTTGCGTCAGGGATGGACCCGGCCCATGGGCTGTAGTTCAGGCACCCCTGCTCTAGGTACTCTTCCCTAAATTTCAGAAACACAGCAGGAGATCAACGTGCCCTGACTCAGATAAAATGCAGTCAAAATTTTTCAAAAGGTAATGCCTTGAGTGGCTATGAAGGTCATAGATCAAAATGGCCTCAATCTTGATACAAACCTCTTTGTCTTGTTTTAAATTGTTTAGCTTTATTTACATTCCTTTCCTCATCTCCACCCATGAGAGGTACTTGCATGCTTTGGTTTGGCATGGTCTTTTCATTGAATAAGTAGCAGCTGCCTTAAAAAAATTCCAACCTGCAATGCAGAGCATCCCGGTTTCTTTTCATTTCAGCATCATTGTAAGGAATGTAGTGTTCAAATACAGAACACGTTTAGTTTCTGGTAACAAATTAGGTATAGTTCCTTGGGAATTAAGAAATCTGTTTTCAGTTATGGCTGCTCTCCATTGCAACTGAACTAAAGCGGCGTGTCGGGCATAATAGATCAGATAGGCGGAGATTGGGGCATCTTCACAAACTGAGAATAAGCACTTTTCATAGTTACAAGAAAAACCTCTTAACTGTTTACCTTATATTTTAACATAATAAAGGTCAGTAAAAAAAGAAGTATGTTTGTTAGTGATGAGACAAAACTAACATTGTCCTCATATCTTAATTGTTTGCAATATTGTTGTCAGTGCAGTCACTGGGTATTATCATAGAGTTCTGATGAGTTTTTCCTCATGCTCGGACTTCTCCATTGAGCAGAAAGCTGTACATTTGCATTATGAGCCATTTTTCATGGCCTGAGGAAAGGGCCAGAACCATTCCACTGGGACTGGAAGGATAGCATTTCTATTAGAAAAGATCAACACTTTTGTGCTGTGCTATGTTCCTGCAGAACCCTCCCTCTGTAGATCTGACCTTTGTAGTGAGAAATCAATGGATTTCTCTGCTGAAAGCTTTGAAACTGTCTTTAAACCAAATGGCGTGTATTGTAGGAATGTGTTAATAGCTTTCTATCCATTAGAAATTTAAATTGGAATTAAATTTGCAATACTTGCATGAACTACCAGGATATAAGTGTTGGCTTCTTATAAATGGAGAAGCTCAGACATTTATTTAGGAAGCCTGCTATTGCTTGGCTAACCAGATAACCAATCTCAACTAAAAGGTATTTGTTTGTAGCCCATTTTTATTCCTTAAATTTGTTTAGATCTGTTAATATCTGGCTTTGTGGTCTTAAAAAAAAATCCTGATTATCCTTACAACTCAGTGTTCCAGACAGCAGTCTCTTCTTCGGAACTGGTTTAATGGGACAAAGGAAATTTGTTTCAGGGGTTTAAAAATAAAGTAGGACACAAAATAGCTTCCCTGAAGTTACGTCTGCTGCTGCTGCTTAAAGCTTTTTCCAGTAACTGTCCTGAGGACAAAATACACATATGTATAGTGCTGGTTCTGAAAAATATAGATGTGTACAGATCATAGGACATTTTCAAATGATAATTAAGTTAATAGTGGGAAAGCGTCACTTGCTTACCTGCTGCTGCCACCATTCATCCACATCTTGGAAGAACAAATAATGTTTGACCAGTTCTGTGTGATATATGCATTATGCCTTTTATTTTGGTTTGTCACTCAAGGGCCAAACTATATGTTAGAATGCCGCCAGTGTTCATTTCATTGACAGAATCCCTGCCACTCTCGACTTTATGTCACTCAGTTGCTCCAGAGGTTGTTCTCCTTGTTTTGCTTTTGGTAGCAGAGCTTGGAGAAAAGCCAACTGAACTGGCCCAAGTGCAAAGAATTCAAGTGGGGTGAATGGGAGCAGGCCTGCTGCTCTTACTTGTGTGTCCCATTTCATGTTAAGTACTTTTAATACACACACACAACGCAAACCTATAATCTTATGTGACTGCCTCTTTATTTCTCGTTTGACCCTTACCTTAAGAAGCCGTTCTTTATTTAAGGCTTATGTTTAAAGTAACAAAGCCAGGGATTCGCTTCTTTCAGATGCTTTGCTGTCCTGGGGAAGTATAATTATGGGTATCTTGAGGGCAGGAGATAGCAGCAGGTTTCACTGATGGGAAAAAGTAGATATGAGGCAATATGAATGATTCAAGATGCGCCTGCCTCTTCCCTAAATCCTACTTTTTTTCGATCCAGCCACTTAAAAGCTATCATTCCCAAAGAGATGTCCTCCCTTCAGCCCTAGTTAGCTGTCCCAGTTGCCAGGGATAATCATTGTTGCAGTCCAAATATCTGGAGAGCACTAACTTTGAAGAGGACTACTTGCCTCATGGCATGAATTAAGTACTCTGTTCTTGTATGCAGCTCAGATGGTTAAATCTTTCACAGGTCTTGTGCTTTTCAAAATCAAGGTGAGATGCAGAGGTGAAGGCCTGAAATACACTAGCAACAAAGGCTAGAATCTTGAAATGGCAGTATTACACCAGAGTAGAAGTGCTCCCCCCCATTTTTTTTCTTCAATGTCCTCCCCTTCCTTCTCTTGGTGGGCTTGTTTATTTTTTAAACACTAAAATACAAAAAAGGAGAACAATTTTAGCTTATCCCTATCCTTCATCTCATTTTGTTCTTTCTTTACATACAATATTCAAAAATGTGATCCCTTGCTTAGAGTTTAGAAGTTTTATTATCTCATTCTACTTGTGTATCCAGCTACAATCAAAGCAAGATTCTTGACAAGTAGTAAACTGATGTACAGACCACCAGTACAAGCTTTGTGATTCAATCCGGAAAATCTTCTCCCACAGAAGCTTAACTCTTTATAGTGAATAAGGAGGTAGCTTTAAGGTAGTTTGTGAAGGATATAATACTGGGAAAGGTTAGATTGGTCAATGAGCTATTTCTGCATTCTGCATGACGTGGAACCATGTACTTCCATCAGAAAGAATGGAGGGCAGGGGTGTTTCCTTATAACAACACAAAGCAGCACCAGTTTTATTGGTCTGAACTGGTTAGTACAGTGAACCCTCAGTTAACGACGTGTTTGGATAGCGTCATTTTTGCTTAACGGCGCGTCGTTATGCGCCATGTGTTCCCTCGCTTAATGATGTTTTGGCGTCGTTATCTGGATAACGACGCTACAAATGCCCGTTGTTATCCGGACAACGATGCTAAAAACATCATTAAACAGAAAACTCCATAGAAACCCACATAACGACGTTTTCTGCATAACAACGCTACTTGGGGAACTAAAAAACGACGTTATGCGAGGGTCTACTGTATTTGAAATTGTCCTCTTCATTTCACATTCTCTAGAAACTACTTCAAGAAAGCAGTAATTACCACTCAACAAGACTATTTCACATCTCAGATATTTACGCCAAATGCTGAAAACCTGATGTGGTGATGACATTTCTCACCTCTTTACAGAAATCAGGTGCTAGCACAGTATTCTATGAAGCACATGCTTCCTGCAGTATTCCAAGATTTGGTCAGTGCAATATGTGTTAATTTTGATGTTTGGATTCTATATCTGTATATGAAGTAAATAATGCAGTCTACAATGTGTGGAACAGTCACAACCCATTCACTTTTTGTTTTTGTGATGGGGTGGGGGAAAAGTTGCTTGAGATTATTTTAGGGGCCTTTTTTGTGTTATCATGTTTGTATAGCGTTGCTCCTAAATAGTAGCCCATATTGCTTCTGCACAAGCCCAAAGTGGCATTGTATTTTATACAATGAATCTAATTTTGAGACAGAGGCGCTGTTTCTGTCGTAAGATGCTACAAAATGGGAAAGAAGCATTAAATTACACCCCTTGGAATGTCACAAACAAACTGTTAACCGTATACAAAGACCTAATTTAAATGTATCATAGTGTATATATTTCTATCATATCTTTGTTCTGGGTGTATTTTTATGATCCTGACATGCTGAACTATTTAATTACAGTATATTGACTATTTCGTTTACTAAACTGTATATAGTGAAAAAATAAAGTATTTGAAATGCACCTGTGTTTTTGCTGTTCTCTCAGCGGCCGATGACTGTACTAAGACTGAACAAGACTATCTTGGGATCCTAGACTTAGAGAGTTGGAAGGGCACACCAAGAGTCATCTGGTCAAACCAGCTTCTGGTGCAGTGGGAACGCGTACCTGACCAATGGCCATGTATCCTAATCTTTGTTTTCAAACCTCCAGTGAAAGAAAGTCTTCCACCATCTGAAGCAGTCTGTTCCACTGTTGAGCATTCTCAACCACTTCTAGCACATTGTCCCTAATGTTTAGTCAAAATATGACCATCTGGGATTGGGGGGGGGGGGGTAGATTAAGGTGCAGATCACTGGATTGCCCTGATCCGGTAGCTAAGTTTTGTTCTGAGCATTTTTATTAGAATCTGCAAAAGGAAATTGCTGAAGCATTTTTAGCATTGACTTCAGGGCACAGTACATAAAAGATGGCTTGCATCTGTCTCACAGAGGACAAGAAGAAGGTGTTTTGCAAGAACCCAGAACTCAATTTCATTTTAGTTACTTCCAATGCTCTGCACCTCATAAACTGGAAGAACTGCTCCCAGCTTCTACCTCAAGGCTGCACTGGGCCTTGAAATTGTAATTTTCAGTCAATTAAATGTAAACTGGAAGTTCCTTGAACTTGATCAGAAGCAGAAATAGGAGTATTATAGCAATTGTTTCTGACTAGGCTTGGACTTCTGCCAAACTTTGCCACTGATTTTCAAATAAAATAGAAGGTTTTTCAGCAGGCCAGGAAGGGAAGGATACAGCATCCAGTCTCACCAGAGCGAGGAGATCCTTTGACCTGAAAGACACCCCCTAAGTTACCATAAAAATGTAGACTAACCTGACTAAAAGAACAGAATAGTACCACAGAGGAAAGAATAACAACAATTCCTGAAAACAAAAAAGGAACATAAAATCCAGTCCTTTTATATGTAACATTACCAATATATCTGTTAAACTTGCTTGAATTTTTAATTATTGCAGCTAATGGTCAGATTCCTTTTGCTTGCTGCAATAAATTACTCCAGAATAAGACCACTGGATTGGGTGAGTCTCTTCCTCCGTACATTCAATTGATGCAAATGGATCTCAGTGAGTTACTTTAGTAAGTCATTCCTAGAATAGGGTCCTTTGAATCAATGGAACTTATGGAAGAGTTGACACACTAAATCCTCAACTCAATGGTCCTAGTATGATTTACAATACTACACAAAAGGATTTTAGCATTATTTTGAAACTTGTTTCTATGTGTAGAAAGACAGCTGATAGCTTCATTAAAAAAAAGTGTATGCACAAAGTTCTCCAAGAAGAAGCAGCAGCCTTGGTCATTTCAGACCTTTGACACTAGGTTGACGTCCTGTTTCCCAGTAAGTAGACCAAGGGTCCAGGATATATCTTTCCTCTTGCTGCTGTCACCCTCGATTCTTTACCTGGTTCCTTCTGTTTCATAATAAATTTCACTGTCACAATAATCAATTGAATTCCTAGGTTTCCCTTTAAAAATGAGAACGTTCCTTTTTCTGAAGAATGGTACTAACCATGGCTGTAACATAATTTATTGACAAACAACAAAATGAAACGAAAAGCCTTCTGACAGTGTGTAAGCAAGAACAGGTGGGTAGAATTGTGCCAGTGTGTTTTGTTTTCTATCTTGGCCTTCCACAAACCCCTAGAACATAAAAAATAAATAAATAAAGAACAGTAGGAATCTAGGAATGTTGGCAGTGGGGCATGGGAACTGGTCTCTTGCCCCATCCCTCTATAGATGTTCATCACTACTTTGATAAAAAGTGTACTAAATATAGTGATTAATGCACTACATGATGGCACCTGCTTTTTTCCAGAAATATAAAAGTAATATATTGCAGTAACTGAACCCTTGAAACAACTGCAAAGCTTATTACTAAGATATTTTAAATGGAAAGTTATTTCCTACTGGGTTTTCATTATTGTATTTGAAAGAAGCACCCTTAGATGATAAACAGTAGTAGTCATCTGAGCTTCCTGCTGGCCTGCCAGGCTCTTCTCTAGAACAATGCAGACAGTCCGAGTCTGATGGCTGAACTATTAACAAGAGGGAGTTTCTGAGATACCTCTAAATCTCTAGCTGACACCTCTGTCCATGTACATCAAAATAAATAAATCTGGGATTCTAATAGGCCAGGACTCTTTCCTTTGCCATGGGCATTTCATCCAGTACTTGCAGGATGAACACCTTCTCTGCTTTGTCATTAAGTTGTGTTAAATTATAGAGTCCCTGCAGGCTTCCTTGACTTAGATGGACCTGGCAGGAGAGCAAGTGATATTGGCAATTCCTGGCTTTCTGTTGTGTTTAGAGCCAGGGCTATCAGAAACAAGGAGGCTACAATGATGTTAAAAATCCACCCTGTAGCTATCTTCTAATTTCTGCTGCCTCAACACATAGTGATTATATGCATAATAAAGTTCAGTTTACTAATGGCAGAAGTCCTGCCGCTTCTGGCCCCAGCAGGTTCCATCCCTCATTTGTTTGGTAATCTTGTATTCCACCAATTTACATGGAAACTATTCTAATTTAAACCTCTCCAGGATCACACAGTAAAAAGTATTCAGACACTGGCCACTTTCCAGCCTTTTGAAACAAAAGTTTAGATGTAGATTTTAATCACTAACTTTATTGGAAAGTCAGCTTTAAAATAAAGAAAAACACATGGCAGTTCTTTCTAGAAGTCTTGGATGAAGACATTTGAGCCCAGTGATTTGTTCATTTTAAATTTGTCAATCAAGCCTATAAGTTGGTATCTTGCCACCACTACTTGAACTCAGTCCTCTAGCTCTCCTTTCTGTAGTGAATAAGGTTGGCATAGAAGGCTTCTCCAACACCTCCAAAAGGTTTTCTCCCTTTGGTGTATTTTTGTTTTTGTTCAGTCACACAGTTGATTCCGACCCTTTGCGACCCTATAGACCATCGTTCTCCAGGCACCATCCTCCACCATCCTCCTCAGCACACCCAGCTCTGTGCCCACTGCGTCCATGATGCCATCTAGCCATCTCATCTTTGCTCGCCCTCTTTTTCTTTTGCCCTCCATCTTTCTCAGCATCAAGGCCTTCTCTAGAGAATCCCCTCTTCTCATTTGATGTCCAAAGTACTTTAGCTTCATCTTTACTATTTGACCTTCTAAGGAGTAGTCGGGGTTGATTTCCTCTAAGATTGACCTATTTGTTCTCCTCACTGTCCAGGGGACTCTCAAAACTCTCCTCCAACACCACAACTCAAAGGCATCTATTTTTCTGCGCTCAGCTTTCCTTTAAAAAAAATAATAATTAATTTTTATTACAGACATTAAAAATATACAAATACAAAAACATTTCAATACAAATACAAATGTTAAAAAAAGCGAAGAAGAAAACAATATGCTATGGTCCACAATGTTGTTACAATGTTTTTCATTTCCAGTATTATTCTTCACTTTTATATTTATATAATATATATTATAAATCATTTTAAACTGTCTTTTTCTTATACTACTTTTTCCAAAATTTACTTTATAACACTTTTTACACCTTAAATTTCACCCAAATAGCCATACAGCACACTTATATAAGAGACAAAATAATATAAACCTCAGTGATATATACAAAGCCTCAGAGATTATGTTTTCTTTTAAATACCCATTACTTACAGAAATTCATTTGATCTGCTGCTGGCGCGTTACCTTTCTTTCTTTTTAGTGTGTAAGTCAAAAATGGGTTCCATATCTCATAAAAATTATTTTCCTTTATAATTCCCTTTTTTTTTGGTTTAATTCCCATGTGAGCTTATCATTTAACGCAATTGACCACATTTCGTTATACCATTCTTTAATATTCAACAAATCTCCGCTCTTCCAAGTACGTGCTATACATAATCTTGCGACTGTTGTCATAATGATTATCAAATCTTTCTTATATCTATCAATGTTTGGATCATTTGTCTCCATTAGCAGTACCATGTTAGCCTCTATTTTTATATCTTCAGCAATTATCTCTTTTATTTCCTTCATAATTTCAATCCAGAATTGATTTAACACTCTGCACTCCCACCACATATGAATATAAGTTCCTATGGTATCCTTACACCTCCAACACATTTTTGAGTTCTGATTGCAAATTTGATGTAGCCTTACAGGTGTTAGATACCATCTCCATAGTAATTTACCATTATATTCTTTAATCCTAACCGATAAGCCCTTCATAACCCTCTTTTTCCATTTACTCTTCCAACTCACTTATTTTAAAATTTAAATCCTGCTCCCAGAGCGATTTTAATATTTCCTGTTGATTCTCTCCCTTATTCATTATTTTATATAGTTTACTTATTAGACCAGTCATTTCTATCTCCCCCATTCTTACTTTACACACTAATTCTTCAAATTCTGTCTTATTTCTATTTAAACTTATTTTATTCATATACCTCTTGCTCCAATTATTTACTGCTGCTATTTGTAACCAGTTCAAATTTAATTTCCTATATATATCTATTTTTTTTAATTATCCTTACAAATCTTTAACCATTTCTTCAGTAGAAACACATCATTGTCATTGATTAATTCCTCCGTTTCAGTATTTATTTTTAATGGGAAATTTTTCAAATCTTTTAGTTCAATAATTGGAGATTCCGGTGCCATTATTTTTTTTAACTTTAGACCATACTTCAAACGTTGTTCTTAAAATTTTATTTTTAAAGTAGTTTTTAATTTATAATCATCTAAAAAAATTGCATTTCCAATCTTTTCTATTTCCTGTAATTCCACTTTTCCCCAATTATATTCCTCTCGTGCTAATATCTTAATAATATTCCTTAAATGATATGCAACATAGTAATTTCTAATGTTCGGTATACCCACCCCACCCTCCTTTTGAGTTAAGTACCAAAGTTTTTTTGAAATCCTTGTCCTTTTACCTCCGTTACAAAAATCATTAATCAAACATTGAAAAGATCTAATCTCATCCTCTTTCAATCGAATCAATAAAGTATCAAACAAAAAATTAATTTTTGGCAGTAATTTCATCTTAACTAGTGCAATTCTTCTGAACCATGATAGTTTCAATTTTTTATATTGTTGTATCTTTTCTTTAAATTCTTTATATAATTTATCACAATTTAACTTTTTTAATCCATCAAATTTATTTGAAATATTTATTCCTGAATAAATCATACTATCCTTAATCTGTATCTTATAATTATTTTTAATTTTTTCTAATTCCTCCTCCTTTATATTAAAATAATGGCCTCAGATTTCTCCCAATTTACACTTAATCCTGTCATTTCCTGAAAATTCTTTAAATATGATTTTATTTTTGATAAAGATTTTTGTGGTTTTTTAAATATTATCAAGGTGTCATCAGCATACATATTAACCTTATAACCACATATACCTTCTATTTCCTTGTCGTCTCTTATTACGTTTGCCAACACCTCCATTGCCATTATAAAAAGAGTTGCTGATAGGGGATCACCTTGCCTAGTGCTGGCTTCTAATCTTATATCATCTGTATATTCATTATTTACTCTTACTTTCGCTGTACTTGGTTGATAAAGTTGTTGAATTGTTTTCATAAATTTTGACCCAAATCCATAATTTTTAATTTTCATTAATAGTTGCCCATTGTAAGGAATCAAAGGCCTTATAGATATCCAATGCTAGCACTGCTACTCTTTCTTTACTCTGTTCTGCAATATACATTAAATTCACTATCCTTTTTGTCAAATCCGCCATATATCATTTTTTCATAAAACCTACTTGATCATTATTAATATAATTATTCATAAATTTGTTTAACCGATTTGTTAGAACAGCAGTAAAAAATTTAGCGTCCTTGTTGATTAATGATATAGGTCTATAAGATTCTATTTTTTCTGCATTTTTGTTAGGTTTGAGTATTAGGATTATGTTAGTTTTGTACCATGAAGCTGGTACCTTACCTCCATTCAACACATAGTTAAATACTCTCCTTAATTTTGGAACTACTATATCTGTGAACTCCTTATAGAACTCAACTGGGAAACCATCTTCTCCTGGGGATTTATTTATCTTTAACTTATTTATTACAGTAATGATTTCTTTTTCATCTATCTCTTCTTCCAAACTATTTTTATGATCCTGTGCTAATTTAGTTGTAATCCATTTTTTAAATATATTCTTCCAATTTTTCCTTGTGAATTTCTTTCTTCGTATACAACTCCCTATAAAACTCTTTTATTATTTCTATTTTTTCACTTGCTTTATTACATCTTATTCCCGCCTTATTTATTAGTACACCAATTTCTCTTTCTTCCTTTTTTCTTTTGCTGTTCTTGCCAGCAATTTTGAATTCTTATTGTTATATTCAAAGAATTCTCTTTTTAAATAAATCAAATTTGTTTTTACTCTCTCAATATCTCCCCCCGTTAATTCCATTCTAAGCCTTTGCAATTTTTCAAAAGTCATTTTATCCTTTGTTTTTGCGTGTTTTCTTGCAATATTTTTACTCCTTCCTCAATCTTTTTTTGTTTATCTTTCAAATGTCTAAATACTCTACTCGATAATTTAATACATTCATCTCTCATTACTGCTTTCATTGTGTCCCATAGAATGTCCTCAGTCACATCACCTTTATCATTATACTCTCAATACTGATGCCATTTTTCATTATCCAGTCCTTATTGCTTTTTTCCTTAAACAATTTTGCCTCATATCTCCATATGGATTTCCTTTGTGCATTACTATGTATATTTAATTACAATTTCATATTTCCGTGATCAGATTCTCTTATTAGGCCAATCTCAACGTTTTCTATCTTATCAAACATGTCTTCTGATATTAATATATAATCAATTCTAGAGTAAGCATTGTGCATATGTGAATAATAAGTATATCCTTTTTCTGTACCTCTTATCTCCCTCCAAGAGTCACATAACTTCATTTGCTTAATCCATTTGTCCATAACTCCCTCATTTTTACTTTTATGTCTTATAGGATTTGTTGTATCCATAGCTGACCTAGTTTTGTTAAAATCCCCTGCTATTATCATTTTTGATGTTTTCTTGCTCTCTACTAGAGGGTATAATTTTTCTAGGAATTTTTTTTGGTTTTCATTAGGTGCATATACATTTATTAATATTACTTCCTCATTCCCAATTGAGCCTTTTAATATCAAAAATCTTCCTTCTGGATCAATTATTATTTTTTCTTTAACAAACCCTATTCTTTTTGAAATCAATATTGCTACACCCTTTGATTTTGATGTACCAAATGCTTTCTCATAATATTGTACCCAATTTAAATATAAATTATTTACATCATTAGCTTTCTGATGTGTCTCCTGAAGAAATATAATGTCTGATTTATCTCTCCTTAATGCAGCTTCCAATCTTTTTCTTTTAGTTTGTGAGCCAGCACCTTTGATGTTCTATGTCATAATCTTAATCTGTTTCATAATCTTTGATTAATTTTATTATAATTCCAACATAATCTCTGAAAGGCTTGTGCTCCAATACATAGACAAATATGATTACAAACATAAAACAGCCCCATAAACCCACATATATTACATAACTAATGCAGAATAAATGACACACAACAGAGCTTATCATACTCCCCATCTTTTCTACTAAAGTGGCCCTTGATAAACAAGGATGGGGAGGGGGGGAAGGTAATAGAGCTACTTACTTCTTTCAATACTCTTGCCACTATATTTTAATATTATATTATTCCATTCTTATGTCATTAAAAACCAATATAAAACAAGAAAAAAAGACCCAACATTTTTAATTATTACTTCAGACTTATCTTTATCACTCAAAATTTCTTACTCATAAGTTCCTAACACCGATAGGGCATCCTTAACATCTTTCCACTGTTGTGAACCATATTCCAGAATATTAACATCTGTCAAAAGATCTAACCTTTACATCCCATCCTTAAGAATATGTTTCTTTGCTTGGTATGTAAATATTAATTGTCTTGGTGGTCTCCAATTGTATCTTATCTCTTTATCCCTTAGCAGTTTAGTTATTGGCTTAATTTGCATTTGCCAAATTCTCTCTTCTCTAGGCAAATGATGGTAAATTTCAATGTAGTTATCTTCCAATTTTGGTAAGTGTCCCATTGTTTTGATATGTAGTATTGCACAGGATTTCAGCCCTTCATTTGTAAACTTTAATAACACATTTCTGTTTACTGAGTTTCTTTTTGGACTTAACCTATGAACACTAATAATATCCTCGGGCATAAAAAACTTTATCCATTTTTAGCTCATTTAAACATCCTAAAATTCTTGGTTCCAATTGATCCGGAACATTTTGCCTTTTAAATTGGTCCCCAATCAATTCAATTATTTTCTCTTAACTCTCTAGCTTTAACACACTCACTTTAACCTTCTCTTGAGTGTCATCAACTCTTTTCCCTAGTACCGCTACTTCTTTAACATTAATGCCCAGAGAATTTTGGCTACCAAAATTAATAGACATATATTGGTAATTTTACCTTTTAAGATTGAGCATACAAATAACTGATAGTTTACACACCACATAAAGTAATTAAAATACAAGCATAACAACAATAGTGGGGGTTGAGTTAAGATGGCTGACTGAGCAGAAGAGCTATTCTGTCGCTGCCAAAAGGTGGGCCATGAAAGTGGAGTAAAGGGTCCTGAAAAAATCCTGAAACCAGGTTAAATCTATACATATATTGAATTAAAATCAGGCTACTACAACTAGGCATCGGCATTTTGAAATTAGAGCGAGTGAAAGGCAAATGATCGGAGCGGGTGAGTGGAGTGAGCTGATACAGCCATGCTGTCCTGCGCTGTGTCACGCTGAGAGGAGCAAGGAGTGAGAAGTGGGTCCCTGATGGTCTGCATCTCCAGCCGAAGTTGAATGCTTGAGAGGAGCTGAGAAGAGAAAGGGGGCTTGAAAGCAGAGGAAATTTACAGAGGAAGGTCGTGGAGGCAAGCAAGCAGGTGGGTGAGAGAAACAGGTAAGCCCTGTGGGAGTCTGACGGAGGGAGCGGAGGCGATCCTTGGTCACCCCACAGGCACTGAGTTTGTGCCTGCTGAGCTACGCGGAGCTTGGAGAGTTGGTTCCTGAAAAAGAGATGTTTGTGTTTGAGAGGCTTGGAATATTTTCCCAACTTTGCTTTGTTCAGCTTTGTTTTGTTGAACTTTGGAATAGTTGAAGACAAAGGGATTCGCTGTTTGAATTATGTGGACCTCGCATGTAAATTGGCCGAAGGTGGCTTTCTTTGAAGGCAATTGAGCAGTAATTGCTCTCTAATTATTTGACAAGTTGGCAGAGAAAGTGATAAGGAGCAAGCCTGGCAGTCTGCTATCAGATCCGGCATTTTCAAACAGAGTCGAAGACAAAGGGACAAAGGGATCAGCTGTTTGGATTCATGCAAATTTGTTGGAGGTGACTCTCTCTGAGGGGATTTGAACTGTAATTGCTCACCATTTGTTTGATAAGTAGGTAGACAAAGTGACAAGGAGTAAATCAGGAAGACTGCTGTCAGATCCAGCATTTTCAAGCAAAGAGATGACCCGACCTGAGTCAAGAGGAATTTACGACGGAGTCTGTAGTACGGGGAAAACAACACTGCCTATTGAGCTGCAGATCTGCTGTCTCCCTGCCTCTCTTTTTCCTATGAGCTAAATCCCAGTTTATTATTATTATTATTATTATTATTTAAATTTATATCCCGCTCCACTCAACCCACGGCCGACTCAGAGCGGCTAACAACATATTAAGATACATAAAGTTACAATATAATGATACAAATACACAATAATTGATCAGTACAATTACAGGGAAACAATCACAATAATATAGTATCAACCCTCCAATAACAAAGCATCAAGACAAAAGGGAAAAACCTCTTTTCAGAAGCCCCACATGTATAGTGCAAAATAAATCATAATGAGAATCACAATAAACTTTACAAAAATATCAAATCACAATCAATAGTACAATTAATACAAAACACAGACCAATAATACAATTAATTGTTTGATTTACAATTATAAAATAGCAATTAATAGTACAATTCGCAGCTGCCTCACAACAGCAGCCAATCTCTTGCTCCCACCACCCCTGTTCTCACCAAGGGGAAGAGTGCGGCAACATTGGCGGCTCCCCGGCATGGCAGGTCTTCTTATGCCCACGCCGGGCTACCTTGCAACTGCAGCCAATCTGTCAGCCGATGGCAGGGGCCAGGGAGAGTCAGCAGCAAGGTCCCGCAATGTCGGGCGCGTCCTCCTTTTATCCCGCCAAGGCGGGGCTCCGAGGAGGGCAGCCCCAGGTGCCTCGCATCCCAGGCCAATGGCAGGGGCCAGGGAGAGGCAGCAGCAAGGTCCCGCGGCATCGGGCGCGTCCTCCTTTTATCCTGCCAAGGCGGGGCTCTGAGGAGGGCAGCCCCAGGTGCCTCGCATCCCAGGCTGATGGCAGGGGCCAGGGAGAGGCAGCAGCGAGGTTTATTAATTAGTTGGAGAAAACGAGGAGACTTATAATAACTTTGTTCTCTCTCCCTCGTGGCAAGATTGCAAAACTAAATTGTGAAATTGCAACCTTGAACTGACAAACACGTTTGCTGTTCTTCTGCATCTAACCTTGTGTTATAATCAGTACCTATTACTCAAACCTGTCAGGAACAGTAGCTCCCCTTTTTGAATAAGTTTTTCTTTCCTTCTGCATGAATGTTTAATGCCTAATTAACTAATTTATTTATGTTGTTCCTATGCCATAAAGTTGATTAGAGACAGTGGTCAGAAAGTGCATATTAGTGGTAAAAAAATAAAACTGTAACAAAAACACTAGAACATCAGGAAAGAATTAAAACACAACAAGAGATGGAAGACATTGCAGTAGGTGGACTTGAAGTGGAAAGTGACACCATTGAAGAAGGACTAGATAGGCTAGAAGGATTTCTGAATAAAAAATTTCAGGCATTGGAAAAGCAAAGCTGTAGCGACAATCAGAAGTTTTTAAAAAGGCAACAGGACAGTTTAGAAAAAGTTTCAACAAAAACTTTTAGAAATGGTTGAAAGCATGGTAGAAGTTACCCATACACAAACACAAAACATTATGAAAGAGATGGTGGAGCTAAAAGACACAATAAATATAAATGCAAAGGAGGCTGAAGTGATAGGAAACAAAGTAGAGGTAACGCAGAAGATGGCAAAACAAAATGAATCCAAAATAGATACCTTAGAAAAGAGAGTGGAACACATGGAGGATCAGTCAAAAAGGCAGAATGTAATTATTAGAAACATTTCGGAAGCAGTGCCAGACCCACTTAAGACAAGAATAATAGCTTGGCTAAACGATCTAGAAATGGACAGGAAATTTATGCCTGATGACATCATCAGTGCACATAGATTAGGAGCCAAGGGAAATAGACAAATAAATAGAAATGTGATAGTAAGATTACAAATGAAGGACTAAAGCTTAGAGTGATGTCACAATTAAAAAGGGGAGGTCCAAAAACATTGAAATTGGAAGATAATGACATAGAAGTACATCATGACCTGTCCTTAGAGGAATGAATTTGGCGAAAACAAATTAAACTGATTACAAAAAAATTGAGAGATAAAGGGTTAAAGTATAACTGGAAGCCTCCATGTCAACTAAAATTCATTCACCTGGGAAAAGTAAATATTATTAAGGAAAAACTGTTTGTTCTTGATGTTTCGGCAGAAGCCAACATTATCAAATATAAATCTAAAGAATGGGAGGAACTACAAGAAGGGTTATTAATATCTGGATTTCATGAAAAGGGTAGCTTAGAAGTAGGCTAGAAGTCATGTTCAATCAGTTTGATAAAATGTTAATAGCGGCAATTATGATGCTTGCTCTGTGATCTTTCCACATTCCCCCCTCCCCTCCTTGATACCATAGGGCTTTCCTTCTTGATTTTGACAAAAAAGGTGGGGAGGACTACAATGTTACTAGCTCAGCTTTCCTAATGGTCCAGCTCTCACACCCATACATTACCACCGGGAAAACCATTGCTTTGACTATGCGGATTTTTGTTTTCAAGGTTATGTCTCTACTTTTCACTATGTTCCCCAGGTTTCTCATAGCTTGTCTCCCCAGAACCAGTCGTCTTTTTATTTCATGGCTGCAGTCACCATCTGCAGTGATCTTAGATCCTAAGAAAGTAAAATCTGTCACTGCTTGTACTTCTTCCCCATCTATTTTCCAGGAACTGATGGGGCCTGTTGCCATTATCTTGGTTTTCTTGATATTGAGTCTCAAGCCAGCTTTTGCACTCTCCTCCTTCAGACCAATCAAGAGATTCTTTAGGTCTTCCTCACTTTCTGCCATTAAGGTGGTATCGTCTGCATATCTCAAATTATTGATTTTTCTCCCAGCAATTTTGATCCCATATTGTGATTCCTCCATCCCTACATTGCACATTATGTGCTCTGTGTATAAGTTGAATAAGCAGGATGACAAAATGCAGCCTTGTCTTACTCTTTTCCTATTCCAAACCACTCTGTCATTCCGTGTTCTGTCCTAACTGTTGCTTCTTGTTTCATGTACAAATTTCTCAAGAGGCATATGAGGTGTTCTGGTATTCCCATCTCTTTAATTACTTGCCACATTTTGTTGTGGTCCACACAGTCAAATGCCTTGGTGTAGTCAATAAAGCAGAAGTAGACTTGTTTCTGGTATTCCTTTGTTTTCTCCATGATCCAACGTATGTTGGCAATGTAGCCATCATTATGCTATATTGGCATGTTTTATATTAGTGCAGCATAGTTCAGTGGTTTAGGAGAGGCTGGTAGTTTGAGTCTTCACTCAAGATGATCCATAGGATCCCTTCCAGCTCTGCAGCTCTAAGATTATTTCTGTTATTATAGGTGTCTGAAGTAATTTGAACCTGCGCAGCAGCAGATAATGGGCTAGTCTGAAGTCTCTCTCCCTGAAAGAGCCAGTAAGATGTGATGGACAGAGTGATGAACTAGGACTTGGGAGAACTGGGTTCAAATCCTCACTGGATCAGGGACAGTTGTTGTTGCTGGTGGCAATCCTCATACAGTACCTCTAAAATACTATTAGTAAAGGTCTCCCTTGTTTGTCGCATCTGACTTTAGGAGAATAAGCGGCCAGACGGTGAAATAGCAGGGAATGAAAAAGCTGTCCAAGGCAAAAATAGCCTATGTAATTATTGTTGAAATAAAATAGGATACTTCTCCATAATCTAACAAGTATTTAATAAATGGTTTAAAAATGACTCATAAGTTTTTAATCTTCAAAATACAGTTTCAATTCTTCTATAAATCCAAATATATTTCAAATAAATCAAAAGGATGAGATATTGTCTCTCAAGATTATTCCAAAGCCGTTTCCTGGATAAATACAGCTTTTCATATAGAAATTCTTCAAGGAATTATAAATTAAAAAGAAACATAAGAACATAAGAACATAAGAACAGCCTTGCTGGAACAGGCCACAGCCCATCCAGTCCAGCATTCTGTCTCACACAGTGGCTCACCATTTCCTTCAGGGTATTCCCAAGGAGATGCCTTCACCTGCTTAGGATTCCCTGGAAATGGCATTGAGAGATATCCTGCCTATCTCTCCAACCCGGAGGTTGTCCTTAGGTAGCCATAATTATAGCCATTGATAGCCTTGTCCTCCATGAACTTGTCTAATCCTTTCTTAAAGCTGTGAAGACTGACAGCTGTCACCACTTCTTCTGGCAGGGAGTTCCATAGACCAGTAATCCTCTGGGTGAAAAAGTACTTTCTCTTATTTGTTTGAGAACTAGTACCCAAAAGTTTCATGGAGTGTCCCCTAGTTCTAGTGTTGTGCGATAGGGAAAACAGTTTTTCCTTATCTACCTTGTCCACACCGTGCATGATTTTATAAACTTCAATCAGGTCACCTCTTAGACGCCGTCGTTCAAGAGTGAAAAGGCCCAACCGTTGCAGCCTCAGATGGTAAGGAAGGTGTTCCAGTCCCCTAATCATTCTGGTTGCCCTCCTCTGTACTTTCTCCAACTCCATAATATCCTTCTGGAGGTATGGCGACCAGAACTGTACACAATATTCCAGATGGGGCCTCACCATAGATTTATAAAGAGGCAAAATGACACTTGCTGACTTATTTTCTATACCCTTCCTAATGATCCCTAGCATTGAGTTTGCTTTTTTCACTGCTGAGGCACACTGGGTTGACACCTTCATTGAGCTGTCCACCAGGACACCAAGGTCCCTTTCCTGGTTTGTCGCAGAGAGTTCAGACCCCATCAGTTTATAAATGTAATTGGGGTTTTTTGCCCCAACATGCATCACTCTGCACTTACTGATGTTGAAGCTCATTTGCCACTGTTTTGCCCACTCCCCCAGTGTCAAGAGATCCCTCTGGAGCTCTTCACAATCTCTCACAGTTTTCACTACCCTGTATAATTTAGTGTCGTCAGCAAATTTGGCTACCTTGCTTTTTACTCCTACCTCTAGATCATTTATGAAGAGGTTGAAAAGCAGGGGTCCCAGTACTGAACCTTGGGGGACCCCACTCTTTACTTCCCTCCACTTGGAGAAGTGTCCATTTAGTGCTACCCTCTGTTTCCTGTCCCTTAGCCAGTTGCTGATCCAGGACAAGACCTGTCCCTTTATTCCATGACTGGTAAGTTTATTCAAGAGCCTTTGGTGTGGGACCTTGTCAAAAGCCTTCTGAAAATCCAGATAAACAATGTCAACTGGATCCCCCTTATCCACATGCTTGTTGACACTCTCAAAAAATTCCAACAGATTAGTGAGGCATGATTTGCCCTTGCAAAAGCCATGTTGGCTCTCCTTTAGCAGTGCCTTCTCTTCTATGTAACTATTAATTCTGTCTTTTAGGATGGTTTCCATCACTTTACCTGGGACACATGTCAAACTGACAGGCCGGTAATTTCCTGGATCACCCCTGGATCCTTTTTTGAAAATTGGTGTTACATTCGCTACCTTCCAGTCATCAGGCACAAAGCCTGATTTGAGGGAAAGATTATATATTTCGGCTAGGATATCAGCAATTTCATCTTTAAGTTCCCTGAGAACTCGTGGATGGATGCCATCTGGTCCTGGGGATTTGTTAGTGTTTAGCTTAACAAGACATGCAAGGACCTCCTCCCTGGTTATTTCTATCTTGCTTAATTCTTCGGTTTCCCTCCCTACGAAGATAGGCTCTGTTTTGGGCATGTGGTCTCTGTCTTCTTCAGTGAATACTGAAGCAAAGAATTCATTGAGTCTCTCTGCAATCTCTGTTTCCTCTTTAATAACCCCTTGCCTTCCATTGTCATCTAATGGTCCAATGGCCTTCCTAGTTGGGTTCTTACTTCTAATGTACTTAAAGAAGTCTTTGTTATTTCTCTGAGTATTTTTAGCTATACGCTCCTCAAAGTCTTGCTTTGCTTTCCTGATTGTTGCCTTGCATTTGTTCTGCCAGAATTTATGTTTCTGCCTGCTGTCCTCATTTGGACAAGCCTTCCATCTTCTAAATGAGCTTTTCTTGCTCTTGATCACTTCCCGAACAGCTCCTGTAAGCCACATCGGAGTCCTCTTGGACCTGGCAGTGCCCTTTTTCCTTTTGGGTATGCATTCCAATTGAGCCTCTGTTATTGTTTTTGTAAACAGCCTCCATGCCTCTTGGAGTGTTTGGACTCTCTCAATTTTCCCTTTCAGTTTCTTTTTTACTAGTTTCCTCATCTTTGGGAAATTTCCTTTTTGAAAATTTAAGGTCTCTGTGTTAGATTTTATCAGTGACTTGCGGTCTATGGTCAAGTTAAACATAATTGAGTTGTGGTCACTGTTCCCTATTGGATCAGTCACATTAACATCTTGCACCAGATCCTGAGTATTACTCAGAATCAAGTCAAGGATTCTTGTACCTCTAGTTGGGTCTTCAACCATCTGTCCCAGGGAACAATCATTGAGCATATCTAGGAACTTTATCTCTTTATCATGTGCTGAACAACAGTTCACCCAGTCTATGTGAGGGTAATTGAAGTCCCCCATTATAACCAGGCTTCCCTTCCTGGATGCCTCCTTTACAACATTCTCCAACTGCCAGTCTCCCTCAAGAGTTTGGGTCGGAGGCCGATAGTATATGCCTACTGTTAGACCATCCTTGTGGCCTGGTACTCTTACCCACAGAGCTTCTAATGGTGACTCCAAATCACCTAGATATTCCAATTCATACGATTTTATCACTTCTTTGACATACAAGGCTACACCACCTCCTGTTTGCCCCTTCCTATCCTTCCTGTACAGTTTGTAGCCTGGGATAACTGTATCCCATTGGTTATCATCCGTCCACCAGGTTTCAGTGATACCAATAATATCAATATTTTTATCTATTGCTAAGTATTCCAGCTCCCCTATTTTGTTCCGGAGGCTTCTGGCATTTGTATACAAGCATTTATATATGCTTTCCTGATACAGTCTTTTGAGTCCAGTTGCATTGTTAGACTGCCTCTTGCATCCTTCTGCTAGAGTGCTGGTGACTAGCTCCTTGCTCTGCTCAGTAATTTTTGCATCCTCCTCACTACTCAAGTACACACTTTCCCGAATCGGATGCTGCCCAGCTCCTGTCGGCTTTCCCCCAGTTATCAGTTTAAAAGCTGCTCTGCAGCCTTTTTGGATGTTGACTGCCAGCAATGTGGTCCCATCATGGTTCAAATGCAACCCATCCCTCCTGAACAGATTTGGCTTGTCCCAAAATGTTCTCCAGTTCCTGACAAATCTGAAGCCCTCCTCTCGACACCACCGCCTCATCCACGCATTGAGGCTTCTGAGCTCTGCCTGCCTGGTAGGTCCTGCGCGAGGGACAGGCAGCACTTCTGAAAATGCTACCTTGGAAGTCCGGGACTTCAATCTTCTTCCTAACAACCTAAATTTGGCTTCCAGGACAGACCGCTTGGCCTTCCCAACATCATTAGTACCAACGTGTACCATGACAACTGGCTCGTTCCCAGTTCTCTCTAACAATCTATCTAGATTTCTTGTGATGTCTGCAACTTTTGCACCTGGCAGGCAAGTCACCATACGGTTATCATGTGCATCACAAATCCATTTCTCTGTATTTCTAATTATTGAATTGCCTAGTACAAGGAGCCTCTCTCCTGCAATCTGTTCATCTACATGCACCTCATCAACCATATTAAGGGAGAGAACCTCAGTTTGTTCCTGTTGTTCATCTTCCTGGATCTCATCAAGTGTGATGAGACAAATCATCATCATAAAATATAATCAAAATACAGATAGTAAACATATTTTGCATAACAGTACATGAGTGAAATATATATAAATAATTAAAGATACCTTTTCTATGCGTCAACAGCCTCAACGTGTGATTTCTTTGTGTGCTCTGACGTTAATAAATGGTTTAAAAGAAATGTCTTAAAAAGTCTAAAATACTATGGTAATTGATGACATGTGTGAAATTCTGTTAATCACTTCTGGCAAGAAACATTACTAATGTTAAAGTACTCATAGGTAAGATGATAGATCAAGCTCGCTATTGAGTCCATGTGGTTCTCCTTTGTATAGTTTGTGAATGCCCACTATTGGGTTATGCGCCTGCGCAGAACATCAATCAGAGGCTTTAAAGCTGATTGGTCAAATGTTTTGGTGGTAAGACCGCCCACCGTACCACCCACCATTAGGCACCAGTTCGCCATTTTCCCTCAGTTCTCTTCTTTCCGCCTCAGCAGCAGGACGATCGTTGAGAGCTTCCTCATTTTTTCCTTGTCATTTCTTCAGAAACGACGATTTTCAACAAAAAAATTTATGGCAATCTTGTCTTTAGGGCAGGATTATTGCCCCAGTGCTGTTTCTTCTAGTAGGACTCAGTCACTTTTTCGATCAGGTCGCCGGTTCCCCCCTCAAGAGGGTGGCGGTAGGCCGGCCCTTTTGGGCGTTTTTTCCCCTTGAACATTCTTCATTCTCTTGGCCTTCTCTGAAGGAAATTTTTCATGGCCTCTGCAGCTTTCAAGCAGTGCACTTCTTGCCTCAAGAAGTTTCTGGCTTCGGACGGCCACAGTCAGTGTCTCTTTTGTTTGGGTGAATCGCACCAGAGTCACTCTTGTGTGCATTGTAAAAATTTCACCCGCCTTGCGGTCCAAAATCGTAGTAACAGACTCAAGGCGCACCTAATGGAACTCGCCCCGTCTCCCACCACTGCGGCTTCCACTTCTGCCTCAACGAGTGTTCTGCCACCCGAACGTCCTCTTAAACCTTCCTCTTCTTCAACTCTCATCCATAAGAAGAAGAAGGATAAGAATGGGGAGAAGAAGAAGAAACACAGGACTGAGGTGTGCCGCTCGTTGCCCCCTACTCCTCATCTGCTGATTTCTCCTCGCCCTTCTCCGCCGTTCTCTGCAGCGAGATGTCCCTCTCCGGGATCCTCCGTGTGGGGTGGCTGTTCCTCCTCAGAGTCACTGACCAAGGGCCGCAGGGCTGGTTCACCAGCTTACCCCTTGCTTCTTTCTTCTTCTTCGCCACCGGCTGGTGAGAGGGACCGTTCCAGGATGCGGCAAGTTTCTGTGTCTCCCAGGCCGCGTACTCCAATGGTAGATGCCCAGGCGGTCACCATTTTAGCTACCATTTCATCTCCCATCATTCCTTCTACTGTTTTGCCAACGGCTACCACCACTGATGGCCAGATGGATCTCTTCAAATCAATGTTTGAGGTCATGGCAAAATCTTTTGTCGAACAGTTCAAGGCCACCATTCCTACGGTGTCTGCGGCTCCGGGACCGACCACCGCATGCTCCAGGGATTCTGACCCTGCTGTCGCTCCGCCGCCCTCTCAAGGGTCGAGCAGTCACTCCGCTGGCCTGGCCATACCGTTTTGGCATGGTCCAGATGTCAATGCGATGAGCGCCCAGCCCGTCGACCTGCCCAGGCCGTACTGGTGCAGTCTTGATGTGGCTTCCAGAGTTCCCCCCCTCATCTTCCGATGATTCCAGCTCGTCTTAGGAGGAGGGGGATGTGGACATGGAGAAGATGCCCGATCAAGTGATTGGTGCTGTCGATCCACTCAGAGAAGAGGACCAAAAATCTCTCACGGCAATGCTCACCCTTTTGGGAACTGCCCTTAACATACGGGTTGACCAGCCGCCGTTGGAAGGTGAGGATCAGATGACAGCAAAGTTGGACAAGAAATCCATCCGACCCATCCACATCACCATGCTACCTTCCATGTTAATGTCTGCATAGGCCACCTGGAAGAAGCCCGTTTCGGCCCACTCCATTTCGTCCAGGCTCGATGGGATATACCGAGTCCTGGACGAGGACATTGAGTTTCTCCAGGCACACCTACTACCAAATTAACTGGTTGTGAAGGCCTTCCAGCAGAAAACCGCAGTCAGTGGCTTCCCGGTACCGACAACGCCTGAGGGGAAGAAACTCGATGCGGTGGGCCGGAAGTTTTATGTGAATGGGTCGCTGTTCCTCCAGGCCGCAAACTATTCAGCAACTATGGGCCTCTATCAGTCCCATCTTTGGGAGCGCACCAAGATGCTTGCTGCGAAGCTGCCATCCGATCTCCAAAAAGAAATCAACAGTCTGTGTGATGAGGGCGATTTCCTGGCGGAGCAGCAAATGAGGACGGCATGCCATATCAATGACTACGCGGCCAATGACATGTCATCTGCAATTCTCCTGCGGCGGCATGCATGGCTACAGGGAACTACCTTGGATGACTCAATGAAGAAGCTCATTGAGGAGTTTCCATTCGATGGTCAGGGCCTCTTTGGCCAAGACACGGACAAGGTGCTCAACGAGCACATCCCAGCCTTCAAAACCCAGGTATCAGCTGTTTACCAGCTGCTACTGTGGTAATCCGCAGCAACACCAACAACAGGGTGGACCTGCCGATCACCCCAAGCCTGGTTTCTACCATTCCTGGAGACAACAAAGGGGGCAGTGATTCCAGCCTTACGGCCAAGGAAAACGCAACGAGGGTAAGTCAAAGTCTCGAGTTTGACTTCCCTCTGGCCAAGACTCTCTCGCTCCATCTACCGTACCTCCCCTTTCAGAAGTTCCTCACGGTGTGGTCCGGGTTCACGAACGACCGGTGGGTTTTGAAGATCTCGTCCACTGGTTACGCCATCGAGTTTGACCGGATGCCTTGGGTAGGAAAACCCCATTTCACCACCCCGTCTTTTCAACTGGAGTAAGAAGTTACAACCCTTCTCTCCAAATGGGCCATCGAGCTGGTACCACCAACCGATTGGAACAACGGTTTCTACTCAAGGTACTTTGTTGTCCAGAAGAAGGACAGAGGTCTCCGCCCAATTCTGGACTTGCATGGCCTCAACAAGTTCATCCACACCAGGAAGTCCCAGATGGTGACACTCCAAACCGTCCTTTCTCTCATCAATGAACGGGACTGGTTTATGGTGATAGACCTCAAGGACGCTTACTTCCACGTCAGCATTCTCAAGGAACATAGACGGTTCCTCCGCTTCCGGATAGGGGAAGGTCTGGTCACAGCACCACGAGTCTTCACCAAGTGCATGGCTCCGGTTGCTGCCTTCCTCTGCCAGAGGGGGATCAGGGTCTTCCCGTACATCGATGACTGGTTGATAGCCTCCCCCACCAGGTTGTTGGCCATTCGGGACACGGAGTACACCGTTCATCTCATGGAGAGTCCTGGCCTCAGGATCAACTTCTGCAAATCGAAGCTGCATCCTTCGCAGCGAGTAGAGTACATTGGAGCGGTTCTGGACTCGCTTGCAGTCAGGGCGTTTGCCCCACAAAAGCGCTTACTGGACATTACTCAGGTAGCAAGCGCTTTCCGTACCAAACCCTTTGTCAGAGTGAAGAAGGCTCAACGACTCCTGGGTTTGATGGCTTCCACCATGGCAGTGATCCCTCATGCCAAACTGAAGTTCCGGTCTCTGCACTCGTGGTTTCTCCACAAGTTCATGGAGAGGCAGTCCAAACGGTTGTTTCCGTCTCCGGAACTGGTTGACCAGCTGGTGTGGTGGACCGCACCTCTCAATGTGTCTACGGGCAAGAACTTTTATCCTCTGCAACCATCTCCAAATTTTGACCAACACAAGCAACCTCAGTTGGGGAGCTGTTTGCGGGACTCTTACGGTCAACAACACCTGGTCTCCGCACGAGATTTTCCACCACATCAACTGCCTGGAGTTGCTGGCCATATGGAAGGCAATGCGGTCCTTTGAGACAGTGTTGTGCGGCAAGGCAATCCAGATCGCCTCAGACAATACCACCGCAATTGCATATCTGAACAAGCAAGGAGGGACAAAGTCCAGTACGTTGCAGGATCTTGTGGTACAACTTTGGGAATGGTGTCTCGAGTGACACATTTTCCCGATCGGAGTCCACATCCAGGGCTAGCGGAATGTGCTGGCAGACCGCCTGAGTCACCTCACCTCGACGACTCACGAGTGGGAACTGGACAATGTGGTCTTTCACTCCCTTTGCAGGTAGTGGGGGACCCCGAGCATCGACCTCTTTGCATTGTAGTCCAACTGCAAGTGTCCCAGATACTGCTCCAGGGTGGGCATCGGACTGAACTCCAAGGGCAACGCCTTCATGAAACGGTGGGATCAGGACTTCCTTTACGCCTTTCCCCCGTTTCCTCTGGTTCAGAAGGTCACCACCAGAATGTACCAGCAAATGGGTGCACGCGATTCTCATCGCTCCAGCATGGTCGCGTCAGACCTGGTATCCACTTCTCTTGAAACTGTCGTCGCACTCTCTCACACTGCCAGACTGTCCAACTCTTCTACAAATGGAGCAAGGAGAACTTCACCACTCGGACTTGCCCAGTCTCCACCTCACCGCATGTAGGATAATCCCAGATTGTCCAGGATCTTGGAACTAGCAAGGCGCCCCTCTACGAGGAAGTCCTATGCCTCCAAGTACAGGCGATTTTGTGCCTTCCTGGATACTCAACATGTGCCTCCACTCAATGTTGGTCTGCACCACGTCATGACATACCTCCTCCATTTGGCGGCGTCAGGTCTCAGCATTACTTCCATCAGGGTCCACCTGGCAGCAGTAGTAGCCCACTCTCCAACTGGATCACCTGCTTCTGGTGCCTTCCGCGACCAAACGGTGAAGCGTTTCCTCAAAGGTCTGCGAAACGCTTTCCCTCCTGTCAAGACTCCGACCGTACAATGGTCATTATCTACCATTTTGAATGCCCTCACTAAGACTCCCTTCGAGCCGATGGCCACTACGGACATTCGTCTTCTCACCTGGAAAATGCCGTTTCTTGTGGCTATCATGTCTGCTAGATGAGCTGGTGAGCTGGTTGCTTTGTGGATGGATGCCCCGTTTATCAAATTCTACAATGACTCCACGCTGACATCACTTTCTTACCAAGATAGTCTCCCAATTTCACATGGCTCAGACTATATCTTTACCAACTTTCTTTCCCAACCCCAGCAATGCTCAAGAAAGGGCTTGGCACACGCTTGATGTGAAACGAGCTTTATTGTTTTACATCAGCAGGACCCGTGAGTTCCGTAAGTCACAGCGTCTGTTTGTTGCCTATGGGGGGAAGTCGAAAGGTGAACCCATCTCTTCCCAGAGGTTCTCCAAATGGATTACATCAACCATCTACTTGGCCTACGAGGCTGCCTCTTTGCCAGCTCCTCCACATGTCAGGGAACATTCTACCAGGGAGGTTGCTACCTCCACTGCCTTTTTGGAGGGCACTCTGTTTGAGGACATCTGTAAGGCTGCCACCTGGTCCAGGCCTTCCACATTTGTCCAACACTACAGAATGGACACGAAAGCCACTGCGGACGCCAGACTTGGTCGTGCCGTCTTTGCCAGAGGGCTCCAGGCACCTCGCCCATGAGGGTCCATCCTACCTGACTGACGTACTTCATCATGGATTCATCTCATCCGACTGCCCACCGACCTAGTGAGTGTGAGCTTGCTAATCTCCCAATAGTGGGGATTCACAAACTATACGAAGGAGAAAGTTAGGTTTCACTTACCAGTGAAAGTTAGGTTTCACTTACCAACCCTGCCTCCCCTCTTGAGCAGCACGGATGAGATCATTTAGTTTATCCTGTGCTTGGCTTAAGTATGGAACTGAGGTAAAATGGTGAACTGGCGCTCGAGGGTGGGCCAGTGGGGTACGGTGGGCGGTCTTACTGCCAAAACTTTTGACCAATCAGCTTTAAAGCCTCCGATCGATGTTCTGCGCAGATGTATAACCCAATAGTGTGTATTCACAAACTATCTACTTGAAGAACGAAAGTTATCACTGGTAAGTGAAACCTAACTTTCTATGGTCTGGAGCTTAAAAATAAAGGACACTTCTATTTGGAGTAATCGCTTAGTGATGTCAATCCTTTCATAACTTACAGGTTAGATGACTTCCAAAACTATGAACTGCAGTTGGTCTTCTGTGTGATTAGTATTCATATAATGTGAAACTAAAGGTGCACCCATAACCTGTCCCCACACCTGTGACCTGTGTTCCAATACCCAGGTGTGGATGGGTCTAGTGGTGACACCGACATAATGCTTATCACAAGGACACGTGATCATATAAACTACGTTACTGGTTCCGCAGGTTGAAAAATCCCTAAGTGTGTGTGTATAACCAAGATCTGGAAATTCTACAGTTTTAGTATTGTTGGTAAATTGGAAAGAGGAACAAGTTTGACATTTAAAATGCTCTGAGGTAATGTTAGGTGGGCAGTCCTGTTGAGAAATCAGGTCTGTTTGAGTAATTAAATTACCAAGAGAAGAGGTGTGTCTGTAACGCACAAGGGGTTTTACATCACAACCTGGTACATCCTACAGAATCCCCCAGTGCCTCAAAATGATCTTTTTTATGCTGGGTGCCAGAGGAGTAAATTCAAAAGAGAAAAAAAGATGCTGGTTTTTATCACAATCCTTTCTAATGAAAAGTGTATCTCTAGGAGTTTGCTTAACCTTCTCGAATGATTGCCTAACAATGTGAGGTGGATAACCTCTCTGGATCAGCTGAGTAGAAACAGCAGATGACAATGTTTTAAAGTCTAAATCAGTGGTAGAATTTTTCTTGATTCTACACATTAAACTAAATGGAATGTTATTTTTAAAGTGTAATGGATGATGAGATCTATAGTGAAGATATGTATTTCTATCTGAAGGCTTTTTGTATAATTTCATGCAGATGCGTCCTTGATGAATGTAAATTAATAAATCCAAAAATGGTAAAGAGCTATTATTCATGCTATATGTGAACCTGAGATTCGAGTTAAGAGTGTTAATTCACAAAACAAAAGCTAAAACATATTCAGAAGAATCAAATAAAAAAGTAAATCATTAATAAATCTTTTATAGAAAAGAATATGTGAGTGAAAAGGATTGTTATTACTATTTAAAATATAAGCTAACTCAAAATTAATCTCATAAATGTTTGCTAGTGCTTGCACAAGGGGATATCCCATAGCGACTCCTTTTGTTTGGAGGAACAGTTGATCCTCAAACCTAACAAAAATATTCTCTAAAGTGATGTCAACTAAATCTAGCAAAAATTATGTAGGAGGTCTATTAACTAGTCTGGAGCTCAACAAGTCTGAAACTATAAGGCGAATGTCATCTAAAGGTACATTGGTGTAGAGTGACTCGACATCCATAGTAACTAAACAGCAATTAGGAGGGGCATGTGTCCCTTCCGATAAAGTAATAAGATGTGACGAGTCACGAACAAATGACGGTGTATCCTGTGCAAACTTATTAAGAAAGGAATCTAAATACTGTGCAACAGGTTCAAGTATTGAATTAATCCCGGAGACAATGGCATGTCCCTGTAAGTGGTCATCCGGGTTTTGAACCTTGTGCACTTTTGGCAACATGCGAAAGATCAGGATTCTAGAAAACTTGTTGGTAAGAAATTGGAAGGTTTTTTCAGAGATAAAATTTAAAGCAACCCCTTCAAGTAGCACTATTCCAATCAATCTGGCAATGTGGTTAGTAAAATCAGACCTGAGTTTCTTGTAGAAATTAGTATTGTTTAACTGATGGTGAGCTTCAGAAATATAATCACATTTATCCATCAGGATGATCCTTTGTCTGCATTTTTATAACAATGGAAACATCGTCAGCTAAGGTCTTAAGAATCTTCCAGTCATGGAATGATATATTTCTATTAGATCTCACTGGCTTACATTCAAGTTCTTCAATGTCTCTTAAAACTAACCTTTGAAATACGTCTATAGAGGAAGAATCAACAGGAGGACAGAAATTAGATTTAGGTTTGATCTTGCCACCTACAGAACCTTGTGATTCAAATCCTTTGAAAAACACCCTCAATTTTAACAACCTAATTAATCTATACACATCCACCCTAGTGATAAAGGAGTGATAAGAGGGGGTGGGTACAAAACTCAAACTAAGGGACAATAATCTAACCTCATCTGGAGTGAGAGTCCTTGATGAAAAATTGAAAATTATATTTTCCTTCTCCCTCGTCGCATCCGTCCCCGCTGTAAAAAAGAACTAGAAGAGGAAGTGAGATCACCACTCCGTCATGGATTCCTCAGTTGGTAAGTATTTGTTCTGTTAAAGTCACTGGTAGAAGCTATAGTATCACTGTCTGATGTTTCCATGTCTGAGCTTACCGGTTCCTGCTCAGTTATTTGTTTGGGAAAGGATCCTGTTGCGGACTGCCATTTGTAGACCCGATTATTATTATAACCATTCAAATCCCGTGAAATATTTTTTGTTTTAAATTGCAGAAGAGAGATTTAAAAATCATCCAGTTATCAGGTTCACACGTAGCATGAATAATAGCTCTTTACCATTTTTGGATTTATTAATTTAGATTCATTAATTTACTAAGTGATTACTCCAAAAAGAAGTGTTCTTTATTTTTAAGCTCCAGACCTTAGAACGACATGGACTCAATAGCAAGCTTGATCTATCATCTTACCTATGAGTACTTTAACATTAGTAATGTTTCTTGCCAGAAGCGATTAACAGAATTTTTCACACATGTCATCAATTAGTCTTTTAGACTTTTTAAGACATTCCTTTTAGACCATTTGTTAACTTCAGAGCACACAAAGAAATCACACATTGTGTTTGATTCTAGGGGAGGAGTTCTCAACCTTTTAAAGCCAGGGACCAGGTCATGCTCCCTCAGACAGCTTCGAGGGCTAGATGGCCATTTTGCCTTTCTTTCACCACATAGCACTTCCTGGTGTGGTGGAGGCGGTGGGGGGCACATGAAATGGTGCCTGGGGGGGGGGCTGTATCCGGCCCATGGGCTGCAGGTTGAGAATCACTGCTCTAGAGTGTGGCACTCATCTCCATTTTCAGCCAAACAATCAGGCTGTCTGCATCTGCAGGCATTTCCTGGTCATGGGGCAGGCATGACTAAAACTGTTACTTTTCTGGCCAAAGTGGTGCCCTTTTATCTACTTGCAATTTCTTGCTTTTGAACTGCTATGTTGCCAGAATCTAGGGCAGATGACGGGAGCTCACTCCACCGCGCAGCACCAAGGTTTGGAACTGCTGCCCTGTCGACCTTCCAGTCATTAAGTTCAGCTTCTTAACCACCAAGCCACTGCAGTCCCATAAAACACTATTAAGGCAACTCTGCGGATTCCGCATGCATGATTGGCACAAACGGCCTCTGGCAGAGGTGAAACCAGTCGAGCAAACTCCTGGCCTCTGGCCCTTGCCAGCATGGAAATTGAGGGACGGATTAATAATCATAGGGTTGATTCACCCACATCTGACCTGACCGGCGATTCTGCTGAGAGAAGCAGATCACTAACCTCTGTTACGTATTAGGCAATTACCCACTCGCAGTTAAGCCTAATCTTTGGTGCAAATAGTGGCCATATTTACTCTGGTGTAAACCCCGAACAATGGTTTTCCCCTGTCAGTGTTTGCCCGAGGTATTAACTTCCCCAAGAGAGATTTCCCATTAACCCGAGTAAATGGGTGATGTGATTTTCTGTCAGATGACGATTCTTTCCCTCATTGCCTTCTGATCTATATATGATGATGCTTTTTCCTCAATAAACCACTGATCTGATCTCGCTCCATTTTGCCTCGTATCGTTACTTGATCAGTCTCCTCCGGGACCTCACGGCCGTCCAGCGGCCCCGATCCTACATCTGGTGACCCCGAGACGTGATCTTACCCGAGAGTAAGCGATCACACGGTCCGGTTCTACGCCAGAACCGCGTCCGATCAGCCCGGAGGACAGCGCGGCAGCGCGGCAGCCCGGTCGGTAAGCCAGCCGATCGGGAAGATGGCCCAAGCGGCGGGGCAATTTCAGAGAGGCATCCTACAGCTTGCTCCGACTTTCGCGGCGGCTTGCAGCAACGGAAAAACGCGTTCCGCTCAGGGTCAGCTGTGAACCCCTGACAGCGCAGAGGCCACCGAGGGCCCATGGCAGCAGGCCACGCTCCGAGCTCTACCCAGAAACTCGTCACGCAAAACCTATTGCCTGAACTTCAGACGCGTCGACTCGTCCCGAGGAGGAAACTTTGGAGGACCCCGCAGGTAATATGGGGACTTGTCCTCAGCAGCAATGTCCGTCTGCTAGCCAAAGAATTCATGAGGAAGAATTCAAAATCCTGGCCAGGGTATATCAGTTACGCTTTCACAGTGGACAGCTAGCGAGACTTTTGGTGTACTTAAGGGAACACTGCCTGCTTTACCCAGAAGTAGGTACGTTAACCCTTCAGCTCTGGGATCAGATAGGAGACTGCATTCAGCAACCCCCGAAAGCTCCAGAGGGCATAATTTGCACATGGAGTAAGTGTAGGAAGCTCTTAGCGGAGGTAGATCCAGTCCGGGTAGAGGCGAAAGAACCCCCAGCATCAGTAGAGCCATCGGCGCCCACGGCGCTCTATCCGTCATTGCAGTTTAAGCAGAGTAGTGTAGGGAGCTTTCCCTCGGTGACAGCTGCAGACGTCACCGGTGGAATGCATGGAATGGGAAGCGCAGGCGCTTCTCTGACAGCTACAGGTTCCCAAACTAAGAGTGCCCTTCAGCGCACAGTTGAGGAAGAGATCAAGAAGGGGGATTTGCCAGCAGAAGAGCTAGCTGAGCTTAGTCAGATTTGTCCAATTCGCTTGGAAATGGATGCCCTCACAGGGCAGCAGCAGGTAGTTCACTCACCAGTCCCGTATAAGCTCCTCATGGCTATACGGAAGGCCATTAAAGAGACAGGACTCCAAAGTCGGTTCACTAGGGGCACGCTTCAGCAAGTGTGCGAGAATACCATGTTCATCCCGCACGACTGGAAAGCCGTCATGTGGATGATGCTCAACCCCAGCCAGTATTTGCTATGGGACAGCGAGTATCGCCTCGAGGCGCAGACAAGGGCTGCCAGGATGGGAGGGGCAGTACTTCCTGACCAGTTATATGGTTCAGGTGCCTTCGAATCCATCAATGCGCAGACCAACTTGCCACTCGCCACTCTTCAGATGTCAGCTGAGGCGGCCTTCAGGGCTTTCCTCAAAGTCCCAGCAACTGGCAAAGCGGCCAAAAATTACACTGCAGTCAAACAGGGCGCCCAAGAGTCCTACATGGACTTTGTCAATCGTTTAGAGGAAGCGATCAGTAGGCAGATCGATAATGAGCAAGCCCAACAAGAGCTCATGATGAAATTGGCCAAGGACAATGCCAATCTCGACTGCCGTAAGATCTTGCAGTCACTGGGTAATCGTCCCGACTTGACTCTCACGGACATGATTAGAGCTTGCGCCGACGTTGGCACAGACTCCTACGAAATGGGTCTGCTGGCAGCGGCGGTGCAAGGAGGCAGGAAATCCCGACCCAAGGGAGCATGTCACAATTGTGGCAAGGTCGGTCACTTCGCTAAGGAGTGCCGATCCAAGGGCGGCGGACAAAATTCCAGCCATTCCAAGGCTCCAACCACCCCATGTCCAAGGTGTAAGAAAGGCTACCATTGGTCCAGATACTGTCCAAATTCGGGAAACCGGAACGCGGGCACGTCTCTGGCCCCGGTCCAAACAGAGACATCCCTTGCTCTGGGCGTGCCAGAGCTAGACTAGATTCCTCTCACATTCCAGGCATTGCGAAGGCACAGGCCAGCCCCAAGAGTAGTACAGGGCTAGAATTGACTTGCCAGGCAGACGTCACATGCGACTTGCCAGGCACAGTCTATCTGGTGGATTCCCAGTACATGGGACCCCTGCCCAAGGGCTTTATAGGTTTAGTTTTGCCTCACAGTATAGCAGGAGCATGCGGAATTCTTGTAATTCCGGGAGTCGTTGACTCCAATTTTTCAGGCGTTCTCCAAGTTCAGCTTTGGACGCACCTACCCCAGACCATTCACAAAGGAGACACATTAGCGCAACTGATTATGGTTCCTTGTCACTCGCCAGCAGATAGCCAGGGAAGGCTCAGGGACAGCTCAGAGTCCGGGTCAGCAGACCGCTCGAGCGCAAGGGAGGCAGTGCAAGGATACCAGGTCTTAGCAACAGTGGAGACCAACATAGAGTGGAAACAGCGACCAGTTATTGAGGTATTTTTGAATAAAAAATCATTCTCAGGGTTGTTAGATACCAGAGCTGATGTCAGCGTGGTCAGTCGAAGCCAGTGGCCACAGGAGTGGGCCATTGAGCCGGTCTCCGATGTGTGGGAGGTAGGCGGCATCCAAGAAGCGTTTAGGAGCCGGGAGTGGGTGGAAGTCACGATCCCAAAGGCTGACGGCACAGCGGTCATTCGGCCGCACATTCTGGACGTGCACATCAACCTTTGGGGGCGAGACATTTTACAGCAGTACGGTGCCACTCTCACCTTCGGGTAATGGCTTTGCCACTTAAATGGCTTACCAATACGCCGGTCTGGGTGGAACAATGGCCGGTAGTGGGAGAGAAATTAATCGCCCTAAAGCAACTGGTTAAAGAACAGCTAGACGCAGGACATATAGAGCAGTCCACTAGTCCTTGGAATTCGCCTATTTTTGTTATCAAGAAGAAGTCGGGGAACTGGCGACTCCTCCACGATCTCAGAGAGATCAATAAATGTATACAGCCGATGGGTCCACTTCAATGCGGCATCCCAAATCCGAATATGATCCCTGAGGGTTGGGAGATCCTAGTCGTAGAGCTCAAGGATTGCTTTTACACCATTCCCTTAGACCCCAGGGACAGGGAAAGGTTCGCCTTTACGGTGCCGGTTGTGAACCACAGCGAGCCCACGCAGCGTTACGCGTGGAAATTTTTGCCACAGGGGAAGCTCAATTCGCCCACCCTGTGCCAAATTTATGTTCACAACGCACTGGCAAAGTTTCGAAACCTTCATCCCACAGCTTTAGTTTGCCATTTCATGGATGATATCTTGGTCGCAGTGCCGCAACTCGGCAGCGAAATGTTTACAGACCTCCAGGCCAGCCTGGGGGAGAAAGGGTTACTCATTGCCCCGGAGAAAGTGCAGAGAACCGAGCCCTTCTCATACTTGGGTCATCGGCTTCTCCGCTCTTTCGCAGCACCCGTTTTGCCCCAGATCAACTTAAAAAACTCAGTCACCTTGGTAGAATTACAGCAAGTTTTGGGTAACATTAATTGGGCCAGACCGTATTTCAGATTGGATACGGATCTTTTGAAACCGCTCTTCTCGCTGCTAACGCTAGGTAAGCAGCCGGCAGACCGGATACAAATTCCTCGAGAGGCACGCTTGGCTCTCGAGAAAGTCAACCAAATTCTCAGCCAAAGGTGGGTGGACAGGATTGCTCAGGGGCCATATGCCCCGATCCTGAACTTGTACATCGTTCGGGCCGGATCCATGTTCACCGGAGCCCTAGGAGTGGACTCCGAGAAAGGAGCGAGTATCGTGGAATGGGTGTATTTACCGAACACCTCTTCCCGAAACATCGTTCCTCCCCAAGAGTTGGTCTCCGCGGCGGTTTACCGCGGAAGGCTGAGAGCTAGGGACATTTCAGGGCACGACTTAGCAAAGATCGTGGTCCCGTTCACCAAAGAGCAAATTCAGCAGCTGATGCAGCTCGGTGACTCGCTTCCAATTGCCTTGGAAGGATTCACCGGATGCTTGGCATACCACTTGCCGAAAGACCCCAGACTTGTCTCGCTTCAAATGCAGACAGTCACCTTGTATGAATTGATCTCGCTGGTTCCGCTTCAGGGGGCCAGGACAGTTTTTACTGATGGGGGTCGCACATATGGTGTCTTAACTTGGCAGGAGGGCCAGGCTTGGCGCACGCTGTTAACTCTTCCACAGAAGTCCGCACAGTGGGCAGAGTTGGCAGCGGTGAACCTTGCTTTGTGCACCTTCGCCAAAGAGCGCCTAAACATCATTACTGACAGTCAGTATGTTAGGAATTTGCTTCACAGTCTACCGGGAGCATACATCACTCCCGCGATAGACAAAAATTTGCTGAGTCTGTTTCTCACTGCTCAATTTCACTTGCGAAACCGCACGGAAGCGCTCTATATTGCCCACATCCGAAGTCACCAGGACCTGCCGGGTCCAATCTCCGCGGGCAATAGCAGAACGCACGCGGCTGCAAAGGAAATTCAGCAACGGTCAGTGTTAGATGTTTTCACTACTCCAATTCAGAGTCATGCATTCTTTCATCAGAATGCCAAAGCGCTCGCCAGACAGTTTAACCTGCCACTTTCTCAAGCCCAAGGCATAGTTCGCTCTTGTCAGCATTGTGCAGGGGCACTGGGGGGGGGCCCTCGGGGGGGGGGGGTCAACCCACAAGGGACAGAGGCTAACCAGGTGTGGCAAATGGATGTTACGCATGTTCCGCAGTTTGGCAGATGGCGGTACATGCACGTTTGCATTGATACTTTCTCGCAATTCGTTTGGGCGACAGTGCAAAAAGGGGAGACAGCTTCCCATGTGGAGCAGCACCTCCTCGCCTGCTTCGCGGCGATGGGCAAGCCACGGCACGTGAAAACCGATAACGCTCCATCCTACAGCTCTAGGCAGTTGGCTAACTTCATGGCCACCTGGGACATTAAGCATACTTTTGGCGTTCCTTACAATCGGCAGGGGCAAGCGATTGTGGAACGAGTCAATCGGACACTCAAGTCCTACATTGACAAACAAACAGAAAGGGGGGAGCCACCAGCCCTCCCCAAGTCACAGGGTCAGGCACAGCATTGTCTGAATAAGGTATTGTTCACTTACAATCACCTTAATGTTTTTTCCGATTGCACACCGCAGGAGAAACACTTCCGCTGTTCGGAAGCTCTCCCGCGACCGATGGTGCATTACCGGGTGCCACCGGACCCTTCCTGGAGGGGCCCGGCGCCACTCGTAACATGGGGAAGAGGGTATGCTGCAGTTATGTCTCCTACAGGTGTCGTTTGGATTCCAGCTCGGTGTGTTAAGCCTCACTTGGAACCACATGGTGTGGACCCAGACCGACCCGAGTCTGATTCTGGAGATGGAGGACCTCACCCTGACCGAGGGGACCCGGCGGAGGAGGTGGCGACAGCCGACGACAGTGCCGAAGGTCACCTGGGGGATGGTCAAGACCCTTTGCAATGAAGCCCAGGACGCCCTCCAACGCAAGGAGAGGTAACCGACACCGGAGAACTTCGTGGCTGCAGTCTTTGCCCAGATTTCTGCCAACTCCGTGGCAGTCACCATCATCCTGACCCTCTCCCTACTTGCGGGGGGAGGCGTTCAGGCAGCCTCACTGAAGGCCAACGATTTGATGCCAGGCGGAGACCTCTCTGCCCGGATGCATTACAACATATGGGAAAGGTTGGCGGGTTTCGTCAACCAGTCCGATTTTTGCCTGAAGCAGGACGCCGGTTCTGCCTCAATTTTGAGCACCTGTCTCATCCCTGTGTGTCATGCTCCAGACACGCGCACCAGGGATGGCGACTGGCTTGTAAGGCGGATTTTCGGTCCGTATATCCCTACGAGCTTCACAGCATATGCTCGCTGGGGAATGCAGCTGACTATGACTTTGCCGGCTGATGCGGCCACTCTCCACACTCCTCGAGTGGCGGTCAGCTCGAACTCTACTTGTGCTCGAATGACCGGCTACTCTGCAGTTGGCCGAACTCGGCGCCGTTGCCTCGAAGTCGGCAGCGGCAACTGGACTTGTGATAAACCAGAGACACTTGGTTCTATGTATGCTCATGTTACCCTACCTTCAGGTTGGTTCTTTACATGCAATCAGTTCACTTGGAACTACATTCCCGCAAATGTATCAGATGCTACTTGTTGTATCAGTCGCTTGACACTGTTACTCCCCACTAAGGATATGATTGTCCCAAGCACAAATGTTTCAGCACCCATACGGCACACTCGCGCCACCCAGTTAGACAGCTCATGTGATAGCAACATTAGGGTTCTGAGTCCAGCTGAGTACGTCTCATTGGCAGTCAGCATACTTGGCGTGCCAGGCTTAGCCGTCGGCAACGCTCGGAGAATTGGTCAACTGGCTTGCGGATTAGCAAAAGCCATTAACCATACCTCCTCTGCGATAGTGCTGCTCAACCAGGAGCAGGCAGAGCTTCGCCATGCCATCCTTGACAATCGAGCAGCCATAGACTACCTTCTGTTGTTACATCATTTGGGTTGCGAATCTGTTCATGGCATGTGTTGCTTTAATCTCACAGACAACACACGCAAGGTACAGAGCCAGCTCACGGACCTCCACACCCTAGTCAAGAACATCAAGGAGGATTCTTCATGGGGGTGGTGGGATTCCTTGTGGTCATAGCTCCCGTGGGGGTGGCTCCAGACGACGCTCAAAGTGATTGTGGGGGTGATAATACTAGGCATAGCAGGGTGCTGTTTCATGCAATGTATTCCCTCACTGTTATCGAGATGTCCCCCGTGGGGGGAACCCCGAAGCATTGTTCCCATCCACCAGCTGATGCCCCTCTTGCGCAGGGTCGCCTGTCAGGTCCAAAAATAACAAAATAAGGGGAGATGCGGATTCCGCATGCATGATTGGCACAAACGGCCTCTGGCAGAGGTGAAACCAGTCGAGCAAACTCCTGGCCTCTGGCCCTTGCCAGCATGGAAATTGAGGGACGGATTAGTAATCATAGGGTTGATTCACCCACATCTGACCTGACCGGCGATTCTGCTGAGAGAAGCAGATCACTAACCTCTGTTACGTATTAGACAATTACTCACTCGCAGTTAAGCATAATCTTTGGTGCAAATAGTGGCCATATTTACTCTGGTGTAAACCCCGAACAATGGTTTTCCCCTGTCAGTGTTTGCCCGAGTTAATTAACTTCCCCAAGAGAGATTTCCCATTAACCCGAGTAAATGGGTGATGTGATTTTCTGTCAGATGACGATTCTTTCCCTCATTGCCTTCTGAACTATATATGATGATGCTTTTTCCTCAATAAACCACTGATCTGATCTCGCTCCATTTTGCCTTGTATCGTTACTTGATCAGTCTCCTCCGGGACCTCACGGCCGTCCAGCAGCCCCGATCCTACACAACTCTATGGAGCAGCCTCTCTTCACCCTCTGCGTCCATCTCCAGTGTTCATCTACCTCAGAAGTGCTAAAACTTTTTGGGCTGCAGGCCAGTCACGTGGTTCAGGGGACTGGTCACTATGGCCCAGGGGCCGAATCCAGCCCCCGACGTCAATTTATCCAGCCCGCGAAGCCCTTGTTGCTCCAGAAAGTGGAAGTAAAACGTGCCTATATGGGCACATTTTACTTCCGCTTCCATGAGTGACGAAGGCTTCATGGGCCAGATGAATTGGCGTCAGGGGATGGATCTGGCCCCCGGGCATAGTTTGGGCACCCGGATCTTCCTGAACCCTATTTCTCCATCCTGCCCTGCACCAGAAAGGAGAGAGAAAGATTGAGAGAGTTTGGGGTTCGAAAAATAGTTCACCACGCTCTCCTTCAGAGCCCTCTCCCTGCGCTTGAAGCCCACCAAGGATCTCGTGAGTGGTGCAAGACAACCCAATGCACAGCCCGACGTGCCCGGGAGCCTCTGACAGCTGTTGGTGATGGTGGTGGCAATCCTCATACAGTACCTCTAAAATACTATTAGTAAAGGTCTCCCTTGTTTGTTGCGTCTGACTCTAGGGCAGGAGTTCTCAACCTTTTAAAGCCAGGGGCCAGGTAATGCTCCCTGTTATGTATGATAACTGAATGTATTAACTGTCAACAATTTAAACACCCAAGTTCCCGCGCCTTAAAGCTGTCAAACAGCGTCCCTATTTGATAGCCGTGAAATCTCGCCAAATAGCGTAGTCTTGCGAGATTTCGGGAGGCACGCAATTTGAAATCTGACAGGCACACAATGTATCTCCTTCATGTAAATGAAGGGATTAAGAAGTGTACATAGGTTGACTGACCAATCAGCATTGTTCTTTGTTGCAATTTTTTTTTTAATTTTTTTATTGAATTTTTCAAAGACATACAAAAAAGAAAAGAAAACAATGACTAACAATACAATACATAAACAAATCCATAGTATCATCCTAACAAACATTACTAAATGTTAGCACATAACAATATCTAAACTAATTATTTACTATATAACCACAAAATATTAAGGAAAAAAAAACCATTGTTTCAAAATCCAAAATAATAAGAACTTTCTGTGCTACCATTAATCTTTAGATGAATAATAAACACCCTGTGAATATATACAATGCCCGGAGAGTTTATTTGCTACTCAACTCCAAAAACTTCTTTGTGATGGTACTGGTCCTGAACTATCATTTGCCGTACAAGAATGGTCCACAAATGGTTTCCATATATTCCAAAATCTATTCTCTTTTAAGTTATCCCTTTTCACTTTAATCTCCCATGTCAGTTTATCATTCAATGCTAAACTCCACATTTCTTTATACCACTCTCCAATCTGTATTTCTATGTCATTTTTCCAGTTTCTAGCTATACATTGTCTGCCCGTTGTCAATACAATTTCCAATAATTCCTTTTCATCTTTGTTTAAACCCAAACCTTCCACATTCGTTAAAAGAATGATATTTGACACCAGCTTAACACTTCTACCCATTATTACACCAAACTCAGCTTCTATTCTCCCCCAGAAATCCCTTATTTTTTTACAACTCCACCACATATGTTCGTATGTTCCATCAAATTCTCTACATCTCCAACATAACTTATCTCTTTTATTATCCATCTGGTTAAGTCTTAATGGCGTCAAGTACCATTGCCACAACATTTTAAAATTATGTTCTTTAATTCTCACAGACATTGTTCTCATAATCCTCTTTTTCCATTTGTTTTTCCACTCCAACTCCCCAATTGTTATATTCAAACTTTGTTCCCACTTCCGTCTCAAATCCTCATGTGGGTCTACCCCTCTATTCAGTATATTGTAAAGCTTACTCACAAGACCTTTTATACTATTTTCCCCTTTTCTAATTCTCCATACCAACTCCTCAAATTCTGTATGTATTCTATCTAGCCCTACTTCTTTTCCATATTTTTTGTTCCAATTTTCCACCTTCAACCTCTGAAACCAATTCAAATTTAATATCTCAAATATTTTTTTCCGCTCAACAAGAGACTCACATATTTTTAACCAATCCTTCAATAAGAGCATCCCTTTTTTATCCAATATTTCCATTTTTTCCTTATCTAACTTTATTGGGAAACACATCATATCAGTCAGTTCTAAAACTGGAGAGAGATTTGGGACCATATCCTTTTTTACCTTCTTCCACACCTCCACGAGACCTCTCATCATAGTATTATTTGGTCTTCTCACTTTATCCTTTATTCCTAGAAAAATCAAATTTCCAATATTGGAAATATTGGAAATATTGGAAATATTGGAAATATTGTTCTTTGTTGCAATTGTATCTTTCTGTATTGTATAAAAGTCTGTGTTTTGTCCCATCCAAGTTGTGTTCAGACCCTCCAAATAAAGAGCTGTATTTCACTTTCAATGCTTGTCGTCATAATTTCCTGAACACCAAATTGGCGACAAGGATGGGATGGCGTCCCCACAAGGAAGCAACATCGGCCCCTTCAACCCGGCCCATCCGGACAAGTGGGCGATTTACGAGTGCTGGTTCTGCCATGCCATGGCGTCCCAGAAGATCACTGATGAGGACCAGAAGCACTCCTGCTTCCTAGCCCAGTGCGGATCTGAGATGCTGGAGCTGGACATCCACCTCGTTCTTCCTTGTGACGTGGATGAGGTGCCACTCACTGAGATCCTGGCAGCACTGTGGAAGCACCTGCAACCAGAGGTTTCAATCTTCCCCGCCAGGGTGGCCTTTCAACGAAGGGAGCAGCGCCCTGGAGAGTCCATCACCGAATACGTCTCTGTGCTTCGCCTTGCTGCTGCCCCTTGCAAGTGGGACAACATCGAAGAAGCGCTCTGTGACCGTCTGCTGGCTGGTATGAGGGACGAAGATGACCAGGAAGACGCTGACCTTCAAGTCCGTGCTGGATGAGGCACTAGCGTCTGAGGCCGCACGGTCGGGAGTGAAGCTATTCCGGCATCGCCACCCCACTGTCAGTGCCACTGAATCAGCTGTTCAAGCCCACTGCTGCTCATCTTCATAATCATCTGGTTCCACATCATCATTTGGGTCCAGCGACGAAGAGAGCGAGGTCCGAGTGGTTTGCCAAAGGCACCGGGAGCACCGCGATGATCGGGAGAAGAAACCCCTCCAGAAATACGATGGCTGTGGGGCCCGGCATGACTGCAAGAAGTGCCTGTTCTGCACCACAGAATGCCACAACTGCGGACAGAAGAGGCACATCGCCAAGGTATGATGACAGTGAAAGCAGAGACCTCCAATGCCAGAAGCCAAGCATGGTCATCACCGTGAATCGTCCATTTCCAAGGTGTCCTCCGAGCCAGACCCGAGCAAGTTGGGCAACGTCAGCAATCGGTTCTACGCCGACTTGAGTCTACAGGACGTCCCCTTCAGAATGGAGGTAAATTCAGGTACTACATTTTCAATAATTCCACAGCAGGAGTTCCTGAGGATTCCCCCGGCCTCTCGCCCCAAGCTTATATCCCTTAAGACTTCCCTCCAGGATGTGCAGGGTTGCCAGATTCTGGTCCTAGGGGTGGGTAACTTTTTTGTCCATTTCAAGAACATATGCACCACTTTGCCCTTAGTTGTGGTCAAACAGGGCACTAATAATCTGATTGGTATCCAGTGGTTCAAGCCCCTGGGGATCTGGCTATCTGACATTCATGTGATAGACTCTGACCCAATCCGGGACGTTTGTGCTGCACATCCTGAGGTATTCAAAAAAGGGTTTAGGTTTGTACAAAGGGCCCCCTGTTGACTTTGAACTCAACCCTGCCATTCAGCCCATCCGTATGAAGCCGCGCCGGGTACCCTTTGCCCTCAAAGAGAAGAAAAAAAGCCGAGTTGGACAAACTGGTTGGGCAGGGCATCCTGGTGCCGGTTGACTCCACTGAATGGGAGACACCAATTGTGACAGCATTGAAAAGCAACGGGGAGGTCAGGATATGCGCAGACTATAAATGCACAATAAATAAAGCCATTCGCCCGAATGCATATTCTGTGCCAGTAGTGAGCCATCTTCTTGCCTCCTTGCACGGAGGAAACTGCTTTGCAAAACTTGACCTTGCCCAGGCTTACCAACAGCTAACTGTGACTCCCACTGCTGCTGTAGCACAGACTATTGTTACACATAAGGGGGCATTTAAGGTGACCAGACTACAATTTGGGCTGAATGCAGCCCCCGGGATATTTCAGTCTCTTGTTGAACATATTCTTAAGGGGTTGCCAGGGATCCTGCTATGCTCCGACGACGTCCTGATCACTGCTAAGGACACCGTTGAACTAGCGGCCATGCTTGACAGAGTACTGTCATGTTTCGAGCGAGCAGGTCTGCGTCTCCGAAAAGACAAGTGTGTGTTTTTGGCAAGGGAGGTAGAGTTCCTGGGATACAGGATTACCCCCCAAGGTATTATGCCCTCAGACTCCAAGCCTCATTTGCCGAACCATTGCACCGGCTCCTTAAAAAAGACACTGTTTGGCACTGGGGCTATTGCCAGGAGAAAGCGTTCCAAGAACTGAAAAAATTACTGTCTTCTGATGCAGTGTTAACACATTTTGATCCCACCAATTGGGTTGTTCTTGTGTGTGATGCATCCCCTGTAGGAGTCAGGGCTGTGTTGTGCCATGTGTTGAGTGACAGGAGGGAAGCCCCCATAGCATTTTATTCCCATTCCCTTTCAAAACCCAAAAAGAATTATGCACAGACTGACAGGGAGGCGCTGGCAATTGTGGCAGGCACCAAGAAATTTCATGATTACCTCTATGGGAGGCCTTTTACCATCGTGATTGACCGCAAGCCCCTCCTTTGCATCTTTGTAAATGGGAAGCCCATACCACAAATCCTATCCCCACGGATGTTGCGCTGGGCAATCTTTTTAAATGCATACGATTTCACTCTAGTACACAGACATGGCAAGGACATCAGCCATGCTGATGCCCTGTTGCGTTCTCCACTGCCTGGGATCGGGGAACCGGATTGTGAGATCGAGGGTGATCACCAGGTCCTCATGATTGAAGCCTTCGACTCGCCTCCATCATCCCTTCTGACATAGCCAAAGCTACGGCCAAAGATGTGGTATTATCTAAAGTCATTTCTTGGGTGCAAAAAGGCTGGCCCGTCTCTCCTCCAGCCGAGGAATTCAAAACATTCCACCGCAAATGCTTAGAACTGTCTGTGAAATGGGATTGCCTTCTGTGGGGCCAGTGGGCGGTCATTCCTATCACCCTCCGCCAAAAGGTTTTAAATCTACTTCACACGAGTCACCCGGGAATTGTACGTTCAAAAGCCCTCACCCGTAGTTACTTTTGGTGGCCCCAACTGGACTGGGACATAGAACAGATGGTCAGCACTTGTGTCAGCTGCCAATGTTCTTGCCGAGAGCAATCCCACCTTCCCTCCCAGGAATGGGACTCTGCCAGGGGCCCGTGGTCCAGGATACACATAGATTTTGTGGGACCATTTAGGGGAGCCCTATTTTTGTTGGTTGTGGATTCATTTTCCATGTGGCTTGAAGTAATCAGTGTCCAACACCACTTCATCCACAACAATAATGCACTTAAGGAGGCTGTTCACTACGTTTGGACTCCCAGATGTTCTGGTGTCCGACAACGTGTCCACATTCACATCTGCAGAATTCCAATCCTTCATGGAAAGGAATGCTATTCAGCACATCACTGCTGCCCCATTCCACCTTGCCACCAATGGCCAGGTGGAGCAGCAGGTGTGCACAACCAAGGATGCGCTTCGGTGCATGGGGGAAGGGGATTCGGAGCTCCAATTATGTCAGTTCCTCTTTACTTATAGGCTCACCCCCCTTGCCTCAGGGCTATCCCCTGCAGAATTGCTTCAGTGAAGGAAACTAGCATCCTTGCTGGACAGGTTGGAGGACAAGGGTACAAATATAGCAATCCAACACCAGAAGGATTTCTCGCCCGGGGACCCTGTCCATTGCCGCAATTATGCAGCTGGTGGTCCTACGTGGATACCTGGTTTTGTGATCAACCAAATTGGTCCTGTTTCTTACAGAATCGAAACAGCCACTGGTCTGATTTGGAGGAGACACGCGGACCAGTTGAGACCCCGAATACTGGACCCACAGGACGAATACAGGTATTCAACGTTAGGGTTGGCCCCCATCCGTTTAAACCCAGGGGGCAGAGGTAATAGTCAGCAACCAGCTAACATAGACCCAGAAGTGTGTTCTGGGGACCATTTTGATTTTGGGGACCAGGGAGAATTACGGAATGCTCCCTCACTCAGGCTGAAGGTACCCCCACACTGTCTTATCCTAGCACACTGGACTCTTCTGTTAGTAATGACCACTAATTTTTGGAGTCGCCCTCCACTCTTAGCAAGCACAGGAGGGACCCTCAGTTGTCGTTTTCATCCCCAGCATTAGACTTTAATTTTGAGTGATCCCCTGCTCCCCCTGACAAACAGGGCTATGATTTGGGTTTTCAGTTCTCTCCCTCTAGGCAACCTCTCACTCCAGCCGGATTGCCCATCCTACGAGCCTCTGAGCCGGCTCAACCAAGTGCCCGTCCCAAAAGGGAAACCAGACCGCCATCGTGGTTAAAAGACTTTGTCTATATCTAGGGGGGAGGAATGTTATGTATGATAACTGAATGTATTAACTGTCAACAATTTAAACACCCAAGTTCCCGCACCTTAAAGCTGTCAAACAGCGTCCCTGTTTGATAGCCGTGAAATCTCACCAGATAGCGTAATCTCATGAGATTTCGGGAGGCGCGCAATTTGAAATCTGACAGGCGGCAATTTGAAATCTGACAGACGCACAATGTATCTCCTTCATGCAAATGAAGGGATTAAGAAGTGTACATAGGTTGATTGACCAATCGGCACTGTTCTTTGTTGCAACTGTATCTTTCTGTATTGTATAAAAGTCCATGTTTTGCCCCATCCAAGTTGTGTTCAACTTCAGACCCTCCAAATAAAGAGCTGTATTTCACTTTCAATGCTTGTCGTCATAATTTTCATAATTTCCTGAACACCAAACTCCCTCAGACAGCTTCGGGGGCTAGATGGCTATTTTGCCTTTCTTCCACCACATGGCACTTCCTGGTGTGGTGGAGGCGGTGGGGGTGGGTGGGGGGACGACGACATGAAATGGCACCACGGGCTGCATCCGGCCCACAGGCCACAGGTTGAGAATCCCTGCTCTAGGGTGTGGCACTCATCATCTCCCGTTTACAAGCCACAAAGAGCCAGGCTGTCTGCGTCTGCAGACATTTCCTGGTCATGGGGCAGGCATGACTAAACATGACTTTCCTCGCTGGGAAAGCTAGTAAAGCCTCGCTGAGAAAGCTAAGAGTCCACCTCAGCCACAGGGCGACTGGCTCGCTCGCCCGCTCGCCCGCCCGCCTGCCGCTCCCCTCAGGCTCCCCAGGCGCGTTGGTGGCATAATATAAACACTTCGCGCTTCCCGCTCGCTGGGCACATTTATCAACTACCCCTCTCACGTCCGCCTGGCTGGGAAGAGAGAGGAAAACGAAAAGCAAAGGTTTGGCCGTCGGTGTTGGGGTGGTGGTGGGATTTTTTTCTCCAGACTTTGGCTGAGCGACCCTGGTCTCCTTCTCGGAGGGAGAGAGAGCGGCTGCGGAGCTTCCCCCACCGGGGGGTGTCCCTCCGTGCCTGGAAGGCCACCTTCGTCCCATGGCCCACCGGGTGTTGCTGCCGGCTTTCCTGGCACTAGTGAGCGGCTGCTTTCTAGCGATGGCACAGGTAGGGAAAGGCTGCGCAGTTTTCCCCTCAGGGGGAGCTCCCATGGCGTCGCCCACTTGCCCTGAAAGCTGACTGAGGGAGGAAGGCAAAGGTCGCCGTTGCTCGAAAGCCACTCGTATCCGACTCTAGGATTCAGTGCTCATCTGTTTTATAGCAGAGGAGCCAGCGCTCTTTGCGTTTTGCAGACGTTTCCAACCCGTGGTCATGTGGCAGGCATGACTAGACCACCTGAGCACACGGAACACGGTTTACCTTCCCTCCGAAGGGGTGCCTATTTATCTACTTGCAATTGCTTGCTTTCCAACTGCTAAGTTGGCAGGAGCTGGGACAGAGACGGGCGCTCATTCCGTCATGCAGTGCTCGGGTTTTGAGCTGCAGACCTTCCGCCTCCTAGTCAGCGTCTTAAGCACCTGAGCCGCCGCAGTCCCGCCTCGGCTAGTTCTGCCTATTTATTGACTGAGGAAAGGTGACACAGTTGATAAATGGGCAGAACTAGCCGAGGCGGGACTGCGGTGACTCAAGTGGTTAAGACGCTGAACATGAGACGACTGGAAGGTCGGCAGGTCAGTAGTTCGAGACCCGGGTGCTGCACGACGGAGTGAGCGCCCATCTCTGTCCCAGCTCCTGCCCCACCCTCGCAGTTCCAAAGCAAGAAATTGCAAGTAAGATAAATAGAGGGGTCCACTTCGGTTCGGTGGGAAGGGAGACACAGCGTTCCGCGCACTCCGGTGTCTAGTCATGCCAGTCAGTGCCATGTACATGACCACGGAAACGTCTGCAGACGCAGACAGCCCTGGCTCTTTGGCTGTAAGCAGAGATGAGCACCGAACCCTAGAGTCGGATACGACTGGCTTTCAAGCAAGGGCGACCTTTACCTAACCGAGGCAGCTCCTGCCCAAGAGTCACTCGGTCTCTCTGAGGGGGATATGAGCTTGCACCCCCGGTCGGGCGCTTTCCTGTTTCTTTCGCAGCCCGGGACTGAGAGGCGGGGCCGCTTCCCTGGCTTGGCCACCGAAATGAGCGGGAAAGCTTGGCGGGATTTTTTTTCCTCTGCCGCCCGTCAGCCTCGGACGCGGTGCTGGGTGGGGTGGGAGGGAGGGTGACTCTCGAAAACGAAGCCAACGAACGGGTCGAGGAACTTCCGCGAAAAAAGTTTGCGACTCCTCGCGTGTGGAAGAAGTGCTCCTCCGAGTCGTTTGCCCGGATAACACTCGAGTGCCATTTAATGGCCGGTCTTGAAAACCCTCTACCTCCTCCCGTGAAAGGGCGCGAACCCGCTGCGGGAAGCGGTTTGGGTGTAAACCCGGGTTTTCCGTACGTAGCGCTTGAGCGTGGCAGGTTTAAGAAGCGTCGTCCTCCTCAGGCAAAATGCAAATCCCTTTATGCCCTCCGGTTTTCGCGCTTTGGCACATCTTACAACTCGTGGCTGCTACGCTCAGCTCTTCTTCTGTTTTGAGTTAGGCTCGGCATCTTTGTTTTGAGCTGTATTCGGACATGTATAGTAATGATGAGGTGATCTTGGACCATGCAACAAACGGTCAAGTGTTCACTGGTGGTAAAGCGGGCTGAACAACTTCAAGGATATGCATTTTCACATTCTAGTTGATGCCAAACGTAAGAATGGTTCCAGTTGCCAAAGGAACTATTTCTTTGCCCACCAAGAGCTGGTCTAGAATGTATACTGTTATCTCTCTCTGATGTATGCCTTGGCTTGTTATACAGTAGGCGGATAGCTACTGGTATGAGTCCAGTTTTGATTTCACATGATTAGCAAAATGTTTTGTTTTCAGAAACCAAGAGTAGTCAGGATGTTGTGAGCAACAGGTGAACAATATTTCACGTTTGTACACCCTCCACCCCCCACATCCATCTGTTCAGTAGCCAGGGGTACAGATATCTCCAGGTATAAAAATATTAAAAACCCTGAAATATGTTTTGTGTGTGTGTGTGTATGTATATTTATGTACATGTATATGTATTTCAGGGTATGTGTGTGTGTGTGTGTGTGTGTGTGTGTGTGTGTGTGTGTGTGTGTGTGTGTGTGTGTGTGTGTGTGTGTATATATATATATATATATATATATATATATATATATATATATATATATATATATATATATATATATATATAGATAGATAGATAGATAGATAGATAGATAGATAGATAGATATAGATATAGAGATATAGATATAGATATAGAGATATAGATATAGATATAGATATAGATAGATATAGATATAGATATAGATATAGATATAGATATAGATATAGATATAAATAAATGTATTTCAGGGTAATGCACTATGTATACAGTATTGTGCACTACCATTATATATAGTATATCTCTATGGCCAGGCCTACAGATACAGGCAGATGAGCCCCTTTAGGTGGGGTTCGTCCCCCTCTGGAGGAAATGCCAATGGAAACCATCAGATTGGGCCCAATGGCAAAATGAGCAGAAGAGGAACCACTTCACTAATCTGATTCTGATTCCCAACAGTTGTGGATGCAGAAGAGGCCATGTCTACGAAGGCGCACCTTGTCAATATCCTCAAGGCTGCGGCAGTCCATTGCAGTCCTGGTGTTAAATCCTGCATGTCTCATTTCATGTGTGCTACAGGAGATGGCTCTGTGATCACAGTGTGTAGGTCACTTCATGGCAAGCTGCAATCCACCTTAAACAAATTCATTCCAGTGGCATCTTCCTGAAAATGATTTCCAGGAAAAATGTATATTGTACTTGGATATGAGTAGTAGCAGCCGATGACGACTCCTATGGCGTATTACCATAGCTGGCCACTAGAAATCACTGTCTGCAAAAAACATATACATTCATTGTTTCCCGTGGTTTTTGGTATCCACAGTAGGTCTCAGATATTCATAGTAGTGTTCCCCATAGATATGGAGGGTCAACCTGTATATTGTGCAAGAACTGGTAGTATTGATACCCAGTAGCTGAAAAAAAATGAGCAATGTGGCCCATGTCACTCCTTTTATATAATGAAAAGCTTACATTCATTAAATGCAGAAGCATTCCTGTTTGGCAATTTAAAGTTCACCTTCCCCATTCAGGTATACTTGATGTATGTAGATAAAGTTTTATTCTTCTGTGTTATTAGACTTAGACATCTGGATGCCAGTGCAAATTTACCCTTTCTCTTCAGATTTGTGAAGGGGAAACTGATTGTGTGTTTAGCTTATGTTTAGACTTTGTGGCGCCCTGGAGTGATGAAGAAATATCTATTTGTTTTCACATGAATACATTGTACCTCTGTAACTTGCATTCAGTGTGCTTTTTGTGTGTATTTGATCACTGAAAGGTAAACATGGAGTTTATTTTTTACACACTACTCTATTGGGAGCAAACTGCCTCTTTTGATAGAAGTTTCTGAAGAAGACAAAATTGCGCAAGTGGATAAATTAAAGTGTCTGTTTGATAAGTCTGAGTGCCAAGGGACTTGATGAGGAAGCTATGTTGTGGATGGAAAAACAAGCTGATCACAAGGAATACAGATTTCTTTTACCATCTAGCTTGACTATGTCACCTGAAAAACTGCTGCCCCCTTTTTCTGCCACAGGTCGTGATAAAAAGGCTGTACTAGCCAGAAGAAATACCAGTAGAGCACAGCTGAAGACTGGCGGACAGCAGAATGCCCAGGAATCACAGAGACTTGAAATTCGGGCTAAGAAGAGGTTTTATTGAGTGTGTTTAATCAACAGTTGGCAACCTGCTGGTCAAAGACAATTAAAAACCCTCCCACCAAAAAATTACACATTAGCTTCCCTGTCTATCTTTTCTGAAGAGAGCTGAAGTCTGAAGTGAATTAAGTATTTTATATGGTCCGTACATATACTGACTATCTAGAAACTATCTATCTTGAAATAAAGTTTCAATAAAACAAAAGAACCCTCAGCAGGTGGTCAATAAGTCAATCACAGGTTACAAAGGCAAACATTCATGTAAATAAGGTTAAAAGGTAAAATATTACAGTTCTCAGGAAAGATAGAGGGAGGAGATTGGGGGGTTAGGAAAAACATGCTGATACTGTGGCCAAAGCCAGGGCTCAGTTTCTAGGCATGCCACCAGTGAGCAGGCCAGTTCCGAAGATGCAGTCCAATCAGGATGGTGAGATGTCATAGGTGGGAGATTTGAACATCCAATCAGCGGAGCAATTCTGTGCATCATGAGCAAAGTCATCCCCCTGCCTCCTGAGATAATCTGCCCTGTAAACAGGAAAACCCTTCATTACAATATACACATATGCTAATTTCCCTAACATCTGCTACCCCAGAAACAATGGCCGCAAGAGGAAAATGCAAATAGAAGTAGATTTCAAGTCAAATGGTGCTTCAGGGATGTTCGCCCTTTGAGTTAGCTTCCTTGATGAGGGTAGGGCGTTCTTGATTAAGATAGGGCTTGATTAATTAAGATAGGGCTTATTGCAACATGTCCAGTGCCCATGAACATAAACTGAGAGATTCCTGCTTGAATAGACAAAGATTAAACAGTTTAATACACATAGGAACATTTTAGATTAATTTTAGGGCAACCTAGGCATAGCCGCTATGAAATTGACAGAACCAGGAATGAAAGGGTTAAGTCCACCTGTCTATAGTCAGCCATGGCTTGGCTGACGGGGAAAAATGCATTTAAACCTTAACCACGATTAAATCTATCCAGGCAGGAGCACTGGGTGAGATTCAGAGCTCCGCTGTCCCTTGGAGAGGGAGAAAATGATTTTTGAATTTGCCACGGTTAAAACTGTCTAAGCTGGTGGTCAATCTCGCTAGCTGCGGCTTGAGTTGAAAAGAGGAAAAAAGTCTGCCTTGAATTCGTCGCTGCTGCAGCCTGAAACCTTAAAGATGAGCAATCCTGTTACCGGCTTACTCGTGGGGAGACCTGCACTTCACCATGACCAGCCAAAGTCCATTGGCCGGTCCGAGCCATCCCCGAAGAACAGCGGTACTCGCAGTGGAAGAAAAGATTTTTCCATATTTTTTTATAATTTTATTTAGCATTTAAAGGGTTAATTTTCATCCCTGGCTCAACCCCGGTGAAGCCTGATTTTTCCTCTAATATTTTGCTGTCTGATCCTTATATGGGCATGTAAATCATATCCACTTTCACTACTTCCACTAGTCTGCCTTTGTACATCCATAAATGGGACTAGCATTGCAACACCATATCTTTTATCTCCTTATAAGGATCCAGATGAAGGAGGAGTGAAAAGTGGTGGAAAAAACATTAATAATTTAAGATATGTAGATAACTCTGACAGGCAGAACACAGCAATGATTTCAAATGACTTTTAATGAAAGTGAAAGAAGAAAATGTCAAAGCAGCCTTGCAGCTGAATGTGGGGGGAAGAGAAACACTATAGAAGAAGGTTGACAATAAGAGACTGAGATACAGTAGTGAAATATTTTATATACTCAGGTTCAATCATCAATCCAAATGGGGTCTGCACTCAAGAAATCACAGGAAGACTGAAACTTGTAAGAGTAGCAGTGAAAGAATTAGAAATACTCATGAAGAATTAGAAATGCTTATTGTGTTTTTGATGTATTTGAACAGATTAACATTTGGACAGCATGGAGATAAACTGAGCTGGGAATCATATGGAATCTCTGTAAATGGGTAAAATCTTTGCAGGCTATTTCACATAATCAAGGCATAATTTGATGATACAATAATGCCATCTCTCTCCTGAATGTCTCTGAATTTGTTTTCATTTTTTAAATGAATGAGTGCAGTGCTGATAGAATAATGGAGTTGGAAGGGTCCTATAAAACCATCATGCCCAACCACCTGCTCAATGCCGGAAGTCAATTTAAAAGTATATCTGGCAGATGGCGTTTTAGTTTGTGTGGATTCCGTGTACATAATTGGCATACTGTCCCTGGCAGAACAGCAGTTATGGGAGAACACTCCTTCGAGCCACTAGTTTCGAGGGGACAGAAATTGGGGAGCGGAATATTAGATATAGTTTGATTCACCGATTGCTGACCTGACAGGCAGCTAGGACAGTAGGACCAAAGGTCGCCAGATGGTTAACTCGATAGGCATGTAATAAGTAATCTCGCATCCGCAGAAGCTCTAAGGTGCAGAGTCAACTTTGGCCACTTGTTTGCTCCCGATAACAAGGAACAATGCATGTCCCCGGTAGTTAATTAGTTAGATAAGGAACTTCCCCTGGTGAAGTCATCCCTAATTAGTAACTCGTGTAATCATGATGTGCAGACTCAGGACTTTCATGTAACGCTTGCACGCAGCCAAAGTATAAAGTCTTCCGATTTGTGATCAATAAACACTGGTCTTCGCTCCATCTTGCCTCGTGTGTCTTTGCTTGACCAGCCTCCTCCGGGACCTTCCGGCCCACTTCGGGCCCCGATCCAACAAGTTTTCTCTTGAATGCCTTCAATTTTGGAATGTTCACCCCCTCCTGAGGTAACTGTAATTGCAGTTGTTGCAATTGTGAGATAACTGTCACATTGCTCTGCTCTGATAAAACAGGACATTTTTCTGCTAGTCAATCAACTCCTGGTGTCCTGTAAGTTGAATTTATCATCCTTGTTGCCTTCCTCTGAACTTATTCCAGTTTGTTGGCATCCTTCTTAAAGTGTGTTATCAAGAACTGGATACAGCACCCAACATGAAGCCCAACTAGTGCTGAATAGAGAGAGACTAGTATTTCATGGGATTTGGAGACTACAGTTCTGTAAATGCAACCTAAATTAGCATTTGCCTCCCCCCCCGCCACATCGCACTGTTGGTTCACTGTAGGAATGCATCTGGATTCTGTCAGGCTGTCTCTGACACATTTTGTAAACAAAAGCCTCTTTGCTTGCTATTCTCCTTATCTCTCCTTATTTGGGTTCTGACATTCTGATTGATTATCTAGCTTAAGTTTCGTTTCTGGTATACAATGCTTGCCTAAGTTTCGTTTCTGACACTCTCTGCCTGAATAAAGAGAAGGCATCAGTATCGTTTGTCAGCCAAGGACTGGAGTCGTGTTTTTTCTGTCTCTACCTCAAAAGATCTGAGGATATAAACTGCTGCTAATGAGGCTGACTGATTGAAGAGATCTTTACATGAATCAAATCCCAACAAGTGGCGCTCCGTGTGACGCTTTGAACTACAATGAGAGCCTGCTTTGAACTCTGCTTCAGCAATTAGCACCTCATAATCGACCGGGGACAAGGTCTTCATTCACCTCCGACCAACAGGTCCGACCAGAGGAAAGGTCCAATCGAGCGCTTGAGAATTACAACAGGTGAGTGGAAAATGGGGTGTGTGCTTTCTTCGCAAACGCAGGAACTTTGTAAAGATATCTCAGATCTTTTGCATGACAATGGGCGAAAGGCTGATGAACAGGAGATACAAAAGCTAGTTAAAGCTATAGCAAAAATCTGTCCTTGGTTTAAATATGAAGGTCTGGACTTAAAACAGTGGAAACAGATCAGGAGAGAAATGCAGAAGCATAATGGAATTTCTAGATCAATATTATTTACATGGGAGGAAATTAGAGACTGCCTTCAGAGACTTACTCCAAAAAATATTTTATTGTCTCAAAGACTTGATGGCCCCCTCCCACAGCTTTTGCCTCCAGATAAAGGGGGGGCCATGGCAACTGCCCTTCCATCATATGAGAAACAACAGCCCCCTGATGGGGGTGGAGGTGGAAAAGAAGATGGGACATTATATCCTGCCTTGCAATTATATCCTGCCTTGCAGCAATCAGGCACTTTTAGCCCTACCAAAACACAATTCTCTGCTGCTTTAACGGCAGCTGTGCTGGATATGGAACCTGTTGATGTATATCCAGTGAACAGAGAGCCGCTGGCAAATGAGACTGCTGCAATACTAGTGCCAGCTGATGGGGAACAAATGGTGGGGAACTCATCACAGATTGAAGCTGTTAATGCATGCAGAGTGGCAGGAAGCAAGGACTGTGTTTCAAAGAGCAGCTTAGGGGATCTCAGCCCCCCCCCCCTGAAGCAACCCTCATCACAAAAGCAGGAGAAGCTGAGTAGTAAATTTGATACCTCACGTTTGGGCAGGAAGATCCTGCAGAAATGGAAGGATGCCCCAAAGGAGGAACGCACAAAACCCAAGACAAAAAAGGGGTGCAAGTACAAACTAACAGATGCAGATTGTCATAAGGTTGAGAATCATATGCTGGAGATGAAAGAAATACAGAGAAAGAGGGGGGTTAATCTTGCCTGTATGGACAGCAGGCTGTGGCAAAAATACAAGGAGTTTTTGGCTGATTTTGAACTGCCCAACCCTCAAACAAAGAGATCCAGAGTGAGCTGTCCCAAGTTTCAAGCATCAGGATTGCAGGGAAAGCAACTTGGAATTCCCTGTGATTTTCTTCTGTGTGAAATTACTTGCAACTTCTGGAGAAGTCTTTGTGCCTTCACACCTCCTCGGCCTGCCTTAATGCAGATGGGTGTGGCTGGAGCATGAAGGAATGTGTGTTTGCCTGAAAAGCTGAGAAGGGGGGTTGTGTGGGATTGTCTTGTGAAGTCAGTGAGACTTAATTTATGGCTTAATTTCAACTTGCCATGCCAAGAACTGTGCTGGAGAGAAAATAGTGTTTCAGAGAGCTTCAATCAAGTTTTGGACTTTTAATTTGGACATTTTAATGGGACTAAAAGGAAAAAAAGTTTGTGTGGACTTTAAAAGAAGAATTGGCTTTGTTTGCATTATAAAACCTGACAGCCTTTTTAAGAAATTGTCTACCTGCTCATGCTAATGAGATTTGTACTGTATTTGAGTTACCATGCTATGCTGATTATAAGTTATTGAATGCTTCTTTCACTTACACCAGTGGGAGAAGAAGAAGTTTAATGCCTTACTCATGTAATTGGGGAAGTGAGAAATGCCTTCTAATATGCAACCAGACCTCCTTCATGTAAGGAAAAAAAAATGTTCATGTCTTGTTTATGCTTAAATGTTTGCTTATTCTCTTGCAGAAGACAGACCTGTCTTTGCTTATGTTATGTATTGTCTTATGAAACTGCATATCTCAAGGTACCTCCAGAAGCACCTGGAAGAGGTTTCAGTACTCTACACATGTAAATGGGTTTGTGATATTGCATTTGTGTTATATGTCACTCATGTTTCATGTTTAGTTACATGGTACTAGTAATAACAGGGCATGCTCCTGTTTCTTAGGGGAGTGTCTTCCTAAGCCATTGGTCTTTTATTGGCAACAAGGGGATCCTGAGTGGAAGGATTCCTGCTGGAGCAATCCGCCCATGGAGAAAGGTTACTCAGCTCCAGGATGGTGGTTCACCAGTAGACTAACTTTGCTGACATTTGTTCTTTTCTTTCTTACTGTGCTTCCAGCTGTAAGAACAATGCCTCATGGGGGCAACCCCAACTTTTGGATTCGTCATGCTAACTATATGTTTGAAGTTCATGGTAAGAATGCAACGTTATACTATGAGCATCCACTGGCAGTGTCTCAAATGGCTTTTCTTCCGGCATTGTTCAACACGCCAGAGTTGGTTATTGGACATTTGCAACATCTTGATAGGTCTACACTCTTCTCTAATCCTCCAGAACAATTTAACAACACCCGCTGGCGAAGCATGACATTCAAGAAATACACTAAAGGACTTTGTTTCTGCTGTCATAGTTCTGGAGTCTGGAATAGTAAATGGAAATACTGGACTCAAGCAAAAGGGTTTTGCAGAATGTAGGCAATTATACGGGTTGTGATGATTATTTTTGGTTATGGGGTAGTTATAACAGTTCTTATAAGCTTAATTATACCTTGTTTAACACTACTATTGAAGATATATATGATGTGTTTCCTATGTTTACTCCTGATTATTCTGCTATAGATAGTGGTTCAATTTGCAATGGATGGCAAATCAAGGATCCTAACATGTGGTTCTTTTTTAATGGAGTTGCCACGAATTTAAATCCAGGACAATATCAATGTGCAGCATTGGGTTATTTTATCTTACCCGTACAAGTGCAAATGCCGCCTCAGGCACATGCACGGCGCCGGAGAGCTGCTGCCGGCCCGATGGGTTCTGGTTGCAATGATGAAGTGATAATCGATGTTCAGCTGTCTGATGGTAGCTCCTGGGGGAGAGCTATAGGGAGTGCTATCACTGGAGCACTCACCTTGGGATCATACCCAGGTGTCATTTCCCAGGAGAATAGAAGGTCCATTTTGGGACTCACCTGTAGGCTGGAGAAATCAATCAATGCCACAGGGAGGGTCATACGGGATCTTCAAATGGAAATCACTGAACTTCATCAAGACCAAATGCAGGACAGACTGGCCATAGATTACCTGTTAGCAAAATCCGGAGGATTTTGTAAACTGGTCGGGAACCAGGAATGTCGGGTAAAATTCCAGGATCTGAATAATACTATTGAGAAAGAACTTCAGAATTTACAGGAGAGCATTATTAACAATGTACGCACTGATGTTAATCTCTTTGATTGGGTGACTTCTTGGTTGCCTGATTTATCTGTCCTTAGACAAGTTTTCTTTTATGGGTTTATTATTATTATCTGCTTTATACCTTTGTATTTTTGCATTACTTGTATTCCTAATCTTATTTCTATGTGTAACACATGTCCACTGCGTAGAAGGGAGACATCGAGTTTTGCACGACGGCAATTGTACTCAATGAGGTATCATCCTCCGGAACAAAGTACCAGGAGTCAGGAGGGGTACGATGTCCAGGAGGACAGTGATGATGTATATGATGACATGCAGGGGTATGATTAGCCGTCCCTCTCTCAAATTTAAATGAAAAAGGAGGACATGTAGGAATGCATCTGGATTCTGTCAGGCTGTCTCTGACACATTTTGTAAACAAAAGCCTCTTTGCTTGCTATTCTCCTTATCTCTCCTTATTTGGGTTCTGACATTCTGATTGATTATCTAGCTTAAGTTTCGTTTCTGGTATACAATGCTTGCCTAAGTTTCGTTTCTGACACTCTCTGCCTGAATAAAGAGAAGGCATCAGTATCGTTTGTCAGCCAAGGACTGGAGTCGTGTTTTTTCTGTCTCTACCTCAAAAGATCTGAGGATATAAACTGCTGCTAATGAGGCTGACTGATTGAAGAGATCTTTACATGAATCAAATCCCAACAGTTCACAACAAAATAAATGGACGCAAATCTAAGAGGAGAAAAGCCACGTTCAACACGTTTTACCTTCCTGGGAAACACTGTGACTGGGGCACTGAAAATATAGTACAAGGATACCCTGTAATTCTGGTGAAAAAGACAGTTGCAAAGGAGTGGAAAATTTGGCTCCAAATCTTGCAATGTTGCTTGCTTCTGCTCTAACATAAACATGTCCAGACTACTCGTTTAGGTGTGGGATGGATCCAGTGGTGGGCTCCAAATTTTCTTTACTACCACACGGTGGGTATGGTATGGTGGGTGTGGCCAGGGGGAAAGCCCTGTGTTGCACCTGAATTAGGACTACAGTGGAACCTCATACAACAATCGCCCTGTATAGCAACGAAATCGCATAACAATTAGGTTTTGAAAAAATGGCATCGCATCCCGCATAACAACTTTTTCTATGGAAAAAAATCGTACAGCAATTTTTCAATGAGAAAGACCACTTGGCCAAAATAATAATAATCGTTGTACAATGCATCCAATAGGGGAAACCGCTATACGATGCATGCATCATATAGCAATTTTTTCATACAACAACGAGCCCCGTCGAACGGATTACAATAGTTGTATGAGGTACCACTGTACTTTATTTCAAAACTCAGATGGGCGGGGCCAGCCAGAATTTCTGCTACCGTTTCTGGTGAACTGGTGCGAACCTGCTGATGCCCACCACTGGATGGATCACCCTGATAAATGTCAGGAACAGTCGTGAGAGGAGCAAAATGTTCCTCCTATCCTGATGGGATCAAGTACTTTCCCTTAAAGTCTTTCGACGGTTGATGGAAGTGCAGTTATTTTTGCGTTTTTATATGATCGATCCTGCTCTGCACCTAACAACAACAATAACCACATCTCCCCCAACCACCCAAAGTATCCACCTTGCTGACATCCGGATACGCCGTGCATCAGGAACTTCACGAGACTGACAGATTTCCCCGATGAAGAAACTGCTATGGGACGTTCCTTCGTCATCGGAAATCCCGAGTGCAAATCGAGTTGTGACCCTGGCAATGCAAAAAGAGAAACTGTCTTTTGCTTTGTTTTTTGCATTTCTGATGGAGGAGATGCTCATCAGCAATTCACTCACGCATGCGGGCTGAAGCTGCTTCCCTTCTCCATTGCCAGCATCGCAACCGTGGCACACAGTCAAAATAATACCCCACTGGCTGTCAGTTACTGATACTGGGGGTGGCTGGTTTGCCATTTCACTGATACTAGATTTTGGCAGCTGTCAAAGCTGTAAGGCTCCCTTTGACCCCTATTCCAAGCGTTTGCATTTGCTGCGAGCAGATTAAAACAGAGAACTCCCCAAAAGTAGAGCCCCCTAATGGGTTCTTTAAAAAAAGTAGTTTTGCAGGTGGCTGATATGGGGAGGGGGGGAGGACGAGGTGGATTTAATGCCTAGCTTGATATATGGTTAGGGGCACTGGCTCTTCAGCTATGAAACAGAGATGAGCACTGAACCCTAGAGTCAGATACGACTGGCTTTCAAGCAAGGGAGACCTTTACCTTTACCTATAGATATGGCTAATTTCCTTTGTTTCGTTATAGCCAGGCTTTGTGTTTTATAAGTTGGATCCTGCAGAAAGTTCCCATGAACAGTCTGCTAGATTCCATAAAGTCTATCCTAGGTTTTTGAGAAATCATCCAAAAAAGAAAGAAGGGGTGGTCAAGACTATGGAGGAGAAGGTAATGGAGAATGTTAAAAATTAGCTATTTTAGGGGTATTCTGACCAATTTTTCTTCCTGCTGGTGAAATAAGAACTAAATAAAAAATAAAAAAATTCTATTGTATTTAACTCTCTTCTCTGGAAAATGGGTGTAGGATTCAGTCTACTTCTTGAAACTTGAAAAGTAAAGTTTCTCTTGGATATGTACAAGATCCCCCCTCCCCGCCTCCAATATCTCACTGTGAAAGGAAGAGGTGATATGTTTGCAAACAAAACAAGTTGTCAAACAGAGTGGTTTAAATCTGAAATCTCACTTTGCTTAGTCAGAGTTTTGACCAATGGAAAGTCAATAGTCAACAAAAATCCAGTACTGTACTGTACAATACATCTGTCCTGTTTCTGGCTCTGTCAGATTTCACTTTTCTGCTTTTTACAGACAGGCCTCTCTGTAGCTTTCCTTATCTGAACATTCCAAGCTTGTTCAGCCAGGCACACTAAAGGTCTGTCTTCTGGTAACCTCTGAATCCCTAAAGGGAGGGGTCTGGCCAGAGCAGTACAGTTTGAACTCTGATATGCCTGCTCTGAGAAATCAGGCAGGGCTTCTCTGTGTAAGCTTGCTAAACCACAGGAATGCTGTGTGAGCTTGCTGTACAAAGCCAAGAAGGCATGTTTGTCTCTCACTTGTATGTTCCCCAGGCTGAAGGCATGTTTGTCTCTTGTAGTACATATAGTATCCATGTTTATTCTTTCTCACATGGTTTCCACATGCGACCTTGTCTTAATTTTAAGGTGACATTTGATTCATGTCGTGTTAAGATACATTTTGTAGTTTTCTTAGGCTTAGGAAGCCAGCTTTCTTTTAGAAACACATTGCAATGCCAGGCTGTTAGTCTGACATGACAATGGTGTATAGTTAGAATAAGTTGCCTTCCCAAAGGGAGGAGGGAAAAGTGAGTGTCCAAGACTGGACACATTCCAATGAAACACCTGCTGTCCCAACGAGGGATTTGAGTGACAGCTAGGTCAGCTGACTACACCACGAGGGTGATGACATCTCCATTCCTGTCAATCAAATTAATTGCCAGGACACCTGCTAGAACACAACTTTCCCAGAGAAAGCAAAGGTGGGAGCCACATGCAGAGCAGATGGCACCTGCACCTGCAAAGGTCCTTGAAGACCTCACTCTTTCTCATGGGAAACAAAGGTCTTTGCTAAACCTGAACAGATTTTGCAGGATTGTTATTTACCAATTGAAGGGTACCACCTAGAAACTGGGAAGAAAGTGGTTAATAGTCCTGTGGCTAAAATTAAGCTGAAATATGGTTGTTTCACAGGAGAAGCTCTTTGCTTGGTCCACAGGTCTAGTAGCCACCCTTCTCTACTCCTAGGATTTTCTGTAATGATTTTAGAGGAACAATTGAGGTCCAAACAAGCCAATGTACTTAAATTGGTAACCCGAAGTCAAAGCCATCCTGTGACTGTTCCAGATGCACCAGCACCACCTGCTGGGCAGCCCAAAGTGTATTCTTGGACTTTTTCTGGAAAACTGGACTATGCCAATTTTGCTAAGGAACAACAGCAGTGCCCAACTTTAGAAGAAATTAGGCAAAAGGCTAAATTGAATTTGCCTTTGTCAGGCGCCAGGCCAAGCCGGTTCTTTTATTCAGCAGATGGACTTTTGTGCAAACAGATCAAATTGCCTAAACCTGATACAGGGACTAGAGACTTGCTAATTGTGCCTCAATCTTTTCAGGACATTGTTCTTAAAATGGCATATGACTCAATGTTTGCATTGCATCAAGGAAGAAAGAAAACTCTTCAAAGAATTGCAGAACACTTCTTTTGGCCTGGGTGTACATCTGATTGTAAAAACTTTATAAAAACCTGTTTCACTTGTCAAAGAATTGGGAATGTACAGTGTAAAACCAAAGCTAAACTTGGTGTACCTGAAATAGCAGGAAAGCCATTTCAGGGGGTAGAAATTGATGTGTTTGGTCCATTACCTAAATCAAAAGGGGGAAAACAGTGTGTATTTACCTATGTTGATACTTTTACAAAATGGTGTGAAGCTGTACCCTTAACTTCAATTTCTGCATCCCATATTGCTAAAGCATTTATTGAAATTGTCAGTAGGTTAGGTTTACCTGTTGAAATTGTCTCAGACCAAGGTTGAGCTTTTGTCTCACATCTCATGCAGACTGTATGCAAATTAGTAGGGGTAGAACAAACATTTTCTTTGCCCTACCATCCCCAATCCCATGGGACAGTAGAGCAATGTCAAGGGTCATGACAAAGATTGTTGACCGCATATGTACAAGATCTTGGAGAAAACTGGGTGGAAGGTTTACCACTAATTCTCAGCACATACAGGTCAGCCCCACATGAAAGTTTAGGGGGAATCACACCAGCTGAGATGTTGTTTGGGTTCAATCTCTGAGGGCCTCTCCATCTTCTCAAAGGAGAATGGGAAGGTGCAACCTCTGAATTGCCCCAACCAATATCTAAATACATTGAAGACTTGCAGAAAAAGCTAAATGACATACATGCATTAGCTAAGAAACACCTGAAGTCAGCTCAGGATGTCACCAAGCTGTACTATGATCGTAAAGCTAGACACAGAGATTTCCAGCCAGGACAGCAGGTCATGGTTCTGAACTCGCATCCTGTTGGGCAGCTCCAAGTCCAATGGGAGGGTCCAGCCAAGGTATTGCAAAAGGTTGATGAATGTAACTACAAGATTCAATTTGAAGACACAAAAGTTTGTAAAATTGTTCATGCAAACTCCTTGAAACCTTATGCGTCCAGATCTAATGTACAAATGTTCAGAATTACCATTTCATAATCTTCAGGGGAAGAATGGGACTGGGTGAATGTTATGGAAGAATACCAAAATGCTGGAAATGTTGATTCTGTATATATTTCTGAAAATGTACCAGAAACTGAACAGTTAGCATTGAGAAATGTAATAGCTAAGTTCAGAAATTTGTTCACTTCTGAACCAGGATGTACAAATGTCTTGTTACATGATATTCCTGTTACTTCTGAACCAATCTGGGTACCTCAATATAGGTTAGCTGGAGCCATAGAAGCTAAAGTCAATGAGGAGGTTGACAAAATGTTAGCTCTAGGTGTGATAGAGAAATGTGAATCACCCTGGAACGCTCCTGTGGTGATAGCTAAAAAGAAAAATGCGCAGGGGGAGATTTTACCTGAAATCAGATTCTGTGTAGACTATCGTAAACTTAATGCAGTCACACCACATGATCATTTTCCTTTACCCAGGACAGATGACCTGATCCAGAAGCTAACTGGATCCAAATGGGTCACAACTCTGGATTTAACAAAAGGATTTTGGCAGATTCCTCTGGCACAGGAAGCAAAGCTTAAAACTGCTTTCTGCACTACAAGAGGTCAATATTGTTTTACCAAGATGCCTTTCGGTTTAAAAACTCTCCAGCTTCCTTTCAATGGATGATAAACCATATTTTAAAGGGTTTACCATTCGCTGATGCCTACATCGATGATTTGGCCATTTATAGCCAAACATTTGAGAAACACTTGCAACACTTAGAAACTGTGTTAGCCAGACTACAAGAAGCAGGCCTCACAGTCAATGCTAAGAAATGTCAATGGGGACAAGCCAGTGTGATCTACTTGGGACACGAAGTGGGAAATGGGAAAGTCTTACCTGTAGATGCCAAGGCAGAAAGTGTCAAAGATTGGCCAATACCAATCACCAAAACACAAGTCAAGTCTTTCCTAGGCATGATGAATTACTACAGGCACTTCATTCCTCAGTTTAGTGAGATAGCCACACCTCTCACAGAAATGACAAAAAGATCACACCCACAAAGGTAATTTGGACACCAGAATGTCAAAAAGCCTTTGAGACACTGAAGCTGAAACTGATTCAGGCACCCATCCAGATTACCAGAAACAGTTTGTTCTGAAAACTGATGCTTCAAACACAGGTATAGGAGCATGTCTACTACAAGAAGGAGAAGATGGGAAACTACACCCTATCTCCTACTTTAGAAGAAAACTGTTGCCAAGGGAACAGGCCTATGCAGTGATACAGAAAGAACCTCTAGCCATAGTTTGGGCCATTACCAAGCTTAGAAGTTACCTATGGGGTCAAGAGTTCATTCTCTTAACAGACCACAATGCCTTAGCATTCCTGAATAGGATGAAAACCAAAAACCAGCACCTACTTCACTGGACTCTTCTTTTGCAGGACTTTTCTTATAAGGTCTCTCATATCAAGGGGAAATATAACATCGAGGCAGACTCTCTGAGCTGGATGTATTTTTATGACAGTCAGGAAGTAGCTGAGGTCATTGAAATGGGTTGAAAACCTGTACATATCTTTTTCTGTACTTTGCTTTGCAGTAACTAGCCTTAAGAAAACCTCTGAGATCACTTAATGAACTCAGATGAGCTGTTTTTGCAATATTGGTTCCATTGCTCAAGAACACCCAATCTTGAAGATGGTAGGTCCATGGGAGCATCCATCTTGGAAAGGGAGGGCGTGTCATGATCTTGAGTATCCATGGCAATCTTATCTGAAGTTACTAGAGTTCTTTCACGCACTCACATTCCTTTAGGATGAGTTCTTCACAGCTGCAGTCCCACGAGGGTACAGAGTGACAGCTAGGTCAGCTGACTACACCATGAGGGAGATGACGTCTCTTCTCATGTCAATCACAAAACCTAGCTGCTCTAACACCTGCAGATTAGGTCATCCCAAGAATGCAAAGGTGAGAGGGAAATCTGCTCCTATTGCAGGCGCACCCCCCAATAAAGGACTCAGACAATAATGAAAGTGGATAACGGCATTGGGCCACATTTATTGATTCATGCCCTAGTCCGAATTATAAATTTCTATTGGTAAAACGACCAATCATAATTCTTAAGGCAAGCAGGCCGAAGTAACACTGGTAAGGTACCACCCAAAATTGCCAACGGCAATTGGTTACAATGTATCTATTTGTATCAATTTGTTTGTTGACAACAAACAAATTGTTGACCGTAGTCAATATCTAACTAATGACCCCACCCTCTGACTCGTATCCGTGAAATCACGGGGTGATGCATGCTGTCTAGCTATAGCCATCACCCCGTCGCCTAGTTCGTCGTTGACCGGACAACGTTTAACCAATTTATGCCTGTCTAGTGTTGTCCAGTCAATTGCGAACCTGCCGGATACCTGTGGGTCATAAATGTTTACCTTACCAGTGCTACCCGCCCATGTGACCAAAGTCAACAGCAGGAACAGGAACCCCTATATCAAACCATAGCAACAGTGTGGGATGGGCAAAAAAAACCAGGACCCGGAAGCCAATGTGGGTCCCAGCCAAAAATTCCCACCTGGCCCCGAAGCGACCAAATATCACACTGTTAACTAGGGAGGGGGTGGAGGGGAAAAACTTCTCCGCTCCGTCGCTTCGCAAAATGGCAGCGCAGCTGCCTCGTGGCCACCCCTTTTATAAGGGAGCTGGCCACGCCCCTAACTACCCGGATGTCTTCGTCCTATGGGGGGGGCCCCGCAAAGAGCGTGGCGGCCATTTTGGCGCCGCGCTTGCATTGCAGGCGCACCCCCCATTAAAGGACTCAGACAATAATGAAAGTGGATAACGGCATTGGGCCACATTTATTGATTCATGCCCTAGTCCGAATTATAAATTTCTATTGGTAAAACGACCAATCATAATTCTTAAGGCAAGCAGGCCGAAGTAACACTGGTAAGGTACCACCCAAAATTGCCAACGGCAATTGGTTACAATGTATCTATTTGTATCAATTTGTTTGTCGACAACAAACAAATTGTTGACCGTAGTCAATATCTAACTAATGACCCCACCCTCTGACTCGTATCCGTGAAATCACGGGGTGATGCATGCTGTCTAGCTATAGCCATCACCCCGTCGCCTAGTTCGTCGTTGACCGGACAACGTTTAACCAATTTATGCCTGTCTAGTGTTGTCCAGTCAATTGCGAACCTGCCGGATACCTGTGGGTCATAAATGTTTACCTTACCAGTGCTACCCACCACACGGAGGGGCTTCAAAGAAGGCCTGACGCCCCCCCCAGACGGTCAGCAAGGTCAACAGGCCTGCTCGCCAATCACCCAACAGGAGGTCCATACCTCCTCGCGACAGATGGACCCCATCCCCTGCATACAGGTCATAATTTTGTAGACTAATAGCAGGGTGACGACTGACCCTCCCCCAAGCCCTGTTGACAAGGAACCGCGCCACTGCCCTATTCACCATGCGTCTAGCGCGGTCAAGGGCCTGGAGGTTGAAACCTCCTCTGTAGGCATGGCGCGGGACCATGTCCGACCAAACCAGGGTTGTGGCGGGCCAGACGTAATGCAGGTAGGCGAGGTCCTCGCAAATCGCATGCTTGAACGATAAGCCGGTAACCTGGCCCAAATCATTGCCCCCTAGGTGTATGATGAGAATGTCAGGCGGGTCAGCATTCCGGCCTGAAAAAAGGAAAGGCAGCAGCTCCTGCCATAACATTCCGGGCTTACCATGCCACGTGAGACTTGCATATGCACCCAGTCCCAGTCGGGGTCCCTACTCTGTCGCCGCAGCGTAACGCGCTGCCCTGTGCACGTAGCTATGGCCCACCAGCCATACTGTCACCGGTGTAATACGACACCCAGGGTCTGTAAAGAAAAACGAGGAAGAGAAGGTAAGGTGACTGAAATGGTACTCACGGCGGAAGTGGGCGCACATAAAACTGAAAACATTGCGAACCCCACCTTCCCATGCTGCGTATGTCAGCCCCGGAGTACCCAAAAGCAGCTGCAGTTGAGGCCGCCCCTATTCGGAATGAATGGGTGCCATAACGTGCGCCCGGGAGGCCCACACTGGCCAGCGCTTTGCCTGTCACCTTCCAAAATTGAAATTTAGTAAGGGGAGACCCATCATGGTGACAGAAAAACGGGCCATGGTGCGTGCCACGCAGTGCAAGAAACTCCTGTAGGGCACCAACCGGACAGATGTCAGCCAAAGAACACCGTAGCAGTCTTACACTACTGCCTACGCCATGTTGATCGGCTTTAGAGGAGCGAATCCTCAACTGAGCCCAGTCTTTGGCAACATATACATCCTCGAGTTCCAGTGCCCTACGACTTGCATCCGCCTTAGACAGCATCACAAGCTCGCTGATGCGGAGCGCTCCAAAAAATGCCACCGTTGTGGCTGCGTGAAATAGGGCTGCCTCGTATCTATCAAAACAGAGGCCTGGCCAGCCCCGGGCCAACTGGGTAAGAACCCCTGGGGAAATCGGGTGGCGGTCGTCCGGGCAACGCCCGCGCTCGCGCACCCACCCCTCCAAAACATGTATCACACGGAAGTCAGTGGTGCTGTCCACATGACCTCCCACTTTGGCCATAAAAGCCAACGCTGACAGCTTAGATGCTATGGTGCGAGGTGCAAGGCCCTGAGCGTGCAGGTAAACCATGAACCGCAGAACATGGGTTACCGGGATCGGCCAGGTTCCTGGCAGTTGAAATTGGGTACAGAATGCTCTGAAAGAATTAAATGCGTGGTGATACGCCTTACGCGTGCGTGGCGCTAGTGTCAGGCCAATCGCCCGGTTCACCTCTCCTTGCCAATGGTCCATATCTCGTCCGGGAGTGGCGAGGGAAATTCCTCCGCATCTGGGGCCAAGGCACGGAACCGGGAGATCTGCAGGCGGGACAAAGCGTCAGCAATATCATTATTAACCCCTGGGACATGCCTGGCCCTGAAAAGAACGTTGAGGCGCAGGCTGCGCAACACAAACTGGCGCACTAGATCCATAACCCTGGGCGATTTAGAAGTCTGTGCATTGACAATGTGGACAACAGCCGCATTGTCACACCAGAAATGCACAACCGAGTTGGCCCACTCCTCGCCCCATAGCATCAAAGCACCGAGAATAGGGAAAAATTCGAGATATGTGAGATCCCGCAGGCGATCTGTGCCTGCCCAGGCCGGTGGCCACCCACCATAGGCCCACTTCCCATTGAAGTACATCCCATAACCCAGGGATCCTGAGGCATCGGACTGAATCTGAAAGCGGGGGGAAGCCAGGAGGTCAGACCTCCAAAATGAGACCCCATTGAACTCCCTCAGGAACTGTAGCCAGACAAGCATGTCTGCTCTTATACCCCGGGTAAGCCTGACCCTATGGTGGGGCCTGGATAATCCTGCCATGGCATCGCACAGGCGCCTAGCAAATGCCCTGCCCGGTGCGACCACCCTGCAAGCGAAATTGAGGTGACCATGGAGCACCTGCAGTTCCCTCAGTGATGCCTTGCGCTTGGCAAGCAAGTCCGAAATGAGGGCCACTATTCTGGACACCTTATCCCGTGGTAACCTAGAAGCCTGCGCTACCGTGTCAATCTCCACCCCCAGGAAGACTAACTGGGTAGATGGGCCCTCGGTCTTTTCGGGCGCTAAAGGGACACCGAGTTCCTCCATTAGCGTCTGAAATGTGTTGAGGAGACGTGTACACGTGTCCCAGCCCCGTTCACCCCCGAATAAAAAGTCATCCAGGTAATGGGCTACAGACCGGGACCCTGACCTGCGGACGAAAGCCCACTCTAGGAATGTGCTGAAACGCTCGAAGGCCGAGCATGATATGGAACAGCCAAAAGGCATGGCCTTATCAAAGTAATATTCACCCCTAAATTTAAAACCCAGCAACTCGAAGTCGCCCGGGTGCACCGGCAAGAGGCGAAAAGCCGACTTAATGTCACACTTAGCCAGCAGCGCACCCGGGCCACATGAGCGCACCATGCGCAGCGCGTGGTCAAAAGATGTATACCTGACTGAGCAAAGGTCATCAGGGATAGCATCATTGACCGAGCGTCCGGCTGGGTAGGACAAGTGATGAATGAGGCGAAACTCGCCCGGTGACTTTTTAGGCACTAAGCCCAAGGGCGATACCTTAAGATTGGGGAACGGGGGTGAAGGGAAAGGGCCAGCGACCCTGCCCGCAACGACCTCCTTCATAATGCTGGCAGCAGCCACCTCCTCCCTCCCCCTAAGGGATAAAAGATTGGGGGCATCCTAGGGGGACCTATCCCCCATGAAAGGGATACGGAACCCCTGCCTAAAACCCTGAACGAGATAATCCGCATCCTCTCCTTTCGGGTACAATGTGAGCCAACGCTCCAACATGTCCACATTAATTGGGGAGGGGGCCTTTCGGTGAACTAGCTCCATCTGCGGCAGTCTTGCCAGCCCCGTGCCCGCCCCTCCCTCTGCCCCGCGTCCCTCCAGGCCTGGGACAGGCAGAGGCCGCATGGGGGCCACCACAGGCGGGACACTCATGTCTGTATTTGCAGTTTTTCCTATTGCAGGAACCATTAGCCGAGAAGGTCCAGCACAGCAGGCGGGCTGGAACCCCCTGCCCCGCCACCTGGCGGGGAACCTGTGCTGGGGCCGCTCGCTGGACCGCATGTCCACAATGGTATCTCTCCCCGGGCGCGGGGCGCGTGGGCGTCATGTACAAAAGCCATAGCCTCTGACATGGCTCATCCCACCTCATCTCGGGGTGCAGGGGAATCCGCATACGGAATTCCTCATCATAAGCCAACCACGACGGGCCCGGAAAGTCAACCATCGCCCTATAGATGTTGTCCAAATATTGGACCATCGGAATTGCGAAATCCGGCTGGGCCCTGAGGTACACCGCCATGTATATAAGGTAGGCCGGCAACAAGTTGGCCCACGTACGTAGTGGCTTGCGACGACGTGCCTGCTCCTTATCCTTCTCATCCTGCCCCTCCCTCTCTTCCTTGGTGGGCTCTCTGTTGAGGAGTGAGAAGATATCCACGTACTCCCCCCGCCAGATCTTCTCTTTGGTGGTCTGTGCCAAATGGTCACCAAGTGGTAAGGAATACCCTGCCGTTGGCAAGGCCGACACAGGCACAGCAGGAGCTGCGGGCATGTGAAAAGGGGCCTGTACTAACCCAGCCACCCCCAAAACTTTCCCCGCAGGGCAGGACACCCCCCCCCACCACGGGGCCCTGAGTGTTAGTTGTCGTCGCCGGGTGGGGCGTCAGCGGCTGTACCGCCACACCACCCGCGCGAGGCCAAGGCCATTGAAACGCCCCCCAACGTGGCCACGTGTGTAGGTGCACTGGTTTGAACCGCATACTCACACGCTGCACCCCCATAGGCCGCCCCCACCGGGGGTTCCGGCCCACTGGGGGCGTCGGAGCTCACGACCGCCGTAGAGCTCGTCGATGGGGCCTGACCCGCGCCGGTCTGTTGGTTGGGGAGCTGCGAGGCAGTGGCCGAGGTCCTGCCACGCGCCTCAAGCAGCTCGACCCGTCCCGCCGCCTGCCGCTGCCCAGCGGACGACGCATCAAAATGAAGCCCAAAGGGAGCCCCAGCGTGGCTAGCCCGGGCCAGGGATGCCTTGAGGGCCGCAACGCGGGCGAGTAAGGCTTCCACGCTGACATGGGGCAAAGGGCCAGCCGGCCCGCCCACTCCAGGCATGAGTACAGGTCCCTGTACCCCGGGGCCCGAATAGGGCCACGACCCCACACCCGGGCCCGGTAGGGCCGATGTAGCAACCTGCCAGGGAAGGGAGCCAGACCACCCCCCAATGCCGGAAGGCCCCGGAGCGAACTGCGCCCCTACGGGAGAAGGCCCCGCGGAATGAGCAACACCAGGAGCGGTGCCCACCGCTTGCGGGCCGAGGGCCGCAGCCCCCACTGGACCCGTGCGCGGGGCCCCATTGTCCGGCCAAGGGGGAATAGACCCCATTCCACCGGTCCTGGTGGATGCAGGCAAAGGCGGCTGCTGGGGAGGCGCAGCCGCGGTCCTCCGACCCAGATTGCGCCTCCGAACCGCACGAGCCGCGCTCGCCGGCGCCTTCTTCTTCGAGGGCATCTCAGCCACTCGATGGAAAGCCGAAAACGAGAGAATTCAGCAGCCAAAAGGCTTCCCGGTAAGGGTAAAAGCGACGGAGGTAAGAGGGAAAAACTTCTCCGCTCCATCGCTTCGCAAAATGGCAGCGCAGCTGCTTCGTGGCCACCCCTTTTATAAGGGAGCTGGCCACGCCCCTAACTACCCGGATGTCTTCGTCCTATGGGGGGGGCCGCAAAGAGCGCGGCGGCCATTTTGGCGCCGCGCTTGCATTGTGTATATAAATAGAGCCCTTTCCCTCAGTTCTTTGGTCCTCTTGGGTAGAAAGCAGAGATGTCTGTCTCCCCAGGCTAGACTCTAACTCAAATTTCTGACCAAAGGAAATCATACTAACTAAATAGTGCTATGTACTTTGTCTGTCTCTGTTCTTTTTCAGATGCTAATGGAAAATAAAACTCTTTGTGAGTAATATCAACAGAGTGGATGTCAGTTTATCAGGTTATATCCAAGTGCTTTGCTCTATGCCCCCACATGCTACCAATAAAATAAATAACTGCATACTCCCTGTAAGCGACAGGTGGAGTTCTTTGAAGCCGATTGTGGTGCTGTACGGTAAGGTGACATTAGGCTGCACTGGGAGTGTACGGATAAAGGAAATTATTGCAGCCTAAAGGATTGGTACATGCCTCCTGTAAGCCACCGTCCGGTCGAGCGTTCAAGACACCTCATACAAAGTCTGCTTCGTACAACATCGAATTCATACAACATCGCCTAATTCCTTGAAAAATGTTGCTTCATACAAAGTCGCTGTGACTTTGTATGAGGCATTGGGGTTTTTCCCAGATTGCATTGTGCCTGGGCAGTATAAAAGGCAGAACACATGCGTGCATTGTTCTTGTGGGTTTTGCACGAGATGAAGAGTGTTTAGGAGTGGTTTTGAGTGTGATATTGGATGTTTTGAATTTTTTGACATGTTGTTTGACATGTTTTTGTAATGTATTTAGCCTTTAGACAATGATTTCTTAAAGTTCTGTCAGTTTCCAGTCTGTTTCCTTGACTTTGCACTGAAGTCTGTGCTGTTACAGTACAATGTATCTCTATGGAAACACCGTTGTACAAGGCATCACAGCAAGGATTTGGACGTTGTATTAGGCATCACTGCTAGGATTTTGCATGCCTCATACAAAGTCCAAATCCGTATAAAGTCCAAACTTGTGGAACCAAGTTTGGACGTTGTATGAGGTATCACTGTATATATAATAAGAAAACTTAGGTGGGTTGCTTGTGAGAGATGTGAAATCTCTTTGGAACCTTATGGCATGTGGTACCTTGAGAGTCTGCCTGAGGACAGCAGGATGAGAATGGGACAGATAAATAACTAATAAAAAAGAAGCAGAAGGATGATGAAAAACATCAATGTATTAAGGCAGAATTTCCAATTTTACAAATGCACAATTTTTCAAATGCAGCTTGTGTTCAGGCTGAACTGTTACTTTAGTTGAATTTTTTGTAATAGCACTTTACTGTCTGCTACTTTAGTGTCTGTTATGCTGCATTCAAAAGGGCCTGCAGACTTTATGTACTGGTGAAGAAAACAAGATTCTGGCCAAAAAGAAGTTGTTTTAATAACTGCACACTATCAGTTTCCAGCTGCACAATTTGGGGCTGGTGTGTGTGTGTGTGTGTGTGTGTGTGTGTGTGTGTGTGTGTGTGTGTGTGTGTGTGTGTGTGTGTGTGTGTCAAGTGAATATTTTGTGTGTCAACTGCATGTTGCTAAAAAGATGAGAAGAATGTTAGATTCACATTTTTCACAGTCATCATGTTTTCTGTGTGTAGGGTTTTATTTTGTACTGTGATGCTTTGTTTTGTTGAATAGAGAAGGACTGAATTATCTAAGACGTAATCTATACTTGTCTTTGTCTCACATTTTTGGTTGTTTTTGTCATGTTTGGGCCTATTCCAGTTATGGCAGGGATTCCCAATCTAAGGCCCATGGGCCAGATCTGGCCCATGGCACCATTTCAAGTGGCCCCCACCCCTCCAAGGTCATTCAAGAAACAAAATGGCTACCCATTTGAAGCTGTTGGGACAATATGGCCATCCCATCTTGCAGCCAGGGCAAAATGGCCATCCAGCCTTCAAAGCTGACTGAGAGAACGTGACTCGACCCCCGTCTTGAAAAGATTGGGAACCCCTGAATTATGGCGTCTACACATGTTTTCCATTAAAAAGTTCTATCCCACCACTTTTTACTTCCATCATTTACCAGAGTTGCCTTCATTTTGCTGTGCTGCTAATTGGCTCAATATGTAGTCAGTGTACATAGAGTAATTAAATTGTTCAACAGTAGGGATGTGGGTATTATTGGAAGTTACAGCCCTGTGATGTGTGCATTGGATTATGACACTGAGAAGCCCATTCAAATGTTTCTTCTCAAAACTTTTGCTATTAGTAACTATTAGTTTCCAAAGTGATTCAGCACAATTGCAAGTACAATAGAATTCCAATGACAGGATTTTATTTTATTTATTTCTTTTGCACTGTTAAATTGTTGGATTAAAAAGTCAGAATAATTATTTTGGGTGGTCCTCTCAAACTTGTGATGCTCTTCTGTTTCAGGATTTAATGCACAAAATCGTGGCAATGGTCTATGCATGTAGGTCTTAACCTATAAGGAAGGGATGTGGCCGTGTGTGTGCGGACTGCATTTCCACACATGTGCAGCCTATCCCGTAATGTGCTGTTCACACTTACCTTAATTCCCAGACATCATCCCCCAAGGGTTCGGAAGCCGAGAGTGGGGCCAACACCCCACGAACACGAACAGAAAAACAACAACTATGAATCCCAGCATTCTCCATGCTGCGGCATGCCTCAGCCAATCAGGCAGGATGGCCCAAGCGCGGAGGAGGCAGGACAACCGGCGCCCGAGAAAAAACCCGCTAAGCCGACGTGCACCCAATAATGCTCAGGGTCCTGCCTTACCGCGGCAGACAGAGCCCAGGCTGAGGGAACAGTCTGCCTGCTGCCCCTTCCGCACTGCTTGAGGACATGGCTGGGCAAGGTGGTGCCATAGGCGCTGCCACTGCCCTGCTGCCCCTCTTGTCCTCAGCCATGCCGCCTGAAGATGCAGCTGGGCAAGGTGCTGCCTCTGCCCTGTCGCCCCTCCCACTCTCAGCTGAGCCTGATGGCTCTTGCTGTCACCATTTCCCCTCCGCTGTTTCGAGCCTGTCTGGCGCCTTTGCATTTCCCCTCTGCTGTTTGGAGCCAACCATCGAAACAGCAGAGTAGAAAATGCAGAGGCGGCAGCCAGCGATCCACCAGGGAGAGCACCTTTCCTGATGGATCCCTGTCTGGTGCCTTTGCATTTCTTCTCTGGTGTTTCGAGCCAGCCATCAAAACAGCAGAGGAGAAAATGCAGAGGCGGCAGCCAGCGATCTGCCAGGGAGAGCACCTTCTCTGGTGGATCCCTGTCTGCTGACAGCCTGCTATCCATCCGGGGACGTGCGTCCCTGGTCGGAAAGAGCAGCCTGGCAGTCACCTTCCCTGTCTGCAGGGCCCAAGTGACCTGATCGGCAAGGCCGGGTCGCAATTCTAGTAAAATATTAGGTAAACCCTGCCAGATGATCCAGTGCTGTATCGTGATTTCACTTTATTAAATTTATTGCATTTGATAAAAGAAGCCCTCTGGATGATAGCAGCAAAAAATAGGCGTGGAAAAGAATGTGTTCATCATCAAAGGGGGATGAAATGAAGTGCTCAAATTCAAAAGTATAGATATTTACTGCTGAAGATTTATAATTGTGAGTGTAAATGGAAGGAGCTCTCAAGCGAGAGCTAAAATAAATCACAGTAAAAAGAAGCTTTTCAGCAAGGAATAGAATGTTTTATATTCCCAAGTGTGGACAAGGCCATATGCCCCTGGTGGCAAATCTATGGCATGCATGCCAGAGGGGCATGCATGCTGTAGCCCCAGCACAGAGTTCACCCCGCCCCTCTGCCCAGCAGCCCAATGGGAGCGTTCCTCCCTCTCCCAGCACAGGGTATGCCCCACCCCTCTTTCCAGCAACCCAATTGGAGTTCTCCCTCCCTCCCCTTAGCACAAAATGGATTTGGGGTTGCAGTTTGGGTACTCAGTCTCTAAAAGGTTTGCCATTACTTCTCTATGCTTTTGCTTTGCAGTTGCAAGTAAAATAGTCCAATTATATGTTTATTTAACCACAGTGAAAATTAGGCTTGAATCTGGCAAAAAAACAAACAGATAGGTAAGATGGTAAAAACAAATCAACAAACTAATAACTAGCATGCAAATGCAAAACAGTGTTAAAACACAGTAAGTCAAACCTTGAGATAAGAATGGTGTGACTTAATAAAAACTCGAGATACAGTACATCCAGAAATCTAAGAGACCGCATTGCCCCAAGGTTTTTGACCCTCCCTACGAGGGCAGCCCGTAGGGGCTCTCTGGTGGTCCCATCAGCAAGAGAGGCACGCCTCACTGGGACCAGGAGAGCCTTCTCAGTATCTGTCCCAGCCCTATCGAACCTCCTGCCGCCAGAATTGCGCCTCTAGTTGTGCCCCTTCAGGAAGGCCTTAAAAACATGGCTCTGCCAGCAGGTGTGAGGGGCATCTGGCATCACAACCCACCTCCTGCTGGCTCATCTAGCCCTGTCTGCAGTTTTTAATGAGGGGTCAGGTTTTTATGGACATTTTAAACATTTTAGTATTGGTTTTATTGTATGGGATTTTTTAACTGATGTGAGCCACCTTGAGTCGCTGAGGCAAGAAAGGTGACCTACAAGTCCAATAAATAAATAAATAAATAAATAAATAAATAAATAAATAAATAAATAAATAAATAAATAAATAAATAAATAAATAAATAAAATCTCAGGAAAAAATCAGGTAAAAGATACAAATTTTAATAGGATTTTTCCAAGATAAGAAATTCAATGCATTCCTATGGGAAATTGTATTAAATGCATTCCTATAAGACATTCAAGATAATAATTTTTTGAGATACAACCAACCTTGAGGAATTATTTAAATTCATATGTAGAGGTTTGACTGTAGTTTGGGATATTATGGCTTTTTTGTTTTGGTTTTTTTTTTGTTTCAAACATGAGTTATTTACTCTGCAAAAGAAGGAAATGACTCTTTCCATTATCACTTGATTATAATATTATGAGAGAAAGCCTGCAAACACTAAATTATTCAAAGAGGAAGGAAGCTTTCAGAAACTAGATACTTCCTCAAATTCCTTTGGTTTATGTGATTACTTGCAGCTACCCCTGTGACTTAGTGGTTACGACACTGAGCTTGGAGACTGGGAGGTTGGGTTTTGATATCTGAGGGCTGCACATGGGGACATGAAAGGAGCCTATTTCGGGCGTTACCTGAGTGGAGTTTCTCTAGCAAAAATCCTTTCAACCCAGAGTAATCCCTGACACGAAATTATGATTATGTGATTACTTGAAAAGGAAGTTCATTAATAACGGATGACCACCCGCTCCTTCCAGAAGGATGAGTCGTCCATCCGCTGCTTCATTCATGCTGTGCTGATTCATTACAGTAACTAGGGAAGAAGCATGTTCCTCTACTCATTACCTAGGAGACATGTCTTTTTCCAGTGAGCAAGAGGAATATTTAAATTTTTTCTTCAAGTCAAGCAAGAGCAATATTTGTTTAGAGGATAATAAATGAGCTTTTTGTGGTAACAAGACAACTGAGAATGCAAGCGCGGCGCCAAAATGGCCGCCGCGCCCTTTGCGGCCCCCCCCCACAGGACAGAGAATCCGGGTAGTTAGGGGCGTGGCCACCGCCTTGATAAAAGGGGTGGCCACGAGGCAGCCGTGCTGCCATTTTGCCTCAGCGACGGAGCGGAGAAGTTTTTCCCCCTGCGTCTCCGTCGCTCGTTGGTGCTACCGGGAAGCCTTTTAGTTCCTTTTACTAGCTAGCTTCCCTTTCTGCTGCGGTGAGATGCCTTCCAAAAAGAAGGCTGCTGCGAATGCAGCTCGGGTGGTTCGGAGGCGTAATCCGGGTCGGAGGACCGCAGTGCCGCCTCCCCAGCAGCCACCTTTGCCATCCCCGGCCGGGGCTGGTGGCATGGGGGCTATCGCCCCTTGGCCCGATCAAAGTGCGGGCGCGGAGGGAGCTCCGGCCCGCGGCCCGCGAGCGGTGGGCACCGCTCATCCTCCTGCTCAATCGGTTGGGCCTATTCCTGTCGGGCCGCAGCCTCTCCCGGGGCCCTCTAGCCTTGGGGGGTGGCCCGGCTCCCTGCCTTGGCAGGTTAATCCACCAGCCCTCCCGGGCTTTGGCGGTAGTCAATGGCAATATACGGCCCCTGGGGTGCAGGGACCTGTCCCCATGCAAGGATCAGGTGGGCCGGCCGGCTCTTTACCCATGGTTAATGTGGACTCCTTACTGGCCCGTATTGCGGCCCTCGAGGCGTCTTTGGCCCGGGCCAGTCAGGCAGGTGCCCCTTTTGGGGTACCTTTTGAGGCGCTAACGGCAGCAGGACAACAGCCGGCGGGGAGGGTTGAGCTGCTGCAGGCGGGTGGCGCGGCTACGGCCACTGCCTCGCAGCTCCCCAGCCAGCAACTTGGTGCGGGTCAAGCCCCGGTGATGAGCTCTACATCGGTCGTGAGCTCCGACGCCCCCAGTGGGCCAGAACCCCCGGTGGGGGCGGCCCGCGGGGGTGCAGCATGTGAGTATACGGTGCAAACGAGTACATCTACACATATTCCCAATATAGGGGGGGCCTTTCAGTGGCCTTGGCCTCGCTCGGGTGGTGCGGGGACTACCCCTCTGGTGCCCCACCCGGCGACAACGACTGCCACCATGCCCACGGGGGTGGGCCTAGGCTCTTACACTGCTGGTAATGTCTTGGGGGTGGCAGGGTTAGCTCAGGCTCCCTTTACCAGGCCTGTTGTTCCCTTTTCGGCTTTGCCGACGGCAGGGTATTCCTTGCCACTGGGTGATCACTTGGCACAGGCTACCAGAGAAAAGATTTGGAGGGGGGAGTATGTAGATATCTTCTCACTCCTGAACAGAGAGCCCACCAAGGAAGAAAGGGAGGGTCAGGATGAAAAGGACAAGGAGCAGGCACGCCGCCGTAAGCCGCCGCGTACCTGGGCTGACTGGCTCCCCGCTTATTTGATATATATGGCGGTATATTTGAGGGCGCGGCCGGATCTAGCTATTCCCATGGTCCAATATTTGGACAACATATATAGGGCGATGGTAGATTTCCCGGGCCCCTCATGGCTAGCATATGATGAGGAATTCCGTATGAGGATTCCCCTCCATCCCGAGATGAGATGGGATGAGCCCTGCCAGAGACTGTGGCTCTTGTATATGACACCCACACGCCCTGCCCCGGGGGATAGATACCATTGTGGACATGCGGTCCAGCGAGCAGCTCCAGCGCAGGTTACCCGCCAACCGGCGGGGCAGGGGGTTCCAGCCCGCCTGCTGTGCTGGACTTTCTCGTCAAATGGTTCCTGCAATCGAAAGAACTGCAGGTATAAGCATGAGTGTCCCACGTGTTCTGGTCCCCACGCAGCCTCGGCTTGTCCCAAGCCTGGGGGGGCGCGAGGCAGAGGGAGGGGTGGACAGTGGGCTGGCAAGGCTGCCACGGAGGGAACTAGTTCTCCAAAAGGCCCCCTCCCCAATTAAGGTGGACATGCTGGAGCGCTGGCTCGCATCGTACCCAAAGGGGGAGGACAGAGAGTATCTCATTCAAGGTTTTAAGCAGGGATTTCGTATCCCTTTTATGGGTGTTAGATCACCTCAGGATGCTCCCAACCTGTTATCCCTCAGAGGAAGGGAGGAGGTGGCTGCGGCCAGCATTAAAAAGGAATTAGACGCGGGCAGGGTCGCTGGACCTTTTCCTGCACCCCCTTTTCCCAACCTTAAGGTTTCACCATTGGGTTTGGTTCCCAAAAAGTCCCTAGGTGAGTTTCGCCTTATTCATCATTTGTCCTACCCAGCCGGCAGATCGGTCAACGATGCTATACCTGATGACCTTTGTTCGGTCAGGTATACATCGTTCGACCATGCGCTGCGCATGGTGCGCTCGTGTGGCCCGGGTGCCTTGCTGGCCAAGTGCGACATTAAGTCAGCTTTTCGCCTCTTGCCAGTGCACCCGGGTGACTTTGAATTGCTGGGTTTTAAATTTAAAGGGGAATATTATTTTGATAAGGCCATGCCTTTTGGCTGCTCCATATCATGCTCGGCCTTCGAGCGTTTTAGTACTTTCCTAGAGTGGGCTTTTGTCCGCAGGTCAGGGTCCCGGTCTGTAGCCCATTACCTGGATGACTTTTTATTCGGGGGTGAACGGGGCTGGGACACGTGTGCACGTCTCCTCAATACATTTCAGACGCTAATGCAGGAACTTGGTGTCCCTTTAGCGCCCGAAAAGACCGAGGGCCCATCGACCAAGTTAGTATTCCTGGGGGTTGAGATTGACACAGTAGAGCAGGCTTCTAGGTTGCCGGGTGATAAGGTGTCCAGGATAGTGACCCTTATCTCGGAATTGCTGGCCAAGCGTAAGGCATCCCTGAGGGAACTCCAGGTGCTACATGGGCACCTTAATTTTGCCTGCAGGGTGGTCGCACCGGGCAGGGCTTTTGCCCGGCGCTTATGCGACGCCATGGCAGGGTTATCCAGGCCCCACCACAGAGTTAGGCTCACCCGGGGTATCAGGGCAGACATGTTCGTCTGGTTGCAATTCCTGAGGGAGTTTAACGGGGTCTCATTTTGGAGGTCGGACCTCCTGGCATCCCCCAATTTCCAGATCCAGTCTGATGCCTCAGGATCCCTGGGTTATGGGATGTACTTCAATGGGAAGTGGGCCTATGGTGGGTGGCCACCGGCATGGGCAGGCACAGGTCGCCTGCGGGATCTCACATACCTGGAATTTTTTCCCATTCTGGGGGCTTTGATGCTATGGGGCGAACAGTGGGCTAATTCGGTAGTGCATTTTTGGTGCGACAATGCTGCCGTGGTACACATTGTCAATGCACAGACTTCTAAATCGCCCAGGGTTATGGATCTAGTGCGCCATTTTGTGCTGCGCTGCCTGCGCCTCAATGTCTTGTTCAGGGCCAGGCATGTCCCAGGGGTTAATAATGATATTGCTGATGCTTTGTCCCGCCTGCAGATCTCCCGGTTCCGCGCCTTGGCCCCGGATGCGGAGGAATTTCCCTCGCCACTCCCGGACGAGATGTGGACTATTGGCAAGGAGAGGTGAACCGGGCGATTGGCCGTTCACTAGCGCCACGCACGCGTAAGGCGTATCAACAAGCACTCAGTTCATATAGGGCTTTTGCCACTCAATTTCACTTGCCAGAGACCTGGCCTATTCCGGTGGACCATGTTCTGCGGTTCATGGTCCACCTCCATGCACAGGGCCTTGCACCTCGCACCATAGCATCCAAGCTCTCGGCGTTGGCTTTTATGGCCAAAGTAGGGGGTCATGTGGATACCACCTCTGACTTCCGTGTGAGACACGTTTTGGAGGGGTGGGTGCGCGAGCGCGGGCGTTGCCCGGACGACCGGCACCCTATTTCCCCAGGGGTTCTTACCCAGTTGGCCCGGGGCTGGCCAGGCCTCTGTTTTGATCATTATGAGGCAGCCCTTTTTCATGCAGCCACAACGGTGGCATTTTTTGGAGCGCTCCGCGTCAGCGAACTCGTGATGCTGTCTAAGGCGGATGCAAGTGGTAGGGCACTGGAACTCGGAGATGTCTACGTTGCCAAAGACTGGGCCCAGTTGAGGATTCGCTCCTCAAAAACAGATCAGCACGGCGTAGGCAGTGGAGTAAGACTGCTACGGTGTTCTTTGGCAGACATCTGTCCGGTTGGTGCCCTACAGGAGTACCTGGCACTGCGTGGCATGCACCACGGCCCGTTTTTCTGTCACCAAGATGGGTCTCCCCTTACTAAATTTCAGTTTTGGAAGGTGACAGCCATAGCCCTCACCAGGGTGGGTCTTTCAGGTGCCCGTTATGGCACACATTCGTTCCGTATTGGTGCAGCCTCTACAGCAGCTGCTTTTGGGTACTCGGGGGCTGACATACGCAGCATGGGGAGGTGGGGCTCACAGTGTTTTCAGTTTTATGTGCGCCCACTCCCGCCATGAGTACCAATTCAGTCACCTTACCTTCCTTTTTTCTCAATTTTATTACAGACCCTGGGTGTCGTATTACACCGGTGACAGTATGGCTGGTGGGCCACAGCTATGTGCACAGGGCAGCGCGTTACGCTGCGGCGACAGAGTGGGGACCCCGACTGGGACTGGGTGACCACGCCAGTCTCGCATGGCATGGTAAGCCTGGGATGTTATGGCAGGAGCTGAGGCCTTTCCTTTTTTCTGGCCTGGGGGCTGACCCGCCTGACATTCTAATTATCCACCTGGGGGGCAATGATTTGGGCCAGGTCACCGGCTTATCGCTCAAGCATGCGATTTGCGAGGAACTCGCCTACTTGCACTATGTCTGGCCTGCCACAACCCTGGTTTGGTCGGACATTGTTCCGCGCCACTCTTACAGAGGGGGCGTTAACCTCCTTGCGCTTGACCGCGCGAGGCGCGCGGTCAACAAGGCGGTGGCGCGGTTTCTTACCACCAGGGCTTGGGGACGGGTTAGTCATCACCCCGATATTAGTCTGCAAAATTATGACCTGTATGCAGGGGATGGGGTCCATCTGTCGCGAGGAGGTATGGACCTCCTGTTGGGTGACTGGCGAGCAGGCCTGTTGACCGAGCTGACGGTCTGGGGGGGGGCGTCAGGTCTTCTGTGAAGCCCCTCCGTGTGGCGGGTAGCACTGGTAAGGTAAACAGTATGACCCACAAGTATCCGGCAGGTTCGCAATTGACTGGACAACACTAGACAGGAATAAATTAGTTAAACGTTGTCCGGTCAACGACGAACCAGGCGATGGGGTGATGGTGATTGCTAACCAGCATGCATCACCCCTGTGATTTCACGGATACGCGTCAGAGGGTGGGGTCATGAGTTAGTTATTGACTACGGTCAACAATTTGTTTGTTGTTGACAAACAAATTGATACAAATTGATACATTGTAACCAATTGCCGTTGGCAATTTTGGGGTGGTACCTTACCAGTGTTACTTCGGCCTGCTTGCCTTAGGAATTATGATTGGTCGTTTTACCAATACAAATTTATAATTCGGACTAGGGCATTGAATCAATAAATGTGGCCCTTTGCTGTTATCCACTTTCAATGTTGTCTGTGTCCGTTATTGGGGGGGTGCGCCTGCAATGCAAGCGCGGCGCCAAAATGGCCGCCGCGCCCTTTGCGGGCCCCCCCCCACAGGACAGAGAATCCGGGTAGTTAGGGGCGTGGCCACCGCCTTGATAAAAGGGGTGGCCACGAGGCAGCCGTGCTGCCATTTTGCCTCAGCGACGGAGCGGAGAAGTTTTTCCCCTCCACCCCCTCCCTAGTTAACAGTGTGATTATGGTCGCTTCGGGGCCGGGTGGGAATTTTTGGTTGGGACCCATATTGGCTTCGGGTCCTGGCTTTTTTGCCCACCCCACACTGTGGCTATGGTTTGATATAGGGGTCTTTCTCCATTACTACTGTTGACTTTGGTCACATGGGCGGGTAGCACTGGTAAGGTAAACAGTATGACCCACAAGTATCCGGCAGGTTCGCAATTGACTGGACAACACTAGACAGGAATAAATTAGTTAAACGTTGTCCGGTCAACGACGAACCAGGCGATGGGGTGATGGTGATTGCTAACCAGCATGCATCACCCCTGTGATTTCACGGATACGCGTCAGAGGGTGGGGTCATGAGTTAGTTATTGACTACGGTCAACAATTTGTTTGTTGTTGACAAACAAATTGATACAAATTGATACATTGTAACCAATTGCCGTTGGCAATTTTGGGGTGGTACCTTACCAGTGTTACTTCGGCCTGCTTGCCTTAGGAATTATGATTGGTCGTTTTACCAATACAAATTTATAATTCGGACTAGGGCATTGAATCAATAAATGTGGCCCTTTGCTGTTATCCACTTTCAATGTTGTCTGTGTCCGTTATTGGGGGGGTGCGCCTGCAATCAGATTTTTCACCAACAGAAGTCTGATCCTTCGTTTGCTCTCTTTTCTTGTTGCTGGTCTATAATAGAACAGAGTCTCTCCACATTCCATAGGTAATTAGTAAAAGTAATTATTCTGATATTTTCCTATGGGAACATGTGAAAACAGTCTATTTCAGCATATCATACCTTTCTGCAAACACAGACAGCACTGGCATTTTGGATGTAAATGGAGATGAGCACTGCACCCTAGAGTTGGATATGACTGGCAGATTTTACTTTCTTAGGATCAAAGATCTCTGCAGATGGTGATTGCAGCCGTGAAATAAAAAGGCAACTGATGCTTGGGAAACAAGCTATGAGAACCCTGGGGAACATAGTTAAAAGTAGAGGCATCACCTTGCAAACTAAAATCCGCATAGTCAAAGCAATGGTATTCCCGGTGGTAATGTATGGGTGTGAGAGCTTGACCATTAGGAAAGCTGAGTAGAGAAAAATAGATGCCTTTGAAATGTGGTGTTAGAAATATCTCAATCAACCATGACTGCTCATTAAAGGTCAAATAGTAAAGATGACGCTAAAGTACTTTGGACATCAAATGAGAAGAGAGGATTCACTTGAGAAGGCCTTGATGCTGGGAAAGGTGGAGTACAAAAGAAGGGGGTGGCCAAAATAAGATGGCTAGATGGTATTGCAGATGCAATGGGCACAAAGCTGTGTGGGCCAAAGAACCCTTTCCCCATCTTCTTGGGGGACTTTTGTTTTCTTTCTTGTTTACTCAGTGGCTTAAGTGACTAAGATGCTGACTGGGAGGCAGAAGGTCAGCAGGTCGATTCCTGAGTACTGCAGGAGGGAATAAGCTCCTTCTTTGTCCCAGCTCCTGCCATCCTAGCAGTTCAAAAGCAAGAAATTGCAAGTAGATAAATAGGGACCACTTTGGTGGGAAGGTAACAGCGTTCTGTGCACTCTGGTGTCTAGTCATGCCTGCCACATGACCACGGAAATGTCTGCAGATGCAGACAATGCTGGCAAAGAAAGTGCAAAGAAAGTGCAGAATAGTAAACCAGCCCCCTAGGGTTACCAACTGCTTGTAAGCAGCTTGGCTTTAATGAACTAGCCCTGCACATGGCTAGACACTCCACACACACCCCAATTAGGGTGGAGGAGCAAGGGATTAATCCCCCCCAAAAAAATTAACCAATCTATTTGTTCCTCACTGCAACCAATTGAAGCACCAACATCTGAGAATATCGGATCCAGCTTAAGGAAGGGAATTAGTAAAGAAGTAAAAAGCAACCTCTGTAGTTTCCAAGCCTCCCAGCAGCTGAGGAGTTAATATCCCTCCAGATGGTTTGTTAGAAGGTGGGGTGCTCTCTCTCTCATATAGTGATCAAGCAACATCCCACACGCCCCCCTCTCAAGTTAACTCTAGAACTCTAGAAACGAAATCCTCCAGCCAGGAGGCAGGGCAGAAACAGCTCAATAAAGCATGAGAGTGAGAGAGAAGTCTCTCACTGATTTGCCCCTGCATATATGAAATATCGCTCACCTCTAGAGTAGACTCCCGTCCCAGCATGGTGGCTCCAAACAGCAGCAGCAAAAACAACGAAGCCTCCATGACCACGTGGAAGGGAAGGGAAATGAAAGAGAAACTACAGAATGCCCCCACCACCTTCTCTCTCTCCCCTTCCACAAGCAAAAAGCCACACAGCGACCTCTGGTGACCAGAAAAACATACTGCAGCTTCGGTCAGGATTTTTTTTTTAAAAAAAATAAGGGATATTACAGGGAAATTAATAAAACAGGAGGGGACGGGAAGAGGGGTAAAAATAAGGGAGTTTCCTGGGAAAAACAGGATACTTTACAGGTATGCAGCATATAGATTGGATAATCTGTACTCTGATTAGAAGTGTTCATTGAAGTTAATAGCTCCCCCCACCCACCCACATACAGATCAAAGCAGTGCTTATAAGTATCACTGCAGGATAAGGATGCAAAAAAAATGTTTTAGGGGGAAAGGTAAACAGAATTTGAGAATGGGTCAGATAACAGCTAGGTCAGGAGACTGAGGCTGCTCCTGCCCCACAGTTATTCTCTCAGCAGGCTGACTTGATGGCAGTTGGGTTCCTCACTAGAGAGGGTTTCATGGGCTCGCCCTGGTCCCTCAGCAATGGCCACGGCATCAGGGGGTAAACTCCATCTTTATTTCTATTAAATAATAAATTTCATGTCAGAAATTACTCTGGGTTGAAAGGATTTTTGCTGGAGAAACTCCGCTCAGGGGACGGCTGAAGGAGGCTCCTTTCATATCCACAAGATCTGTTGTGCAGCACTCGGGTATTGAACCCCAACCTTCCAGTCTCCAAGCTCAGCATCTTAACTACTAAGCCACATTGCTTTCTACCTATGGAGAGCTTGAAGAGGAGAGCTGGCTGTGGAGGCTCTCTGTGCATTCTAGAATGCTGATTTTTCCAAAGTGCATAGCAGGATCTTACCTCTTCAGAACATGTAGAGGCCAATGCTCTCCTTCTTCAACTGTTCATGCAAGATGTTTTAATGGTGCCTGAATATGGCTGAAGACATTTCTAGAATGTAGTGTCACTGAAATTGGAGCAGTGCAGGTCTTTGTTAAAGAGTTTTCCCAAGCTGTGCATAGAACAACAGTTTCTAGGATCTCCTGCAGCAGCAAGAAGTCAGTCCAGAACAGTTTAGTGCAGACAATATAAAACACATCCAATGCCATGGGAAAGAAATTTTGCCCACCCTCAAACTCCCAGCTGCTTATATATATCACACACACACACACACACACACACACACACACACACACACACACACACACACACACACACACACACACACACACACACACACACACACACACACATCTTTTCAGTCTCTTATCTTTGTTCAGTTTGCCCCTGTGAGAATATGCAAGAGATCTATACATTTCTTACCCTCACTTTATACTGCAAATTGTCTAATAACCACATAGAGAAAACAGTGTTAAATAAGTTGTCACATAAGTGTTCACTGCTATTATAATAGTAATAGGCAGAATGGGTTTTCTCCTCTTTGTGTGTCCAGAGAACACAGTTTGCACCTGAACACTTTCCATGTTCTAGTTGCCAGATGGACGTGAACTCCCATCTCCGTTTGCAAATAATCCGGGAGCCTGGATATACCCTATTCTCTTCTGGATCATACATCACTTTCTTTTCTGCTGCTGTTTGTGGGCTATGGGTGCATTTTTCTTGCAAAGAAGAAAGCAGCATTTAGCCTGTCAGCAACTCACAGAAGCAAGGCAGTGCTTTATTCAAAGGTTTTGAGGCTAGTTTAAACACTGCACACTATGCCAACAGATTTCTCAGACATACCTTATCTCTACCCACACTGGGTTTTTCATAATACACACACACACACACTGTACAATTTGTGACGGTGTTCTATCCAAGGCATCCACATTCTGTTTGTTTTCACCAGATGAGGAAGAAGACATTGCTTCCTTCTCATTTGCAGGATTAAACATATGTTTTGAACAATAAGAAAAATGCTTTGAAGGGATTTGGCATTGTTATTCAGCCCTTCATACATCTTCCACCGGTAATCTATAAACTGGAGAAAATGAAAAATTGTTTCTTAACAGTCTGTACAAACAAACACCCCCAATCTTTTTCTGTCATGATTCTCCTCACCTTTTACTTATTATCTTGACACAGAGCTCATCTAGACATCAGCATATACCCACATTTGAATCAAGTTCCACATGTTTTAAATTGATTTAAAGTTGGGAACATAGTGTTAGTGGGGCTGTGTAAGTATTACTTTTGTGGATCAACCTTCTCCCATATCATATACTGAGTGTTACAAGTGTGTCCTGAGTTTATTTTTTCTTCTTCTCCTCCCCCTCCTGTGCACCGCATCTGGCCATGGTTCACCTTTACATGAATCAATTGGTGAATGTGTTTGTCATTCTAAGCTCGTGGGTTGTACCTGAGAATGATTGGAAGGTCACTCAGAGTAATCTGGTGGGGACTATGGAAAAAGCATAGACACACAGCCTGATTTTAAGCAGGCTTACTTGGATATAAGTCCCATTTTCTCTATTGCCTGACAAAGAATTTTGGAGATTGCTGTTGATTATGTGTCTATACAATGCTGAACACATCTAATTGGAAGCAAAGCTCCCTTTAATGTGGCATCTTCACAGATCTCTTTCAGCTAGAACATTGATGTAGCACTGGACCACTTCAGAATTATATACGTAATAAAAATACTTGCCCCCTACAATGATTTTAAATCCCATATTGTCCCCTGCACCGATAAACTGCACAGTTTACAATCGGATTACAAGTTGTCCCATTTGAATTCACACACCAAAACAAAGACTGGATAACATGAAAGCCAGTTTTTTTTTTAAAAAAAAATCTAGCTCCTGATATATTTCAACAGTGCAATCAAGCCCTCAGAATCTTCTCCCACACAATCCAGATCAAGAAATAAGATGCAAGTAATTTATCCAGGGTAGTAAACAATGTGCAAATTTTAAATATGCCCTCCCTGCTGAGCAACTTTAATTTGGCACAATTAATGTGCAGTGAAAGATATATGGGAGGCAGAACAAAATCTTTGGTCTTGGCAGACAATGTAACTTCAGTGTAGTGTGAAGATTACTGACATACAATATATGAAATGCTTTGAGCATTTAATGAGATCAAGCTATACAACTAAACCTAAAACAAAAATAAGAGCCTCTTGAGCCCATTCCTCCCTCATTTGTGATAATGAAAAAGTCCCATCCCTAATCACAATAAAATGCAAAAGACACTTTAGGCCCAATTGTGTTAAAGATAATCCTGTAGTATCATCTGTATAGAGTACTAATTGGCTCTGTAGTGCACCAAACTTTAGGATATAAACCTCCTCCATCCTCAAAGCAGGGGCCAGATTGTGCATTGAGAAGTCAAAAAGATAGGGGGTTAAATGCCCCTTGTTTCCCCACCTTTAAAGAAAAATATTATTGTGTATATATAATGGTCATGTTGAATTTGTCAACAGTACTTTCCTACAAACTGAATCACAAACTCCTTTTAGATCAAAAGTAAGTGGAAAACAATTTGCCCCTACCTGAATTATTGTACTTCTCTGCCAAATGAGCCACCGCCAGGGAGACACTATATAAGCCCCATGGGTAAACAAGGGCCGGGCCGGACCGGATCTATACTACCCATTCCGCACAGGTAGCCAATACGTGCTAAACCTGGGTCTCCTCCAAACGCTATCACTTATAGTGTAGCTTAGTCCTTGCCAATCTTCTACGGTAGATTCCAGTGGGACTGATTTCATGGGATTTGTATAGCCATCTTATGTCCGGAGCGCCTTGTAAGCGTAACCTGAAAGACTGTTACATAAACTCCTGTTGTTGTTCTGTTCATCATTGTCTGGCCCTTATTGCTTATAAGGGCCAGATGCGACAACACCCAAAACATTTTAGTGCTCCATCTAAACTAACAGCACAACTAACAAAAGGCTTTTCATAAAGCTTGCTCATAGAAAAGACATTGAATGGTTGTTTCCTGTTGTTTTTAGAGTCTTCTTTTCTTAAAAATAAAATAGTTTCTGTTTTCACTTTAGTCCATGATTCATGTACCCTAATGGTTTTATCTTTGAGAATAAAAAGAGTAGCCAAATGAGATGCCCATTTTCTCATATTCTTTTGTAGCAATTCAGGTGGAAAGTCGTCAGATCCTGGTGCCTTTCCAAACTATCAAGCACATTGAATCAGTGAGGATTTGGTGAGTCGATCCTGTTGTGTTCTAATGGTTTTATCTTCCACATGGACTACAATGTATCTGAACCAATGTAACCTTGCCTATAGCAACAATGTAACCTTCAGCTGTATCATATGAACCCTGTAATAGGACGCGAGCTAATGACCACCAGCTGGCAGCAGCGAGCGTCCAAGCTCTCTTGGTCCAAACTCATCAAAGGCAACAGCGCGGGAAGTTTTCCCGCCACCACCTACACCTGGACAAGAAGGGCGTGACCAGCAATGACGTCACGCAGACAGTAGCCAATGGGCTACCATGCAACCACGTTCAAATGTATTACTACTGTATATAAAGAGCTATCGATCCGCCATTACCTCATGTTCCCTCTGTCCACGATGCAATAAACCTGAGTTAACCCAGCCCGAGGCTGTGTCCTGTGTCTTGGTTTTCATACACCAAATTGGCGACGAAGGTGGGATAATGGATTCCCAAGGAGCCAGGACACAGAGCGGGTTCAATATTACCAAGCCGCAAGACTGGACCATTTTTAACATGGATTTCAAGGCGGCATTGGTGGAACTCAAAGTCAAAGACGACGAGGAAAGGAAGAGGGCCATCCTCACCCGAATGCTGGGAGTAGAGACCAAGCGGACGCTGGTGGGCATGATCGAACCGAAGACGATGGATGACTTCAAAACCGACGACATACTGAAGCTGCTGCGTGAGCGTTTCCAACCCTCGAAGGCAATGTTTCCCGCTCGGAGTGCGTTTTGGAGGCGAGTCCAAGCGCCGGATGAGTCGGTGGAGGTTTTCGTGGAGGCCCTGAGGGTAGCCGCCGCCCCCTGCAAGTGGGACAACCTGGAGATGACCATGAGGGACGTCGTGCTGTGTGGCCTGAAGGATAAGGAAGTGCAGCGCAGCCTGATGAACAGGGAGCCGCCACCCACGCTGGCCGAGGTCGTAGAGGCCGCGGAATCCGCGGAATCCACGAATGCGGGAGTGGACGAAATACACGAGTGGCGTGAGTGGCGTCCTAGGGCCAGCAAAGCGGAAAGCTCGGTGCGCGGCAAGTCAGGACAGTCGGTGCACGCGACCCGACGAACCTCGAGATCCTCTGCAGAAGGCAGCGACGGCGAAGAGGTCCAGAAGGTCCGAAAAGGGGGGCGCCGCTGCGATGGTTGTGGGGCGGCCCACGAGCGCGCGAAGTGCCCATTCAGGAAAGCCGAATGTTACAACTGTGGCCGTCGCGGGCACATCGCCAGGGCATGCAGAAATCGGCAAGAGGGCCGGAGGCAGTCGAAAGACCGTTCGGCCAGACCGGACCGTCCAGCGAGACCCCAAGATGGCGCCCGAACCACAAGGAAGCAGGACGGCGTGGGTCGCATCTCGGACGGCAGTGAGGACGACGCCCCCGTGTTCAGCGTGTCCGCGGGACAAAACCATTACTTCGTTGAGGTACTAGTACAAGGGGCCCCTGTTAGGATGGAAATTGACTCGGGGTCCTATTATTCCATAATTCCCCAGAAAGAGTTCTTGAAGATCGACCCCCAAGCGCGGCCCAAACTTAAGACTTTGAGGTCCACGCTACGGGACGTACAAGGGAACAGCATTCCAGTGCTGGGGGTCGGGAAATTTCGGGTTCGTTATAAAAGACATTCTGCAGAACTCCCTTTAGTCGTTCTCAAGGGGGGGAATTGTAGCCTCCTCGGGACTCAGTGGTTTCAGCCTTTGGGTTTGTTCATAGGGGGGGTGCATGCCGTGGGTGCGGATCCGATACAAGCGGTGTGTGACGCGCACCCCGCCGTTTTTAAAAAAGGACTTGGAAAGTTCAAGGGACCCCCCGTAGCGTTCGACCTGGACCCGGAGGTCCGCCCGATAAGACTCAAGCCACGCAGGGTGCCGTTCGCACTCAAGGACAAAATAGAGGCGGAACTGGACAAACTGGTGGGCCAGGGGATTCTTATTCCTGTTGATTCCGCGGAGTGGGAAACTCCAATCGTAACAGCACTAAAGGCTAACGGGGAGGTGCGCATTTGCGCTGATTATAAGTGTACAATTAACAAGGCGATCCGCCCTAATGCATACCCGGTGCCGGTGGTCAGCCACCTTTTGGCCAGGCTGAATGGGGGAAAGTGTTTCGCTAAACTCGACTTGGCACAAGCCTATCAGCAACTCCCCGTAACTCCCGCCACGGCCGCGGCACAAACAATAGTCACACACAAAGGGGCGTTCCAGGTGTCGCGTTTACAATTCGGCGTGAACTCGGCACCCGGCCTTTTTCAGTCGCTTGTGGAACGCCTCCTGAAGGGGCTGGAGGGGGTGTTGCCTTATTTTGATGACGTATTGATAACAGGGGGGAGTGAGGCCGAACTGGCAAAGAGATTGGATAAAGTACTAACTGTGTTCGAGAAAGCGGGGCTGAGACTGAGGAAGGACAAATGTGTTTTTTTCGAAACTGAGGTCGAGTTTTTAGGGTTCCGGATCACACCCGAGGGTATTAAGCCGTCTAAATCCAAAGTAGCAGCCATAAAAAACGCCCCTCGACCCACATCCAAAACCGAGCTACAGTCATTCCTGGGACTCCTCAATTTTTACCATACATTCCTCCCGCGGAAGGCGTCCGTGGCCGAACCGCTTCATCGGCTACTTAAAAAGGAGGAGACATGGATGTGGGGTGACGAGCACGAGAGGGCGTTCAAAGAACTAAAGCAACTCTTAACATCGGAGGCAATCCTGACGCATTTCGACCCCAAACGGCCAGTGGTCTTAGTCTGTGACGCATCCCCGGTGGGGGTGGGGGCGGTGCTTTGCCACGTGTTGGATGACGGAAGGGAAGCTCCGGTAGCGTTTTATTCAAGGTCCCTGTCCCAAGCGGAGCGCAATTATGCACAAACCGACAGGGAGGCATTAGCAATAGTAGCGGGAACCAAAAAATTTCACGATTTTTTGTATGGCCGCCCGTTCAAAATCGTGACTGATCACAAGCCCCTGTTAGGGATTTTCACGGCAAGCAAGCCCACGCCGCAGATCCTGTCCCCGAGAATGCTGCGATGGGCTATTTTTCTCAACGCATACCAACACGAGTTGGAGTACCGGCCCGGAAAGGAGATCAGCCATGCTGATGCACTTTCGAGATCTCCTTTGCCCCTGTCGGACGACCAAAAGGCGAGAGTAGAAAGAGACCGCCAAGTGTTGTTAATTGAGGTCTTAGACGCACCCCCAATAGTACCAGCCGACATTGCTAGGGCGACAAGCAAGGACAGAACGCTGGAGAAAGTTAGTTCATGGGTACAGAAGGGGTGGCCGGCATCGTCCCCAAGCGCAGAATTTGACCCATTTTTTCGGAAAAAGCTAGAGTTGTCCCTAGAGAGGGGGTGCCTTTTGTGGGGCCAACGGGTGGTGGTCCCTACGTCCCTGCGCCCGAGGGTGCTCGAACTGCTGCACGTCAGCCACCCGGGCATCGTTCGTTCAAAGGCGCTGGCCCGGAGTTACTTTTGGTGGCCACAGCTAGACGCAGACATTGAGCACATGGTCGGCACTTGTGAGGCATGCCAGGGATCCCGACCAGAGGCGGCCCGTCTCCCGCATAGGGAATGGGACACAGCAAGGGGGCCATGGTCCAGAGTGCACGTAGATTTCGCTGGCCCATTCCGAGGAACCATGTTTCTCCTGGTGGTGGATGCGTTCTCCAAATGGCTGGAGGTTATCCCAGTAAAGAGCACGTCCTCCGCCACTACAATTAGCCAGCTGAGGAGAGTCTTTTCCACGTTCGGTTTACCCGACACTTTAGTCAGCGATAACGCTAGTTGTTTCACCTCCGCGGAGTTCGGGGCATTCATGGAGGCAAACGCCATTCGGCATGTCACATCCGCGCCGTTTCACCCGGCCACGAATGGCCAAGTGGAACGGCTGGTGCGGACAACAAAGGATGCGCTGCGGCGCATGGGCCCGGGGGACCTGAATCATCAAGTATGTCAGTTCCTATTAGCGTATAGGGTCACCCCCTTAGCGTCAGGCTACTCGCCGGCAGAGCTCTTGATGCGGCGAAAACTGACCACGATCCTGTCCAGGCTAGACCCGACGAGAGTCGAGGATAAAGGGAAAAACATAGGGTTGGCAGTCTCGAAAGGTTTCGCCGCCGGCGACCCTGTTCACTGCAGGAACTATGCCAGCGCAGGGCCAGCCTGGGTACCAGGGACGATTGTAGAACAGACGGGACCAGTGTCGTACCGGGTCGAGACTAACTCCGGCCTCCTCTGGAGGAGGCACGCAGACCAACTGAGGCAACGAGTGAGTGGGCCAGTCAGTGGGGTGCAGCAACAGGATTCAGCGTTAGGGTTCTCCCCCACCCGTTTAGCCCAAGGGGGAGACAGCATCGGACAACAGTCCCAAGCAAGGGGGGAAGGCAGAAGCAGCGGCCCCGACTCATACCCTTTTGATACGCCAGTTCTATCAGAGGCCGGGGAAGGGGGAGAGGAGTTCGCGACCGCTGCCCCCGAATGTAATTTTGTTTTTGATTTAGCGAGCCGGGGGGGTTTTCAGGAGTGTTCCCCCACCCATCCAAGCGAGAAGAGGGGTTTTTCGTTAGCCCCCAGTGCCCCCGGTTCCTCCCTAAGAAAGAGCACACCTCCAAACAACGCCGCGGAGCCGCGGCAAGTCACTAACGAGTCTCCCTCTCCAATTACAGGACAGGAAACCAGGGGACAAGGAGAAGGTAGCAAACCCGGGGAAAGGCAGCCCGCATCGAGACCCCAGCGTGTTCGAAATAAGCCATCTTGGCTGAGAGACTTTGTCTCCTAGGGGGGGGAGTGTGTTTAAGTGTGGGCTCGAGACTTTGTCTCATCCTAGGGGGGAGGAGTGTTGTGTTCTAATGGTTTTATCTTCCACATGGACTACAATGTATCTGAACCAATGTAACCTTGCCTATAGCAACAATGTAACCTTCAGCTGTATCATATGAACCCTGTAATAGGACGCGAGCTAATGACCACCAGCTGGCAGCAGCGAGCGTCCAAGCTCTCTTGGTCCAAACTCATCAAAGCCAACAGCGCGGGAAGTTTTCCCGCCACCACCTACACCTGGACAAGAAGGGCGTGACCAGCAATGACGTCACGCAGACAGTAGCCAATGGGCTACCATGCAACCACGTTCAAATGTATTACTACTGTATATAAAGAGCTATCGATCCGCCATTACCTCATGTTCCCTCTGTCCACGATGCAATAAACCTGAGTTAACCCAGCCCGAGGCTGTGTCCTGTGTCTTGGTTTTCATACACCAAAGATCCCTCCATAGGTTCCATTGATTCAAATAAGCCTACTCTGTGACTTAGTGAATTACAGTTACAGTAGCTCCATTTGAATCAATCAAATTTATGGAGGAATTTACTCACTAAATCTGCACTGATTCAATGGGCCTACTTGAGTGTGCTTCATTATACTAAGTAACAAGAGTTTGACCAATTAGTCATTCATCAATAGATTCCATCCTTCCTTTTTGCACCTTGCCATTCTTCTTGGTATTGAGATTTTGTTTTGAGTTTTTAACCTGTAATATTTTCCTGGCAGAATGTTTGCTTTGTTTATGCAGTAAGAAGGCTAGTGCAAGGCATGAATCTAGTTTTTTAAAATTGTTGACATTCTCCATCAAACCACACATCAAATTTACAGTTACTATTTGTTACTATTGTAAAGCTCTATTGATTAGCCATCTTTTGCTTAGAGAGTTGCTGGCCATGGCTAATGAGATAAAGTGGGTTGTTACTGTGGCAAACAAAATCCAAGTTTCATAAACAAATGTTGCAATTAGTCTGCCATTCTTCCAGGGAGGACTTCCATCCATTTGATGCAAAAGAACTACAAAATCATGCTTACAGAAAAGTCAAGTCTTTTAAGGAAAAATTAGGAAGACAAAACCTGTGATATCTTTCTTTTGCATTTAAATAACTGTAACACCTGTATTTTAGTCATAATGGAGTCAGTTTTATGAGTAACAGAAGCTGGGAATCGCAACTAGTTCAGATGTAAGGTAAAGAGCAACAGGGCAGAAAATGAGTCATGTACAGAATGTATATGTCTAAAACAACTGCTCACAGATCTTAGAATAAAAATTACTGGTCCGATCACTGTTTATGAAGACAACCAAGCTGTGATAGCTACAGCCACTAATCTAGGTATAAGGGGGAGATCAAGATATACAGCTATAAGGTATCAAAATGTTCGTCAAGGAGTACAAGAGGGTCTAATTGCATGAGTGTATTTGTCCTACTGTAGAGAACTTAGCCAATCAGTTCACCAAAGCTCAAACCACTGAAAGACATGTCGCCTCATGTACTGCACTGGGAATACAGATGTAAATGTAAATATGATATTTGTACTGTAAACATTGTACTGACTTAATGCCATGTAGAGTTATACAATAGGGGGAGTGTGGATTCCGCGAGCGCATTTGGCATACTATCCCTGACAGAACCCCGGTGATGAAGATCACCTTGTCGCCACGGGTTCCCGAGGGGACAGAAATTGGGGGAGCGGAATATTAGATAGAGTTTAATTCATCAATAGCTGATCTGACAGGCAGCTAAGACAATGGAGAGCTAATGACTAACTCGCTAGGCACATAATAGGTAATCTCGCGTCTGCAGATTCCTTAAAGCCCTAGAGTCAATGTTGGCCACTTGTTTGCTTCCAATAATGAGGAACAATGTATGTCCCCGGTAGTTAATTAAGTTAGATAATGAACTTCCCCTGGTGAAGACTTCCCCAATTAACTTGTGTAAACATGATGTGTGAAGTCAGAGTTCTCACTGTATCGCTACGCTTGTGCACTTGGCCAGAACAGCATAAATGCTCATGATTTGTGATCATTAAACACTGGTCTTCACTCCATCTTGCCTTATGAGTCTTTGCTTGACTAGTCTCCTCCGGGACCCAATGGCCGCTTTGCGGCCCCGATCCAGCTTGCGCAACCCGCTTCACGGACCAGATCCAACATATGGTGACCCCGATGTGATTCTACTCATGAGTAGCAACACCCCTCGGTCCGGTTCTACGCCAGAACCATGTCTGAGTCTTCCCGGAGGACAGCGCAGCAGTTCTGGTCGGAAAGCCATCCGATCTGAGTGACAGCTGTGCTACGAGGCATTCCAGAGGCAGAGCACACTCCAATGCTCTGAGGCATCTTGCTTGGCGGAAACGCGTTCCGCTCAGGGTTGGCTGTGAAACCCTGACTCCATCGCAGAGGCCACCGAGGGCTTGTGGCAGCAGCCCACGTTCTGAGTCCTACCCAGAGGGACGTCACGCCAAACCAGTTGCCTGATACCAATTGCGTCGATTCGTCCATAAAGGAAACTTCAAAGGACTGGCAGGTAATATGGGGACTTGTCCGCAGCGACAACGTCCGACCACTAACCAGAGAGTTCACTTAATGGAACTCAAGGCCCTGGCCAGGGTAAATCGTACACACATTCACAGAGCCCAGTTAGCGGATCTTTTGGTGTACTTGGAGGAACATTGTCTGTTTTATCCAGAAACAGGCATGCTTAGTCTCCAACTTTGGGATAGAATAGGAGCCTGCATTAGGCAAGAACCTAGAGCCCCAGCTAAAGTAATCAGCACATGGAACAAATGTAGGAAGCTCATAGCTCCGGATAGAGACTGAGAACCCCCCAGCACAGTCAGAACCATCAGCCCGAATGGTTCTCTATCCATCACTTCAGCTCAAGCAGGGCAGCGTAGGGAGCTTTCCCTCAGTGACAGCTGCAGACATCACTGAAGGAATGCATGGTATGGGAAACACTGGCGTTTCCCTGACCGCTAAAAGTTCCCAGATAGCCAAGAGTTCTATCCAGCGCATGGTAGAGGAAGAAACCAGGAAGGGGGAGTTGTCAGTGGAAGAACTAGCTGAGCTTAGGCAGATATGCCCAGTCCACGTAGAGGTAGATGCCCTCATGGGTCAGCAGCAAACGACCCATTCGCGGGTTCTGTACAAATTGCTCATGGCAATACGGAAGGCAATCACAGAGACAGGACTCCAGAGTCGCTTTTCTAGGGGCACGCTTCAGCAGGTGTGCAAAACTATGATGCTCATTCCATACGACTGGAAAGCCGTCATGAGAATGATGCTCAACCCAAGCCAGTATTTGCTATGGGACAGCGAGTATCAACTCGAAGCACAGGCAAGGGCTGCCAGGATGGGAGGAGCAGTAATCCCTGACCAGCTATATGGGTCAGACCAGTTCAAATCTGTCAATGTGCAGATCACCTTGCCTCTCACCACACTTCATTTGGCGGCTGAGACAGCCTTCAGGGCTTATCTCAAGGTCCCAGCAGCTGGCAAAGCAGCCAAAAATTACACAGCAGTCAAACAGGGTGCCCAGGAGTCCTATATGGACTTTATCAATAGATTGGAGGAAGCGGTCAGTAGGCAGATAGACAATGAGCAAGCCCAACAGGAGCTTATGATGAAGTTGGTGAAAGACAACGGCAACCTTGACTGCCATAAAATCTTGCAGTCACTGGGCAATCGTCCCGATCTGACTCTCACCGACATGATTAGGGCTTGTGCCGACGTTGGTACAGATTCCTACAAAATGGGTCTGTTGGCGGTGCAAGCCGGTAGGAAATTCAAAGGCAAGACCAAAGGAGCATGTCACACTTGTGGCATGATTGGTCATTTCGCTAGGGAATGCCGATCCAAGAAGGGTAATGGCCAAAACACGGGTCGTCCCAAGGCTCCGACCACCCAATGTCCATGATGCAATAAGGGCTTCCACTGGGCCAGGAACTGCCTGAACTCGGGAAACTGGAGCGTGGGCTTGTCTCTGGCCCCGGTCCAAACAGACCACAATCGCTTTGGAAGAGCCAGACTGGATTAGATTCCGGTCACATTCCCTGCATTCTGGAGGCGCAGGCCAGACCTAAGGGCAGTGCGGGACTAGATTTGACTTGCCAATCAGAAGTCACATGTGACTTGCCAGGCACAGTCTATCTGGTCGATTCCCAATACATGGGACCCCTGCCTAAAGGCTATATAAGTTTAGTTTTGCCCCGTAGCATCGCAGGAACGCAAGGAATCCTTGTGATTCCAGGAGTCATTGACTCCAATGTTTTGGGTGTACTCCAGGTTCAACTCTGGACACACCTACCCCAAACCATTCACAAGGGAGACACATTAGCACAACTGATCATGGTTCCTTGTCACTCGCCAGCAGGCAGCTAGGAAAGGCTCAGAGACAGCTCAGAGTCCGGGTCGGCAGACCGCTTGAGCGCAGAAGGGGCAGTACAAAGATACCAGATCTTAGCGGCAGTGGAAACCAACATAGAGTGGAAGTGGTGGCCAGTCATAAAGGTATTTTTAAATAAAAAACCTTTTGATGGATTATTAGATATGGGAGCTGATGTCAGCATGGTCATCCAGAGTCAGTGGCCGCGTGAGTGGGCTCTCGAGCCGGTCTCCAATGTGTGGGAGGTAGGCAGTGTTCAAGAAGCATTTAGAAGCCAAGATTGGGTAGAAGTCACGATCCCCAAAGCTGACGGCACAGCGGTCATCCAGCCGCACATTTTGGACGTGCACGTCAACCTCTGGGGGCGAGACATTCTATAGCAGTACTGTGCCACTCTTACCTTCGGGTAATGGCTTTACCGCTTAAATGGCTTACCAACACACCAGTCTGGGTAGAGCAATGGCTGGTAGTAGGGGAGAAATTAGTCGCCCTGAAACAGCTGGTTAAAGAACAACTAGATGCAGGACACATAGAACAGTCCACCAGTCCTTGGAATTTGCCCATATTCTTCATTAAGAAGTCAGGGAAGTGGCGACTCCTTCATGATCTAAGAGAGATCAATAAGTGTATTCAGCCAATGGGTCCGCTTCAATGCGGCATCCTGAATCTTAACATGATCCCTGAGGGTTGGGAGATCTTGGTCGTAGACTTAAAAGACTGTTTTTATACCATTCCTTTAGATGTAAGGGATCGGGAAAGGTTCGCTTTTACGGTGCCAGTCGTGAACCACAGAGAGCCTATGTAACGTTACGTATGGAAATTTTTGTCACAGGGGATGCTCAACTCACCCATCCTGTGCCAAATTTATGTTCACAATGCACTGGAAAAGTTTCAAAACCTTCACCCCACAGTCTTAGAGTGTCATTTCATGGATGATATCTTGGTCGCAGTGCCGCAATTCGGCAGCGAAATGTTTAAAGACCTCCAGACCACTCTGGGGGGGAAAGGGTTACTCATTGCCCCGGAGAAAGTTCAGAGGATTGAGCCCTTTTCATACTTGGGCCATCGGCTTCTCCATTCTTTCACAGCACCAGTCTTGCCACAAATTAATCTTAAAGATTCAGTCACCCTTGTAGAATTGCAACAGATTCTGGGGAATATCAATTGAGCTAGACCGTATTTCAGGCTAGATACGGATCTCTTGAAGCAGCTCTTCTTGCTGCTAATGCTAGGTAAGCAGCCGGCAGACCGGATACACATTCCGCGAGAGGCTCGCTTGACTCTCGAAAAGGTCAACCAAGTTCTCAGCCAGAAATGAGAGGACAGGATTAGTCAGGGGCCATATGCTTCTGTTCTAAACCTGTACATAGTCCAGACCGGATCCATGTTCACTGGAGCTCTGGGAGTAGACTCCGAGCGAGTATCATGGAATGGGTGTATTTACCACACACCTCTTCCCGAAACATCGTTCCTCCACAGGAACTGGTCTCCACGGTGATTTACCGAGGAAGGCTGAGAGCTAGGGATATCTCAGGGCACGATTTGGCAAAGATCGTAGTTCCATTCATAAAAGATCAGATTCAGCAGCTGATGCAGCTCGGTGACTCACTTCCAATTGCATTGGAAGGATTCACTGGATGCTTGGCATACCATTTGCCAAAAGACCCCAGACTCATCTCGCTTCAAACGCAGACAGTCTGTGTGAGTTAATGTCCCTGGTTCCACTTCAGGGGGCTAGGACAGTTTTCACTGATGGGGGTCGTACATATGGTGTTCTTACTTGGCAAGAGGGCCAGGCTTGGTGCACGCTTCTAACTCTTCCATAGAAATCCGCTTAGTGGGCAGAATTGGCAGCTGTGAACCTCGCCTTACGCACCTTTGCCAAGGAACGCTTAAACATCACTGACAGCCAGTATGTTCGGAATTTGCTTCACAGTCTACCGGGAGCGTATATCACTCCCGCGATAGACAAGAATTTGTTCGGTCTTTTTCTCACAACTCAATTTCATTTGCGGAACTGCACCAAAGCACTCTATATCACCCACATCAGAAGTCACCAGGATTTGCCTGGACCGATTTCCACGGGCAATAGCAGAGCGGATGCGGCCGCCAAGGAAATTCAGCAAAGGTCAGTTTTGGGAGTCTTCACGACTCCGATTCAAAGTCATGCATTTTTTCACCAAAATGCCAAAGCACTTGCACGGCAGTTCAATCTGCCATTTTCCCAAGCACAGGGCATAGTCCGTTCCTGCCCACGTTGTGCAGGGTCGGTAGGGGGCCCCTCGTGGGGGGTCAACCCATGAGGGAGGGAGGCCAACCAGGTGTGGCAGATGGATGTCACACATGTTCCGCAGTTTGGCAGATGGCAGTACATGCACGTTTGCATTGACACTTTTTCACAGTTCGTTTGGGCTACAGCACAGAAGGGAGAAATGGCTTCTCGTGTGGAGCAGCATCTCCTTTCCTGCTTCGTGGCCATGGGCAAACCATGGCACGTGAAGACCGATAACGGTCCGGCTTATAGCTCCAGGCAGCTGGCCACGTTTATGGCCACCTAGGACATTAAGCACACTTTTGGCGTTTCATACAATCCGCAAGGGTAAGCAATTGTGGAGCGGGTGAATCGGACGCTTAAGTCCTACATTGACAAACAAACAGAAAAGGGGGAACTAGCCCTCCCCAAAAATCAGGGTCAGGCACAGCATTGTCTGAACAAGGTATTGTTTACGTACAATCACCTCAATGTTTTTTCAGATTACACTCCGCAGGAGAAGCACTTCCGTCGCGGTCGATGGTGCGTTACTGAGTGCCACCGGATCCTTCTTGGAAGGGCCCGGCACCACTCATAACATGGGGAAGAGGGTATGCTGCAATTATGTCTCCTACAGGCGTCATCTGGATTCCAGCCCGGTGTGTCAAGCCTCACCTCGAGTCCAATGGCGTGGACCCAGGCACTCCCGGATCTGATACCGGAGATGGAGGGATTAACCCTGACGGGGAGAGCCAAGTGGAGGAGGCGGTGACAGCAGATGCCAGCGCCGATGATCACCTGGTGGATGGCCAAGTCCCTGTGCCAGGAGGTGGCAGACATCATTCGGCGGGAGAACAAGGAACCGACGTCGGAGAACATCTTGGTTGCAGCCTTGTCCCAGATCACTTCTAATTCCTTGATGACCACCATCATCTTGATCCTTTTCTTGCTTATGCGGGGAGGGGTTCAAGCAGCTTCACTGGAAGCAGACAACCTGATGCCAGGCCTAGATCTCTCTGCCCGGCTGCATTACAACGTTTGGGAAAGATTGGCAAACCTCGTCAATCAGTCCGATTTTTGCCTGAGGCAGACCACCGATTCTGCCTCTCATCTTAGTACTTGTCTCATCCCGGTGTGTCACTCCCCAGATGCGCGCATCAGGAATGTGACTGGTTAGTGAAGCGGATATTTGGTCCGTTTCACATGACTGTTTATTCAACTTATGTGCACTGGGGAACCCAAGACACAAAAGTCCTACCGGCTGATGCGGCCACTCTGTACACTCTGTACCCCGAGTGGCGGTCAGCCCGAACTCAACTTGTGCTCACATGACCGGCTGTTCCGCGGTCGAAGGGCCACAGCGCCGTTGCCTTGACCCCGGCAACAGCACTTGGACTTGTAATAACCCAGAGACTATTAACTCAATGTTTGTTCACGTTACCTTGCCTTCAGGATGTTTTTTTACATGTAACCAGTATTCCTGCAAATGTATCTGATTCCTTTTGCTGTATCAGTCATTTGACATTGTTGCTCCCCACTAAGGACATGATTGCCCCAAGCATTAATGTACCTCCCCACATACGGCACACTCATGCCACCCAGTTAGATAGTTCATGTGATAGCAACATCAGGGTTCTGAGTAAAGCTGAGTATGTTTCATTAGCAGTCAGTTTGTTTGGCGTGCCAGGCTTAGCCGTAGGCAATGCTCGGAGAATTGGTCAATTGGCTTGCGCTTTGGCAAAAGCCATTAACCACACCTCCTCGGCGATAGCACTGCTTAATCGAGAGCAGACGGAGCTTCGCCATGTCATATTGGATAATCGAGCAGCTATCGATTACCTCCTACTGTTACACCATTTGGGTTGCGAGTCAGTCCATGGCATGTGTTGTTTCAACCTCACGGACAACTCTCGCAAGATACAGGGTCAACTCACAGATCTCCATACCTTGGTTAAAAATATCAAGGAAGATGCCACGTGGGGGTGGTGGAATTCGTTATGGTCTTGGTTCCCATGGGAATGGCTACAAATGACACTCAAGGTGATGGTGGGGGTGATAATACTGGGAACAGCGATATGTTGTTTCACGCAATGTATTCCCTCACTGATGTCAAGGTGTCCCCCATGGAGAAAACCCCAGGATATCCTCACTCCACATCAGTTGATGCCACTCCTACGTCGAGCCGTCTGTCAGGTCCAATTTAACAAATAAAGGGGGAATGTGGATTCCACGAGCGCATTTGGCATACTATCCCTGACAGAACCCCGGTGATGAAGATCACCTTGTCGCCACGGGTTCCCGAGGGGACAGAAATTGGGGGAGCGGAATATTAGATAGAGTTTAATTCATCAATAGCTGATCTGACAGGCAGCTAAGACAATGGAGAGTTAATGACTAACTCGCTAGGCACGTAATAGGTAATGTCGCGTCTGCAGATTCCTTAAAGCCCTAGAATCAATGTTGGCCACTTGTTTGCTTCCGATAATGAGGAACAATGTATGTCCCCGGTAGTTAATTAAGTTAGATAATGAACTTCCCCTGGTGAAGACTTCCCCAATTAACTTGTGTAAACATGATGTGTGAAGTCAGAGTTCTCACTGTATCTCTACGCTTGTGCACGCGGCCAGAACAGCATAAATGCTCATGATTTGTGATCATTAAACACTGGTCTTCGCTCCATCTTGCCTCATGTGTCTTTGCTTGACCAGTCTCCTCCGGGACCCAACGGCCGCTTTGCGGCCCCGATCCAACAGCGGAGTTTGTTAGGGTATAGTATTAGGGTAAGATACCTGTCCCTTTAAGTGTACCTGAATGCTATGACCAGGTGAATGTAATGAGAAAGTGACTGTGCAGAAACTCTACTATAAATCAACACTCTCTCAGCCTATGTTTTGTCCGACAACTTCAGGGTGTCTGACCATGACTGTTGACCTACTTGGTCTGCTTTGCACAACTGCCTGGATGAACTGCATCTTTGTTGCCTGGCTTGCAACAAACCTCGGAGGAGGCCTGATCCAGGAAACCTCAGCTGAGTTGCACTGAACTCAGCACACTGGAATCAAGATGCTGGAGAGCTAGAGACTGGAACCTGGCCAGCTGATTCCTTTGCTTCCGAACCCTGGAGGAGTTTTCACTGTAAGCAAACCTTTGCAGAACTCTGTGTATGCTTTCACATTGCTGTGCTATTATCTGAGAACTTTAAACCTGTCCAGAGCAAAGCTCTGCAACAACAATACTTTGTTTGCCTTATCTGACCTTGAAAGACTTTCTTTGCCATGGTAAATTTACTGCTTAAGTTATCCAGAGACATTATTGTTATGTTCTAACCTCAAGTCATTAATATGTGAGCTGGAGTAAAACCCATCTCTGCTTGTCTGGCTGTGTGTTGGAAACCAGGCTGTCATGCCCGCTGTTGCCATTAGCTCACCGCTACTCTCTGCTAACACACACACACACACACACACACACACACACACACACACACACACACACACACACACACACACACCAACTTACTGTATATGACATTAGTTTTAGGCATGCATTTCTAAAGTTAGAACAATAAAATGCTTCTACTCCTTACAATTTTAAGGGTAACTTGAACCCAACATCTTATTAAAGGCACAGATTTCTTTCTCAAGACACAATGATTTCAGTTTCAAAACCACTTTCTATCAATTCTGTGATGGCTGACTTCCTACTCTGCAGCACTATGAGACAGGAGGTAAAGGTCCCCTTGCTCGAAAGCCAGTTGTATCCAACTGTGTAGGGTTCAGTGTTCATCTCTGTTTATACCCAAAGAGCCAGCGCTGTCTGCATCTGCAGATGTTTCCATAGACATGTGGCAGGCATGCCTCAACACCCAAGTGCATGGAAGGCTGCTTACCTTCCCACTGAAGGTGGGATTGCAATTTCTTGCTTTCGAACTGCTAGGATGGCAGGAGCTGGGCCAGAGACGGGAGCTCACTCCATCATGGAGTGATGGAATCGAACTCCAACCTTCCAGTCAGTGAGTTCAGCATCTTAACCATTTGAGCCACCACAGTCTCAAGACAGGAGGTAGAGGTAGAGGTCTGTAAAATCTTTTCCAACCCTTTCCGCTCATTCAAGAGAGTTGGATTTAACAGTTCTCCAAGGAATAGTTCCCTTCTGACCCTGGACTGATCACAGACTTCTTCACCAATAGATAAAATAAATTTTCTGTCAGAAATTACTCTGGGTTTAGAGGTGAGGCTAAGATGACGATGGGTTAAGACACTTTCTCGTGAGCTCGCACTTTTTAATGAGAAAATCAATGAGAAAATAATCAAAGAGACTTACAAAACTTCAAAGATTTGCATGAGTAAAGCATAAAGACTTGGCTTTTGAAAACTTGACTTGGAGATCGGAGTTCGGGAGTGATTTTGGCTGGGGAGGCAGGCGGCAAAAGCCGCGCCTTTACCAGCCGAATCGCAGTGAACGGGACCACAAGGAGCGTGGAAAGAGAAAGCGTGAGTCAGCCGAAAAACAAAATTTTGAATTTAAAGTTGCGATTGAGTGGCAGACAGTGTGGGAAGGAGAGCGGATCAGAAGAAAAGGCAAGGGTGTGAAGGAACGAGGACAAGAAAGAAGGAAAGAGAGTGGGAAAGGAGGGATAATGGCGGCGGTGGAGAAAGAAATCGAAAGTTAAAAGTTGGAAGGGAAACAACGGTAGAGGTCTTGGAGTGCCGTGGAGAGATTGGAAGGAAAAGAGAGAGAGAGAAGGAGAAGGAGAAGAAGGAGAAGAGATGGAAGTGGATAAGTGGCGCAAAGATTGGGAGGAGTTGTAAGAATAAGAATGGAGAACTGATTTTGGTGGATGGAGTGTTTGGAGATGGGAGGAGGGGCACCCCTTGAAGCTGCGGTGGAGGCTGGTGATTAATGACGTAGATGCAATTTTTCCTTGTGGATTAAAGCAGCCTAGTATTGAGCAATATAAAGCTTATTTGTCTACAGGTCTTCTTCCCCTCATATTTTTTCTGGAACTATTGAGCAATACCTTTTGGACCCCTTGGTTGTCGTTTTGGATTACAATTGTATTTTCCCCTCTCTTCTTTGGAGTGATTGCTGCTCCCTCCCTCCCTCCCCTATTTCTTTCTCTTCTCTGCAATATCTGGGATACATAGTTTCTGGAATGCTTAACAGTGCTGGAGTTTTTGTCTTCTGAAACATAGTTACAATTTGGATTATATAAATAGTTGCCAACTTTTTGATAAGCAAGAGGCGAAACCTTCAATTAAGCTTTGGGTCCTGGAAATCATGTAGTTATCTTACTATTTGGAATACAATAAAGCAGCTGATTAGTGTGTTTGGTTTGCAAGGAATGCAGCTTAGTTTTGGAGCTGTATTTGGAATATAAAAACGTCAATCAAGATCATTGGTGTTATTTTTGGGGGGGATTACAATTTTTTTTGGGTTGGATAATAACAAAGAATCTGTTGCTTTTTGGCATGAACATAAAGTGAAGGGAGCAAACTAGAAGCTGTGTTTGTCATTTCTTCAACGGACCCTGGAACTTGATCAAGATTTTGGAACTGGTGGAAATCAAGTTTTGGCTGCATTGAAGGAGTTACTTGACGTCACAATGGATAAAATTGGGAGGGGAAAGGGAAAGGAGGTGGTGGTGGTGGTGAGACCTAAGAAGGACAAAGCTGCAACTGAGGATACATCCCCTCCATCATCATCACCAGAACCTGGAGTAGTGGACCAAACACAATTAATGGTTGAGATGGGTAAATTGTTTAAGAAATTTGAGCGGATGGAGGATGCGAATGTTAAAGGTTTTTGAGAAATGAAAGAATTAATAGAGAAAGATAAAAATGAGATCATGGGAAAACAAGATAAAATGCAAACAATGTTTCAAGATTTTGCTCACAAAGTGGATTTTACATTTCAAAAGTTGGAAACAAATGTTAATTTGTTGCAAAGGGATATGAGATTGATGCAGGCTGATATGAAAGGGTTGCATGAGGAAGACAAAGAAATTAAAATAAAGGTGGAAGTGCAAGAGAAAAGGATAGATATGGTGGAAGAGATGATGAGAAAGCAGAATATCATGATACGTAATTTGATGGAGAAAATGCCAGACCAGCTGAAAGATAGAATAATTGATTGACTGAACAATTTGAAATTGGGGAAAGATTTTGCTAATGAGGATATTGCAAGTGTCTACAGATTGGGATTGAGAATAGGTAGAAGTGCTCAAAGAAATGTTTTGGTTAAATTTGCAAATTGGGGGGAAAACAAAGTGATGGCATTTTAAAAACAAGCTGGGTCTGGCGCTTTGAAAATCGATGGGAACGATGTGGTGTATAATGATATTGCAGTGAATGAACACATTTGGCGCTACAAAATGAAACCAGTAACTAAGCTTTTGATGTCACGTGGGATAAAATACAACTGGAGATTCCCACAGCAGCTAAGATTTTTTCATGACAGAAAATGCATGTGATTGATGTTGAAACTGATGCACTGAGTTATTTGAGTTCAATCAAATTAGTTGAAGTGTCTTCAAGAGAGTGGCTTGCATTAAGAAAAGACTTGTTAGAATCTGGAGGTATAAGAAGAGAATATGGAGGTTCAGAACAGGAGGGTGCAGCTGGAGGGAAGGAAGAGGGGTCCAAAACTGAGAATGGGGCAAGGGAAAGGTGAAGTGTCTGAAAGAAAGAATATATGATAGAAGAAATAGGTTAAAGAGATGTTTTGTTTTTTTCTTTTCAATGGTATAAAATGGAAATAATAATGTAAAAAAGCGTTGAGGCTTTCTGAGTTCAGTAGATTCATCTTCCACATCCCCCCTCCCCTCTTTGGTTGGCAAAGGTGGCTTCTTTTTTTCTGGAAGAAAAGGGTGGGGAGGATAGAGTTGAATGTTTATTGTAATAGGTTTAGTTTTAGTTATGGGAAGGAAGAGTGCACGCCCATTGGAGAAATCGGAGATGAGAGAGGATTGTTGTTGTTTAAGCTATGAAGAACATTAAGGTTTTAATGTGGAATGTGAAAGGTACAGGCTCCCAAGTTAAGAGAAGAAGAATTGAATCAGTTCTAAGGAAAGATAGGCCAGATGTAGTCTTTCTGCAAGAGACCCATCAAAAATCTCAAGATACGAACAAGATTTTCTTAAGAGGGATGCAATATTATGAAAAATCATTTGGCACCTCAAAGGCTAGAGGGGTAGCAATCTTGATTATGACCAGGTTGGGTTTTGAAATGACAAGTAGTATTTCAGATCCAGAGGGAAGATATTTGATTGTAAAAGGGAAGATTGATGACGAGGAAGTGACCTTTGTAAATATATATGTCCCAAATGATCAGCAAGAGTTTTTTTTTTAGCCTCAATAAATTTTAAAAAAAAAGAGTTTTTTTTAGAGAAAATGTATAAAATATTGGAAAAAGAAAAGACGGTGAAGATGATAGTGGCTGGGGATTTCAACTTAGTAAGGTCAAATTTAGATTGTACAAATATATTAGAATGTGGAAAAGGGGTTAAAAAACAAATTTTGGACAGATGGTTGGAAACTCTAGGACTGAAGGATACATGGAGAGAGTTCAAGGGGTCAGAAAGGGCATATACCTATTTTTGACATGTACACAATTCATATTCCAGATTAGATGACATATTTGTAACAGCGAATATGATTAGAAATGTAGAAGAGGTAGAAGTGGGAATTTTCAAAGAATCAGACCATGCAAAAGTGCTGATGGAACTGAGGATAGAGGGTATGATGATGAGATGGAATCGGAGATATGATCCTAAATTGTAGAAAGACCATACATGTAAAGAACAAATAATGAAGAATTGGAAGGAGAGTTGGCAATGAAACAATATGGATAAGGTGAGCTTTAATATGGTTTGGGATGCCACGAAGTCGGTTTTTAGAGGTGAGAGTATTAAGCTGGCTAGTTTTAGAAATAAACAATTTAAGGAGGTCAAAGATAAAATGGAGAATGAAATAAAGCAGTTGCAAGAACAACATGCAAGGACCAAGGACAAGAAAGTTTTTGATAAAATGCAAAGATTGAAGACTGAACTAACAGGGAAAGATATAGAAAAAGTAAGTTTGAGATTTGATATATTTTAAAAGAGAATATTTTGAATATAGTAACAAGAATTCAAAATTACTAGCAAGGGCTGCAAAGGAAAAGAGAGAAAAAAGGGAAATCGGAGTCTTGATTAACAAGGATGGAGTAAGATGTAATAAGGTTAGGGATAAATGTAAAATTGTGAAAGATTTTTATCAGGCTTTATATACAATAAAGAATATAGATTTGATGAAATTAAGAGAACAATTGGAGAAACAAATAAATAAGATAACACAGGAACACAAGAACAGGATGGAGGAACGAATAACTGAAAAGGAAATAAAAAAGGTTATAGTCAGTTTAAAAACAGATAAAGCACCGGTAGAAGATGGGTTACCAGCGGAGCTTTATAAGGAGTTTAAAGATGTAGTGGTGCTAAAATTAGTTAAATTATATAATTATATATTAGAAGGGGGCAAATTCTGACTTCATGGTATAGGACCATAATCGTACTATTGCCAAAGCCTGGAAAGGATCCGGAAAAAGTTGAATCATATAGACCAATCTATTGATAAATCAAGATGCTAAGATCTTCACAGCGATATTGGCCAAAAGATTGAATAACTTTATGGGCAATTATATAAATGAGGACCAGGTGGGATTTCTGAAAGGTGGGCATATGTCAGATTTGACAAGAAGAGTTGTAAATTTAATTGACATGGTAGGGCAAACAAAAGAAAAAGTAGGATTATTATCTTTAGATATTTTTAAGGCATTTGATTCTTTGCAATGGGTAACAATTAAAGAGATAATTAAATGCTATGGATTTGGAGATAAATTTAGGAACACAATCGGTCAATTATATCAACAAGGTACAGCAGTTGTAAGAGTAAATGACAAGGATACAGAAGAAATAAATTTAGAAGCAGGTACAAGGCAGGGCTGTCCCTTATCTCCAACTCTATTTTTCATGGCAATGGAGATGTTGGCAAAGCTGTAAGGGAAGATAAAGAAATAGAAGGCATTTTGGGTATTAAGATTAGTTTATATGCTGATGACACTTTGATAATAGCTAAACATCCCGGGAAGGCACTGGATAGAATACAAGTGCAGTTGAAGGATTTTGAGGACATAACAGGTTTGAGAATAAACAGGGATAAATCAGAAATGATACTGTGCAATATGGGTAAGGATGAACAGCAAAGAATAAAGGGAAAGAGTAAGCTACGAATTAAGTATAATTTAAAATACTTGGGGATAAATATTTCAAATAAATTTGAAGACCTTAAGAAATTGAATTATGTAAAATTGAGAAAAGAAATTAAGGAAGGAACACAACAGCTACAAAAATTGAAGTTATCTTGGTTTGGAAGAATTGCAATTTGTAAAATGATGTTATTACCAAGAATTAATTTTTTTATTCAATGCTCTTTCAATTCAATTGAAGGATAAAGAAATTAAGGAATTCCAAAAAATGATTAATAATTTTTGTAGTGGGGGAAAAAGGCCCCGAGTGGCAAAAAAGTTTTGGTATTTATCTCAGAAGGGGGATTAGGGATGCCAAATTTGATGATATATTACCGAGCCTTTCAAATTAAGAACGTTGTGAAGATCTTAGCTAGAGAAAAGGTAATTTGGGAAGATATTGAAATGAAAGATTTTGCTCATATAGGAAAAATGGTCTTTTTAGGAGGCTGTATGGGGAAAGTACCTAATAAAAATAGAATGATGAAGGCAACACTGGGAACATGGAAAAAAGTAAAGAGGGAATTGGTACCTGGCATTTCACCTATCACAGAGTTAGAGGATATAGTAGATTTTCCAATAAAAATTAATAAAAGGGTTAAAGAAGTACTTGAGAAGAACGGGGTTTTTTTGCTGAGGGACTGGATATGGGCCTGTAAGTATAGTGAGAAGAAAATAGATTTATATGAGCAATTGAAACTGAATTGGCTTCAGATAGGGATGGTTAATAAATGGAATAGTAAATATATGAATGAAATTGGATTAGAAAGAGACAGGACTGAGTTTGAAGAACTGATTCTAAAAATAAGAAAGGGATAAGGTGGTATAAAGGGGTTGGTAAGTAAAATATATAAAATGATAATCAAGGAAGGTAATCGACAAGAGGATTTGAGTATAAGTTGGGAACAAGATTTAAGAATAAAGATTGGAGACCAGAATTGGAAAAACAAATGGAAAAAAAGAATTATGAGAACCATGTCTGTCAGAGTTAAGGAACACAATTATAAAATGTTATGGAAATGGTATTTGACTCCAGTGAGGTTGCACCAAATAGACAATAAGAAAGATAAAATGTGTTGGCGATGTAAGGAGGTACTGGGAACATATGAACATATGTGGTGGAGTTGCAATGTGATAAAGGACTTTTGGAACAAAATTGAGTTTGAGGTATGTGAAATTATGGGAATAGAAATTAAGCTGGATGCAAATACTATTATGTTGACAGACATGGAAAGTATAAATTTAAGTAAGGATAAAAAGGAGTTATTAGAAATAATGCTGACAACAGGTAGACAGCGTATTGCTAGAAAATAGAAAAATGAGCTGAAGATTAATATAGAGGAGTGGTACAAGGAAATGTGGGATTTAGCAGTGAATGATAAGTTAACATGGGAGATAAATTTTAAAAGGGTATTGTTAAAGAAAACAGATTTTGGCACATTTGGCAAGCTTTTGTGGATTACTCACTGACAGGAGAAGAGTGGCATAGACCTGTACCTGGAAGTATGAGTTTTTGGAAATAATTTTACTGAGTCACTCCGTGCTCTCCAGGGCATTGTAAATAACACTTGGTGGTTAATTTTTCTTTCTTTTTTATTTGTCCTTTTCTTTTTTATATTAATAAGTATGGTAAATCTTGCATTGAAATCATGATTAGGATATTTGACTTAGTTGATATATTACATTATACTGGATATGAAAATGTACCCGAAAATGAATATTAAGTCATAGGTAAAATAATTTATAAAGATGAGGGCATGGTTTGTTGCTGTTTTTGAGATATATGTAATTTGATGCCTTTTTATGTATGTAAATTTGATGTTGTTTTATTTGTTGTTATTGTATTTTGTTAAAAACTTAATGAAAATTTAATTTAAAAAAAGAAATTACTCTGGGTTTAAATGATTTCTGCTGGAGAAACTCTGTTGGATCAGGGTCCGATGTGGGCCGGAGGGTCCCGGAGGAGACTGGTCAAGCAAGACACGTGAGGCAAGATGGAGCGAAGACCAGTGTTTATTGACAAGAAGGCACTTAACTTTATACCTCTGCCTAGCTTGGCTGCATGCATAGGTTGCGCGTAGCCATTACAGGAAAGCCCTGAGTCTGCACATCAAGATTACACAAGTTACCCATTTAGGGATGACTTTACCGGGGGAAGTTCCTTATCTAGCTAATTAACTACCAGCGGGACATGCATTATCTAAAGCAGTATTTGATTGTTCTCCATTTAAACTTTGAATTTATTATTCTCTATTGGTATATAACCAGATATATTCTACTTTTTTTCTACACTTATTATATTATAAGTATATTAATGCACTATTGAACTGTTAATTTAGGATCCTGTGGTTAAAAGGCAGCAGTTTAATGAGCAAAAAAATTGATAATTTTGAACAGGATTTAAAGTGGGTGAGAACAGATAGATTGGAGAGAAGAGAACAGGAGGGTAGGA